>CM060682.1:1045244-1794244 GCA_030686995.1 Artemisia argyi
ACAGCTGATGGCTTTTCATAAAGTAAAGCTCAAACTGCTTTTGCAATTTGGTACTCATACTTCCAAGCATTATGTACTCAACTTCATTGTGCTTTTTATACTCAAGTCTCCATGCTGCTTTGACATTCTCAGGTTCAGTAGCAGCAGGTTCATTAGGGCAAGGCTTATTCAAGTATTCCAGTTTATCAGCCACTCTCAAAACAGTTCTTAGTGACCTATACCAGTCATTGAAATTAGGTCCTATCAACCTTTCTCGTTCAAAATGTGACTTGAACGCGGAACTTAATACAGAGTTTTCGGGTTGAGCCATTTCTACAGAAAATCTTCAATGATTAGTATTTTCGATAATTAATTTTCCAAGATAATAAAATACCCTAGGATGTATTCATATAACCATTAAATTATCTTGAAAACTAGGATCCAAAACGGTTTGAACCAAGGCTGTTAAGATCGATATCCTACTATGAATCATTTTTATCTTTGCAAGATCGGAATCGTAAGATCAGATCAAGATCGGAAGATCCTACTTAAATGTCTAAAAAAAACTTATTTTTCTACTAATCCGTATTCAAAGATGATTGTATAACAAATTAGAGAAGAAAAAAGAGTTTTGAAAGTTATAGTAATATGAGAATGCGACACTTAATGCTATAAAATACAAAATATCTAATCGGTAATTAAGGACGCTTAATCTTTTAGTAAAAAATCTATATATCTTGCTCTTATTAAAAATTTACAATAATCAACGCTTGCTATATTGTTTTAATTTAATAAAATTCATTCATTTATAGTTTATTAGTTAGTTAAATTAAGGGAAGTATGATCGAATCGGATCGAGATCTTACGATCCTATGGTAAGATCGAGATAATATTTAAGATCCTATGCTTTTTAAGATCATGCGAAGGATCGACTCATTTTTTCTTAATGGGGTCGTAAGATTAGAAGATCTTAAGAGTTAAACATTTGACTTTCTTTAATACCAATTGTTATTAATTCAAATCATAAACAACATTATATGTTCTAACATTTTCTTTCTTCATATTATCATCAAGTAGATAAAATAAACAAGAGTACAAAATCACATGTTGTAAACATTGTATGTGCCACGTAGCCTGGACCACAAACAATTATGTAATTGTTCAATAATTGTACCAACAAACTAAATTATTTGTTCAATAATTCGATGTCCTTTTTCTGGAAACATCATCTCTACCTTAGGTAGGGGTAAGGCTGTGTACATCTCACATCCTTCATACACCGTCGAAGAAGTTATTCAGCTTCATAACCCGTAAAAAACGGTATTTAGATGTTATTTTAGTTTACTTTTTAAAATTAGTAATACAACAGTCTAGCTACTAATCTGTTACGGAGTATTTGCATACATCGGATCAATACTATTTCCCATGCCATTTCATAGCTACTAACACAATTTTACATTGTCCTTTTGATGAACTCTATCACAATATAAACATGCATGGTAATTAATTATCGATTTTTCATTCCCACCTACAACCGTGACATACTATATATATAGAACCTTAAGTCCTTTGCCAAAAGCACACAAACACCTATCAAATTTGAAGTCAAATAATATAATGAAGCCTGCTACTTTGTTTCTTGCTCTCACCCTCATCCCCCTCTTCACCACACCTTCACTATCTTCCAGGGTCAGAGTGGATGATACCCTTGTCTTGGATGCAGAAGGAAATCCACTCGAGAAAGATAGCCTCTACATCATAAGCCCTCCGATATGGGGGCCTCTTGGGGGTAGTGTGATGTTAGTCAATCCTAATGGTGAAAACCAAACGTGCAGTGAAGCAGATGTTGTTCAATACCCATTTGAAATTGGTCCTCCTGCCACCCCTTTCACCTTCACACCAGTCGATCTTAATGAGGATCGTATCAGATTAGGTTATCCGCTGGCCATTCAATCCCCAACAGTAAACCCATGTGAGGGGAGTAGTACGGTATGGAAGGTCTCAAGTCGTATAGGGATACCTGATAGAATTATCACCACTGGTGGGATCTTTGATACGCCAGACAGCTGCCTTACAATCTCAAAAGCTATAGCTCCTGGGTTCTCATATTCCTACATATTTGAATACTGTCCTAACTCATGTGGTGCAGGTGTCAAACTTTGCTATCCAATTGGTATCACCACGAGTTACGATAAGAGACATCTTTCTCCTTTTGGTGTGTCGCCTTTTGGATTTGTTTTCATTAAGACTGCATCGGCTATATCGGCTGTATGATTTAGTTTCTTTATGCATGTATGTATGTAAAATAAATAAAACGGCATGCATGCATGCATGCATGCATGGGTGTTAGCTCTTGCTTTACTGCCAATCAGTGCCCCCGTAGGGACTGGACTAAATAATATGGAATAAAATATATATGTTTAATTGAAAGTGTCCTTACTTATATAATTGTTTAACTGAAGCCGATATATATATATATATATATATATATATATATATATATATATATTGTGATATATGTTCATGAAATGGATAGTGATCAGGGCCGTCCGTGAATTCCGGTGGCCCTGTGCCAAATGAATATTAATGTAAAGGGATATACTATACGACCCTTATGGTCAACCGTATAAATCGAGAAGCACACAGTATAATACCGCGAGGCACACAATACAACACTCCGATGCATGCAAATTACTCTTTGGCTCGTATTCATACCCATAACATAATATATATATTAGAATTTGCTCAAAAGAAATACTACCTCCGTCCTAAAATAAATGTCAGGTTTGACTTTCTAGAGTCTTTATTATTCAATTTTGACCATAAATACTTTTATTTATGTTATATAATATTAATGCAAAATATATGAATGGAATGGATTTCAAATGTATTTTCATTGATATAATTTTCATCAAGTATTATATAACACAAATAAAAATATGTAAGATTAAAGTTGAACAAAAGGACGTACTCTAAAAGTTAAACGTGACATTTATTTTAGGACGGAAAGAGTATATATTATGATAAGGGTTAAAAATGATGATTAATTTCATATATCACCCTACTTTGATGATTAATTTCATATATACCCAAAGTGTAAGTATTAAATACATAATGTACAAGGTTTTTAATGCATGTTTTGGTATATATGAAATTTCAAACTAAAATGAGTGAAGATATGAAATTGGCCCAAAAAATAAAGATTCCAAAAGAAGGGGAAATGTATACAAAATCTTTTGTAGATTAAAGTATGAGTAATGTTAGAGAGACCTAACATGCATGTTTAAAGTCATGTCTAATCCATTAATTATTTGACACATAACTCATGCATTTTCTCACTCTAAATCTTCACTTTTGATTTATTCACTTAACATCATCTTATTTTTAGACATGCATTTTAGACATGAGAAGAATTTCCGTTAAAGTATATAAAGTTTTAAATGATGCAAACAAAATCGGTGGGTCCGCATAAAAAAAAAAAAAAAAAAAAAAAAAAAAAAAAAAAAAACCCATATTTACAAACGAAATAAAAATAAGTGATGATTCTCTCAAATAGTTTACCAACTACCTTGATTTTGATCAATCAAGTAGTAAACTACTTGAGAGAATAGTCACCCAATAAAAAAGGGTCTTGTTATACAGACCTTCCCTACTAGGGGGGTTGTATTTTATATTCCTTTTGTTTTTTTTTTTTTTCTTCAGTACAATACAATTTTTTATTAGTTTTTGTTCCGTATTTCTAACAATTTTAAGCATTTAACTTATTAAACTTTATATTTTTTATTCCGCACTTTCAGGTTTACAGTTTTTTGATATAAAAAAATCAAAAAAAAAAAAAAACGCAAAAACATAGAGGTCCGAATAATATTTTTTGGGGGTTCAATAGAACTTCTCCCAATAAAAATTGTCTCACGTTTTTAATTCATATGAAAAGAGAACCATTTATCAAAAGCAAGCCATTGTCTTGTCTATTTATCCATTTCAGAGGAAACAACTAGTGTGTCACATGTTTTTATTCAGAAGATATTTTTAATTTATTGTGTTAGATATTGAACGAGGGTGTTTGCCATTGTTTTATATCACTTCAAGCCAGGAGCTGGACGTTCATTTCGTATGAAAGTTGGCGTGGATGTCATAGTTAATCCAAAACGGCATGTTGTTAGCCTAGTACATACACAGTACATTTACCATCGATATTACAGTACAAACGTCCTAACGTTAACTGTACATATTAGGGGAGAATGCACATAAAAAAATTCGGGCCATTGCATGCTGATGTTCCTGTTGCTCTTGCAACGCATCTAGCTTTGTGGAGGTACAGACTTTGGCCTTGTAGTTTTCTGTGCCACTGGTGTGCAGGCCGTGACTCAGACACACCTACAATGACAATTAAATAAGAGTATAAAATTCATTACGAGAACCCAGTCACAAAAGTAAACCAAGCAGGCAGGCTCTCTATGATACATACAAAGTTGCCCCAATCTTTATCACACATGTCCATGGAACTAATTCTCCCTAAACCTAACTCCTAAGACAAACACAGTTATCCAACATTTTCGAATTCACAAAATATACGTCATACCAGAATGTGAGTATGCAACAGTCAGTATGCAAGTTCTTTCAAAAACACTGATCAAGTCATTAAACCGATCAATTGGTATGATTTTTTGTCTTTTTAAGACCAGATAATGAATCAGAAAATCTTAAAAAACGTCCAAATAGCTAAACACAGATCCTAGTGGTATAACATCATTTCAAGAACACAAGTCAACCATGCAGGTCCAAAACCTTACAAGGCTATTATTATCTATATGCAGTTGACCAAGTGACAGTCATGTAGGCATATTGAAAATCGCATTAACAAGAAACAAGCCAAAAGTATCAAGAAAAAACACTTGGAGGGAGGGCAAAACAAACAAACAAATATTTTTATCAAACAGTTAGTTGGATTGGAGGGCAACTAACTAACTAACTAGTCTTTCTAGTATAAAAAACATTTTAACAAACTAATCTAGTATAAAATAAATTAACCTAACAAAATTAAAAACATTTTTATCATAGGTTTTTGGCGCCATCAAATGGTATGTGTGTGTGTTAATTTAATTGAGACGGTGAAGAAATGAATGCTTATAAAGAGACTAATTGGGCCTCTTGTTACTTAGCCCATTAGGCCCTTCTTCTTGTTTGTTTAGACAATAGTTTATATTTGGTGTATTTATGAGTCAAATTTAATCTAGTGTTTAGTTGTTGTTTTCTTTGATACGACTACAAGTGTCTTGTTTTACTTTTTATGTAACGGGCTGAGATATAAGATTCACTCACATCATAAATAATTTTTGAAAATCATTTACTCAATAAACATAAGAGATTGTTTAACTTAACAATCTTCATATTTGCACGAATATTGTTGGTGCAATGATTTTATATGATTCATTATGACAATAATTTTACAAATGTCAACAATCACATGCTAAAATAACTTTCAAGCAATGACAAACTATTCTATTAAATTTCAGTCTCGACCTTGGTTTCAAGAGAGTACAATCTTTCTTTCAAGCTTCGTCTCAACCATATCATTTTTTAGATTGACAGAATGGCACCATGAACAAATATTTTTTTTTGAGTTGGTGCCTATAACGATTTTGTGGTCCTAGATATAACCCAAAGAATGCTTAAAATGTGTGTTTATCTTTTCATTTTGTGTTTTTTTCTTGTATATATAACAATGACATGCTTATTTATGTCAACCATAGATTTTAAATAATCGTTGTGTTTATCCTTTTGTTTTGTTTTTTTTTTTTTTTGTATATATAACAATGACATGCTTATTTATGTCAACCTTATATTTTAAGTAATCGTTGTGTTTATGGTTCACATCATTTAAATATACCCTGGATAAACAAAATGAAGAGTAATTATCAATTGAAAATTAACATTTAAAGAAAGGCTTAAGGCATGAGAATGTAACGAACTTTAGCTGAATTTTTATTGTATAAAACAACCTCTTAAATGCGATTTTTTCTTCCACATTAAAATTTTAACTTTTTTCATTAATTTTTACTTCAATTCTTTTGGCGCCAAGGCGAGACAGGGGAGGTTTAAGGGGTTGTGACCCTTTAGTTTTGGATCTTAGATACTTCATGAATCCCTTTTTGCTATTGATAAAAGAAAACGGGTAGGATTGGGTAAATGGGTTTGGGTTATTTGTGTGGACTGGGCTGGGTATTTAGGATTAGATTTGGTAGATTTGTTTATAAAAAGGGTTTAAATGGGAGGGTAAGGATCTAATGAGAAGAAATCTTAAAATTAGAAGACTGAGAAATGACTATAATGGCATATTTGAGATGCATCGACTTGAATTAGATGCATCTTTATTCGTTTAGATGCATCACAATTAGTTTCGAAAGTGATTTTGAAGTGAAAATGATACAAAGTAGTATTAGCAACAAATTTGATCCGCAGAGGACGAAAAATACATAGGATTTGTCTAACTTGATGAAATGCATCGAATATATGTATATGCATTTAATTTTTAGCTAGAAAATATATTATGATGCATCTCAAGATTAGGGATGCATCTAATTCAAATTAATGCATCTCTAATGTGTAGTTATAGTTATTTCTCATCTTTTTTATCTTAAGAATTCTTCTCATTTGATCCTTACTCTTAAATGGGATTATTAATAAAAGGTTTGGAATTAAAAAGGGATTAAGTTTTAATTAAAAGGTTTAGTTAAAATAGTTTTGTAATAATTTTTTTAATTAAAGGTTTAGTAAAAATAGTTTTATTATAATAGTTTTAATAAAAACTTAGTAGTTTACAAAAATATTTTTGGTTTAATTATTAGGAATAAAAAGGTTTTTACAAAAATGTTTTTAGGGTTTTATTTCGAAATTGGGTTTTGGGATCGAGGGTAAAATGGTAATTATGGTTTTAGGATTGAGGGTAAAATGGTAATTTTGGATTTTGTGTTCGTTTTTCCAAGCTCACCCCCATGTCACTTCCCGGGATTGACTTTGACTTTTCTTCTCTTCAATAAATGCTCAAATAATGTCGAGTTGATCCAGAAATGCTCCTTTTTGCTCCTTTTCCCATTCAAGCTCGGTTTTGTCCACTTTTGCCTTGTTTTCAATCCTTTTGTACTTAAAACACATAAAAACACACTCCAAGGATATTTGCAATATAATATGGTCTTTTTGTGTGTTTTTGGTCGTTTTTGTGGCTTTTCCGGGCTTAAAATGATGAGTAAAAGGCCACTCATCAAAGTTCACACATACATTTTCTGGGTAGACGTAGTTGATCTGATGTAGTTGGTCTATGTAACTCTTCATTTCCAACACATGATCACTAACAGGTTTACCTTCACCATGCTTGCAGTTGTATAATGCATCAATCAGATCATACAATTCAACAGCTGATGGCTTTTCATAAGTCTGTTGGAGTTCTTGAAGCATATTATAAGGAAAGTAATGCTCAAACTGCGTTTGCAATTTGGTACTCATACTTCCAAGCATTATGCATGGAACTTCATTGTGCTTTTTATACTCAAGTCTCCATGCTGCTTTGACATCCTCAGGTTCAGTAGCAACAGGTTCATTAGGGCAAGGCTTATTCAAGTATTCCAGTTTATCAGCCACTCTCAAAACAATTCTGAGTGACCTATACCAGTCATTGAAATTAGGTCCTGTCAACTTTTCTTGTTCAAAATGTGACTTGAACGCAGAACTTAATACAGAGTTTTCGGGTTGAACCATTTCTATAGAAAATCTTCAATGATTAGTATTTTCGATAATTAATTTTCCAAGATAATAAAATACCTTAGGATATATTCATATAACCATTAAATTTTCTAGAAAACTAGGATCCAAAATGGTTTGAACCAAGGCTGTTAAGATCGAGATCCTACTATGGATCATTTTTATCTTTGCAAGATCGGAATCGTAAGATCAGATCAAGATCGGAAGACCCTACTTAAATGTCTAAAAGACATATTTTTCTAGTAATTTGTATTCAAAGATGAATGTATAACAAATTAGAGAAGAAAAAAGAGTTTTGAAAGTTATAGTAATATAAGAATGCGACGCGTAACTCTAAAATACAAAAATATCTAATCGGTAATTAAGGACGCGGGATCTTTTAGTAAAAAATCTACATATTTTGCTCTTATTAAACATTTACAATAATCAACGCTTGTTATATTGTTTTAATTTAATACAATTCATTCATTTATAGTTTATTAGTTAGTTAAATTAAGGGAAGTAGGATTGAATCGGATCGAGATCTTACGATCATATGGTAAGATCGAGATCATACTTAAGATCATATGCTTTTTAAGATCCTACGAAGGATCAGCTCATTTTTTCTTAATTGGGTCAACCCGAAAGTTAGATCGTTATGAATCCTAGTTTTCAAGATAGAGATCTTAACAAATATACTTTGAACATTTTCTTTCTTCATATTATCATCATGTAGATAAAACAAACAACAAGAGTACAAAAATCACATGTTGTAAACATTGTATGTGCCACGTAGCCTGGACCGCAAACAATTTTGTAATCATTCAATAATTGTACGTAAAAACAAACAATTTCGTAATCATTCAATAACTGTACGAAAAACTAACTTATTGTGGTAAGTTTATGGAAATACTATTAAAGGAAAATAAACGCGATGTAATATATCTATCATAAATTTTGATATATAAACTATAGTTATTATTTCTTCTGACTTGTACATTCTTAATATTAATAAAAGACAATTATTCTAAAACTTAATTAACCAATGAAAATTTTTAATTTTTTTCAGTTGACCAATCAGAAGCTTAGTTTACGAAAAATTAAATTTTCTTACTAAGAAATTTCTAGAATTTATTAAATATATATGGGATCCACACATATGTGTGTGGAGAAGTAGCTAAGACCACGTTTATCAATTAGGTTGTCAACCTAACTAGTACAATATTTTTACAAATTAATAATTTTTTAATCCTCTTATCCAATCTTTCCTTCCAACCTAAATCACATAGCAACCCAAGATCACAACCCCAATCTTTCACATGTCAAGATTTTAATTCTACTTCTTCATCAAATTCGTTATACTTGATTTTCTTCACAAGTGATCATTACAAGGAGCTTACAGATTTGAAGAATCATAAAGATGGTTAACATATTAATTTCAGGGAAAGTATCTTATGATGTGTTTTAATCATTTGATGTACATGCACCACTCAAGGGGAAGTTTCTATTGCTTATATGTTCCCTATTTGTTGACCATAAAAAGGGGAAGAGATGTTAGAAGATAAAATGGAGTGGCATAGCATGGCTTAAGGGGAAGACAAGATTGTTTCATTCATGGCGAGATTTAATTATCTCAACTTTTCTACTTCGTCTAGGGAAGTTCGTACAAGAAGGTGTTTGTTTTGTCATCATCAAATAGGGGAAGATTGTTGGGAATTATATTTATTGATTTGATGATACAAAACAAGAAGAATGAAACATGAAGGGCTTGAAGTGACAAGAAGGGAAACTACAAAAAGATGGAGGATTTAGAAGATTCTAGAAGAATATTTAGTTTCCTAATTGTATTATGATTCCTCTTGTAAACCCTAGATGTCTCTATTATATAAAGAGACATAGGGTCATTAGTTTCATTGTACGTACAAGATGTAAACACCAAAGGTGTGTGTGTGTGGGAACCTAGGCGTAGGGATTTTGGAAAACGCCTAGGGTTTAGTTGACTAGTTTAGTATAGCCTCAAGGTCGTTCTACCTTGATCAAGTAGGATTGGGGCTGTAAATTATTAATATATGTTAGCGATGATGACGAAGAACCTTGTTGATAATAATAATAATCTTTATGTTATTCCGCTGTGCTTATTATTATCATTGTGCTTATAGTTTATCCTAGATCAATGTCTAAACAACATGGAGTCCAAAACGGTCCTAAGAACTTATAAAAGATGACGCGTGCATAAGTTCTATCACCTAGTACGCATTGGTTCATGTTTCTTAAGACGTTCAAGCAAGTTACACTATGGAAGTCTGCCAGTTTTCTTAAGCCTAACATCGAAATCATTCATCCATTACAACTATAAACAAGCAATCAACCTATAATCAACATCTAGGTTTCATTACATCTAAGCAAACATACAAAAGATCTAGCCTAGCATGTTAAAATCAAGACAAGCATAAGATATATTCAAACAACACATAGACATATTGAATGAACTGAAAGGAGACTTATCTTAATTGAACATGAAGGGTTTCAAGGGGTGAAAACCCTTGAAAATACTGTTACAAACGAGCTAGGGTTTATTCAAGTCGACTCTAAAATTCTCCTCTCTTTTGAATGAAAATTACAAAGACTATATATACATTTCCTAAGGTGACGGCGTCAAGAACAAAATCTGACGTCGTCAACTCGCCGCCCATAATATTCTCGGACTGCCTAGATCCAGATCTGACGCCGTCAAGAGCAAAGTTCCCTTGGCCATCACGTGTAATGGGGTCATGACGGCCTAGCGTGACGCCGTCATGCCCTTAGTGCAAAAGTGTTCTGGACCGTCATGGACTCCATACTCTTCACCTCTTGTAAACGCCGTCATTAAGAAATTGGTGACGCCGTCAGGTACTGTTCCTAGCAAGGAAAATTAAGACTTTGCCCTTTTTTTCACTTTTATGCTCCAAAAACATCCAAAATGCTTCCTTTTCCAGAATTCACTCCCAAAGTACCTAAAATCACAAAAGGAACGATTTAGGGCAATATTTGATCAAATAAATTCAAATTCCGGCTTAAATGACCCCCTAAAAACGGATCATTTTTCGCTTCATCATATACCCTTACACTTGAGATTTGCTTGTCCTCAAGCAAATGTGCTTTTATTCTAATCAAAATACATGTTAGGGGTCATTTAACACTAATATAAAAGTAATTACAACAAATAATTGTTCCACTAAAGACCAAAGACAAGCACGGAGGTCACACACTAGCGCCTCACAAATAGTGTTTAGATACTCACATCTCTCGGGTGTAATAAAGTATATATCACAATATGGAAATGGAAAACATCTCTCACTACCTGTCATAGCAAATAGATTACCATAGGCTTGGGAAAGGATCAAACCTCCACCACATGGCGTAAGCACCTAGGATAAACTATCAAAGAGGTCTTTTAAAGGGTTATAACGTTAGGTGTAGGGATATGGAATACACGGTTTTGTTGGATAAAGGCAGTCTTTACTGGTGGCGAGTTAATCATCTTGGTTAATTACATGTACAATCTGGCGTTGCTAAGCCAAGACTATACTCGACTTAAGCTAATTAATTAAAATTAACAAAAACATAAAATAAACATAGAATGAAACGGGATGATAGTCCGTATGTTTTTCTCTCTCTATTTATTTTTTTATTTTTTTTTATTTTTATTTTTTTTTTGCATACACTTTTACCCTACCATCCAAAATAATACATCATAGGGAATGTACATTCTCCTTACACTTGACTTTTTACATACTTTACAATGAACTAATCTAATGACTCGAATCAAGATAATCAAAACACTTGGAGTACTTTTTAAGATTAATGCACATATGGGGGTAATAATTTGATGTTCTTCCCCATTACTCCATAACACAAGTACTTTACCCATGAGTCCCAATCCTCCCAAAACAATATGTACAAGATATGACTCGACTTAGCAACCATGTAATCAATTAAATAATTAACTAAGGGTTTAACATGTAACAATAATGCACTAAAGATGAGTGCATACACGGAAGGCTAAGGCGATTTAGTTGTACATTTAAGTGGGTTGTAACAAATTCTTCCTTTAAGTAAGATGCTTAAAGTTAGAAACGAAAAGATAGGCTCGGAGGGGTGTACTAGGGGTTTCGTGTACTAAAAATGAGTACAACGCTAAGGGTGTGGAAAAAATTAATTGACTTTACTAGCGAAGTAATATGACTTAAATGGTCAAGTAATTATGATACGGGTTTAACACAAGGGTGATCCTAATGCCTCTTATCATGTAGTAAATCCTACTACACGAATGTAGTCTCACTAGCGGTCTCGGGATGCATCACTAACGCGAGTTCTAGAATCTAAATGCTACCGGTACACACATAAGCACTAATAATGAATGTTTTCCTATCAAATCTAAAGGCGAACCTCACATATTTGGGTGGAAAATTTTTTAAGTGGTACGGTTTTATGCTAGTCATATAACCTCCTATCCATGAGACGCTTGCTAAGGCTAAAGTTTCACTCCTAAATGTTGTAAAAAATTTTAAATTTGGCGCTAAAATTACACTAACAAGTATTTCTCATAGTTTTATTACACACCTACCATCAAACAAACAAACTCAAGTGCAAGTATATACTATAAGGTATCATCATTTACCCTCCCCTTACACTTAGGATGAACATTGTCCCCAATGTTCAATTAAAGAATGTAAAAGTGAAATAGGTAAAACAATGAAATCAAATACTCCCCTGATTCGCTCGGTATGGATACAATGTCAACAAGGTTAGATCTTCCTCCAAGAAAATGAACCATCAAAGCTTCCCTTCCAGAATATAAATCATCTTCTTGTCATACATAACCTGTTAAACCTGAGAAAACAAACAAGGCAACCTCGCGTAAAATCGGCGGCAATCTATATATACTAACAAATCCTAGAAAGCAAAGTAAAATATAATGCTTGTGGAATGAATGTTTGCAGATCCCCTGGAGTTTATAAAACTAAAGATTCAACAAAAACTTTAAGACTCCGTTAGAAAACAAAACTAGCAAAATTTCCAGATTTTTACACATGACGCCGTCAGGAATTTCTTCTGGACGCCGTCAGAAGTGACCTGCAGAAATTCTTACGTTAAGTTTCCGGAAAATTTCTGCAAAACTTATGTCCTACTTCCTGGAAAATCCTGCAAAACATCATTATGACTCGATACAAGCATTTGACTCTAACAAATACGAATACACATGTCCATTTAATATTGTGGAGAATCATGATCGGTTTTGTTTCTTAAAAACATATTTGGGGTTTCCCCTTACACTTATCTTTTTACGAAATACCTTTGGATGAAGTTAAGACAAAGCCAAACGACAAAATAAAATATTTTCACCATTTTATTTTTGAAACATGATCTACCAACAATAACAAATAAAGCATGCATACGGAAACAAATAAAAATCAAATAAAATAAAAATCAAACAAAGCATTGGTTGCCTCCTAAGAAGCGCTTTTCTTTATTTACGAGTCTTGTAGCTAGACTCAAGGTCATGGGCAATCACGTGACCTGGGTCAGTTCCTCATTGAGGACATCTTTTGGATCAAACTTGGGTTTCAACTTCCTATCGGTTTTCTTGGTATGGTATGACCTTTCAAACTTTTCTCCATCCGGATCATATAAGATCATCTTTATATGCCATGATCCGTCACCTTCCTTCGGTGGCTTGTCCCACCTCCATTTACATTTATTCCCCTCTCTCTTCCACTTGTTCATCTCTATGTTGATAGGCATTACGCTTAAGAACTCAATCATTTTCCTAAAGACTAGGGGATCCTCAAAAGGGTCAAGTTCCTCATCTCTAGCTATGAGTTGTTCCACCGAATGTGTTTTATCGATGAAATCTTTTTCTAGGTAGAATGGGTGTTAGGGTCCTATAAAGTTTCTTTCTATCCAAGGCCCATATCTAGATGGTCTCCTATTCATCTCTACCCAATGTGGTGTCGGTTCATCTTCACAATCGTAGCTATGCTTCTTAACATCATATACCGACCAAGTATCGCCCTCACCTATCGCTATCTTAGACTCCTTACAATCTATCATGGCACTAGCGGTTGCTAAAAATCCTCTTCCTACCAACAATGGGCATGTAGTGTCACTAACCATATCTAAGACGTGAAAATCCTCTAAAATAGTTAACTTTCCTACGTGAAAAACTACATCCTTGATCATTCCAACCGGATGGGCAATACTCCCATCCGCTAAACCAATTAGCACCTCTGTTTCCTCTAACTTTCCTAGCTTAAGAGTGGTGAAAATGGATAGTGGAATCAAGTTGAGGCTTGTTCCCAAATTGGCTAGTGTGTCGAAAGCTTCGGATTTTCCTATCTTACAAGGCAAAACAAATATACCTGGATCATCAAGCTTCTTAGGCAACTTGTTTTGAACGAAGGCAGTCCCATTTTTACCCAATTTAAATTTCTCGTATTTTTCTAGTAGGGCACTATAGTAGGGAGCACGAGCTAAGACATCAATGACGGGGCGTTCAAGGTGGAGCTCCTTGAATTCATCGTCAAGGTCTTGTGTAGGAGGTGTTTCAACTTCATTATTGACCGGTTTGATATCGGATGTTTTATTCAATGGGTCCTTTTTAAGAATTTGATTTTGTTTGAAACACGTGCTCATCGTTTTGACCGAGTAGTATTGTGGACAAGAAGTAGGTGACGAAACCGATGATATGGAATTAACGTTTCATTTCGGGTTCTTGACCGTGTCACTTGGTAATGCTCCCATTTCTCGGTCATTGAGAACTTTCAACAATGTGTCAATTTTGGTGGTCATCTCGCTTTGCTTTTGTTTGAAATCGGCTTCAAACTTAGGTATGCGAGCTTCTTGAGATGCCATAAACTTGGACATCAACCCTTCAAGATTGTTGGTACTACCATAGTTGTCGGAAGGATTGTTGTTGAAAGTGCAGTTGGGTGGTGGACCGTTTGGTTGGTAACGATTAGGTGGGTTGGAAGAATTATTTTGGGGCATGTTTTGGTTTTGCTTCCACCTAAGGTTCGGGTGATTTTTCCATGAAGAGTTATAAGAATCACCGTAAGGGTTTGGCTCGGGTTTGAAAGTGTACCACTTATCTCCCGCTTCGTCGGTATGCGAAGATGCGTAGTCCGCAAAAGCTGTTCCGGGGAGTTCCACGCAATCACGAGTGTCATGGGGACCACTACATAATTCGCATGAAGAAGTGATTTTGTTCACTTGACTTGAAGGCTTAGGAGCTTCGTAAGATTTCATGAGAAACTTGACTTGGTCGTCAAGTTCCATGATCCTAAGGTCGGAAGTGCTAGAATTGTTCGAAGGCAAGGATATTGCCTTGACCGTTTTGTTTAAATCACAGGGATCATTCCAACTTTCGTAGTCATAGAGAGCAAGATCTTCTATGAGTTCCCATGATTCTTCCGCACTTAGATCACGTAGCTTGCCACCGGCCGATTGGTCAATGGTTCGCCTTGTGGAGAGATCGATATGGTCATAGAAGATTTGGACTTGGAGCCAAAGATCTATGCCATGATGAGGGACTTTTTGGAGTAAGTCCTTGAAACGAGTCCATGCTTCATATAGAGTTTCACCTTGACGTTGCTGGAACATCAAGATATCATTTCTAAGCTTGGTAGTTCTCCCCGATGGGAAAAATTGAGCAAGGAAACGAGTGGTGAGATCATCCCATGAGGTGATGGATCCCGCGGGTAAACGTTCAAGCCATTGACTAGCTTGATCACGTAGAGAGAATTGGAATAGGCGTAATCGGGTTGACTCTCTAGTTGCAACATCAAGGTCTATAGAATCTACGATTTTTAAGAAGTCCTTAAGATGTCGATTAGGATCTTCGGAACTAAGTCCATAGAATGCACATCTTCTTTGCAACAACCGGATGGTGTCGGATCGCAAGGGAGACACATTGGCTCCTTGGGTGAGCTCAATGGTGTTTCGATAGCCTTGATGGCTAGGACGGGAATACTCTCCTAAGGTTCGAGGCCTAGGAGGTTGGTTTGCTAGTGGTGGGTTTTGTTGGTGGTTTTGTTGTGGTGGGTTAATGTGTCACAACTCGTAAATTCTGGTCTTTTCCCGAACTTTCACATTTACTATTCATCGGTTACTATTGATCGATCACTATTCATCATTTTACTATTCACTATTTTTGAGGTCAGTTTGATATTCTGAGAAGCGTTTTAAAAATTTTACTATTCATAAAACACTATTCACCTCCGGAGAAAATTTGTCATTTATACGTGGGTTGCGTCATTTTTGTAAACGTACGATTTTTAATCTAAGAAACGTTATCTTATGAACTAATATTTTGAATATTGATCCGACACTCCCAACTATGGTCCTAAGACATTTTTACACTCATTATAATGATACAAAAATTATAAAATTCATTTACCCGTTATTTTGGAAATTTATTTAATTCGTATCGTACGTCTAATATAATTACGACGGTTTTCTTAAAAACTAGACGATAATCATCCAAACACCCAATACTTGTACCCAACATATTTTTACAAATTTTATGACTTTATTATGTCCCGAATAACTTTGATAAAATTTATTTCTAACAAACCCGGTACCCGATTATAACTAAAACTAGCTACAACTACACTAAAACTACACTAATATCCTAATTAAATCCAAGACATGCTTCCCTTTTTCCCTCCTTTGTGAACCGGCCCCCCCTCCTAATCCATCACATGTGCTTAACCTCACCTACCAAATTTAATGCAAACCTAACTTATGTCTCTAACTATATAATAAACCCTTTCATCCCATTTTTTCACAATAATCATTCATGGTGCAAGTAAACTTTTCTTTCTCCTTTTCTCCTTGGTGTGCTCGGCCTAGGATCATCCAAGAAGCAAGATTCATCATTTTCCCAAGATCAAGTGTTAATCTTGTCCCTTTTGTTGTTCTTGTTTGGGTTTTGTGATAAAAACCCAAGGTTTTATAAGTTTTCATCTCCATAAGCTCACAAATCCTTCTATGTAAGTTGTCAAACTTTTGTTCATAATTTCTTCATGTTCTTATTATGTTCATATGATTTCATACAAGGTTTACATGCATATGTTAGTATATACCACTCATTTATGTATATATTTAACTTTTGAACTCTAGAAATAGATTATTGTTAGATCCTTGTTAGAGTAGCTTGGTGATGATGTTAGGAACCCATGACACCCTAAGAAGGTGTATGGTAAGATTAGACTAGATTTGTGGTGATTGAAAGTGATTTGGTTGAAGATGAAACTAGTTAGAAACACTATAATTGATTTTTGAAACTATATATATACCTACTGTTACTATTTTGAAATCGTGGGAAAATCAGTAAGTGGTGGGTAATTTTTGACCAAAGATTTAGAAAATACTTTCAAAAACGAAACTTTTGGCGAAAGAACGGATTAAAACGAGTTAATAACGAAGGAGATACGCTAAAAACGAGTTTAACGACGAAAACTATATTTTCTGAAAAACTGCTTGCTGATGAACAGTTGTCACGGGCTGTTTTGGGCATAAAACTTGATCTAGCCATCCCGACTTATCAAAAATATGTTAGTATGTTGTCCCACGATTCCGGGAATGTAAAGAACGTAGAAAACGAGCCTAAAACGACCAAGATATACACTTTTGAAACTAGGCGAACTATATATATATTTGACAACTTCTAATAGCACATATTCTCTTAAGTTATGGAAACACTATAAATCAATGCCAACGCTTATTTTCAAACTACGAGTGGTATAGGCTTCATGTGCATGTACATTCATCGCATCCCCTCATAATTTAAGTAGATCGTATCATTCGTTCATTATAGGTCGCGGTTAGAGATCGAACCTCATTTCTGTGTAACCACTTTTGTCTTCGTAGCTATCGCACCAGGTGAGTCATAGCCCCTACTCTTTTAAATTGTTTTGTCAACTTTTGGGGGAGAATACATGCTCGTTTTTACTTGAACTATTACTTGACCCTTTAAACATGGTTTTGACTTGAACTTTATTATGAACTTATGACTTGTCTGGACCTTTTGAACTTGACTTAAACTTTTGAACTTATGTACCATACGTACTTTGACTTAAAGTCTCCCTTGTTCGGAGCAACGCTATAAAGTCTCCCAGGTTCGGAGCAACGCTATAAAGTCTCTCCTGTTCAGAGCATCTTTAATAAATCTCGCCATGGTGGAGTGACTAATAATTCTTCACCAAGTCGGTGGAGTGACTAATAAATCTTTGCCTAGGTGGCGGAGTGACTTCAAGTCTCCCATGTTCGGAGCAACGTTATAAAGTCTCCCTTGTTCGGAGCGGCCTTGACTTATTATTGACCACGGGTGCTTGTCTATTAGACCTAAACTATTTAGCAGTGGGTTGTAAACACACAGGTTGCAAGTCTCTTATGGCGGGATTTGCAACTGAGTGGATTTACGATGCCTTTGCTGTGTGATCATTTTTCTATAAACTTTATTTGTTAAACAAACTCTATGAACTCACCAACCTCGTGTTGACACTTTAGCATGTATTTTCAGGTTTTAACCAATGGCACGCTACTGGAGGTTTTGGCAGGGCATGGCATGGTCATAGAAGACTCTGATTATTTATATGGGGACCGTTTTAAACTATATTTTAAGGGCCTACTTCCGCACTACTTTTAACGATGTAAATTCAACATTTTGATTAAACGATTTTATTCTAATTAAGTAAAGTGAAAACTATTTTTGTACTTGTGTTGTGTTACCGATTGAGTTACACCCCAGCTACACGTATGCTTCCGCTGGACCCGATTTTGGGGGTGTGACAGATTGGTATCAGAGCTTCGGCTATAGCGAACTAAGTGTTTTTAAAACCTAGACTATAGCTACTTTTACGAAAAATTTAACCCTATGACCGTCACGTGCCTGCCTGCCAAGCTGAAGCCTCATTGTGGTTTGTTGCTGACTTAGGTGATGAGATTTGTGTCTCATTATCTGGTACATTATGTTCATCTATTCTAATTGATTTCTATCATTGTCTTTCATATAAGCATGTTCACGTATCATATATGTCACCCTGGTATGTATCTCCTTGCATAGTTTCATCCTTTGACGTCGAGTTTGGTCACCTGCCTTAGTCTTCCTGAACGTCTTGGTCTTTGTGAAGGACATAGTATTAGTATAACTGAGCTGAGTATTTCAAAATTCATGGAACCTCGGTGGAATATAGACTAGTCACCTATATTCAACCCGGGATAGTGGGACATAGGCTGACTACCTATATCCGACTCAGAAATGAATTTTGCAACACTGAGAATGGCTATAATAAAATTTTGTCTGGATTGAATCCTCTACTCAATTTCCATGTTTCATTCATGTGTGTGTGTACCCTCGTTGTCAGAACGCTTATACTTTTCCTCACCTCGTGAACCGCCGCCTGGAAACACGTCAACTGGTCATTTCATCTCATGAATCTTCACCTTTATAACACTTCGGAGACCAACGTTAACTGAACTTCGGGACGAAGTTCCCTTAAGGGGTAGAGACTGTCACAACTCGTAAATTCTGGTCTTTTCCCGAACTTTCACATTTACTATTCATCGGTTACTATTCATCGATCACTATTCATCATTTTACTATTCACTATTTTTGAGGTCAGTTTGATATTCTGAGAAGCGTTTTAAAAATTTTACTATTCATAAAACACTATTCACCTCCGGAGAAAATTTGTCATTTATACGTGGGTTGCGTCATTTTTGTAAACGTACGATTTTTAATCTAAGAAACGTTATCTTATGAACTAATATTTTGAATATTGATCCGACACTCCCAACTATGGTCCTAAGACATTTTTACACTCATTATAATGATACAAAAATTATAAAATTCATTTACCCGTTATTTTGGAAATTTATTTAATTCGTATCGTACGTCTAATATAATTACGACGGTTTTCTTAAAAACTAGACGATAATCATCCAAACACCCAATACTTGTACCCAACATATTTTTACAAATTTTATGACTTTATTATGTCCCGAATAACTTTGATAAAATTTATTTCTAACAAACCCGGTACCCGATTATAACTAAAACTAGCTACAACTACACTAAAACTACACTAATATCCTAATTAAATCCAAGACATGCTTCCCTTTTTCCCTCCTTTGTGAACCGGCCCCCCTCCTAATCCATCACATGTGCTTAACCTCACCTACCAAATTTAATGCAAACCTAACTTATGTCTCTAACTATATAATAAACCCTTTCATCCCATTTTTTCACAATAATCATTCATGGTGCAAGTAAACTTTTCTTTCTCCTTTTCTCCTTGGTGTGCTCGGCCTAGGATCATCCAAGAAGCAAGATTCATCATTTTCCCAAGATCAAGTGTTAATCTTGTCCCTTTTGTTGTTCTTGTTTGGGTTTTGTGATAAAAACCCAAGGTTTTATAAGTTTTCATCTCCATAAGCTCACAAATCCTTCTATGTAAGTTGTCAAACTTTTGTTCATAATTTCTTCATGTTCTTATTATGTTCATATGATTTCATACAAGGTTTACATGCATATGTTAGTATATACCACTCATTTATGTATATATTTAACTTTTGAACTCTAGAAATAGATTATTGTTAGATCCTTGTTAGAGTAGCTTGGTGATGATGTTAGGAACCCATGACACCCTAAGAAGGTGTATGGTAAGATTAGACTAGATTTGTGGTGATTGAAAGTGATTTGGTTGAAGATGAAACTAGTTAGAAACACTATAATTGATTTTTGAAACTATATATATACCTACTGTTACTATTTTGAAATCGTGGGAAAATCAGTAAGTGGTGGGTAATTTTTGACCAAAGATTTAGAAAATACTTTCAAAAACGAAACTTTTGGCGAAAGAACGGATTAAAACGAGTTAATAACGAAGGAGATACGCTAAAAACGAGTTTAACGACGAAAACTATATTTTCTGAAAAACTGCTTGCTGATGAACAGTTGTCACGGGCTGTTTTGGGCATAAAACTTGATCTAGCCATCCCGACTTATCAAAAATATGTTAGTATGTTGTCCCACGATTCCGGGAATGTAAAGAACGTAGAAAACGAGCCTAAAACGACCAAGATATACACTTTTGAAACTAGGCGAACTATATATATATTTGACAACTTCTAATAGCACATATTCTCTTAAGTTATGGAAACACTATAAATCAATGCCAACGCTTATTTTCAAACTACGAGTGGTATAGGCTTCATGTGCATGTACATTCATCGCATCCCCTCATAATTTAAGTAGATCGTATCATTCGTTCATTATAGGTCGCGGTTAGAGATCGAACCTCATTTCTGTGTAACCACTTTTGTCTTCGTAGCTATCGCACCAGGTGAGTCATAGCCCCTACTCTTTTAAATTGTTTTGTCAACTTTTGGGGGAGAATACATGCTCGTTTTTACTTGAACTATTACTTGACCCTTTAAACATGGTTTTGACTTGAACTTTATTATGAACTTATGACTTGTCTGGACCTTTTGAACTTGACTTAAACTTTTGAACTTATGTACCATACGTACTTTGACTTAAAGTCTCCCTTGTTCGGAGCAACGCTATAAAGTCTCCCAGGTTCGGAGCAACGCTATAAAGTCTCTCCTGTTCAGAGCATCTTTAATAAATCTCGCCATGGTGGAGTGACTAATAATTCTTCACCAAGTCGGTGGAGTGACTAATAAATCTTTGCCTAGGTGGCGGAGTGACTTCAAGTCTCCCATGTTCGGAGCAACGTTATAAAGTCTCCCTTGTTCGGAGCGGCCTTGACTTATTATTGACCACGGGTGCTTGTCTATTAGACCTAAACTATTTAGCAGTGGGTTGTAAACACACAGGTTGCAAGTCTCTTATGGCGGGATTTGCAACTGAGTGGATTTACGATGCCTTTGCTGTGTGATCATTTTTCTATAAACTTTATTTGTTAAACAAACTCTATGAACTCACCAACCTCGTGTTGACACTTTAGCATGTATTTTCAGGTTTTAACCAATGGCACGCTACTGGAGGTTTTGGCAGGGCATGGCATGGTCATAGAAGACTCTGATTATTTATATGGGGACCGTTTTAAACTATATTTTAAGGGCCTACTTCCGCACTACTTTTAACGATGTAAATTCAACATTTTGATTAAACGATTTTATTCTAATTAAGTAAAGTGAAAACTATTTTTGTACTTGTGTTGTGTTACCGATTGAGTTACACCCCAGCTACACGTATGCTTCCGCTGGACCCGATTTTGGGGGTGTGACATAATGGGTTCAAAGATGTTACCACCTTCCATGATGTCGGATGATAAAGGTTACGCACAAAGACACGAAGGAATAGATAGACTAAAGAAAACCTAAAAATAAAAATAAAATCTTACTAGAAAGGAAACTAGCAAGTAGACCTAATAAAAAGAAATCCTAACCTAGACAATAACTGTTCCCCGGCAACAGCGCCAAAAACTTGATGCGCGTGGGAATCGCAACAGGTTTTACCTCTCGAGGGACCTCGAGAAGCTTACAACCCCCACCAGGCAGTGTACCTGATCGTTGTAGTATAGTATAGTGACAAGTACCGGGGGATTGATCGTTCAACTCAGGAATAGTGTCGCTAGGATTAGAAAGCCTAAAAACTAGGTCTAGAGGTGAGGGACGATTCTTTTTGTGTTTTAATATTTTATGAAAAGCAAGTAAAAATCTCGGGTATTGGAAGAGTGGGCGGAATTAGTTGCTAGTCAACTAACCTAAATCTAAGATGCAATCCAAATAAAATAACAGAAATGAAAATAAAGCTAATTAAACTAGTGGTGTGAACAATAAATGGGAGAATTGTGTTTACTTAGATTTCACTACTCCCTAGATATTTTTTACAGGTTAATTGTTTGTTACAGTTGCGTGGATGACGGGTTATATTCCTTAATACCAATCGTGGGGTGGCGTACGTACTTCTCCAACTCTATAAGCTCCTACTTCACTTCTATGTCGAGCCTGCAAGAAGCTCCTAACATGGGATCACTAGAATTCGCTCATGCATTAAATACAACCATAAAAACCTAGTACGCATTGGTTCATGTTTCTTAAGACGTTCAAGCAAGTTACACTATAGAAATCTCCCAGTTTTCTTAAGCCTAACATCGAAATCATTCATCCATTACAACTGTAAACAAGTAATCAACCTATAATCAACATCTAGGTTTCATTACATCTAAGCAAACACACAAAAGATCTAGCCTAGCATGTTAAAATCAAGACAAGCATAAGATATATTCAAAAAACACATAGACATATTGAATGAATTGAAAGGAGACTTATCTTAATTGAACATGAGGATTTTCAAGGGGTGAAAACCCTTGAAAATACAGTTACAAACGAGTTAGGGTTTATTCAAGTCGACTCTAAAATTCTCCTCTCTTTTGAATGAAAATTACAAAGACTATATATAGATTTCCTAAGGTGACGGCGTCAAGAACAAAAATCTGACACCGTCAACTCGCCGCCCATAATATTCTCGGACTACCTAGATCCAGATCTGACGCCGTCAAGAGCAAAGTTCCCCTGGCCGTCACGTGTAATGGGGTCATGACGGCCTAGCGTGACGCCGTCATGCCCTTAGTATAAAAGTGTTCTGGACCGTCATGGACTCCATACTCTTCACCTATTGTTTTTCCTCTTGACGCCGTCATTAAGATATTTGTGACGCCGTCAGGTACTGTTCCTAGCAAGGAAAATTAAGACTTTGCCGTTTTCTTCACTTTTATGCTCCAAAAACGTTCAAAATGCTTCCTTTTCCAGAATTCACTCCTAAAGTACCTAAAATCACAAAAGGAACGATTTAGGGCAATATTTGATCAAATAAATTCAAATTCCGGCTTAAATGACCCCTTAAAAATGGATCATTTTTCGCCTCATCAATATTTATCAAACATATAAAATGTACAAGCTTACAATTTGAGGAGATACACTCCAAATTATAAGTTCAACATAATAGATTGCTTAATTAAAGTGATGCTTTTTTTTGGGTAAAGGGGACACTACCCCGGTAAATTATATTACACCAAAAAAGTCAATGAAGTACAATGGAATGTAGCCGTGTGCCACATTAACCTCAAGCTAACGAGCTTGAAGAGCCCCTACTCATATGACATGCCATATGAGAACTAACTACCATTTACATACCCAATTACACCAATAGGAAAGAACCATCTAATAATACATAAGCAATAAAACATGGTTACTTTAACATAGACAAAGGTAGCTCCCAAAGACGTGAAAATAGAACCGCATCCTTGGAATTCTTGAAACAACACGAAAGAAGTTTCAAACGAACGGAGGACATAATGCAATCCACCACTTACTGGACTGATCTCTTGGATTGATTGAACAACCGAAAATTACGCTCTTGCCACACAAAATAAGCAGCAGCCGCAAGAGAAAGCTTCCCAATACAGCTCTTAAAAGACTTTCGCTTAGCAATAGGCATAAGAGGAACCTGAACCCGTAAGACCTGCCAAATGCTTAATACGACTCCAAACCTGATAAGAGAAGGAGCAATAAAAGAATAAGTGCTCGTGAGAGTCTGGTTGCATCTCACAAAGAGAACAAACACTCGTTAGCCCAGCAGTCACATCCCAAGAGCTCAATGTGTCTTGTGTTTTCAATCTTTTCTTCATAATAAGTCACATGATAACAGAATGCCTAGGAATACAAGATGAAAACCACACCAAATCATACCATGGTATCTCACTATCCCTAGGTCGAATAGTGTCCCACACACTCTGAACCGAGAACGGACTATAGGACCCATCACTAATGTGCCATTCCAACACATCAGATTTAGCATCATTAAGAACTGGAACAGGAATAGAGTTTAAAATAGGATATTTTACCAACCAATCATTCGGCCAACTCCACATACCATCATGAATACATTCACGAACCTTTGATGGAAGGCTAAAACTAGCCCTCGCAATGTCACGGGCTGAAATGATGTTATAGAAAGGGCTAGCATTACACCATATATCGAACCACATAGAAACTTTAGAGCCATCACCAATAGAAAACAAAATGTAATCCCAGATCAGCGGACGAAGCTTAAGAAGGTTCCTCCAACCCCAAGACATATGCCTCTATACGGAATGTCCCAAAAACTACGATTCCTAAGCTTATAAGCATGTATCCACTTCACCCACAAAGACTCCTTTAAAGAGAGGAGCTTCCAAATATGCGACACCATAAGGGCCTTATTAAAGTGATCAAGACGACGAATACCAAGACCACCTTCCTTTTTAGGAAGGCAAACAACCTCCCACGTGACTTTTGCTTTACCCCTACCCAAGATACCTTGACACCACAAAAAATCACGCATGACTTGTTCAATATCCAGCAGCACACGAGAGGGAAGAACAAAAACCGAAGCCCATAAAACATTAAGAAAGCCCAAAACAAATTGGATAAGTTGAAGCCTTCCCGCGACCGGCAAAGACTTGTTCTTCCAATCATTAACACGATTCTGAACCTTATCAATAATCTCCTTACAATCCCTAAAAATCAAACGCGAAGAAACCAAAGGAACATCAAGATACTTCACCGGAAGACGATCTTCCTCAAAAGGGAGAACATGAAGAATTGCTAACTTGGTGTGATTGATAACATTACAGAAATAAGCCTTGCTTTTTGGCATACTCGAGTTCAACCCCGAAGCTTCCTTAAACTTATCCAATGCCTCCTTAATGATACTAGCAGAATTAACATCACCATGCGCAAAAAGAAACAAATCATCTGCAAAACACAATTTAATCAACTCCAGTTTCGAGCAATAGCGATGATAAGTAAAGTTAGATGAGTTACGAACCCGTCTATGAAGCATGAGAGTAAAGACCTCCATAACAAGAGTAAACAAATAAGGAGAAAGAGGGTCACCTTGACGAAGACCCCTTTTCCCTTTAAAAAAACCATGAAGAGAGCCATTAATGCTGATCGAGAATGACGTAGTAGAAACACACTCCATAATCCAAGATATCATCCGATCATGAAATCCAAAACCAGTGAGAACTACCCGTAAAAACTCCCAATCAACCGTATCATACGCTTTCTAAATATCAACTTTAAAGGCACATCTCGGCACTCCACGATCCAAATGGTAGTTATGCATGATCTCTTGAGTAAGTAAAATATTATCCGAGATACTACGACCCAGAACAAACGCAGATTGGTTCGGACTAATCAGCTTCTTTAAGCTATCTTTTAAGCGGTTAGCAATAATCTTGCTAATACACTTAAACAACACATTACAACACGAGATTGGCCTATAATCATTCACACGAGCGGGAGCATTAACTTTAGGAATCAATGCTAAAATAGTGTGATTTAACTCCTTAAGCAATCGCCCATTCTTAAAGAACTCACAAACCGCCTTAGTAACATCCGAACTAATAATATCCCAAGTGTCTTTAAAGAAAGCCTCCGTAAAACCATTCGGCCCCGGAGATTTATCATTACCCATAGAAAACAAAGCCGATTTAACTTCTTGGCTGCTAACAACACGAAGCATATCTAAAGCCTCATTAGCATTCAAACGAGTAGAAAACAAGTTAATGGTGTCGAAATCAGTCGTAGTAACTGCTTGACCAAGAAAAACCTCATAATGATTAATAAAGGCGTTAGCAACTTCGTCATTTTGGAAAACAGCCCCATTAGTGTCCGTAACAACATCAATTCTACTACGACTCACTTGACTTTTAACCATTTTATGGAAGTACGTTGTATTGGAGTCCCCTTCCTTTAACCAAGAAATCTTCGCCTTTTGCTTAAGAAATTTATCTTCAATAAGAACAGCCTCATTGAACGCAACAACAACCGCTGCCTCCTCTTCATGGATGCTAGTATTACCCAGATCATTATCAAGATCAGTTTGCAATTTATCCAGAGTCTCTCGAAGACGAATAACATTAGCATGAAGATTGCCTTTGTCATACATCAATTTTCGAATAGGCTTTTTAAGGCCTTTAAGCTTCTTAACCACTCGATACATATCAAACCCAGAAACATGAGAAGACCACCCATCACACACCATGTCTTTAAACCTTTTATCACAAATAGAAACATTAAAGAATTTAAAAGGTTTTGATTTAACCTTCACAAGAGATGGAATTGAGAGAACGGATGGAGAATGATCCGAAATAGCATGAGCTCCCACAAAACGATCCTGGAATTCAGAGTTAGCAAGGACACGATCAAGCTTCCTAAGTATACCATTTTTACCTTTAGGTTTCTGGTTCCAAGTGAAATGCAATCCCGTACATTGAACATCCATTACTTCCATAGTCTCAACACACTCTTTAAACTCACGCATGGTGATATCTAAAGTCGAAGGACCTATAGAAGTATCATCCACATAAAGAGAAGCATTAAATCCCTAATAAGACACCACGGCCTGTTATTAATGTATTGTTTATGCAAACAGAGGCCGTTCCACATCGGACGTCTATGGATATAGTAATTATGAGCATATACAAAGGAACAAAAAAGCTCCTTCCTATCAGCTTTAATCCAGATACGCGTATGAATAACTTGAGGATCTTGATGAATAACACTAACATCCACATCATCATGATTCCAGCCAACAATAATGCATGTGCCTTTAAGACACGATTACGGATTAGAAACCCACTTCCAACACTTAAAAACATGCATACACAATCTATCAAGATTACGGTTCGCCACATGTGATTCAAGAATCGCACACACCGAGAGTTTATTTTCAAAAATAACATGACGAATCTCAGATTGTTTAGGGGAGAGATTCATTCCCCTAATATTCCAAGAGCCAACATTAATCATGAGGAAACACCTTCAAAGGGAGTGCTTGCCCCCTGGTCTTTGCTAGACTCTTGAGAATCTGATTTCTTACCCTCTTCCATAGTAATGTGCTCATCTACATCCTCGCTATCACTATCATTGACAACATGAGAAACGTTATTATACGTTCCCCCAGTTGTATCGTCATCTTGTGCTAGAGCACTAAATGAATTTGTAGTAGTCACCATAGTAGATGCCACTAGTGGTTTAGAACTCGCATTACCAACACTCTTCATACTCTCATTTGAACTCACATTCTGTTTAGACGTTTTACCTTTCTCAACACGACAATATTGTAAATTTAGGGCTGGTTTAGTTAACCGAACCCCTTCCACTTGTTTCTTGTTGTTCTTATTATCTCTCACCTTTTTCCTTTTGACTTCCGTGAAACCATCATCAGAAATTTTCACCTTAGAAACCTCCTTTGGCAATTTAGGGCACTTATCGCTAACATGATCAAAAATCTTACACGAAGCACACCTAGGAGGAGTCCATTCATATTCAATATCAATAGTAGCGAAAGTGTGTCCTTCCTTATCACAACGAGGTATTGCAATGACCAAAGAATCCATGAGATCAACATCAGCCGAGATCTCAATAAGTGCCCTAGCATACGTACTCCTTCCCCAAGAATGTAAACACATATTACTCGTGTAGGAATCAAGCATAAGCGGCTTCCCAATCTGAGTAGTAATAAGACTAAGCCCAATATCAGAATACGCTACAATAGGCACATGATGCATCTTAACCGACACAGGAACGCGCTTAATCTCGTCCTTCTTCAAAATAGTATTTGGAGTCCATTCATTCAGAATCAATGGCATCTGATGAATCAGCCATGGACCATTCTCCAACACACTCTCCATACCCTCTCTAGTATCAAATTGAAACAGAAAAAACTCGTCATGAAGTTGAATTCGTTTCAATCCATATTTTGCCCAAGTGGTTTTAACATAGTTATCCACAAGTGGAAATGCTAAACGATCGCCAATAAAGTAGCCGTAGAGAGTACTAATAAAACGTGCATTAACAGTCTCCACAACCTCCATAGGAAGAACAACAGCTGCACAATTCACACTAACCTCACTTTTCATCTCCTTAATTATGACATTCTGCTTTTGAGGTTTATCATGAACCATGGTAGAAAAGGAAGGCTTAGCAAACGAAGGACCAAAAACCTGGTCATTAGCATCATGCATGTTCACACCATAAGCATGTTCAAAGTTCGACCCAACATTCGTTCCATCATTAACATCAGAAGACTTCTTCTTCGTGATCTTGTTTCTAAGCCTGTTGAGGAACGAATGGATATCCTCCTCTCCCTTACCCTCCTCCATCAAATTATACTTACAGACCACCATGATTAAGAAAAAAAATAAAATCTAAACGATTAGAAGCTAGAAAATGGGTTTCGTTTCAAGTGACATTTAATCAAACAGTTGGTGTGCAACATAAAATTGAGTGATTTGGGATGAAATGGGTAAAATTTTTGTGGGTTTTTTGAGATTTTATATGATTCGATGTTTGGGATAGGAGATTGATGATGAAATTAATGTTTGGAGATGGTACGAATGATAAAAAATGGAGATCTGGTTAGAAGTTGAAAGGGAGACATATTGTAAGAGAGAGGATGCTCCCTTTGTTTTTCCTCTCTAGTGGTTAATTGATAATAGGGTAAATTGCAAAAATGGTCCTTCACGTTCCACGAAATTGAAAAAATGGGACCGAGACAAAAAGTAGCACAAAAAAACACCAACGTTCCACATTTTCGCAAAATCGCCACCGAGAGGCCTTTTTCCGTTAGTTTTCCCATTAAGTGCCACGTCCATGAGGGTAGTATCGTCATTTCACGGTTCCCGCCTAAACCAACTATTTTTATCCCCTGATCCAAACACTCCCTTGCCCAAAGTCAATCACATTTTTTGCCCTAAAGTTTGCAATTACGATTTCCGAACTGGAAAAAAAGTGAAGAAGATGGCTAATTTATTTGGGAAAAACTGCGAACGATCTTCCCCGATCCCTAATCTTCATCAACTTTACGGTATGTTTTGGGCATTGTTAATTATATCGATTTTTTTATCTACAGTGATATGTGATTGTAATGAACAGTACGAATAGGATGTGGATTATACATTAAGTTGATTTTTCATGTTGTTAGTGTGTGTGTGTGTGTTGATGTTTATTGTTTGCATACAGAATCAAAGCCGACCTACTTCACTCTGAAAGTAACCCACGGTGGAAAATTTACGCCACCACCAGGAAGGATGTATGTTGATCCAGTTATTGTGTGGTATGATTGTGTGGATTATGACTTGTTTAGCTTTTACGCCTTTGAAGAGTTGGTAGATGACATAGGTGTCAAAGGTGGGGATGCAGGCTATTATTATAAGATACCAGGCGAGACTTTGGATTTTGGGTTGTACCCGTTGAAGTCTGATGAGGATGTGATGAAAATGTTGGATTTGATTCCAACGCATAGAGAGATTGAGGTGTATGTTGAGTTGAAACGCAGAAGACCTAAAAGAGGCCGAAAATGTAAAATAACGGATGAAGTACGGGTGGAGCCTTCAAATGATCCTACCATCCATCCAGAACAAGCTGAGACTTCAATTGATGGTACCAATGGTCAATCACCTGTGCAACTACATGTAAGCCAAATAATTGATGAAGTGTTGGATGGCACATACACTCCTTCTGCGCAACCACATGTAAGCCGAGTTGTTGGTGACACAGACACTCATGCTGCGCAACCACCTTTAAGTGGCGTTGATTGCCCAGAACAAGTTGAGCAACAATCTCAACTTACAGATGACGACTTGTACCAATTTTCCAGTCCTGGAGATAATGTTGGTGTGGGAGACGACTTGATTACAGACATGGTTGCAGAACTTGACCAGAGTGAGGATGTGGTTTTAGAGCTCAACAAAAACTATGTTGATTTAGAAGAAGTAGTGGAAAGGGATGATGTGGAAAGGGATGATGTTGAAAGCGATGATGTTGAAAGAGATGATGTGGGCACCTCAACACAGCAGGTAAATGAGGAAGAACATGTTGTACATGTGTCTGAGTTTGAAGATGAAGAGGATGATGTGAGAGCCCCTATTGAGCCACAAGTGGAAATGACGGACTTTAAGTTTGATTTTGATCCCCACTTTGAGAATGTATCAAAGTTAGCTGATGAGTGTATGGCAGATTATACGGATCATGATAGTGGCTATAACTTTGATGATGATTTTCATAGTGATGAAGAAGCCAATAATAACAAATTTGTCAACCTACGCAAGATAAGGTTAAAAGATATAAGGAAGGAGTATGAGGGTAGGTCGAATGTCAGGAAGGGAGAGTTTTTTGTAACAGAAACATTGAAACAACCCAAGGATATCAAAGATAAGATCAGAATCTATGCGTTGAAGTCCCGAAGAGATATTATGATTGAAAAGTGTGACCAAGAAAGAATTCGAGCGATGTGTAGAGGGACTGTTATGGGTTATTGACTCCTCCTAAACCAACCAGTCAACCGTGTGCAGTTGATAGGCTCACCTAGGAGAAAGTGCAAGGTATATTAACCGTGGAAGTACAGGGAAATCCCCGGGTCGTTAAGTCCCGACGAGATTGAAATTAAGTTTGAAAACGTTTGTGGGAATGAGTGGTACTGAGGACAGTAACCAAGATGATTTGGGTTTGATTTACACTACTGGAATTATTTGGATAACAGTATATAACAAGCACAGTAAACAGTTATGTATACACGTAAACTGAATTCAAAACAGATACGTATGCGTGATAAGAAAAAGGTAAGTTTTAAGCTAAATTAAACTACAGGGGGTGCAAATGAAAATTTTACAAACTTAATATTAAAAGAAAATTATTTTTTTTTGATTATTTTATTATTTTTTATTAATTAAAAACTAATTTAACTATTTAATAATTATTTAAAACTATTTTAATTCTACTTTTTTAATTACTAAAAATACCTAAATGACTTAGAAAATTATGAGAAAATTTAAAAATCTAATTAACCATCTCAGGAATCCTAAAAATTTATAAAAAGTTTATAAAAATTATTTTTAGATTATTTTACTAATTAATTACTTATTTATTAATTATTATCTAATTAACTAGATTAATTAAGAAAATTAAGAAATGAATAGTGGAACTTAGGAAACTATTTTCTAAAAATACTTAATGATTTATAAAACATAGAAATATTATAAAAACCTATTGTTGTTAATTAAAATTTAATAAAACTATTTAATTACTAATATTACTTAATTATTTAATTAAACTATTTTTAATTCTAATAATTACTAAATCAAAAGATAAAAATCTATAAAAATTACTGAAAATACTTTAAACTAAAAGAAAATTAAGAAAAATATAAAAATGATGAAGTGCTTATTAATAAGCTGAAAAGAAAAATTAAAAAGATAAATCCTATTAAATAGAAGCTATCACTATTTTTAAAGTTGGTTTTTGTTGGTTTTTCTTATTGACAGTTGATAATAAGCTAAAAATAGGAAACTTTTATGAAACCACTTTTGTTATAGCTTTTTAATAAGCTATGTGCACCCCCAAGTGCTTAACAGGCTGATTTTTAAACTTATTAGGACTTGTGGATTTGTGAAAAGCTATTCAAATGAACAAATAAGCTACCACAGATGTATATCAACTTGAAATAAGACAAAAGTCACAAATAAGCACTCTAGATAAGCTGTTATGAGCAAATAAGCACTTATCACACTACAAGGCCAAAACAGGCCAAATACATGAACTTTTGACCTTTGTGGGGTCCACAGAAGTGAAGAGGGGTCCAAATTTAATCCTGAACCTTGAAGGTAGACTGGTCAACTTTGAAATAAGACAATAAGCTAGGCTTATGGCTTATTATTGAGGTATGTGTAAGGTTTGGAACTTGGGCTTAAAATCTGAGTCACTCAGTGTACTCAGGAAATGATCAAACTTAAAGGCACTTGCAGCCCTACTAAATAAGCTCTAGATGGTGAAATAAGCCCTGATCTATCAACATGGGTTGTTTGGCTTTCCAAAAAGCCAATAAGCTAAGGGTGGGGCCCACTAATGAAGTAGCTATGGTCTTGGGGATTTTGCTCAAAACATGTGCACAGGGGATGTATTTGCCCTGCAGGTCAAAATAAGCTAGTGTATAATCTAAAATAAGAATCCCAAGGTTAAGCTGAACACAGATTTCTGAAGCTTAAGTGATAGATTTTAACCTCTGAAAGTTTGAAGTTCTGAATAAATTCACAAAATTCTAGAAAAATCCTTGAATATTTGGTTTTCTGCCTAAGTATGCAATTTTGACTTTTTTAGATATTAAGCTAAGTTGACTAAAGTGAAACTCTAACTTGATTTTCTTGATGATTGTGTTATAATAAGCTATGTTAAGGATAAAATGAGCTAAATCACTAACTTGTGAATGGTTATGGGGCATATGCTACTCTAAATCCAACACAGAATGGTATTAAGCCTAATTAAATATGATTTTGACTTTTTGGTGAACTAGGCCTGAGTTTTGTGCTTGAACTAAGTTATTAGAACCTAAAGTGATGTGTCAGAGCTTAAAACAACAACTACATCTCCCTTGATCATGTGGAACCTTACTGAGCCAAACATCCCTTAAACAGATTTGATTCTTGATTTTCAAAAAGGATTTGGAGATTTAAGCCACAAACTTGGTTACAGAAGTTAATATATGCTAAGTTAAGCTGATTTAAGCACAGAAATACTAGATTTAACAACAAGAACCAAAGATTACTAAATAATCTAGTTTAATTGTGAAACTTTGATTTTTTAGCAACTACAAATTCAAATGAACAAGCTTGCTATTTTAAGTTCTAATATGACTAGATAACATCAATTAAGCACAAACAAACCAATAAGCAAAGATATAAGCTATGCTACAGTAGAGCCAAAGAAATGAGATTATGACTTACAAAGTGCAATCCTGCTGAGACCAAAGAACAAGAACCAAGAAAAATCCTAACAGCTTACTGATGAGTGTGTAAATACTCATCATTTTTAGTCAATTCTGAAATGCAAAACGATCAAAAATACTCAAAAACGCACCAAAATGCGAAGAAAATCCCAAAGATCGTATTTTATATGTTTCTTATGCAAAACGAGTGAAAACAAACGAAAAACAAATAAAAGTTACATATTTGGCAGTTTCAGTCCCCCGACTTTCAAAATTTTACAAAACTAGTCCCTGGTCAATCATTTTCAAAGAAAAGTCAACTCTTGATCTTTAAAAGTCAAAACGAATCGCAAATGATCTTTGGGTAAAATGTTTTCAAAAGATTGCAAACCAAACCTTTGAAATTTCACAATTGGCGTATTTGGTCCCTGCACTTTGCAAACTTGGCAGTTCTGGTCCTTGGGCATTTTAAATGAAAAATTTATAAATCAAGTCCTTATGGAATTATAAAACGGCAAGTGAAGTCCTTGGTTGAGTTTCGGAAAATTGGCAAAGATGGTCCCTCAATTTTCAGCTTTGTTACAAATTTGGTACTTGTGGTTTTACAATAATCAACCAAACGGATCACTAAACCAAATAATAAATCCACTTGGCCCATGATGAAACAAATCCACCCAAAACCCAACATAAGCCCATACCCTCTTTCTCCCCTGGTTCGTTTAATACACAAACACCCCCAACCCTAACCCTAATCAGAAAACATACGCACCTCTTTTCCCTCCCATCAAATCCCACAACTAATTTATCTATAACCAAAGTGGTAACAAGTCAAGGCCAAGATCCTATCTCAGTGTGTCTTCTTCCCCAAACCTTCATCCCTCCCCCTCGTGACTACAAACAGCCAACACCCCCATCACCATCCATCCCTTCTCCCAATCCCACTCACCACTACCCCCCTCACAGCTCATACCTAACCCTTTCAAACCTATTACAGAAGGACATGGTGGCAATCCACAACCTCAGTTGGTAGCCAAGGTATAATTGGAAGGATGTGATGAGTTCAAGATTAATCCTAAGGCTGAGGATGATTGAAAAGAAGCACACCAAAGAGAAGACAAAGAGAAGAGATTGGTACCTACCTCCTTAGTTTTATATAAATAGGTGATTGATTGTAGGCCAAAGGATGCATTCGAATTTTTATCATTTCATTAGTTTCAGTTGTAATCTTTATTTCTAAAAAAGTTATTGTAATTCGAAGTTTTTAAGAATGAATGAAAGTTGAAATTTGAGTTTTCTCTAAATCGTTATTTAAGATTCATATTATTTTTTTTTTTTTTGTGGTCACTGGTTTTGTATTCGAGAAAAAACAAAAGTCAGAAAAAGAAAAAAAAAAGGCAGTAGCAAAGCAATGGGAGCTATGGAGTTGAAAAAAATGGTTTAGAGCCCATGGGGGCACTTAGTTGGTTCTCGGTACTCTGGTTCTCAGAATTTGCACCACTTCGGATAACAAGTAGGTCACCATATGTTTAAGTATAGTTTGTATTAATTGTTGTTTATTCTTGTTTATTGTTGGTTGCCATGTTTATGAGTTAGGCATTCAAAAGTCGAATTAGTCAACTGTGTAGGATTGTGGAAAAGTCAGCATAAACTGACTTTGTTGAAGGATTTTTCTTGCTGAACCTAAGCTTGATTAGACCTCAATTAGGGTGTTTGTGATAGGGCTTTTAAGGTTTTTAGAATCTCACTTAGGTAGTCTTTAGAATTGTACCTCCACTTTTAACTTAAGTGCTTATTTAAGTAGTTTATTTTAAGCTCTCTTTGGCTTATTTTTTTTATGTCTGCTGCTGCACACTCTTTTGTCTTTGAAACTGAATACTGAGTTTGCTTGATCCTAACTGAATATTGTTGTTACGTCGGTTCCAAGTGTTGTTTTTAGTTGTTTTAAGTGTTGATGATTAGTTTGTATAAGTCTTAATGCTTACCTACTTATTGGAGCTTATTGGCCTTTGAGGCTGCTGCTACTTTCATTTTTTTTATAACTGAGTTTGATGATTTCTAGCTAATGGATTGAATTTGTTGTTGCTACTGCTCTTTATTGGAATTTATGTTGTTGTTGTCAAATTTGTATAGGCTTACTCGAGCTTTTAGCTTACTAGTATGGTGTAAATTTTCGAAATCTTGAATAAAAATCCTTGAACCTGTTTTGATTTAAGGATCTGTAAAGGTTTTATCTTAAGTTTTTAGTAAAAATCTGTTTTCAAAAATTGTTTGTTGTTAGACGTTAAACAGATTGGCCAAAAAGGAAAATAAAAAAAAAAAAAAAAAAAAAAAAAAAAAAAAACAAAACAAAACAAAAACTTGGTCATTAGTGGGTCTCAAACCCCCGACCTCACGCTTACCCACGACACCTCACGCAAACCCAGCACCAACTCATCCTTGTTTTTTTTTGTTAAGTATTTGCAAAATTTATTCTTTAACTAATTGTTATGTGTTTCACTTATTTAAGCTTATCAGCTTAAAATGGCTTATTTACCGGCTTAATTTACACTTTCATCTTCTTTTTAAATTTTTCCTATACTTAATTTAGAATAATTTAATTTCCCCAAAATTTTTAGATTTTTAGCAAAAGTTTAAGCATTTTTAACAATATAATTTCTTTTAAATAGAATTTAATTCGTAGAAAATAAAAAAATAGTTGAAAATTCAAAATTCTTTTTCTCAAATTTTTCTTTTAAATTTTAGTACGTTAGAAAATTAATCGTGAACCCGTAGCACGTTTAGAACTTAAATTTCACGTTTTATCTTGCACACTCGCGTAATTTTTAATTAAACGTCACGTTGCTAGTTTAGTTTACATGTTAGGATTCCCGATGCCTAAATATGTTTTTCCCGTAGTGTTTTAGGTATTAATTAGCTTGTTAGTTGCCTTAGGTTGATTTACTTTTACCTTCATTCGTTAATTTTCAATTTCGTTAATTTAACGTAACACAAAACCAAATAACCTTTCCAATCATACAAGATTTTAATCCAAATCTCACTCGAAGCTTTCCATTCACACCTCGTTGGGGTACGACCCGGGAAATCACTTCCCGGTCTCACAATTTGAATATCACTTTCACAAGTTTTGCAAGGTAATCGTTTTCCTAAACGGTTTACTTGTATTACTTCACGTTTATTTGCCTCACGACGAATTAAACTTCACGTTTGTTGATATTTTGATAAATTGTTGTTTGCACACACCAAAAAACAACGAATCAAATGGCGCCGCTGCCGGGGAGGCTGTGTGTCGAAAGTCTCGATAAGATTTAGACGATTAGTCTTGTAGAACCTTCGCAAGAAGTTACGCTTTTATAAAACGTATAAAAAACCAAAAATATTTTTCTTTTGTTTCTAGTATATGTATTATATCTATATAAGATAAAGAAAAACACAAAAAGATTTTCCCGTTTCATTGTTTAATAAATACAAGTTAAAATCTTACCACCGCAAATCAAGGCAGAACACCTACCAACTGGGGGTGTGACCATAATAAGTTCCCAAACCAAAGATCAAGACTTGCCTTTGTATCACTTGCGTTTTTGAAAATTTTTAAACGAAATTCACACTTTAAGAGGAGTCGAAACGGTATGTGGCGATCCAATGAACTTCGCCCAGTGAGAGATCCATTCTTCTCTCCCGCTCCTTTGTGCGTTTTTCTTTAGAGGTTAACCTTGCGTTTGTGATTATTGGTTTAAGTTACCTTGTCTTTAAAGTGGTATTGTTTTAATTGATATTTTTGTGGTGCATGCGCACACGTTCGTCTACGTCTACGAGTCCTTTGCAATCGCTAAATAACATTCCAAGGAGAAGGCGTAATCGTCGATGTACCAACCGAATAGCCGAACCCGAGCTTCGTGCTATTCCAATCATGGTGGCCGAGCCCACTATGAATGAGCTTCTCCAAGCACCCATCGAGGGTTACGGAGATGCTATCATCATTCCAGCCATCGTGGCTGACAATTTCGAACTTAAGACGGGGTTGATTAACTTAGTCACCTCGCTTCAATTCTATGGTTTTGAGAGGGACGATCCTCAAGATCACATTCGATGGTTCAACAAAATCACGTCGACCATCAAATGCAAAAATGTCCCTGAGGAAGCTATCAAACTTCTTCTCTTCCCGTTTTCCCTCAATGGGGCTGCCAAAAATTGGCTAGACAAACAACCCCCTCGATCGATTGAAACGTGGGAAGATTTGGTCAAGAAGTTTGTGAACGAATTCTTTCCTCCATCCAAAACCACCGCCCTCAAGAATGAGATCATGAAATTCACTCAAAAATTTGATGAATCATTCGGTGAGGCATGGGATCGTTACAAGGACATGTTTCGTAAATGTCCTCATCACGGTTTTTCCGAGTTGATGCAACTCGACACTTTCTATAATGGTGTGAGCCAAGTCGATCAAGGCTCTCTTAATGCCTCCTCGGGAGGCAACTTCTTGAATCGAACCACCAAAGATGCTTTGATGATCATTGAAAACAAATCCAAGGTCCGCATTCCACGAAGCAAATCGGTTGTTTCGCAAATTAATGTTGGTCCTTCTTCCTCATCATCCGTAGCTCAATCTAGCACCGATGCTAGACTTGACAAGCTCACGGAAGCAATTCATGCTTTGGTTCTCACCAAAACAAAGAAAGTTTCTTCTCAACCTGCTGAAGTAAAAAAGGTTGACACTTGCATTACTTGTGGTGGTCCACACGCTTACTACAATTGTACTGCCACCGATGGCAATCCTTTTGAAGTCAATGCAATAGTCGGTAATTCCAACCAACGTGGTAACCAATACCGCCCTCAAATGGAACAAAATTACCGTACTAACAATCAAAGTGGTCCACCCGGTTTCTCTCAAGCCAACAATCCAAATAGATTCAATCAAAATCAACAACAAAGAAACCCGAATGTTCAAAACCAATTTCAAGCCCCTATGAACCAATATCAGAATCAAGGGGGAAATTACAACCAAGGTTCTCAAAATCAAGGAAACTTGAATAGAAACCAAGGTTATGGTAATTTCAATCAAGGAAACAATTTTCATGGTAATCAAAACCATGGAAATTTTCAAAATCAAGGTTTCAATCAAAACAACCGAGCTCAAAACTTTCCTCAAAATCAAACCGTTGCTCAACCTCAATCATCAACCGATGAATTGTTGAAGCAATTTATGAAAGCTCAAGAAGAAACCAATAGGTTGTTGATCGGTCAGATTTCTGAACTTAAGAAGTCTTTAAATGATCGACCTTCGGGATCGGGAACGCTACCAAGCAACACGATCGCCAACCCGAAGGGCGATGTAAAGGCGATCACAACCCGTAGTGGAGTTTCTTATGATGGACCCAAGGTTCCTACTACCTCATCTTCTTCACCTCCCGAGGTAGTGGAACGTGAACACGAGGCTACAAAAGACAAGGTGCAAATCACAAGTACACGAAGTACCGCACATGTCCAACCTCATGTTGTCCCGAAAACCAAATCAAAACCTGGAATTGTTTTTGAACCATCGGAAAATCCCGTTCAACAAAAAGCTTCAATACCATATCCTTCGCGGTTAAATGATCAAAGACTCCGCGAGCAAACTAATGATCAAATGAAGAAATTTCTTGAAATTTTTCAAAAATTACACTTCGACATTAGTTTCGCGGATGCTCTTCTCTATATGCCCAAGTTTGCTTCCACTTTCAAGAGTCTTCTAAGTAACAAAGAGAAACTATTTGAACTCACCAAAACCCGTTTGAATGAAAATTGTTCGGCGGTTCTCCTAAAGAAACTTCCCGAAAAATTAGGAGACCCCGGGAAATTTCTCATTCCATGTGATTTCCAAAAGCTTGAGGAATGCTTTGCCTTGGCCGATCTTGGCGCTAGCATAAACCTCATGCCTTTCTCGATTTGGCAAAAACTTTCACTTCCCGAGCTTACACCGACACGAATGACTCTCGAATTAGCAACCCGTTCGGTTACAATTCCGAAGGGTATCGCTGAGGATGTCTTCGTGAAGGTTGGCAAGTTCCATTTTCCTGCCGACTTCGTAGTCGTCGATTTCGATGCCGATCCTCGTGTCCCCCTTATTTTTGGAAGACCATTCTTAAAAACGGCTCGTGCACTAATCGACGTCTTCGAAGGAGAAATGACTCTTAGAGTTGGCGATGAAAAGTTGGTCATAAACATCGAAAACACTTCAAAAGATCTTCTCGAACTTGAACGAGAAGCAATTAATCAAATTGATGTCATCGTTATCGCATGCGATGACTACCTAGAAGAAGTGTTACATGTGCAAGGATCAATCAATCCTTCCAATGATGTCTCTCCCCCCTCTCTTACTCCATTTTTGGGAGGTGACTTCATTTTGGAAGAAATCGAAGCTTGTTTGTCGTGTGATTCTCATGTTGATTATGAATCTATCAATCCCGAGGAAGACTTACTTCTCCTTGAGAAGTTGCTCAATGATGATCCTTCATCTCTTCCTCCAAAAGAACTTCATAATGTGGAAGTCAAAGATGTTGAAAAAACTGATGACTTTCCCGATGTCGAACTCAAGGAACTTCCGCCTCATCTCGAGTACGCGTTTTTGGAGGGTGACAATAAGTTTCCCGTCATAATCGCTAAAGACTTGAATGAGGAAAACAAAGCCGCTCTTCTCAAGGTTTTAAAGTCACACAAGCGAGCCATTGCTTGGCGACTTTCCGACATCAAGGGTATTAACCCGGAATTTTGTATGCACAAGATTTTGATGGAGGATGACTTTAAACCGGCGGTTCAACAACAAAGACGGGTAAATCCTAAAATTCATGAGGTTATCAAGCAAGAGGTCATTAAATTTCTTGATGCCGGTTTGATTTACCCGATTTTGGATAGTCCTTGGGTGAGTCCCGTTCATTGCGTGCCCAAAAAGGGTGGCATAACGGTTGTCAAAAATGATGATAACGAGTTAATTCCGACTCGATTGGTAACGGGTTGGCGCGTTTGCATTGATTATCGAAAATTAAACGACGCCACCCGTAAAGACCACTTTCCATTACCTTTCATGGATCAAATGCTCGAAAGATTGGCGGGAAACGAATACTATTGTTTCCTTGACGGTTTTTCGGGTTATTTCCAAATTCCCATCGATCCTCAAGATCAAGAAAAAATGACTTTTACGTGCCCATACGGAACATTTGCTTATCGACACATGCCTTTTGGCTTATGCAATGCTCCGGGCACGTTTCAAAGATGCGTGATGGCCATTTTTCACGACATGATCGAGAAAACAATGGAGGTCTTCATGAATGATTTTTCGGTCGTTGGGAATTCATTCGAATCATGTCTCGCCAATTTAGACAAAATGCTTCAAAGGTGCAAAGACACCAACCTTAGTCTAAATTGGGAGAAAAGTCATTTCATGGTCAAGGAAGGAATTGTCCTTGGCCATAAGATTTCCAAGAGTGGGATTGAGGTCGATAAAGCTAAAATCGACGTCATTGCTAAACTCCCTCATCCCACTACTGTTAAAGGTGTTCGGAGTTTCCTGGGTCATGCCGGTTTCTATCGTAGATTCATTCAAGATTTCTCGAAGATAGCTAGGCCTATGACCCGACTTCTTGAAAAAGAGACTCCATTCGTCTTTTCCGATGAGTGCATCGAAGCTTTTCAAACTCTCAAGAAAAAGCTTACCGAAGCACCCATTTTAGTTGCCCCCGATTGGGACCTACCTTTCGAACTCATGTGTGATGCAAGTGACTTTGCAATAGGTGCGGTCTTGGGGCAACGAAAAACCAAACATTTTCAGCCGATTCATTATGCAAGCAAGACCTTGACCGAAGCTCAAGCTCATTACACCACAACGGAAAAAGAATTACTTGCCGTGGTGTATGCGTTTGAGAAATTTCGGCCGTACTTAATCTTGACTAAGTGCATAGTGTACACGGACCACTCGGCTCTAAAATATCTCTTTGCCAAGCAAGACGCTAAGCCGAGATTGCTCCGTTGGGTTCTCCTCCTACAAGAATTTGATATCATAATTCGTGATAAAAAAGGAGCCGAGAACCTCGCTGCTGACCATCTTTCCCGATTGGAGAATCCTCATCAAGGAGTTCTCGAGAAAAAGGAAATAAACGAAACATTTCCTCTCGAGACACTCAATGTGATTTCCTCTCGTGGTGATTCTAGTACCCCATGGTTTGCCGACTTTGCAAACTATCATGCGGGGAACTTCGTTGTCAAAGGGATGTCGTCCCACCAAAAGAGCAAATTTTTCAAAGATGTCAATCACTACTTTTGGGACGATCCCTACCTGTTTAAAATTTGTGCGGATCAGGTTATTCGGAGGTGTGTTCATGGCCAAGAAGCCATGGAAATCCTAAAGGCTTGTCATAATGGACCCACCAGGGGACATCATGGCCCGAACTACACCGCTCGAAAAGTATTTGAGTCCGGTTTTTATTGGCCCTCCATTTATAAAGACGCCCATGACCTAGTCAAATCTTGTGACTCGTGTCAACGTCAAGGAAAGATCACACAACGGGATGAAATGCCTCAAAACGTCATCCAAGAGTGTGAAATCTTTGATGTTTGGGGCATAGACTTTATGGGGCCGTTCCCGTCTTCACGAGGGAATAAATACATACTCGTGGCCGTTGACTACTTGTCAAAATGGGTCGAAGCAAAAGCTCTCCCGACCAACGATGCCCGAGTAGTTGTCAAATTTTTGAAGTCGTTATTCTCAAGGTTTGGAACTCCCCGCGCTATCATAAGCGATCGCGGTACACACTTTTGCAACGAACAATTTGCAAAAGTCATGCTCAAGTATGGTGTCACTCACCGTCTTGCCACCGCATATCACCCACAAACGAGTGGGCAAGTGGAGGTTTCAAACCGAGGTTTGAAAAGAATTCTTGAAAGAACCGTAGGCGAAAACCGTGCCTCTTGGTCGGATAAGCTAGACGACGCTCTATGGGCCTTTCGCACAGCTTATAAAACACCCATTGGGTGTACTCCTTATAAGCTCGTGTATGGAAAGGCTTGTCATCTACCGATTGAGCTCGAGCACAAAGCCTATTGGGCTTTGAAGAATGCAAATTTTGATCTTAAGTCTGCGGGTGATCACAGGAAAGTTCAACTCAATGAACTCAATGAACTTCGTGATCAAGCTTACGAAAACTCTTTAATCTATAAAGAGAAAACCAAAAAGATCCATGACTCCAAAATTAAGAACCGCGTTTTCAACGTTGGTGATCGAGTCCTTCTTTTTAACTCTCGATTAAAGATCTTTTCTGGTAAACTTAAAACCCGTTGGACCGGACCTTTCACCGTTGCCAAAGTTTATCCTTATGGCACCGTCGAGTTATCTCAAGACGACGGTCCAAATTTCAAAGTAAATGGGCATCGGTTGAAACACTATTTTGGAGGGGACATACCACCTATTGTCCCGGACCTCCAAACTTTCCCCATGGACCAATGAATTCGGGGATCGAGTCAAGCTAGCGACTCGATAAACAAAAACAAGTAACAAACACGGGTTTTCACCCGTATATCTGATTTCCTCCTATTTTCTAACACCCTAGTGTGGGGGAGTGGCCACCCCCCGCAGCTACTTGAGATGTACATATCTTTCAAAAAAAAAAAAAAAATGTGTGTTCGAATAAATAAAGTGAAAAATACAAATGACATTCCCACAGTTAGCTTTTAATATTCTCGTCTTTCATTCAAAATTTCGGCATAATCGCCGGGACTTTGAATATTGAGGACAATATTCAACTCTAAGTGTGGGGAGGGGAAAATTCTAGCGAATTTCATCAAAATATACCGTTTAGTACCCCCATTTTTAGGCCAAAATTTTTCACTTTATTTCAAAATTTTTGTGGTTATCAATTCGCCTTGTCTAAACGACAAAAGGGATTGGCTAATCCAGGAGCAAACGGCTCTTGGTAAAGATAACTCAAACCCGTTGATGGCTTGCAATTTGCCAAAAATTGTATGGTTCCTCAACTCCCCATCATCCTCAAAAGCTAATGAGTTGGCTAGCCCGCAAGATTATGGCTTGTGGTAAAGGCTGTGGAAAAACCATAATTGGTAATCAACTCACCAAGATGTTGACTGTTCCATCAAGAGTTGGCTAGTCCAGGAGCAAACGGCTCCTGGTAAAGACAAATCAAATCCGTTGAAAGCTGGTGGTTTGCTCAAAATCACACGGCTATCAGGTGAGCCACAGTTCTTACACCTGGCTACTCCAGAAGTGATGGCTTTTGGTAAAGAGACTTCAAATCCATTAATTTTTCTCAAAAAGATTGCTAGGGACTAGCAATAGTTTAGTGTGGGGGATTGATGAGTGTGTAAATACTCATCATTTTTAGTCAATTCTGAACTGCAAAACGATCAAAAATACTCAAAAACGCACCAAAATGCGAAGAAAATCCCAAAGATCGTATTTTATATGTTTCTTATGCAAAACGAGTGAAAACAAACGAAAAACAAATAAAAGTTACATATTTGGCAGTTTCAGTCCTTCGACTTTCAAAATTTTACAAAACTAGTCCCTGGTCAATCATTTTCAAAGAAAAGTCAACTCTTGATCTTTAAAAGTCAAAACGAATCGCAAATGATCTTTGGGTAAAATGTTTTCAAAAGATTGCAAACCAAACCTTTGAAATTTCACAATTGGCGTATTTGGTCCCTGCACTTTGCAAACTTGGCAGTTCTGGTCCTTGGGCATTTTAAATGAAAAATTTATAAATCAAGTCCTTATGGAATTATAAAACGGCAATTGAAGTCCTTGGTTGAGTTTCGGAAAATTGGCAAAGATGGTCCCTCAACTTTCAGCTTTGTTACAAATTTGGTACTTGTGGTTTTACAATAATCAACCAAACGGATCACTAAACCAAATAATAAATCCACTTGGCCCATGATGAAACAAATCCACCCAAAACCCAACATAAGCCCATACCCTCTTTCTCCCCTGGTTCGTTTAATACACAAACACCCCCAACCCTAACCCTAATCAGAAAACATACGCACCTCTTTTCCCTCCCATCAAATCCCACAACTAATTTATCTATAACCAAAGTGGTAACAAGTCAAGGCCAAGATCCTATCTCAGTGTGTCTTCTTCCCCAAACCTTCATCCCTCCCCCTCGTGACTACAAACAGCCAACACCCCCATCACCATCCATCCCTTCTCCCAATCCCACGCACCACTACCCCCCTCACAGCTCATACCTAACCCTTTCAAACCTATCACAGAAGGACATGGTGGCAATCCACAACCTCAGTTGGTAGCCAAGGTATAATTGGAAGGATGTGATGAGTTCAAGATTAATCCTAAGGCTGAGGATGATTGAAAAGAAGCACACCAAAGAGAAGACAAAGAGAAGAGATTGGTACCTACCTCCTTAGTTTTATATAAATAGGTGATTGATTGTAGGCCAAAGGAGGCATTCGAATTTTTATCTTTTCATTAGTTTCAGTTGTAATCTTTATTTCTAAAAAAGTTATTGTAATTCGAAGTTTTTAAGAATGAATGAAAGTTGAAATTTGAGTTTTCTCTAAATCGTTATTTAAGATTCATATTATTTTTTTTTTGTGGTCACTGGTTTTGTATTCGAGAAAAAACAAAAGTCAGAAAAAGAAAAAAAAAAAGAGATAAAGAGAAAAAAAAAAAGGCAGTAGCAAAGCAATGGGAGCTATGGAGTTGAAAAAATGGTTTAGAGCCCATGGGGGCACTTAGTTGGTTCTCGGTACTCTGGTTCTCAGAATTTGCACCACTTCGGATAACAAGTAGGTCACCATATGTTTAAGTATAGTTTGTATTAATTGTTGTTTATTCTTGTTTATTGTTGGTTGCCATGTTTATAAGTTAGGCATTCAAAAGTCGAATTAGTCAACTGTGTAGGATTGTGGAAAAGTCAGCATAAACTGACTTTGTTGAAGGATTTTTCTTGCTGAACCTAAGCTTGATTAGACCTCAATTAGGGTGTTTGTGATAGGGCTTTTAAGGTTTTTAGAATCTCACTTAGGTAGTCTTTAGAATTGTACCTCCACTTTTTCACTTAAGTGCTTATTTAAGTAGTTTATTTTAAGCTCTCTTTGGCTTATTTTTTTTTATGTCTGCTGCTGCACACTCTTTTGTCTTTGAAACTGAATACTGAGTTTGCTTGATCCTAACTGAATATTGTTGTTACGTCGGTTCCAAGTGTTGTTTTTAGTTGTTTTAAGTGTTGATGATTAGTTTGTTTAAGTCTTAATGCTTACCTACTTATTGGAGCTTATTGGCCTTTGAGGCTGCTGCTACTTTCATTTTTTTTTATAACTGAGTTTGATGATTTCTAGCTAATGGATTGAATTTGTTGTTGCTACTGCTCTTTATTGGAATTTATGTTGTTGTTATCAAATTTGTATAGGCTTACTCGAGCTTTTAGCTTACTAGTATGGTGTAAATTTTCGAAATCTTGAATAAAAATCCTTGAACCTGTTTTGATTTAAGGATCTGTAAAGGTTTTATCTTAAGTTTTTAGTAAAAATCTGTTTTCAAAAATTGTTTTTTGTTAGACGTTAAACAGATTGGCCAAAAAGGAAAATAAAAACAAAAAAAAAAACTTGGTCATTAGTGGGTCTCGAACCCCCGACCTCACGCTTACCCACGACACCTCACGCAAACCCAGCACCAACTCATCCTTGTTTTTTTTTGTTAAGTATTTGCAAAATTTATTCTTTAACTAATTGTTATGTGTTTCACTTATTTAAGCTTATCAGCTTAAAATGGCTTATTTTCCGGCTTAATTTACACTTTCATCTTCTTTTTAAATTTTTCCTATACTTAATTTAGGATAATTTAATTTCCCCAAAATTTTTAGATTTTTAGCAAAAGTTTAAGCATTTTTAACAATATAATTTCTTTTAAATAGAATTTAATTCGTAGAAAATAAAAAAATAGTTGAAAATTCAAAATTCTTTTTCTCAAATATTTCTTTTAAATTTTAGTACGTTAGAAAATTAATCGTGAACCCGTAGCACGTTTAGAACTTAAATTTCACGTTTTATCTTGCACACTCGCGTAATTTTTAATTAAACGTCACGTTGCTAGTTTAGTTTACATGTTAGGATTCCCGATACCTAAATATGTTTTTCCCGTAGTGTTTTAGGTATTAATTAGCTTGTTAGTTGCCTTAGGTTGATTTACTTTTACCTTCGTTCGTTAATTTTCAATTTCGTTAATTTAACGTAACACAAAACCAAATAACTTTTCCAATCATACAAGATTTTAATCCAAATCTCACTCGAAGCTTTCCATTCACACCTCGTTGGGGTACGACCCAGGAAATCACTTCCCGGTCTCACAATTTGAATATCACTTTCACAAGTTTTGCAAGGTAATCGTTTTCCTAAACGGTTTACTTGTATTACTTCACGTTTATTTGTCTCACGACGAATTAAACTTCACGTTTGTTGATATTTTGATAAATTGTTGTTTGCACACACCAAAAAACAACGAATCACTTACCAATAAGCTTCTAAACCCAAGGCAATCCATTATTCACCCTGCTTCAAGCTTGATCCATGATTTCTTCCAATTTTTGATTTTTATCTAATTTTTTTGGTAATTTTATGATTTTTGAGTTTTATCTATTGTAATTGCTTTTAAAGTTTCTAAAAGCTTTCAAAAGCTTTCTGAGGAGCTTAAGTGAGCTTGTAAGTCTTTAACATCATCTACAATAACATATAAGTAAGTGTGGAATTTTGAGCTTGAAATTGCAACAACAATAATTGAAACTGAAACCTTGAATTTGATTACTAGAAAAGATTAAGATTACACTGAATATGATAACTAAGAAGTTGAAAGCTTGAAATGCACTGGAACTCTTAATTGACTAAATACGAAATTGAGAAATACAATTAAAACTAGATATTCTTCTCCTTGCATCTTTTTCCTTTTATACTTGAAAATTAGGGTTTGGGGACACCTTCTGAGCAAATCCCATCAATAATCTTGGCCGTTGGATGACTGAAACCAATCTTGACCTTTAAATCGTATTTTGGAGCCAAAAGTCTCATAGGTAACTTGGGGCCGAATTTTTTCAATTAAGGAATTTTGGGAGTTTGTGGAGGTGTAAGGGAACAAGGAAAAGTAGTTTTTATGGGTTTGGGTCAAGTTAAGAGCAAAACCAGGGTGTGTGAGTGTAACAGTGTTTGGCAAATGGTGGGGAAGCATTAAATGGTGTTTTAGGTAGGTGTGAGGAGGTGTAAAGGTGAGGTGAAGGTAGACAGGTGGTGGTGAGGTGGTGAAACCACCCTGGTATTGGTGAAGCAGGGATGGGGGAGACGGGTGTACAGTGTTGGTGGTTTGGGAGGGAAGGTCAATGGGTCAAACCCTGTTTTTATTATAAAGGGAGTGGGCTGGGGTGTGTTTTGGGCCTAGGAAGGGGATGGGCTTTTTGTGTTTGGATTGGATTTGGTTTTGGTTTATAATATAAAGGGTCCGGTTTGGTTTGTGTAATAGATAAGCCCAAGGACCTTTTATGTAACATTTGGATTTTGTAGGGACTGAACCTGTAATTCCCAATAGTTATCACAAGGACCAATTATGCCATTCATGAATAGTACAAGGTTTATTTTTAATATTTTTCCATTTTTAAAACCTTAAGGACTAAATTTAACATTTTTCAAACTTGAGGGACTAAAGTTGTCATTTTGCAAATTTTACTTTAAAGGACTAGTTCTAACAACTTATGAATCCCTAAGGACCTTTGATGATATTTTACATGTTTTGGATTACCAGGGACTAGATTTGCCAAATTTTCAAAGTTCAGGGACTGAAACTGTAAATTATGTGAAATATGTTGTTTTTCATCAGTTTTCAATCATTTTGCACTTGTAACTCATAAAAACACAGTTTATTGATATTTCATATATTTTAAAGCATATTTGTATGTTTTGAGATGTTTTGTAGCTTAAATGTGAACGAAATGATGAGTATTTAGACACTCATCAGTTATGGCAGAAAGGATACATGAAGTAATCAACCATCAGCTTCTTCTTCGCAGTCAAAGGGCAAATTTGCAAGTTCCAAACCTACAAAAAAAATAACAAGGCCATGTGCGAATGGTCCCTACATGTGTCAAAAGTGGGTGATGAAAGGAGTTGGAGTGTGAAAACATTAAACGATGAACATAAATGCCTCCAAACAAGAAAAATTAAATTGTTGACTGCACGATTCCTTTCATCCGAGGTTGCTAAAATTCTTGTTAGGGACCGCACAACCCCGACAGCTGCAATAGCAATGGAAATAAATGAAAAATTGCAGCTTGATGTCCCTACCACAAAGATATCAAGAGCAAGGGAATTTGCTCAGAAACAAATTGACGGCGACCATTAAGAACAGTATGCCAATCTTAGGGATTACGCTTTGGAATTGAAGAATAGAAACCCTGATACAACTGTGAAGATTAAAGTTGTAGCAAACCCTGATTCAAGTGTTTCTTCAAGGGTTTTCAGACGGATCTATGTTTGTATTGGTGCATTGAAAAAAGGTTACAAAGTAGGCAGAAGGGACATACTAGGGCTGGATGGGGCGTTTATCAAAGGACATCACACTAGTCAAGTCTTAACTGCTGTTGGTGTCGATAGCAATAATGGCCTCTATCCAGTTGCTCACGCAGTGGTTGAAGCTGAGTCCAAGAGTTCATGGTTATGGTTCCTTAGCAATCTTGGAGATGACCTTGATTTGCAACCAAATTCAAACTTCACCTTTATATCCGACAGAAAAAAGGTATAAACATTGTGTAAATTCAATTAGTTGATTTCCAACCCAATTCAATCCTCATTCACATATTATGTTTTGTACCAATCTACAGGGAATATTACCAGCCATTGCAGAACTGTTTCCTGCTGCTGAACACCGCTTCTGTGTGCGACACATATATGATTACATGAAGCAGTTATTTAAGGGAGAGAGTATCAAGGAGCTTGTTTGGAGGTGTGCTAGAGCATCAACAATCCCTGAGTTTAATAGAGGAATGGAAGAGCTAAAATCAATTGACTCTAAAGCTTATGACTGGTTAAGGAAGATACCAGCATCATCATGGTCAAGGTCACATTTTTCAGGTACACTATACACATATTATGACTTTCATATGTACTATTAATAATATTGAAAATGATTTTGATATTATGACTGTCATCTGTAATATTAATAAGGTTGAAAATGATGTTGATATTATGACTGTCATCTGTAATATTAATAAGGTTGAAAATGATGTTGATATTATGATTGTGATCTGTAATATTAATAAGGTTGAAAATGATGTTGATATTATGACTGTCATCTATAATATTAATAAGATTAAAAGTGATGTTGATATTGATATATTAGTTACAGGGAGAGCTAAATGTGCCATCCTTCTTAACAACTTCTGTGAATCGTTCAATAGCAAGTTGGTGGGCGGCAGAGATCAACCAATCATTGGTTGTTTGGAGTACATCAGGCAGTATCTTGTGAAGAGAAGTGTTAGTGTGCAGCATGTAATAGACAGATGTGAAGGTCTCTTAACCTCAACAGCAACTAAAATTTTAGAAACCATCAAGGAGGAAGCAAATGAGTATAAGGTTTTATGGAGTGGGGGGCGATACATACCAGTGTGCGAAAGGTTGGGGTGACCAATGTGTTGTGAATATGCCGAAAATGGAATGCATATGTAGGAGATGGGAACTCACTGATATTCCATGTAAGCAGGCTGTTGCGGCTATCAACGACGTGGCTAAACACAGCAAGGAATGAACTGACAACATGGTTGCGATCCCAGAGGATTATGTGCACCAATGTTATTGGTTAACCACATGGAGGGCGATGTATCAACACAAGATTGAGGGAATTGCTGGTCGACACTTTTGGCCCAAATGCCCTATCCCTAGTGAACTAAAGCCACCTCACTACCATGTTCCAATTGGGAGACCACGGAAGAAGATAAGAGTGTCAAGGGATGAGATTGCTGAAAAGGTTATGAAAAAATCAATGGTGAAGAATGGGAAGCTGTTAAAAAGGGGCAAGACTGTCAAATGTGGTGCATGTGGTGGGCAGGGTCATAATAAGAGAGCTTGTATGGGACGAAGAGGCAACCAACGGACAAGAAGAAGGGAAAGAGTACTAGATGAGGTACTAGAAAGATCAACTCAGCCAGTGGGATCTTCTGCAACAGAGGTGGGAGCAGGGCCAAATCACATGAGTGTATGGATTGTCTAACTGAGTTTCTGTCTTCTAGACAATAACTTGTATGTGATTTGTTTTTTAGACTTGATTAATTAGGAATGGTATTTGTTTTCATTTTGTTTTATTTATTTTGCTGCATAATGCTCTGCACAATGTGTGGTTTGCCATCATCATATACTAACGTATATTGAATGACTCAACATGCCTACTATTTAAGTATACCGAATGACCCAAACTTGTTTTGACTTTTGTAAGTCAAAGTTGATAAGGAACCAGAAACCAAGTTTACTTCATATTGATTATGCAAGTAAAATGAACCTTATTGACTACATTGGTCTTCTTATAATAACAAGGACAACCAAAACAACGATGATCCCACTATAGTGCTAAAATCAAACACTTTTTATTAACATGAAGGTCAATACAAACCAGGGATGACCTTAAACCCTGTGATGATACAACCCAGAAAGATGTCAACACACCTACATACCAACAACCAACCTAAAGCAACTAAATGGCAATGAAAAAAAAGAGCCAACTAAAAATAAGAAACTTGTTGAGCTTATTAATCCGCTGATCCTTCTCCCTCATCAACCTCAACTGCTCCTCAAACTCTTCTTCAAGCTCATTCCTCGCCCTCAACAGGCCAGGAATCACAGCAACTGCTCGGCAACACATTGGAGGATCCGTCCATCCAATAAACCCACATGAAGGACAACAGTAGAATCGTCGGCCTGGGTTCCTGTTTGTCCAGCTTGTTTTGATTGTTGCTTGTTTCCCACAATCACAAATCAAGACCATATTTTTTGCCGGATTTCGGAAAGTGTGAAACTTTAATGTGCTGCAACGTTCATATTTAACTGGGACTGGATAGTGTACCGTTTGTAAAAAAGGCAAACAATCACTTGCAAATTTAGTCCCTCAAGCTACAGTGTCACTAGCTTAGTAAGGCGGGAACCGTGAAATTACGATACTACCCTCATGGACGTGGCACTTAACGGGAAAACTAACGGAAAAGGCCTCTCGGTGGCGATTTTGCGAAAATATGGAACGTTGGTGTCTTTTTTGTGCTACTTTTTTCTCGGTCCCATTTTTGCAATTTCATGAAACGTGAAGGACCATTTTTGCAATTTACCCTTGATAATAATATAATTTCACTTGAAACGATTGGTCTACAAATATTCGAATAGTGTTGAATTCAATCATTCAACATAGTTGTTGAACTTAAGGCCTTCCACTTAGTATTACAGTGTCTGGATGTGAATGTGCAAATACAACATAATTAAAGTGATGCTTTCATGTAGGGACGGAGCTAGCTTAGCATGGGGGCAGCGTATGAGCTGCCCCTCCCAATTTTGATACAATGTAAAAAAATATATATATATTTTAAGGGTATTTTTAAGTGTATATTTGGAATGTTGCCCCCAATAATAATAATAATAATAATAATAATAATAATAATAATAATAATAATAAAATAATAAATAAATTAATTAATTAAGGGACTAAATACAATTTGGCCCTTCGAGATAAATATTACTCGTAAAATCTAAAACCAAGTTTTGGACAATCCAAAATATATACTCACCTAGGTATATTTTAAAGGACTAAAGGAATAAATAGACTAAATAATTTAAGAGGCAAAACTATACAATTAAATAATAAGAAGGTCTCTTTTGTAGCAAGTAATTATATGATTTCATCAACTCGATTGATCTCGGTAGATTATTAACCTGCAACTTTCTCCATGGAAGCACCTTACAAAGCTTTCCTTTTTTTTCATTTTATTTTTTACTCTGATAATTAACTCCAATAATGAATGAATGTGTTTCAAACATCTTACAACATGATTTGATGTCTAAATGAACCTAGTATAACATTTATTGTGAAGTTACAGAACTTCAAATGAATATTAACGAGGCAGGCAGAACCCGTGCTACGCACGGGCTGAGAATCTAATTGTTAATCGTGTATTATTTCTGTATATTGGCGAGTGTATACTTAAGTATTGTTTGGTATGTTGTATGAAACGTTTTAAATTTCTTGTATAAAAATTTAAAAATGTTTGATGTTGTTTTGGTTTTGTGGTGTTGTATTTTATAAATGGCATGCAGAACCTGTGCTATGCACAGACTTAAAATATAATTGTTAATCGCGTATTTTTTTCTGTGTATTGGAAAGTGTATGCTTATTTATTGTTTAGTATGTTGTATGAAATGTTTTTACTTTGTTGTATAAAAATTTAAATTTTTTTGATGTTGTTTTGGTTTTGTCGTGCTACGCACAGGCTTTGAATCTACGTGTTGTTCCCATAATGTTTCTATCCATTGGCGAGTGTATGCCAATGTATAGTTTACTTAGTTGTATGAAACGTTTCGGGCTCATTCGAATTGTTCGTACCGTATTGCGGAGCATTAATTTTCGTTAATTTATTGTTCAATAAATTTTGGCTTTTAGATGCACGTGAGGTTAATTTTATGTTTTGATATATTTATTTACTTATTATTTTGTGTTTTAAGATAGTAATGGTATGCATTGTCATATTGATCATGGATGATTTTGTTGATCAATAAGTTTCTAAGTTGTATTTGTTAGCATGGCATGAAAATTATTGGTGCTTTTATTTCGTCACTTTTAGTTGAGGTCGAGTCAAAAACTCAAAATGATATTCAGACCCGTGCGATGTACACGAATGTATCTAAGTGTTCATAGCGTAATGCTTGACACTAATTTTTGTCATATATAACTTGGGTTGTCTTAGGACCCTTTGCAACTATTTTATTGAGTTTACAGTTTAGTTCTTCTTGTTATGTTTCTTTATTTTTTTTCCATGTTTCTAGTCTAAGTTTTAGACAATGAACTTATAGTATAATGGGTTTAGACTCTATTGAACTCTTGCTTATGTCTTACACTTAATTTTTTTTATATTTGTTATTATAATTTATAAATGGGTTCGAGCTTGTAAAAATTAATAGTCAAAAATACCACTCATAATACCAATAAAATACTAATAATACCAATTATGCATCTAAAAACTGAATTTTGGATAAGTATGGTTTAATTTCATGCCTAAACTACAACATAACTATTGTGTATATTGTGACAACCCCTATGAGGCTATGACTATATTAAGTGCTTCATTTGTCTCAAATTAGTTGTCCACTTTTAAAATGCACAAAGTTTTACAAAATTTACTAATCATTCTCAACCAATCAAATATTATATTTATCCGCTCTGTTCCTATTGGTTGAAAAATCAACAATTAATTTAGGCTATTCAAAATGAAAATATGAAAAGTTATTTTGGGACGGAGATGGTATAGCCTAATAAATGTAGTGCTATTCTTGGACATAATTTTTGGTGAACCATGAAGATCGAGACACGATAATGAAATTTACAATTGATCGTCCTTGTATACAACTCCGTAACCTTATAGCTTATGGCTGGTTATACAACTTTGGAAACTCAATCTTTTCTAGAAACATATAAAAGGATATACGAAATCTTTAATGAGTGAGGTCACATAATTAACCAACCATAAGCTTTATTTGCAGCATGAAAAAAGGATAGCAATGCAATTTAGTCACAAACCGATAAAAAAAATGCTATTTGTATTATGGTTATAATCATCTTGCTCATTAATTTACTTTCTTTTATTTATTGTTTACTACCATAATTGGACATGCACACTAAAGTTATTTGTATGCTTAATCTTATCTAGTTCCATATATTGTATTGTTCCTATCGTTGAATGTCACTAATTCCTTGCTAATGCCTATATAATCATGTCCTATTGCGTATAATTTGAGCTTTGACTTAATTTGTAATTTGTATGCATTTGTTGATATATTGACCCAATGATAAATGCATAAATATGCATACATATTTAGAAAACTCCATCAATGACCTTGCATCATTATAGCCTAAATAGGAGAAAAACTTAAACCAAATAGCACTCTATGTAATATGACAATAGATAAAATTGTTACAAAATCTAAGACTCTCCTAAACCCTTCAAAATTAGGTACATATTTTCTCAGCCTTTAAAATGACTCACTATTATTGTGAGTTAAAAATCCACAAATTTCGGTCCTATAATAAAGCACATAACCGATACAAATTGATAACACAATAAAGCCCAATTAAATTTCCATTATTGTCTTCCTTAATTGCATATTACGCTCCTCTAATCCGTTTGTATGATACGGTTTTTCTCTCCTTCTTTTCATTCGTACGGAAAACAAACACATATTGCTGCTACTTTTCTCTCTTTCAAAGACCAAGGTTCGAAGGATACCTTATCTCTCAAGTCTCACCAACCAAACTCATCTCATCACATCATCCATTTTAATTCAAAACTGAAACAATGAAGCTGCTAATCGATCATCACAAACACATTTCGTGTTTAATCAAAACACAAACATAATCATAATCGATTCACACAAATACCATAACCACAATCCACGAATCTTATAAGATAAACAAACAAACTACAACCCGTACATGCTTCAGTTTTGGCTTCAAGTCCATGAAAACCGAACACACATGAATCTTTCAAACCCAACGTACAAATACTTTCATTGACATGTCAAGAATGGTTTCAAGATCTCTCAAAGAGGTCTAGGGTAGGTTTTTTGTGTTGTTTCTTGTTCTTGTGTTTTGATTACCGAAAGAAATAAGGAAATGAAACAATTTGTTTTGTTCATTCTTTGAAAGTTTCGGATATTACAAAGAAGCCTTGCTTCGAAAATGTCAATGATGGTTTTCCTTAACAGTTGATGTTGGCAGTGGCGGTGTAAGAATCTATTGTGAGCCTTCTCAATTGTGCTATTTATAAGGGAGTATATAACCTTCAATGGAGTTGAAAAGGTTAAACAATAAATATAATTTGAGTGGTAATCATTAGTCTTTGTAATTGCACTTTGTTTGTATTCTTTTTAGTTCTAATGGCAAAACCCTTCAAATGGTTTGCATTCCAAATTTAATAACTCTATGTCTCTTTGTATACCTGATTAATGATCACACATAATGATAATGGTTGCATTGATATACAGGTAACGCATTGATGAGCAGGAATTAACTCCCGATGCCAACTAAAGGTCTCCAACTTGTTTCTTACTCATAAAGCTCAAACTTCATAATTACACATTTAATTTTAGGACTGAATCTTATAGTATTATAGATGTAAAGGGATATACTATAGGACCCTTATGGTCAACCGTATAAATCGTGAAGCACACAGTATAATACCGCGATACACATAATATAACACCGCGAAGCACACAATACAACACCCCGATGCATGCAAATTACTCTTTGGCTCGTATTCAGACCCATAACAGAATATATATATATATATATATATATATATATATATATATATATATATATATATATATATATATATATATATATATATTTGCTCAAAAGAAATACTACCTCCGTCCTAAAATAACTGTCAGGTTTGACTTTCTAGAGTCTTTATTATTCAATTTTGACCATAAATACTTTTATTTGTGTTATATAATATTAATGCAAAATATATTAATAGAAGGGATTTCAAATGTATTTTCATTGGTATAATTTTCATCAAGTATTATATAACACAAATAAAAATATGTAAGATTAAAGTTGAACAAAAAGACTCTAAAAGTTAAACGTGACATTTATTTTGGGACGGAAAGAGTATATATTATGATAAGGGTTAAAAATGATGATTAATTTCATATATCACCCTACTTTGATGATTAATTTCATATATACCTAAAGTGTAAGTATTTAATATATAATGTATAATGTTTTTAATGCATGTTTGGGTATATATGAAATTTCAAACTAAAATGAGTAAAGATATGAAATTGCCCCAAAAAAATAAAGATTCCAAAAGAAGGGGAAATGTATACAAAATTTTTTGTAGATTAAAGTATGAGTAATGATAGAGAGACCTAACATGCATGTTTTAAGTCATGCCTAATCCATTAATTATTTGACACATAACTCATGCATTTTCTCACTCTAAATCTTCACTTTTGATTTATACACTAAACATCATCTTATTCTTAGGCATGCGTTTTAGACATGAGAACCATTTTCGTTAAAGTACAGGGCCGGCCCTGGTGGTGGACGAGCTGGGCGACCGCCCAGGGCATCACAAATCAGGGGGCATCAAAGAGGGGTGTGTTCATCGTATGCTAACATGAAAACCCGAATATAATATGAAAAAATGCTTTGAAATCAGGGGGCGTCAAAGAGGGATTAAAAACAAGTACTCATGTTATAAAATGATCACACCTCCATTTTTCTGAGAAGTTCAGTTCGTCACTCTGAAGTCTGAAACTTGTGCTTCATTTTGAGTGGAGAAGATGACAATAAGAGAGAGGAAATTAAAAAATGTATACGAGTATTAAATATGGGTGGAACTGTGGAAGGTTCACGGGTCGGCTAAAAGGCTGGTAATTTTGGATAACTGTGAAAAAAACCAATTAAATTCGATCTTTTCTTTTACTTACTACGTAGTAGTTTTCTTCCTCATTTTTTATTTTTAATTTTTTTATTTTTCTATTAATGAGAAGTGCAACTAGTTAATTCATTTCAGATTTTTTTAATAGACAATATACAAGTAGTTTTTCTCTTTTAATAGTACGTACGTATAAGTAAAACTAATTCTCATCTTGTTTTTCTTGTAACTTGTAAGTTATCTAAAAAAAAAGTTTATTAATTTTATTAATGAAAGTGATTTTTTTTAGTAAATTCTGACTACTACGAGTTGATGTTTTTGCTTTAATGCTAGTTTTCACTACTGTCAACAACTTCACGTTAGTGTCACACACCATTCAGTACACCGCAAAACTCACCTTCTATTACCACGGTCACCACAAAACAAAAAAGAATATATAAAAATACACCACTTTATACAGATATATTCTACAGTATATCCACCCACAATCAAAAAAGAAAGTCACACACACATAAAGGTGCAAGCCACCGCCATGTGCAAATATAAAGGTGATGGTGCTTGTCTTTTATGAGGGATCACTTGTGGCCCATAGACAAAACTTGGGTGAAATTATTGGGAGGGCCGAGTGTTATATGAGTTAATTTGGGACTGCTAAAGTAGTATTTTTGTTAAGCAAAGATAAGTAAAATATCAAAGTTTTGGGAGGGCCGTGACCCTCCCCGGTCTCCACTAAGGTCCTCCAATGCTTGTGGGGAGGGTGATAGCTAGTGGTGATCCACTACACGCATAAAAACTAGCATAAGAAATGCACAACATCTGTTTAGGTAATACGTCTAACTTATAATACAAACTTGATCTTCTGGTATCATAACATTTTGTTTTGTTAAATAAGAATCAACGTGGGATGAATTGCCTAACTTTACTAGGTTCTGAACCCCCAAACGTAATGTGTTATTTGTTTGCAAGAGGCATTATTTTGTCGACTCGCCCAAGGCATCCAAAAACTCATGACCGGCTCTGTTAAAGTATATAAAGTTTCAAATGATGCAAACAAAATTGGTGGGTCCACATACAACAAAAAAAGCCCATATTTACAAACTTACAAACGAAATAAAAATATATGATGATTCTCTCAAATAGTAACTACTTGATTGATCAAGTTGTATAACTTTTATTTTGATCAATCCTCAATCAAAATTATCCTAAGTTTTTATAAATATGAAAAGAGAAGCATTTCTCAAAAACAAACTATTTTCTCATAAAAAAACAAAACAAGGTACAATAATTTTCTCATAAAAAATAAAAGAAGGTACAATAATTCTCAAATTGGGCCGCTTTATCCCTACCCCATACTTTTTTATCCCCACCCTCCTAATTTTTTTATTTTATTTTTAATTTTTTTTATTTTTTTTTTTATTTTTATAATTTTGCTAATATAAAAAAACTATAAACCTGAAAGTGCGGAACAAAAAATATAAAGTTTAATATGTCAAACGCTTATAACTGTGAAAAATACGAAACAGAAACTGACAAAAAACTGTGCTGTACTGAAAAATGAGGGACAAAAGGAATATTCCCTCCTAGGAGGGGGTCCGGTCAACATATCCCCTCAAATTACATGGTACAGCCATTGTCTTATCTATTTACTGTATTACCTTCTTCTTTTCAATAATAATTCAATTGCACACGATAAATTCATTCTAATACTTCTCAAAGAGTATTCGAAAGCAACTATTTACATAAACTAATCACGCTAAAAAGTATCATTTAACCATTTAAATGTTGTTTTACATACATGCTCGTGCACATTTTCTTGAATTAATTCACACATGTGAGCTACATCAATAGAAAACGCACATAAATTACTTGTATATGAAATTACATTAACATAATACATATATCTATATATATGCTTATCTATAACAATCATCTAAATATGTAAGAAACAAATAAAATAGTTGGTATCACAATCTTTGGTTTCATTTATCTGAGCATACACGATCTTGTGTGATTTTTATGGTACCTGCGTATGATAATTAAAATAAGAAAAAAAAAAAAAAAAAAAAAAAAAAAAGACCAAGTTAATTACAAACATCTAAAAGATGTGTGAATCATCTCTAAAATGTTCAAAAGATAATTTACATACCGCTACCAACAATCAAAGATCTAAAGATGTGTGAATCATCTGGCCGGTTTATATAGACATGAATTAAGTTAAATAATTAATTATTCTAGCAACCCTTGCAGCACATCTAACTGACTTTTAATTATATACTAAATGTCATGTGATCAATTCGGACAACCCTTGCACTTCATCTCCTTTCATGATTGTATAGTTATTATGAGGCTACATTGAATTTCGAGCATTAGCTATCTTGTCCTCTATGCAATTTTGATGCCTACACAATAAATTATATGACTGAATCTTATAATATTATAGATTCTCATTGTCGGCATTGTCGGCGGCAACTAAAAAAAAGGGACGGTGCATTATAAGAAGAAAAAGGGTACAGGTAATCTGAGTATATGACTATACTTTTGGCCTGTTTAGTTGGCTCATGAGTGGCCCATCCTATGTCTTTACTTTTAATCCGTTTATGGTACATGGTCTGATATAACGTTATTCATATATGAGGTTCTATTACTTTTAGTCTGTTTATGGTACATGGTCTTTATTTTTAGTCCGTTTATGGCTATATGCTTTCTTCAAACCTCGCCAATGGTGCTTTCTTCAAACCTCGCCACAACGCGACGGGAGCCTCTTCCTTGTTATTAATTCAAATCATACACAACATTATAATATGTTCGAGCATTTTCTTTCTTTATATTATCATCACGTAGCCTGGACCACAAACAATTTTGTAATCGTTCAATAATTGTACGAACAAACTAAATTATTGTAGTAAGTTTATGCAAATAATATTAAAGGAAAATAAACGCGCTGTAATATATCTATCATAAATTTTGATATATAAACTATAGTTATTATTTCTGACTTGTACATTCTTGATATTAATAAAAGACAATTACTCTAAAACTTAATTAACCAATGAAAAATTTAATTTTTTCGCTTAGTTTACGTAAAATTAAATTTTCTTAGTAAGAAATTTCTAGAATTTATTAAATATATACGGGCTCCACACATATGTGTGTGGCAGTGTGGAAAAGTTGGCTATTCATGGCAAAAAGAGAGCATATAAAAAAGAAAGATTGTATACCTCAATTTCAAGGGAAGAAAATTATTACTACAACAAGCAAGACTTGAATCAAATGGAAGCATTTTGACTACAGACAGAGATCAATGGTTTGATCCTTACTCCTTGCAAAATCGGATGTCCTTTTTTCTGGAAACAGCATCTCTACCTTAGGTAGGAGTAAGGATGTGTACATCTCACCTCTTTCATACACCGTCGAAGAAGTTATTCAGTTTCATAACCCATAGAAAACGGTATTAGATGTTATTTTACTTCACTTCTTAAAATTATTAATACAACAGTCTCCTAATCTGCTAATTTTGCATACATCGGATCAATACTATTTCCCATTTCATATGCACACAATTTACCCTACCTAATACAATTTTAAATTTTCCTTTCATGAACTCTATCACAATATAAACATGCATGGTATTATAGTAATGAATAATCGATTTTCCATTCCCACCTACTACCGTGACATACTATATAAAGAACCTTAAGTCCTTTGCCAAAAGCACACAAACACGTACGTATCAAAATTTGAAGTCAAATAATGAAGCCTGCTACTTTCTTTGTTGCTCTCACCACCCTCATGATCCCCCTCTTCGCCACACCTTCAGTACTATCTTCCAGGGCCAGAGGGGATGATACCACCCTTGTGTTGGATGCAGAAGGAAATCCACTCGAGAAAGATAGCCTCTACATCATAAGCCCTCCAATATGGGGGCCTCTTGGGGGTAGTGTGATGTTAGTCAATCCTAATGGTGAAAACCAAACGTGCAGTGAAGCAGATGTTGTTCAATACCCATTTGAAATTGGTCCTCCTGCCACCCCTTTCACCTTCACACCTGTCGATCTTAAAGAGGATCTTATCAAATTAGGTAATCCGCTGGCCATTCAATCTCCAACAGTAAACCCATGTGAGGGGAGTAGTACGGTATGGAAGGTCTCAAGTCGTATAGGGATACTCTCTAGCATTATCACCACTGGTGGGATCTTTAATACACCAGACAGCTGCCTTAGAATCACAAAACCTGAAGCTCCTTTGTTCCCATATTCCTACATATTTGAATACTGTCCTTTCTTATGTGGTCCAGGTATCAAAATGTGCCAACCAATTGGTATCTACCCGAGTAACGATAAGAGTCATCTTTCTCCTAAGGGTGTGTCGTCTTTTGAACTTGTTTTCATTAAGGCTGAATCGGCTGCATCGGCTGCATGATTTAGTTTCTTTATGCGTATGTACGTAAAATAAATAAAACGGCATGCATGCATGGGTGTTAGCCCTTGCTTTAATTTACTGCCAATCAGCGCCCCCGTAGGGACTGGACTAAATAATATGGAATAAAATATATATGTTTAATTGAAAGTGTCCTTACTCATATAATTGTTTAACTGAAGCCGATATATATATATTGTGATATATGTTCATGAAATGGATACCGATCAGGGCCGTCCCGTGAATTCCGGTGGCCCTGTGTCATTACCATAAGAGGCCCCGTTAAACACGAAAATCTTGAACATAATTACCGCCGAACACAAAGCCAATTTCTTGTAATATGGTAAAACATATTGATGTTCATAATAGAGTTGAATAAAAATCACTAAAGTTAATCAATGAAAGACAGTTTGTCCATGTTTTTTCTTCTTTAAATCGGATATCGGTTATTAACTGTGGTCTGTGGATACATTTTTCTATTACAATATATGAGCCTCATGCTAGCTAGCTAACAAAAACAGTGGGAATATGAAATGTGGGATTTTAAACTTTGTATACACATGATAGTGGAGACTTTTCCATTTCAAAAAAATTAAATCATACCTTATTTAGTAATAATTTTATTTAAAAAAAAAGATTATTTTCTTATTAGGTAACATTTTATATTTATCCATAGCACAAGTAGAAGATAAATACAAAAAATTTAGATAAGATGCAATTAATAATAGGATTAAAATTTTTAAATAATTATCTTTAATAATAAAAAACTATAATTAAACATCATAAATCAAACAAAACAAAAATTAAATTATTTATTTTTTAATAAATAAAAATATATGATTCAAAAAAAAAAAAAAAAACGCGCGTGCGCCGGTATTATTACCAGTTTTTCTGTTACAATATATGAGCCTCATGTTAGCTAGCTAACAAAAAACAGTGGAAATATGAAATGTGGGATTTTAAACTTCGTATACACATAAGAGTATAACAGATAAAATTATAAATTTGTGGCCCTAAGAAAAAGGGGGCCCTGTGCCATTGCATGGGTTGCCCCTTCTTTGAGGCGGCGTTGATACTGATATATAAATTTAACTAATAATGTCATCAAACGAAAGATGTGTAAATTTAGAAAAGACAACATATGACCGAGCATGGTATAAAACGATTTTTTTTGGTACAAAACATTTAATCATGCTACAAGTAGTCTTCAAGTTCATGTTTTGCAATCTAATATTAATCAAAATCAACTATAAGGCTGCACCCGGTAATCCCACCAAATTTAACCATAGCATCAGGACCGGTCCGGAGATTTTGATGCCTTAGACGACACGATCTAAATATGCCCTTTCTAGAAAAAAAATTTAGCAAGCAACACACTATTTTTACGGATTTAGAACCTAGTTCGACTAAACGACTCATCTCCATATCAATTACGAGTAATATTTATCAAACATATAAAATGTACAAGCTTACAATTTGAGGAGATACACTCCAAATTATAAGTTCAACATAATAGATTGCTTAATTAAAGTGATGCTTTCATGCAGGGACGGAGCTAGCATGAGGGCAGCGTAGGCAGCTGCCCCCTCCCAATTTTGGTACAATGTAAAAAAATATATATACTTTAAGGGTATTTTTAAATGTATATTTGGAATGTTGCCAAAAAAAATAATAATAATAAAATTAAAAATAAATAAATAAAGTGAATACATACAATTTGGCCCCTCGAGATAAATATTACTCGTAAAATCTAAAACCAATTTGTGGACAATCCAAAATATATACTCACCTAGCGATATTTTAAAGGACTAAAGGAATAAATAGACTAAATAATTTAAGAGGCAAAACTATACAATTAAATAATAACAAGGTTAAGTTCAAAATAATAATAATAATAATAATAATAATAATAATAATAATAATAACAATAACAAGGTCTCTTTTGTAGCAAGTAATTATGATTTCATCTACTCGATCGACTGGTAGATTATTAACCTGCAACTTTCTCCATGGAAGCACCTTACAAAGTTTTCCTTTTTTTTCATTTTATTTTATACTCTGATAATAATTAACTCCAATAATGAATGAATGTGTTTCAAACATCTTACAACATGATTTGATGTCTAAATGAACCTAGTATAACATTTATTGTGAAGTTACAGAACTTCAAATGAATATTAACGAGGCATGCAGAACCCGTGCTACGCACGGGCTTCGAATCTAATTGTTAATCGCATATTCTTTCTGTGTATTGGCAAGTGTATGGTTAATTATTTTTTAGTATGTTGTATGAAATCTTTTGATTTTCTTGTATAAAAATTTAAAAATGTTTGATGTTGTTTTGGTTTTGTGGTGTTGTATTTTATAAATGGACTTTTGGTTATTAAGTTGTGATTGCTTTGTTTCTTTTGGCCAATTACTTATTTGCATGATAAAAAAATGGCTTTATTTCTTTTGGTTTATTAATTAGCCGTACAATACTTGTCCATTAAACGGTTTTTGCATGGTAATATAAAGCACATGGGGTCTATCTAATTGGTCGTAGTTTAATGTGCGTTAAATATATTCTTTAGTTAGTTTGTAAGTTGTGATTGTAACACATCTTTCGTAAGTGATTGTAATACATCGCGTGAATTTGTTTATGTTTTTGTAAATCTAACTTTTTGATTAGTTTATAGTTTATTAGTTAGTTGTTTTTTATTTTTAAATTTTGTTTTAATTTAATATTGGTCATTGCTCGATCTAAATGTTCATAGCCTATTGTTCTCAGACCCGTGCGATGCACTGAGAATGGATCAAATTGTTTCTTGCATAATGTTCAGCACTAAGTTTCGTCATGTTTGAAACTCTCATTTTTTTGGTGATGGTCAAATTTTGTTGGCCAATAAGTTCCTAAGTTATGATGTTGCCACAACTTTTGTTAGCATGGCATGAAAATTATTGGTGCCTTTATTTCATCCTGTGGCAATTTTCGGATCAGCCTAGTCCAAATCATAAGAATATAACATTGTAGCTCATGAATTATTTGATAACAAATCATAACATAATTTGCAATATTATGTTTAAACTAAATAATGAAAATGTGTTTTGTTATGTATTTTACGTTAAATAAGTGTTATTAATTGATAATTATACATTGTTACAAAACCAAGTTTACTAAATGATACGAACAATCAATTTATTTTAATTTTTAGTGTATTCTTTCTTGAAATATGTGTATCTCAACAACAATTTTTGGTATCATATTTGGTAGTATATCATTGCTTTCAACACATACAGAAATATTTATGAAAGAGGAATTGTAACCAAAATGTGGTAGTCGAAATTCTAGTAGAACCCAGCCCGTACATTATAGCTCTAATGCTAATAATTCTTCGTAACGGTTGGTGACGAAGAAAAAATCCGATACCCGGGTTAAAATCAATCCAGTTTTGAATATTCCATTGGCTAATAATATCAACTTGTTAGGATATGGTTCTTTATTTTGTAAGTGTAGACCCAAAAACAAAACTAAATGAACAAAAGTATCTTGTAACCATTTTGTTCTTGTATGCATGTATATATTTTATAACTTTACTTATTTACATTACTATGTTATAAGCTATTTTTTATTGACGGGTTGGCATATATTATAATTTTAAGATAAGTTTTATAACATGAGTCACATTTACACCATAATAAATCACACGCTCAACAACTACCACCGTTTTCTTTCTATATTTTGATATCGTATATCGCCGTATCGCATATTCACCATGCTAGTACTTTAAAATACATACATGAATTGTTAATAAAAACCAAGTTTACGAACTGAGTTAACCAAGAAGGAAAATCAACATCACGAATGGATTATATGATTAGTTACATCGATATGAATAAACATGTGCACGTCATGATATTATTTAGCCTTTATGCATTCATAAACCTTTTCAGCCCAATCATTAAACCCAATCCAAACATACGGTCCATCCAAACATACGGTCCAAATCAATGAGCCTAACTCCAAACCCAAGAGACACACCCGGTTATTGATATAACCCTAATCTCTTATTTCATCATAACCCTAGGAACACACACTCCATTTTGTCCGCCCCATTCTCACATCACCTCTCACCTAACTTTTCATCTCCTCACATCAAGACTCATCAAATCAAAGATCTCACATTCAAACACCTTGCGTTGCCATCAATTCATCCTTGCATCCACCATCTAAGAAAGATGAACACAGCATCAAGATCTCATAATGAGGTCTCGGGTAGGTGCAATTTTTTGTGTGTTGATTTCGTATCATTAACCGAAAGAAAAGAAAGAATGATAACAGATTTGTTATTGTTCTATCTTTATAATTTTCGGATATTAAAAATGAAGTTAAGCTTCAACACGATCTATGATGATGTTTTCTTTTACTCGAATCTGTGAGTACATAAAGAAAAGAGTTGAGATCTTTGTTAATGGGATTAGGATTAGTTTTTGGATTTGCTTGTTTGAAAGGGCTGTGATTCGAAGAGGGTAGATGGAATATGGTTTGTTTGGTTATTTTTTGTCGTAGCCGTGAGTTGTTTATAGGATTTGTTGTTGTTGTTGTTGTTTGAAACTGTGGTTGATGGAAAGAAGATTTTTTTTGTCGATTTTGTTGTTGTTAGATATGACGATGGGATTTAGCACACAGAATTGGTGTGATTTTTTGCTATGTTTCTTTCTCATCCGTGGATGGATTTTATACCTGCTTCAAGCATTAATACTCCAACAACAGTTCATATTCATCAATTATGAGGATGGTTTGTATATGTAGCCTCTCGTAATTTTCCCAACGGTTAGTAAATACCTACAAGTTGTTACGTTATTTAAATACCCACTTTTACGTATGACAAAATTTTTTTTTTTAGACTTGATATATAATTCACAACAGTAAATTGTGAATTATCTTTTGCTTAGAAACGTTGCTTGCACACAAACCTAGATAGTCTAAATTATCGCGTATATATTTATATTAAAAACATTTATATTTTATAATATACGTTTCGTTAATCTATAACATACAATATTTATATATTCCGGAACCTACAAAAATTCCCGAGATTGCTCACTATCGTTACTTGAACTTATCCCGACTCCCTAAAATTTCTATGTGGACCCCACGTCTTAAATGGGCCCACTTTCTAGCATAAATACCAAACGGACCCCTTTTTCATTTTGTTTTCTTTCTTCTGCTGGGCCAAAAACAAACGCAAGCCCAAAGGGCTTAAAAACCCAAAACCCACCCTTATGAAATTTTTTTTTCTTTTCTTTGTTTGTTTTGCGAGCGAGCCAAGGAACACCCCTATTATCCTATAAATTCGACACATAACACACACATGTTTTTACATAACTTAAATTACGAGCTAACAAGGAATTAAGAATGACCAAGTTTACAATATGAGTCGCTCGTTTACTACCTAAATTTTGCCCAAAGTAAAACTCGAAAGCCATGTTACAAGATAACTCAAAACGTGTCAATACATCCCTTAGCACCACCCATTGCTCTCCAATCCCATCTAAATAAACAATGTGAATGTAAGCATGCGTCAGGAGTGAGCAGGAACAATCACACGAGATCTTGGCTATGTAAATACTCGATTGGTTTAGATTTGTGGCGTCACTATTCGCCTAACGTACCACCTCCATCCTTGTGAACTTATCTTGTCCATACACATTCAAAATGCAGCCTATATAAGCTTTACATGCAAACCACATCACTTCATACACTCATACGTACCATACCACAAAAATTAATAACGAAAAGGAGCTATGGAGGGACGAAAGGATTGCTAGGAGAGCCACGCTTAGAAGAGAACCTAGGAAGCAAGCTTGGAGTCTACTTGAACCTTGGTGTGCCGCGAACCACGCTACAATCCTCCTTGAACCAAACTCGATCCCTACGAACCATTTAAACCACCTATTTTGAGGTGACGTGAGCACTTGGAGTTCCTTTGTTATATTCTATTTTCGTTATTATGAAGTTTTGCACGTTCACTTTGCCTCATTTAGTTCGTAAAATATAAACGTGACATATGTATTTTAATTCACATCCTAAATGTTTAATGTACTAACAATCAAGTGACGTAAAGTTTGATCTAAAAATAACATATACTTAATAAGAAAACGACACGATTTGAAGTAGTCTTGACCCATTCGAAATAACTGAAAAGACTTAGAATATTTCTAAGCCTTCAAACTGTTTTCAAAATAAATTTTAGTCATTTACTTGGCCTCGTTATTTCCAAATCTAGAAACGTAACATATTGTTTTTAAAACTCGATCTCATAGACAACTTGGTAAACAATTGGGAACCATATTTTATTCGAAGTTATTAGCTCGTTTAAGCTAAATACTAAAGCCATTTTGATCAACCAAAAACTGTTTTATTATAAGAATTAATAAGCTAACTTATGGGCTTATTAGCCCGTTAAACTGTTTTGAAGCTTATTAGATAAGCTGGTATTCTGGACTTATATGCAACGTTTTTAGAACATAAAAATGAACCCGAGACCAGGCCCAAACCTCTCGTACACCCAATGGATCACGAAACCTTAACGGGCCTTAATTTGGCTCGTTAAGGCCCATTTTGTATAAAAATTGGTTTTTAAGCTAATAAGCTAATCAAATAAGCTATTTGAAATATTCTGAGCTTATTTAATAAATAAAAATGTTAAACTTTTCATTTGGTGAAATTTGGACTAAGTTTGCAAATTTTTCAAATCGAGGGACTAAAAGTGTCAAAATGGGAAACTATGGGTAGAAACTGTCAAAACGTAAAACTTTGAGTTCTAAACTGATAAAAATGATAATTAGAGTTGAAAAATGTAAATATTGATGCTTTTGGACCAAAAATGCAAATTATAAATATTTTGGACTAACGGTGTAATATATATATCGTTAGGGTTAAAAATGTAAATTATGGAAACTTGAAGGAATTTTCAGTAAATATTATATTATAAAAATAATATTAACCTTTTACATATTTAAACATATAATTAATATAAGACTTATATAAACATAAACTTATATATATATATATATACGATATATAATTAAACAATATAACAATACGCTATTTATTTCTTGTAAAACGATACGTTTATTTCCGTTATAAAAACTAACTTTATATCAATCATCGATCATTTTACTTACGAGTTATGATTATATATAACATTGTTTTTTTTTTTTTTTTTTTTTTTTTTTTTTTACTTTAGACACTTAAACAAACACGAGAATTATTCGTAACTAAATAACAAGAAATCGCGATAAAACCAGATTTAGACTATCAACTGAAACTTGCATTATCTTTTAGGTTGTGTTGTGTGAAGCCGTTTCCTTGCTTTGTTGAGACTACGATACCACTGTACTACTAAGGTGATTTCATAGCCCACTCTTTAACTATTTTCCCGTGGGGAGATACATGCTTAAAACTCGATCACAAGTCTTTTATACCGGGTATTGAAATACCGTCAGGCCAATGTTATTTGCTTAAGTTACTATTGTCAAAAGTCCCTCTATCATGAACCTTAATCACCTGAAGGGTGAACGTAAATAATTGTGGATAGTACTATTAGTGATTAACAATCCTCGTTTGGTTGTTGGAGAAAACACCAGGCGCACTTTATTGTTCTTATAAATAGGTTATTGACAAATACCTATCTTTGGGGGCCTATTACTTACCATCATAATTCATATTTATGATTGGCTGTTAATCGTTGAGTATCATGAGCTTAAGGCAATAACAGGAACATTAATTTTCTTAACATATTGATTGTATGTGATTACAATACATTCGTAACTTGTGATTAAACTCTTAAACTCAAACCTATGAATATCACTCAACTTTATGTTGACTTTAGCATGTTTATCTCAGGTAACTAAACAAGATGGATCTGGATGGCACGGAGTGGGCAAAAGCATGACAAGGACTATAATAAACTACTTATTTTCCTTCAGAATAAAACACGTTCTTAACTTAATAATGTTTTGTATTCCTGATATTTGGTATTTTGAAATAAAATAAATCTTTAATACTTCACTTTGTGATATCTACTATGATTGTGACAAAGATCCTCGAAGTAATACCCCGAAAGTCTTCCGCTGACGTGTTAAGTCTTCCGCTGTTATTAAACGACTTTTGGGGGTGTTACAGATTGGTATTCAGAGCCACGGTTATAGAGAACCAGATGTTTTTAAACATTGGACTATAACTACACTTTAACTGGACCATTTTTACAAAATACCACTTCATGCCCTCCGTGCCTACAATCCAACATCTGGTAGAAAAATTACTTCTCATTATTTCTTACTTATATAACTTGATATATGCTTACATGTTATGATTATGCTAATAACTATGTTTACTAACCGGGATTATTACAGTACCATGTCTTCCAAACCCAACTTCATTGTTTTGTTATCGGATTCGGAAACTGAGAGCTCTACACCTATTGTACCAACTCTTGCTCCAATGACTGTGTCACCTACAACAGATAAGAATAAGGAAAGTCAGCAATCCTCTACTTCACCTCAAGCATCATCTGGTCCAATCAGACGCAGTAAGCAAACTTCTCCATTCCAGCCTTATGAACCAGCCACAGCTGGAAAAGCTCTTTCATATGCTGAAGAAAAAGACATCTGGGATGATACTAAATGGAAAAAGGAAGTTGCTCCAACTGCAGAACCAGTGATACTACCTAGCATATTTTATCAACAGACTACTACTGTACCAGTGACAATCAACAGTCCACCACCTGTGAAAACTTCCAGTGCTCCTCTACCTTATCAACCAAGGAATTACCAGATTCGTCCTACCTCCTCAGATCCTTACTACTATGCAAGAACCAACCATAAGGCTCGTAAGCGGGTCAATGCTCGCAAATGGTCATTTCTACTACCAATCCTTAAGTATTGGAGATCTCAAGAAGGTACCCCCACCAACAGAGAACTTGGTGAAAGATCATCATTTGCTGCATCTAAGATCCTTCCAGTCACTGGAGAACCCATTCACCATACCATACCACTCTTGGCAGCTAGGTTAGTAAGACATGAAGACAGGTTAGACGCCATAGCCACCTTGGTGAACAACATCCCTAATGAACTAATAGAAGTCATGTCAGCTGAGATCGAACAACTTGTGATGGGACACTTAGAGATGGGAACCATGATTGAACAACTAAGTACCCAGTTCGGTGAAGCTATGGAATTCATCGGATTACTTTGCTCTGCTAACACCGTAAACAAAGACATCATGTGTGACATCGATCAAGCCCTCGACACCACAAGAGCCCAAGTCATGTCTCTGCGACGTGCACAACAAGAAACACAAGCTAGGGAGAGAGACCGAGACCAAATCATAGAAACCATGGCCGCCAAAATTCAGGAACTAGAACGTCGTCTTGATGATAACCAAGGAAAACCCTAGAATGCCATAGATTGTCGATGTAGCCTCACCCACATCACAGTAATAACTTGTATTTGAATGTCCTAGAAGATATGTCAACAAGAATAAATAAGTGATGTAAACTCAAAACGACAATCTAATCAATGATGTTATGTTTGCTTTATTTTCATAAGTGTTATGATATCGTATATTGCATCATGATATATGTGACACTATTATAACTTTAAACCTATTGATGTTACTAAATAGTCTAACACAAGATGGTTATTATGAAAATTCTGAAAATATATTCTCATTTTTAGGAATATGGCACCTAAGAGAACCGTGACCACTACCTCAGCAGCAACCATGACCCCGGAAGAAATCCAACAAGCAATCACAAATGGAATCAATGCAGCCTTAGCCGAACAAGCAAATGCTAATGCACAACCGGCAAGAGATGTTGCTCCCGCACCTCGCCAATGTACCTATAAAGACTTTATGGCTTGTCAGCCAACTTACTTCATGGGTACTGAAGGGATAACTAAACTTGCCCATTGGTTCGAGAGATGCGAAACGGTATTCCAAAGGAGTGGATGCTCAGAAAACAACAGGGTCACATTTGCCACCGGAACCTTAATGGATGACGCTTTGTCATGGTGGACCGCTACAACTCAAACTTTAGGTACCGAAGCAGCGTACCGACTCTCCTGGACGGAATTCAAAGCTAAGATCCTAAAGAAGTACTGTCCTCGATCCGAAATAAGAAAACTGGAAGACGAATTCCATATCCTTGCAGTCAAAGGAATCGATCTTAGGGCTTACAACAGGAGATTCCACGAGCTGATGGCATTATGTCCTTCTATCGTACCAGATTTAGAGAAAACTCTGGAGAAGTATATTGAAGGTCTTCCCCGGAATATTGAAGGAAACGTCACAGCATCCAACCCACCATCACTAGAAGTCGCAATGGAGTTAGCACAAAAACTCCTAGACCGCGAAATCAAGTGCAACGAACTCAAAAGAAAGCTCGATGACAGGAGAACCACCCACCACCAAAACCACAATCACTACCACAACGGTCATCGCAACAACAACCATCACCACAACAACAACTACAACAGGATCAACCAACAACAACACCAGAACAAGAACCCACATCGTCAACAACAGAACCAACGACAAGAACCTCCTAAGATATTTACGGCAACCAATGGCAATGGATATCAAGGTATTAAGCCACAGTGCAACCGATGCAAGCTCCATCACAATGGTGCTTGTACAGTAAAATGCCATAAATGCCAAAGGATAGGTCATGCCACGAAAGATTGTAGGACCCCTGCTACCGGCAGCAACCTACAACCAATAGCACCAACATGTTACTCATGCGGAGAAACCAGACACTTCAAGAACCGCTGTCCAAAGGGAAATGGTCAGAACACTGCACGAGCAAGAGCATACGTGATGGGAAATGAAAATGAACCACAAAACCCCGACGTTGTCACGGGTACGTTCTTATTAAATCATCATAATGCTAGAGTATTATTTGATTCTGGAGCAGATAAGAGCTTCGTGTCGGATACGTTTGCCCCTTTCATTAACTCTAACCCTTCTAAGTTAAACACCACATACGAGATAGAAATGGCCAATGGGAACTTAATTAGCACCAACTCTGTTTTAAAAGATTGTACCATAACCCTCGTAGGAGAATCCTTTCCTATTGACCTGATGCCTGTCCAACTCGGTAGTTTTGATGCTATCGTCGGAATGGATTGGTTATCCAAACATCATGCTAAGATTCATTGTGACGAGAAAGCCATACACATTCCTTTTAAGAATGAAACCCTCGTTATCCATGGCGACAAGAATAAAAACCGATACGGAATCATCTCATGCCTCAGAATGATAAAATACATGAACGAAGGGTGTCATGTATTCATGGTTCAGGTGACGGAAAATAAGTTAACCAAGAAACAACTTAAAGATGTACCTATCGTTAAGGAATTCCCCGAAGTATTTCCTGAAGATCTACCCGGTCTTCCACCGACTCGCCAAGTAGAGTTCCAAATTGAACTAGTGCCTGGAGCGGCACCAGTAGCAAAAGCACCTTACAGGTTGGCACCTTCCGAAATGGAAGAACTATCGGAACAACTAAAGGAATTATCCGATAAAGGTTTCATTAGACCAAGTTCATCACCTTGGGGAGCCCCAGTTCTATTTGTTAAAAAGAAAGACGGATCATTCCGAATGTGCATAGATTACCGAGAGTTAAACAAACTCACTATAAAGAACCGATATCCTTTACCTAGAATAGACGATTTATTTGATCAATTACAAGGATCGAGTGTATACTCGAAGATTGATCTAAGGTCAGGATACCATCAATTGAGAGTTCGGGAAGAGGATATTCCCAAGACAGCCTTCAGAACCCGTTATGGACACTATGAATTTCAGGTAATGCCATTTGGTCTAACGAACGCACCCGCTGTGTTTATGGACCTAATGAACCGAGTATGCAAGCCATATTTGGACAAATTCGTGATAGTGTTCATTGACGACATTCTGATCTACTCTCGTAACAAAGAGGAACATGCCAATCATTTGAGAACAATCCTAGAGTTACTTAGGAAGGAAAAGTTGTACGCAAAATTCTCAAAATGTGACTTTTGGATTCCCACGGTGCAATTTTTGGGACACGTAATCAATAGTCAAGGAATACACGTGGATCCTGCAAAAATAAAGGCAGTTAAAGAATGGTCATCACCTACAACTCCCACGGAAGTACGTCAATTTTTAGGTCTTGCAGGTTACTACCGGAGATTTATTGAAGGTTTCTCTAAAATCTCAAAACCATTGACCAAGTTGACCCAAAAGAACGAAAAGTACGTTTGGGGACAAGAAGCAGAATCAGCATTCCAACTGTTAAAACAAAAGCTTTGTGAAGCTCCAATACTAGCATTGCCAGAAGGAAGCAAGGATTTCGTGCTATATTGTGACGCTTCGTACCATGGTTTAGGTGCAGTTTTGATACAACGAGATAAGGTAATAGCTTATGCCTCACGTCAACTGAAGAAACATGAGGAAAATTACACAACCCATGATCTAGAACTAGGAGCAATAGTATTCGCTCTTAAATTGTGGAGACACTACCTATACGGCACTAAGTGTATCGTGTTTACAGATCACAAAAGTCTTCAACACATCCTAGATCAAAAGGATTTAAACATGAGGCAACGCCGTTGGTTAGAATTGCTTAGTGATTATGATTGTGAAATCCGTTATCACCCAGGAAAGGCTAATGTAGTAGCAGATGCACTAAGCCGAAAGGAAAGACTAAAACCTCTCAGGGTTAGATCGTTAGGCATGACTATTTGTTCACCCCTTCCAACACAAATCATTATCGCCCAGAACGAAGCTCTCAAGAAAGAAAATCGACCAATTGAAAAGATTTTTGGTATGCCGGAAAACGAAAATGGATTTGTGAAAATATCAAATGGAATGCTTTGTTTCAAGGAAAGAAGCTGGATTCCTCTCTTCGGAGGTATTCGTGACCTTATCATGCATGAGTCTCACAAGTCAAAATACTCCATTCACCCAGGTTCCGACAAGATGTACCAAGATCTTAAGAAACTATATTGGTGGCCGAACATGAAAGCCGACATCGCTGAGTACGTCAGTAAATGTCTAACATGTTCAAGAGTAAAAGCAGAATACCAGAAACCCTCCGGATTACTCACCCAACCCGAACTCCCCATGTGGAAATGGGAACGTATTACAATGGACTTCATCACCAAACTTCCCAAAACCTCTACTGGCTACGATACGATATGGGTTATCGTTGATCGCCTCACCAAGTCAGCTCATTTCCTACCAATCAAAGAAACTGATGAAATGAACACGCTTGCTCAGGTATATCTGAAAGAAATTGTGTCACGACATGGAGTGCCAATTTCCATCATATCAGATCGTGACAGTCGTTTCACGTCTCATTTTTGGAAATCATTACAAAAAGCTTTAGGAACAAAGCTGGATATGAGTACAGCCTATCACCCACAAACCGATGGTCAAAGTGAGAGAACAATACAAACCTTAGAAGATATGCTACGCGCTTGTGTTATAGACTTCGGAAAAGGTTGGGACAAACACTTACCATTGGCAGAATTCTCATACAACAACAGTTATCATACCAGTATCAAGGCAGCACCATTCGAAGCACTTTACGGTAGAAAGTGTAGATCACCCGTTTGCTGGGCAGAAGTCGGAGAAATACAACTCACAGGACCGGATCTAGGTCATGAGACAACCGAGAAAATCATCAAAATCAAACAACGTTTACAAACTGCTAGAGACCGACAGAAAAGTTACGCCGACCTAAAAAGAAAACCCATGGAATTTCAGATTGGAGATAAAGTTATGCTAAAAGTATCACCATGGAGAGGAATGATACGATTCGGAAAGAGGGGAAAGTTAAACCCAAGATACATCGGTCCATTCAAAATCCTAGAAAGAATTGGACCCATGGCATATAAACTTGAACTACCCGAGGAACTTAGTAGAATTCACAACACTTTTCATGTGTCAAATCTCAAGAAGTGTTTATCCGATGAATCTTTGGTCATTCCATTGAAAGAATTACAACTTGATGACAAACTCGTTTTTACCGAGGAACCAGTAGAAATCATGGATAGAGAAGTCAAACAACTGAAACAAAACCGTATCCCTATTATAAAAGTTCGATGGGACTCTAAACGAGGACCAGAGTATACTTGGGAACGCGAGGACCAGTTTCGCACCAAGTACCCGCACCTCTTCTCGTAGACACCCTTGGCAATCCTCCTAAACTCGAATTCCGGGACGGAATTCACTGTAAGATGTATGTACTGTAGCCTCTCGTAATTTTCCCAACGGTTAGTAAATACCTACAAGTTGTTACGTTATTTAAATACCCACTTTTACGTATGACAAAATTTTTTTTTTAGACTTGATATATAATTCACAACAGTAAATTGTGAATTATCTTTTGCTTAGAAACGTTGCTTGCACACAAACCTAGATAGTCTAAATTATCGCGTATATATTTATATTAAAAACATTTATATTTTATAATATACGTTTCGTTAATCTATAACGTACAATATTTATATATTCCGGAACCTACAAAAATTCCCGAGATTGCTCACTATCGTTACTTGAACTTATCCCGACTCCCTAAAATTTCTATGTGGACCCCACGTCTTAAATGGGCCCACTTTCTAGCATAAATACCAAACGGACCCCTTTTTCATTTTGTTTTCTTTCTTCTGCTGGGCCAAAAACAAACGCAAGCCCAAAGGGCTTAAAAACCCAAAACCCACCCTTATGAATTTTTTTTTTCTTTTCTTTGTTTGTTTTGCGAGCGAGCCAAGGAACACCCCTATTATCCTATAAATTCGACACATAACACACACATGTTTTTACATAACTTAAATTACGAGCTAACAAGGAATTAAGAATGACCAAGTTTACAATATGAGTCGCTCGTTTACTACCTAAATTTTGCCCAAAGTAAAACTCGAAAGCCATGTTACAAGATAACTCAAAACGTGTCAATACATCCCTTAGCACCACCCATTGCTCTCCAATCCCATCTAAATAAACAATGTGAATGTAAGCATGCGTCAGGAGTGAGCAGGAACAATCACACGAGATCTTGGCTATGTAAATACTCGATTGGTTTAGATTTGTGGCGTCACTATTCGCCTAACGTACCACCTCCATCCTTGTGAACTTATCTTGTCCATACACATTCAAAATGCAGCCTATATAAGCTTTACATGCAAACCACATCACTTCATACACTCATACGTACCATACCACAAAAATTAATAACGAAAAGGAGCTATGGAGGGACGAAAGGATTGCTAGGAGAGCCACGCTTAGAAGAGAACCTAGGAAGCAAGCTTGGAGTCTACTTGAACCTTGGTGTGCCGCGAACCACGCTACAATCCTCCTTGAACCAAACTCGATCCCTACGAACCATTTAAACCACCTATTTTGAGGTGAGGTGAGCACTTGGAGTTCCTTTGTTATATTCTATTTTCGTTATTATGAAGTTTTGCACGTTCACTTTGCCTCATTTAGTTCGTAAAATATAAACGTGACATATGTATTTTAATTCACATCCTAAATGTTTAATGTACTAACAATCAAGTGACGTAAAGTTTGATCTAAAAATAACATATACTTAATAAGAAAACGACACGATTTGAAGTAGTCTTGACCCATTCGAAATAACTGAAAAGACTTAGAATATTTCTAAGCCTTCAAACTGTTTTCAAAATAAATTTTAGTCATTTACTTGGCCTCGTTATTTCCAAATCTAGAAACGTAACATATTGTTTTTAAAACTCGATCTCATAGACAACTTGGTAAACAATTGGGAACCATATTTTATTCGAAGTTATTAGCTCGTTTAAGCTAAATACTAAAGCCATTTTGATCAACCAAAAACTGTTTTATTATAAGAATTAATAAGCTAACTTATGGGCTTATTAGCCCGTTAAACTGTTTTGAAGCTTATTAGATAAGCTGGTATTCTGGACTTATATGCAACGTTTTTAGAACATAAAAATGAACCCGAGACCAGGCCCAAACCTCTCGTACACCCAATGGATCACGAAACCTTAACGGGCCTTAATTTGGCTCGTTAAGGCCCATTTTGTATAAAAATTGGTTTTTAAGCTAATAAGCTAATCAAATAAGCTATTTGAAATATTCTGAGCTTATTTAATAAATAAAAATGTTAAACTTTTCATTTGGTGAAATTTGGACTAAGTTTGCAAATTTTTCAAATCGAGGGACTAAAAGTGTCAAAATGGGAAACTATGGGTAGAAACTGTCAAAACGTAAAACTTTGAGTTCTAAACTGATAAAAATGATAATTAGAGTTGAAAAATGTAAATATTGATGCTTTTGGACCAAAAATGCAAATTATAAATATTTTGGACTAACGGTGTAATATATATATCGTTAGGGTTAAAAATGTAAATTATGGAAACTTGAAGGAATTTTCAGTAAATATTATATTATAAAAATAATATTAACCTTTTACATATTTAAACATATAATTAATATAAGACTTATATAAACATAAACTTATATATATATATATATATACGATATATAATTAAACAATATAACAATACGCTATTTATTTCTTGTAAAACGATACGTTTATTTCCGTTATAAAAACTAACTTTATATCAATCATCGATCATTTTACTTACGAGTTATGATTATATATAACATTGTTTTTTTTTTTTTTTTTTTTTTTTTTTTTTACTTTAGACACTTAAACAAACACGAGAATTATTCGTAACTAAATAACAAGAAATCGCGATAAAACCAGATTTAGACTATCAACTGAAACTTGCATTATCTTTTAGGTTGTGTTGTGTGAAGCCGTTTCCTTGCTTTGTTGAGACTACGATACCACTGTACTACTAAGGTGATTTCATAGCCCACTCTTTAACTATTTTCCCGTGGGGAGATACATGCTTAAAACTCGATCACAAGTCTTTTATACCGGGTATTGAAATACCGTCAGGCCAATGTTATTTGCTTAAGTTACTATTGTCAAAAGTCCCTCTATCATGAACCTTAATCACCTGAAGGGTGAACGTAAATAATTGTGGATAGTACTATTAGTGATTAACAATCCTCGTTTGGTTGTTGGAGAAAACACCAGGCGCACTTTATTGTTCTTATAAATAGGTTATTGACAAATACCTATCTTTGGGGGCCTATTACTTACCATCATAATTCATATTTATGATTGGCTGTTAATCGTTGAGTATCATGAGCTTAAGGCAATAACAGGAACATTAATTTTCTTAACATATTGATTGTATGTGATTACAATACATTCGTAACTTGTGATTAAACTCTTAAACTCAAACCTATGAATATCACTCAACTTTATGTTGACTTTAGCATGTTTATCTCAGGTAACTAAACAAGATGGATCTGGATGGCACGGAGTGGGCAAAAGCATGACAAGGACTATAATAAACTACTTATTTTCCTTCAGAATAAAACACGTTCTTAACTTAATAATGTTTTGTATTCCTGATATTTGGTATTTTGAAATAAAATAAATCTTTAATACTTCACTTTGTGATATCTACTATGATTGTGACAAAGATCCTCGAAGTAATACCCCGAAAGTCTTCCGCTGACGTGTTAAGTCTTCCGCTGTTATTAAACGACTTTTGGGGGTGTTACAGTATACCTTCATTAACACATGCCTAATAATGAGGAATAAGTGTACGTTATAGACTAATCTTTTCCTTTCTTAAGGCATTCATAACATAAACCTTTTGCATGCTCTTCAATTAATTATATGAATACTGAAAGACTCCATCTTGTTTCTAACTCTAAAAACTCTATCATCATAACTCCACATTAAATTTAGGGACTGAATCTTATAGTATTATAGATGTAAAGGGATATACTATAGGACCCTTATGGTCAACCGTATAAATCTTGAAGCACACAGTATAACACCGCGATACACACAATATAACACCGCGAGGCACACAATACAACACCCCGATGCATGCTACTGTAGCAACCCCTGCTTGGGGGTCCCTATATCACCCCGCTAATGTAAATTACTCTTTGGCTCGTATTCAGACCCATAACATAATATATATATATATATATATATATATATATATATATATATATATATATATATATATATATATATATATATATAGGGGGACTTTCTTACGAGAACCATTTTATCTGCGAGAACTGAGAGAACCACCAAAAACATACATGCACGTCTTTTAAAATAAAATAAAAATACATGCAAATCATCAATAATCGTAAGCATCCACCTATGTTCTTTAATATCATTATGAACTCATCCTCTTTTTTCACAAAAAACTTACACACGACCGCAATATTGTCGTTGCACGTCTTATAAGAACATACATGCACACCTTCAAAGAAAAATTTTGTATTTCCAATTTCTCATCAAATTCTTTATAACAACTATGTTTTTTTTTAAAACATATGTGTTGTTTTTAAAACATATGTGCAAAAATACAATTATTGAAGGCATACATGTATGTTTTTGGTGGTTCTCTCAGTTCTCGCTGTTAAAATAGTTCTCGTTTGAAAGTTACACTATATATATATATATATATATATATATATATATATATATATATATATATATATATATATATATATATATATATATATATATTAGAATTTGCTCAAAAGAAATACTACATCCGTCCTAAAATAAGTGTCAGGTTTGACTATCTAGAGTCTTTATTATTCAACTTTAACCATAAATACTTTTATTTGTGTTATATAATACTTAATGCAAAATATATGAATGAAATGGATTTTAAATGTATTTTCATTGGTATAATTTTCATCAAGTATTATATAACACAAATAAAAATATGTAAGATTAAACTTAAACAAAAGGACTCTAAAAGTTAAACGTGACATTTATTTTGGGACGGAAAGAGTATATATTATGATAAGGGTTAAAGATAAGGATTAATTTCATATATCACCCTACTTTGATGATTAATTTCATATATACCCAAAGTGTAAGTATTAAATACATAATGTACAATATTTTTAATGCATGTTTGGGTATATATGAATTTTCCAACTAAAATGAGTGAAGATATGAAATTGCCCCAAAAAATAAAGATTCCAAAAGAAGGGGAAATGTATACAAAATCTTTTGTAGATTAAAGTATGAGTAATGATACAGAGACCTAACATACATGTTTAAAGTCATGCCTAATACATTAATTATTTGACACATAACTCATGCATTTTCTCACTCTAAATCTTCACTTTTGATTTATACACTTAACATCATCTTATTCTTAGGCATGCATTTTAAACATGAGACGCATTTTCGTTAAAGTATATAAAGTTTCAAATGATGCAAACAAAATTGGTGGTTTCACATACACCAAAAAAAGCCCATATTTACAAACGAAATAAAAATATGTGATGATTCTCTCAAATAGTTTACTACTTGATTGATCAAGTTTTATAATCAAAGGCTCATATTAAAATATACCAACTAAGTAGTGTAGTAAACTACTTGCCAATAAAAATTGTCCTGCGTTTTTATTCATATGAAAAGAGAACCATTTCTCAAAAACAAACTCTTTTCTCATTAAAAAACAAAATAAGGTACAATAATTTTCTCATAAAAAACGAAAGAAGGTACAATAATTCTCAAATTACATGGTACAGCTAGGGCTGGCATAACAGGTCACATGAACCTGTTAAGGTCAAACACGAACACGACCTGTTAACTAATTGTGTCATTTTTCTCAAACACAAACACGACACGAAAATTAACAGGTGCACCTGTTAAGACCTGTTAACAAACCTGTTAACATGCATATTTGGATTTTAGGGTTTCTAATCTCAACGACAATAACAACATCAACAATCAAACCACCAATCATCAATCCACAATTTCTAGTCGTAATCTCTCGTTCATATCTCGGCATCAACAAAATCAAGCTAAATTCGAATCAAAATAAATAAATAAAAAAACAACCACAATAACGATTACAAGTTTACAACCGTGAGCTTAAGCTAAATTCGAATCAAAACAAAAATTACAACAACCACAATAACGATTACAAACGCGAGCTAAATTCGAATCAAAATAAAAACAACAACACCCACGCGCGTGACTTAGTGCGGCTTACCTTTTCTTCTCGATCTAATAAACTGAGGGTGGTTAGGTGTGGTAGTGAATGCACGCTAATGGAGAAATGATGGTGGGGTTCGTTTTGACAGCACGTGTGGTAGAGATAGTTGAAGAGGAGGTCGCGGTGAGTATTTTGGTGGTGGTGAGACACAAGTGGCGGTGGCGGTGGCGGCTAGGGTTTAGTTAGAGGATGGAGTATACTATTTGTTGGGGAAGAGATGAAATGAGGATAAGATGAAATGATGGGGTGGGTACTGAGAGGAGGGAGTATATTATTTACTGGGTACTTTATATATATACTATAATATTAACAGGTCATAACAGGTCTGACCTGTTAAGACACGAATATTAACAGGTCTTAACATGTCTGACCTGTTAAGACACGAAACCTGTTAAGGTCAAACACGAAATCTGTTAAGAATAGGTCGTGTCGTGTCGTGTTAACAGGTTTCGTGTCAAAATTGCCAGCCCTAGGTACAGCCATTGTCTTATCTATTTATTCATTTCAGAGCAAACAACTCGTGTGTCACATGTTTTTATTCAGAAGATATTTTTAATTTAGAGAAAATTCTTTAAATGCCCCAAAGGTACACATGTGTGTACCCCATATGCCCAAAAAAATCCAACTTCCCCAAATACCCCATGGGCGACTCTCTCTCATAAATTCTTGAGCAACTCTTCTAAAATCTTGCCAAGTGTCCCAGGGTAGGTAGGATTTTTTATTTTATTGTATCCATAGTATATTACATATATACTCTCTCTCTCTCTCTCTCTCTCTCTCTCTCTCTCTCTCTCTCTCTCTCTCTCTCTCTCTCTCTCTCTCTCTCTCTTTCTTTATTAACCAATCCTCTCACACACACATATTATCTCTGTTACTTTTTCAATTCCACCAAATATTATCTTTCTGTAAATCCATTATAACCAACAAAAACCATTGGAAATCGTCCCTTTGTGGTATATTTGTACTTGTGTAGGTTCTTGTTTGAACATGGCTCAAGATCTCCGGCCACCTTTCACCACACAATCAAACACCAAGCCCAGTTCGGTCACCATCTCCGGTCACCATCTTAGTCAACCACCTCCAACTAAAAGATTCAACCACCACCATCTCCGATCACACACACAAAATCCAGATACCGATCACCCAACCACATGGATCTGAGATCTGGTAAAGTTTAATTGGTTAAACTCACCAGAAAATAATAAATTCAGGCGAATAGTACCGGCGCGTGGTGGGTCCAGTCGCACAAACTTCATACTCCACAAACTTCATCACAAGTTCTGAGATTACCAACTCTGAGGCATTAGGTTTTTCAGGTTGGGTTGGAGGTTGGTACGAAACTGAGCTTTGGGCATCATCCGAATAATCAGCATTGGTGTTAACATCATCAAAAATGGGGCATATATGTTCTATTGCGTGTTCAAGTAGAAGTTGTTGTTGTTGTTGTTTGGAGAGTGTAACGATCAGCCAAGTAAGGGTAACGATTGAAAAGGTCTTGAACTAAAGCAAGGAGTTCTGGGCGCTGCCGGTAGTAGAAGTCTGCACGTTCCCCATATGTAACAACCCCAAAATATCGCAGCGGAAGATTGTGTCATTGGGGTGCTACTTCATAATACAAAGTACAAGTTATAGAAAACGACCTCTAAATGAGACGGTTTGAAAAGTTTCCATTCGATTAATAAATTCCGAGTTACAAACTTGAGTTCCGTAATACAATACATAAGTGTTTTAAAACATATCGAATGGTAATGATAAAAGCATAAGTCTTCAAAACATGCCAAGCGACTCTATGCTCCATGCAACAGCTATCACCTTACAGACCTGAGACAAACATGCTAAAAGTGTCAAAACAATAGTTGGTAAGTTCATAGAGTTTGTTTTAAAACAGTTGAAAAGACTTTAAAGAATGTTCACACAGCAAATGCATTGTGAATCCACTCAGTTGCAAGTCCCGCCCATAACAACACTTGCAACCTATGTGTTCACAACCCACTGCTAAAATATAGTATGATTAAGACATGTATAAGTTCATCACAACAGTTAAGCAATTAGGCATGAGGCTCTACTTCATCTCCGGAGACCTCATATGGGTATGCTGCTCACAAAGATAGAATATCATTGGCTCCACTTCATCTCCGGAAACCCAATGCATATGTTATCAAAGGAGACTTTATGATTCTCACGAGGAGACTTACAAGTTTAGGTATAACGCAATCAAGTATAATGCAATCAAGTATAATGAAATCAAGTATAATGCAATCAAGTATAACCCAATCAAGTATAAATGTTTTGGAGTATTTGTAAAAGTAAAAGCAAGTAGTTTGAGCATGTATCTCCCCCAAAGAGTTAAAACAAGTATGAAAAGAGTAGGGGCTATGACTCACCTTAAGTTTATGTAATGAGAAATGAAAGTGGTAGTCGAATCGCGAAAGTATCTAAGAGCAGCCTATAATAGAACGTTGCGACTTAGGTTTGGAGTAATGTCTAAGAATACGAAGAATTCCTATATATGTCTTGCATATAGTTCATGATGTAGTACTTAGTATATAGTGTAAGTCGTTGAATAAAAATGGTTTATGAAACATGTATAGTTTGTATATCGCTTACTACCGTTCGGGCCATCATAATTCAGAGGTCACGCAGTAAACGTTCGAGGAGCTAGGACACTTTAATTCATAAATCCAGCAACTCGTCGATCCGTTTACCCAAATGAAACCCCTCACATGAAGCTCCCTAGTGTTGTAGTATTTGATAAAAATTTACAAGTTTTTGATCCGAAAAGTTACATGTCCAAGTAATTGAATAAACTTAGGAAAGTTTATTTTAAATGAATATTGTTAGTTCAATGAGTTTCTTAAGTCTAGAATGAATATTACTTGTAAGTCTCATGGTCATTTTGATGGAGTAGATCCAAATTGGATGTCTATGTTACCACTAACTCTCTAGTTCATGTTTTCGTCTTATAAAGTTATATGGTCTTTAGCCATGGCTTTGCTGTGACTTTGGTCATTGTTACCATGGTCTTGAGACTCATCCTTGGCCTTAGCCATGGCTGTGGTCTCGGCTTTAAGGTCATTAGACCTCTTGGTTTTACTTAGCCATAACAAATACATGGTCATTTGGGTATTAAAAAGGGTTGTTAAGAATTTGAAGAAAAATATCACTCGTTATGCGTTTTCAGGGTTCGAGCTTCTTTTAACTTGAACGAAAACGTCGTTCCGGACAACTTTAGTGTTTTAACTTTTTGATGAAACAGACCAGAAGGGCCTTAAAAAAATACGGATTTTGATCAGAAAGTTATTAGGCAGTTTCGGGTTTTTAGGTTCGCTAACTTCTTTTGGCCATAACTTTTGACTCGTGTACTCGTTTTAGGTGGTTCAAATTGCTATGTTTTCCTTTTTAAGTCCTATATAACAGTAGGTAAGTGTTTCATATCATGGTTACTCTATTTTGGTTGTGGTTCTCAATATAAGTCACTAGTTTTCTTGTTTAATTAACATAAGTTAATATATAGTTTCCAAAACTTGTTTTACCAATTTTTATACATCATGAACATAATAACAAGACCATATATAGCATGAATGAAATATAAATAACATGAAAATGATATTGAGCAAGAAAGTATATTAGGGTTTCTTATAACTTTAGGCTTTCTAAGAAAGGAAAGTAACTAGTAAGGATAGGACTTTGATTGACAAGCTTCTCTTCACTTTAGCAATCCTTCTACCCTTGTATTCTTGAAGGATTTGTGATGAAGGTTTAGGTGACTTGAGTGGATCTAAACTCAAGAGAATCACCAAAAGTTTCTAAGGTTTTGAAGTAGTTTGGATAATCAAAACCTAACTAGAGTTTATGTGTTGATATTGCACTTGATTTCTTGAATAAAACTTGAAGTAAACTAGAAAATGGAATGGTGTTTATGTGTGTTATGTGGGACGACAAGGAGAGGGGAGGGGAGGGTTTTATAGGAGCTTGAGGAGGTTAGTTTCATGACTAGTCACAGCTTGGAGAGAAAGCTTGTACACTTGTTTGAATCCTAAGGCTTGTTGCATGAGATCAAGCCACATTGGTGATTCCCCCCCCCCCCCCTAGAGGCGGTTCACAAGAGATAAGGGAGGATGAGTTGGTCTTGGATGATATTATCCTACTTATGTAGCTAGTTTTGACTCCGTAAATTGCTAACCGTAAGTTGTTAAGCCACAAAACGTAAAACCGGGTATCGTAAAAATGTGAAACTTGAAAGAATGACTAAACTTGTCAATATACTCTATAATAAAATATAAAATGAGTGGTAGGTTCCATTGGGTTGCTCAAACCCTGCTAAAACTGGAAACACGGGTCTAAAACACATAATACGTAAAACGTACGAAAGTTGCGTAAAATTGAGAAAAGTAAAATGTAATTTTTCTAATAGGATTATAATGACTTATAATGTCTAGATTGGGCTCAGTCTAGTGTCGATTGGTGTTAAATATTCTTTAAACTTAAAACCGTAAGTGTTAAAAATTAAGGAATGATTTATAAAATCAATGAGTGATTTTTGGTCAAAGGAGGAGGGAAAATATGTTGAATTTTCCAAAATATGAAAGTTCCTAATCGTCTAAGAAAACGCGGTGCAGGTATAGGCTAAGGTTACGGCTATGTAAAAGTGCTTAAAACGTAAATTTCTGTTTCTCACGGCCCAGGGTCTATTTGGTAACATTTTTCTTAGTCATCAAAAATTCTATAATTAATCATGAGAGTACTAAACATTTTTCTGATGCGGGGAAAATTGACGCGGTTGGTTTTCGTTGTGCGTAGGATTTTTAAACGACGTTTAAGCCAAACGTGTAATTCCTTAATAACTTTTGCGAAAATGATCTGATAAGTGTCAAACTTTTATTTTATCATGGAAATGATTTATCACATGAGAATATGAAATAAAAATCAAATTTTGGAAAATGAATAGTGAAAGTGAATAGTAAAAATGAATAGTAAAATGAATAGTGAAAATTCGGGATTGGATGGTAACCTGAAAATGCGAATTGTTACTGAATAATTGGGTGTCGCCGGAATATATGGGTGGTGGAGGTGGTGGTCGGAGTTGTTGGTGATGGCCGGAGTAAATGGTAGTGGCTGGAGTGGGTACAATAATCAAAATGTACAAGTTTTAAAGCTATAAGTACAAAAGAAAGTGTGAGGTTATATATGTAATTTACACTAATATAAAAAAAACATGAGACCTAGTTGCCCATGAATTTACAAGAGTAGGACCTAGTCGCCCAAAAAATGTGTACTATTAAATAATATAAAAAAACTACTTTTTAACTAAAAGACAAAAAACTTAAGTCACTCAAGAAAGTAGGTCCCAATTGCCCAAGAAATTAGGGGGGTTAGTTGTACTTTGCAAATACAAAGTGGGGACAACCAAAGGGACACTTGTCAAAATTCTGGGAGGGTTGCCCAAGATTTCTTGGGAGAGAGTCGCCCATGGGGTATTTGAGGAAGTTGGAAATTTTTTGGGCATATGAGGTATACACATGTGTACCTTTGGGGCATTTAAAGAATTTTCTCTTTAATTTATTGTCTTAGAAATTGAACGAGGGGCTGGAACCCGTCGCGTTGCGGCGATGGTGTTTGCCATTGCTTTAGATCACTTCAAGCCTGGAACTGGACGTTCATTTCGTATGAAAGTTGTCGCGGATGTCATAGTTAATCCAAAAAGGCATGTTGTTAGCCTAGTGGCGGGATACATGCTAACTGACAGCCTAGTACATAGAAAGTACATTTACCATCGATATTACAGTAAAAAACGTCATAACGTTAACTGTATATATTAGGGGAGAATGCCTTTCTGCGGGTGCACATAAAAGTACAACCGAAGGAAAAAAAAATTCGGGCCATTGCATGCAGGATGTTCCTGTTGCTCTTGCAGCGCATCTTTGTGGAGGTACAGACTTTGGCCTTGTAGTTTTCTGTGCCACTGGTGTGCAGGGCTGTGCAGGCCGTGATTCAGACACACCTACGATGACAATTAAATAAGAGGTTTGATAAGAAGGCATTCGATTCCATTTTCACGTGTTACAATATATGGTCGCTTTACAATATTATTGGATGAATTGCTAAACATAGGATTCACAAACTCGCAAGATAGAGAGACAACAGTTGTTTAGTCAACCTGTATGTGCAGCTGCTTCTGATACAGGTGGAGTACAACACAACTGCGCGAAACTTGTTATTGGACGTCGAGTACATGAGCTCGAAATACCTACAGTGAAAATAATATAACACGTTTAGTGAGAAGGCAGCCGATAGATAGCGGATCTACATTTAACAATGCACGTTAGCTTTACAGTAAGCTAAATGTAAAAGGCATACACCAGTATTTCTGACAACTGGACTACAATTACAATTTACAAACACTAACAACCATGTAGGAAATGAATGTGTGTTTCTGATTTCAATTACCTTCCTTTCAAACAAATAGGGAAAGTTAAATTACCGATTTGGAAGTTATCAAAATAGAAAGAGACGTTGGTGTAACGGCGCAGGTACTCCTGATATTCCATCTTATGTTGCTGAATACAATCCTTAGGAACCATGCTGACCTATAATGATGGGAGCATGAAATGATTTAGAAACCTGCAATGGAGATTATAATAACATTTTGTTATTCTTGTATGTTAATATTTGAACCAACATGTGGACACCTCATTGAACTTCCTTTTGCGAGGATCGTACGTATTCTGATGAGTGGATGTAAGTTGAAAGGTATAGTCAACATACGATAATACATATGAATACATTAAAACTGTCGAAAAGTAGTAGTGCCAAAAGGGTTCGTGCCTGATGGTAAGCTGACAGCGATCTGCGCATTGTTGGAGGATATGGGGCTAGAACCTCTGAAGCTTGGGACTGCTGTCGCAAAAAGAAAATTGCAAATCCGGTCGCATATAGTGTCTACTAACATATCACAATGTCTGAACACGTTCAAAAATGTGTGGAAAATGTTACCTATTACAGGGATTGTTTGTTGATTTACTATTTGTTGTTTCATATGTGTGAAAGGAGCAGGAACGTTTTGACAATCCTTGATACATCGTGTATAGTCAAGTTTGGCATAATAGAAACGATTAGGGTGCGTTTAGTTGAGGGAAAACACCCTTGTTTTCCACAAAATGTTTTGTGGAAACAAGGAAAACAGAGATCGCGTTCAAATTAGTGTTTTCCAATAAAATTCCCTACAAAACACAAAATTACTATTTCCAACTTTATTATATAAAACTACAAAACATTTTTTTTCCCCTATTTTCTATTAAAATACCCCAATTCCGTATTCGTCACTTGTCTTACGTTATCGAATGATTTTTTACGTTTTCGTCTATTTTTTTAGGTTTTCATCAGATTTTTTTACGTTTTCGTCTGGTTTTTTATGTTTTCGTCATATTTTTTTACGTTTTTGTCCGATTTTTTACGTTTTCGTCTGATTTTTTACGTTCTCGTCCGTTTTTACATTTTCGTCAGATTTTTTAAATTTTCGTCTAATTTTTTACGTTTTCGTCCGATTTTTTACGTTTTCATCTGACTCTTTACGTTTTGGTCAGATATTTTACATTTGCGTCCGATTCTTTACATTTTCATCTAATTTTTTACGTTTCCGACTGTTTTTTTCGTTATCATCTGATTGTTTACGTTTTCGTCCGTTTTTTTACGTATTCGTCAGATTTTTTACGTTTTCGTCTGTTTTTTTACGTTTTCGTCACATTTTTTTTAATTTTTCATCAGATTTTTTACATTATCGTCCGTTTTTTATGATTTCATCAGATTTTTACGTTTTCCTCACATGTTTTGCGTTGTTGTCAGATTTTTTACGTTTTCGTCTATTTTTTTACGTTTTGGTCAATTTTTTACAATTTCGTCTGATTTTTTTTTGTTTTCGTCAGATTTTTTACGTTTTCGTCCGTTTTCGTAGATTTTTTACATTTTCGTCTGATTTTTGCTTACGTTTTCGTCCATTTTTTACGTTTTCATCAGATTTTTTGTGTTTTCGTCCGTTTTTTTTACGTTTTCGTCAGATTTATTACGTTTTCATCAGATTTTTTACGTTTTTGTGGGTTTTTTTTACAAGATGCTAGTTTGCATCGTCACCGGGTAATCCGTGAAATTGGCACGAATTCTGGACTTGTTGTATCATATGATGCTTAAGTCCAAAATCAGTAGTCGCAATGTTAAAACAAGACCGAATCGAAAACACAGGGAACTTAAACCAATAATCACAAATGAACGACTTCTTTGAAAAAGGTACACCAATTCACAATGATTCAAAGGCAAGTTTTTATCTTTGGTTTGAGAACTTATTAATGTTCATACCCCCAGTTGGTAGGTATTCTGTCGAATGTTTCTCGATAATGTCTTTTATTGCGATTTAACAAGAAAAACGGAAAACGTTTTTGTATTTTTATCTTATATATATATATATATATATATATATATATATATATATATATATATATATATATATATATATATATATATATATATATATATATATATATATATATATATATATATAGGGTGGTTTATTCTAAAAATGGCCTTATAATAAAAAGTGTATGAAGGATTGTGGGAGTGACATGTGTCACCCCTTGCCACATCGTCTGTTTTTTTACGTTTTCGTCACATTTTTTTTAATTTTTCATCAGATTTTTTACATTATCGTCCGTTTTTTATGATTTCATCAGATTTTTACGTTTTCCCGCCAAAAAAAAAATTACGTTTTCCCCACCCCCCCCCCCCCCCCCCCCCCCCCGCCGAAAAAAAAAATTTCATCGCCAAAAAAAATTTTTTTTTGGGGCAAATAAAATTTTTTTTTTCCCGCCAAAATTTTTTAGTGCATCACAGTTATAAAGTTACTGCATCACGGTTATAAAGTTACTGCATCACGGTTACTGCATTCATGGTTTTAATGTTACTGCATCATGGTTATAAAGTTACTGCATTATGGTTATAAAGAAACTGAATTATCATAAGTTTTATGCATCATATATGTATGTAACTGCATCTCAATTAAAATACGATTCTTTTTTAAGTTTTGGTGCATCTTTATTATAAGTTACTGCATCATAGTTAATAGTTTAGTGCATAAGCTATGTTGCAATAACTTATAACCTTAATGCACTAAAATTTAAAACTGTGATGCAGTAACTTTTATAACCGTGATGCAGTAACTTTATAACTGTGATGCACTAAAAAATTTTGGCGGGAAAAAAAAATTGCCCCAAAAAAAATTTTTTTTTTTGGCGGGAAAAAAAAATATTTTTTGCGGGGGGGGGGGGGGGGGGGGGGTGGGGGGTGGGGGGTGGTGACATGTGTCATATGATGTGGCATAAGGGTGACACATGTCGCCCTCACAATCCTTCCTACACTTTTTATTATAAGACCTTAACGAAAGCGATAACTTCTTGACGAAGGATCTACAAGTCACTAATCGTTAAAACCTTAACGATATTGTCGCAACACAACCTCCCCGGCAGCGGCGCCAATCCAATTGATTCATGGTTTTCTGTAATATCAATGATACATACAAAGTATGTGGGGAAATTGAAGCGTTTAAGGTGGACTAATGCAACTAGAAGCTCTCGTGGTACATGAGAATTCTAAAATTGTAGTCAAAACAAAGATGATTAGAAAAAATACAAGTTAATGATATATCAGATAGATATCAAGTGGATAAATATTACCTCAATTATAAATTGACAAATAGACAGATCTTCAATCACAGGTAAGCACTTGAATAGCTCATTAATGTTGATACAACCACTATGAGTACTGGTCGGCTCTAACAGCTACAGACAGCAGCTTATGATAGTCAGATAACTAATGAAAACCCATTATAACGACTAGCAGGGTACCCGCGTGATGCGGCGGCGGGTACCGTGTGACTAAATTTTCCGGCAAACAAATGTTATTTTGTTTTACACCTGGATTCTGATTTATGTTTTGGAAGCTTAATTAAATTGTACATTGTGGTTAAATAGTTGTATATTTTGATGAAGGAATTACTTAAATTGTGTATTAATTGTATGTGTTTGAAACAATGATCGGTCTCTTTTTTTTTAATTGAAAATAACTTATGGTGTTTTTTTAGTCTTTTAATATTAATATAATTTGTACTTCGGAAGATCTAAGTGGGATTTTATTCCTGAAAAGGTAGATATTGTTTCTTTTTCAATGCTACTTTTTTTATAACTTTCGCACATTAGCCGAAAATCGCGCATTAAAAAATCGCACATTTGTAATTAGAAGTCAAACAGCACGTGGGGTATATTTGAAATCGTGTGGGCCTGCAAATGATTGGTTCTGTACCTTTGGGATGGACACGTGTCAAGTTTCTGGTGGAATCGCACATTCGCACAATCGCACATGACTGTTTTGGGAAACACACTTATTTTTGGCATGATTTTGGAAAAGCTACAATTTTTTGCATCATTTGGGAATTTTCTCTTTTAAGTTTTATTTGTGCTTCAACTACTTGTAAATTATGTTTTTTCACTTGTATTTTTTAATGAAGGGGGTGTTTTTAATAGTGTATTAATTGTAACTAGCAGGGTACCCGCGCGTTGCAGCGGCGGGTACCCTGAAATTAAATTTTCCGGTGAATCATGTATTTTAGTTTATTATGTTTTTTTTTTTACAATAGATTTACGGATATCAAGAATTTTGTTTAGGTCGTGCTCGTTCGGGTTCGAGCCTGTTTGGCCCGCACCCATTCGGGCTCAAGCCCATTAGGCCCGTTGCCCGTTCAGGCCTGAATTTTTGTATAATGTGCTTTATTATTTGTATTAGTGACGTTTAATGTAGGAATTGTATTTAATTTGGTTGTACAATATGCTTGATAATTTGTATTTGTGATGTAAGGGGTGTTTTAATAATTGTATTAATTGTATTTATTGATCAATTAAATAATTGACTACATTAAATATCATTAATGTGGTTTTTTTTAATATGTGCATTAAAGTGGTGTACATTATGTTTCTTGTCTTGTAAGTCTGAAAATTATGTGCATTAAAGTGGTGTACATGCATCTTTCCTATTAAAGAAATGTTTTTGGTCTTAAACATTTTAAGACTTCTAAATATAGATGTCCTAAATACATTATAAAGTAGTATAGATATATGAGTAGTGTGTTTTAGTTTTATATGTGTTTTATATACTTGTAAATAATGCTTTCAAGGTTGTATTTGCTTAAAATTGTATTAATGGTGGTCTTAAACTATTAAAGAGGAGGGAAGTGTCTTCCTCTATTATAAGTAGTATAGATACTTATTGTGTAAAAAAGAAGTTACCAATTCGAGTTTCTTGAGTAGTGGACAATTGGCTAAGAGATGTAAAAGCGGTTTTGCTGAGAAGCGACCACTCCGAAAGAATAAGCTTGTAAGGCTACCAAATCCGGCTAATGTTGGAACAACGTCTAAAATACAGCTTTCTATACGCAGGTCTGTCAGATTACGCAACAAGAAGATAGATGTCGGTAACTCATAGTGGCTGTAATAACCTTCATCCTTACTTGTAACTTCCAATGCAAATTTCTTAACAGTGTTGTTGGTCCTCTTCGCCAAATTAATGAATTACATTATTTGTTCGATTTCAATACATGTGTCATCATCCGGCTCCACCATTGCAAAGGTAAAGTCAAGAATTGGACCTTTGTGCGTGCATAGAACTTGGTGTATAGCAAAGAATTGTTTAGGAATTTTGGTCCAACGGTACCTCCAATTCTTGGAAAGGATACTCGTCCTCACTGCATCTTTGATCGGCACAAGAGATAGGATATGTTCTATGATGGTTGAAGGAATGTTGTTGAATGCATCCAAATCATCATTAGCTATACGTTTGGCTTCCATCTTTGCTGCAAAAATAGGTTTATTGTATAAATAAATGTAAGAAAAACAATGTTGCCTGATACAACATTTGGATGAATAAAATACTTGGAATATTGTGAGCTACTAATTGAGCATTTCAAAGTGATAAAAATCAGCTTATAGTGTTTGAGTGATCAACTATTGCTGCTAATACGCAAATCAAAAAGGGTAACAAGTGTGTTTACGTTCGAAAGCTAGCAATAACTATGACATGCGAAACTGAGATCATCGTCAACATAATCTCATAAAAATTAATCACGCAAAAGGGGCTTAATTGAAATCGAAATAGATACATTTCACTCAATTACCACAGTCCGTATCTTAACTTGATTACCACAGTCTGTACAGTAACAGAAATGAGAAAACGTATATAAATCAAGACGATAGTAAGAATCAGCAAAATAATGAAATCAATACAACTAAACAACAAGAAGAAGCTATGATGATATAAGTTTAGCATGAGTAAGAATAAGTCTGCGCGTGGAGATCAATGTAGTAAGCTGTTGAGTCTTGTTAATCAATACAGCAACAACTAAACAACAACAAGAAGTTTGAAGTAAGAAGGTGTTGAGTCTTGTTAATCCAATTTGATGCAAGGTAAATTAAATGCGCATGTTGTTTTGATGAATTTAAATCCATTTTGCTAGACTCTCATCGTGAGACATACTTAATCCAAGGATGGGGTTTTAGACCAATTCACGCCAAATGTATGAATCAAATAAAATGCAGCTGAAAATAAACTAGTTTTCCGATGCTTTCACAAAGTGTAGTGTTAAGAGTTGACGACTAACCAAAGGCGGAGGAGGTTTGGTTTAGATGATGTTCCAAATCTGCAACAAAAAATAATGAAATGAAATCAATACAACAACAGTTGGAGGGAGGGCAAACATTTTATAAAATCAACTAACAGTTGGTTGGATTGAAGGGCAATAAGAAATGGTACTAATCGGGACTCTTTTGTTACTAGGCCCATTAACCCCTTCTTCTTGTTGGTTTGGGTTATTAATTTTAGAGGTTTCATGGGCTAATTATCAATATTTTAATCAAAGGTGGCCTTTTACCATACAAAAAAAAAAGTGTCTACTATTATTAAAGAGAAATCGCAACAAATTATCAAAAATAGAGAGAGCTCTTGTAATTTGCTCTTTTAGCATACATAGTTAGTTGTGTGTATTTATCTTTCTAACTAGACAGACAATTGCTTTAATCAATTCAATGACTAGGAGGTTCCATTCCACTTATCACGTGTATTACATTGACCCGTTTTAACTTTATTATGACCGCACATAGCTTGAAAATACTGTACTACTCGTTACGATATATGGATAATCATTTACAAGCTTGAGTTAGACCAGCTAATAATTTTGATTATGTGTTTTAGAATATGTTGGATATTGAAGGTTGTAAAGTTTTCCTTTATTGGTTTAGTTGATTAAAACAATACTGGGTTATACTTTATATTTATTTGAGATGTAAATATGACTTAGGATCAAATGAGAAGAACTCTTAAAATGAGAAGGATAAGAAATAACTATAACCACATATTAGAGATGCATCGACTTGAATTAGATGCATCCCTAATCTTTTAGATGCACCCTAACATATTTTCTAACTAAAAATTAGATGCATATACATATATTAGATGCATTTTAGCAAGTTAAGAAAATCCTATGTATTTTTCGTCCTCTGCGGGTCAAATTTGTTGCAAGTAATACTTTGCATCATTTTCACTTCAAAATTACTTTCGAAACTAATTGGGATGCATATAAATGAATAGAGATGCATCTAATTCAAGTCGACGCATCTCAAATATGTAGTTATACTTATTTCTCATCCTTCTCATTATAAGTTTTCTTCTCACTGGATCCTTACCCATGTAAATATAACTTTACGATAGTGAATGTGGTGGGGATAAATAATATAAAGTGCAGTTTATGTTAAAGTAAGTGTGAAAGCAATGTGAAAGTAGGAGTTACAAGACCAAGTCTTTCACATTTGAAAGTCATGGGTTATTGTTCCATCTTTTACTCTTTCACATGCAAAGTTCATCACCTTAAAATCTGAGGCAGTTATTTTGGTAGTGGGCAAGTTACTTCACAAGCTTGTGTGTATAAATAATGTATCCGTATCCTGAGTTGAGGGACATCAAAAAGTACACTACAAAAGGCTATATTTGCACATATCAAACACACCACATTGTGTTCTCTACCACCATCGTTGTTTTTGTGTTTATTCGGTTGCTGTCAATAAAACACACGTGACTGCATCAAATCCTGGGTTATACGATTGGAGACTCGCAGCAACAAATACGAGTTCGTAATAACCTTAAAAGGACAAGGAATACCCGTGCAGTTTCGGTTCTTTTGTTTCCTTTTTTGCAGGTTATTGCTACGGTTGTTACGGGCTATTTGAAGTGAATTCTTGTTGTTGTTTGTGGTTGTTTTCTTGCTGCTGTTATATATTCCAACAATCTTACTTCCTGTTGTTATATATAATCCAACAGAATATACTACATTAAGACAAACATTCATCAAATGTTCAACATGATGATACTTTTCAAACGTAGATACAAATGTCAAACACGTGGTTACCTGATTGTTCCGGTATTGGTCGTGACTAACTAGAATTCTGACAGGATGTGCACCATCTCGTGTACATTTTTTACAGATTCAACACAAGTTAAGCTTGTACAAGTAGCTCACCTTGCCGAATATATTATTAGGCTACACTATTGTGAAAAGAAAAGAAAAAAATCATGTCAGTCTACTTTGTTGAATTCGAGTTTTATGATATAGTAGTCTGACATTCGATTATCAAAGAACAAAATTTCTAAATAAATTGTCTGGAAATGATTACAGAGGTTACATGTATCACATAACCAAAATTTTCAGCATGTTTCTGATTATAACAAATAATTAATCCTCAAGGTAACTACAAGTAAAGCTACAAGAGACCATCATGGTTCATGATGAGCACATCTAATCTCTGCAGTAACAACAAAGGTTGTGTGGCTCAATGACATCATCAAACTGATTTGACTTTGGGTAATGGCGGGCGGCGGAAAAGACTAATCAGATCATCAAGACCCTGTTGAAAGATATCGTGTGAGTGTTTTGTCTCCCAAATAATACCCGCTTCAAATATGCAGTAAAGAGAAAGATGATACATACCCTGGTAGTTATCACGAGTAAACTAAAAAGGGTGATCAAGTATGATCCAAGACCAAGCAGCAAAAGCAAGACCTGCAATTGAGTCAAGGTGATTGTATGGTTAGCTTTGAAAAAGTTTGTCCAGGTGATTGTATGGTAAAAAAATGGAAAAAAGAACGAGGGGCCAACTTCACCTGATAGATCTGCAAGGTGCTAACTATTGAATCATAGAAGGTGAACATCCCATCAAGTACGGCATGTTGCAAATTTACCTCTACAACATGATCTGCTAATTCCTGCAAATGAAGAATAAGACTGAAAGAGTCTGTCTAAATAAAGATATATGAGCTTAGTCCGTATTTCAGAAAAGTTATGGTCATTCAAGCAAACCCAAAAAGAACAAAATGTAATAGAGCTCCATTGTCAATACCTTCTTTAATGCCGTGATGAATGCACTGTCCTTTGAGGGTGCTACTCGAGGTGTTCTGGACATAAGGTCAAGCCATGATCGTATGTAAGAAGGATTGACTGCAAAAATATTGATATTCTTTCCTTGTTGACCATAAATATGCCTTTGCACAACAAAATTTAGATGATTGAGTTCACGTTACATGCGAAATAGTGAAAGGTACTTGATGTAATATGCATACATGTGCAAAATAATAGTTTGATAATAGAACGTTTAGAACAATCTGCAGGTTCCAAAATAGACGACGTAAGAATAATAAAGAATATTAGTCATACCGCTTGACTCTCAGCGACTGCCTTTACACTCTTAACAACTGCAGCTTCATTGACAAACTCTCTGATGTAAAGGCAAAAAGTAACACAAAAAGCAAAACAATCGGTAAAATGATTTCCCTAATCATATGATTTATCTAGAGGGTAAAAATGGCAAAGATTCTGAATATTCACCTGTTATCAGAAGAATTCCTATCATAGCACATGACAATCCTAGAAACATCAACATACCTTGAAACATAGGACACCTTCACGTATGGAAAGCCTATATTGACCTTCATTCCCCTATCAACATAATGACTAGGATACACTATAATTGGATAAAGAGCAAGGTTGGATCAAGTGGTTAACACCCTTGCCTCTGGAGACAGAGATCAAGGGTTCGATCCTCACCCCTTGCAAGGCCGGAGGTCCTTTTCTACCTATGGTAGAATCGGAAGCAGCCTCTCTACCTTAGGTAGGGGTAAGGCTGTCTACGTCTCAACCTCCCCCATACACCGTGTAAGACGGTATTGGGACCCATAACCCGTGGAAGACGGTATTGGGAGTTACTTTACGTTACTTTTATACACTATAATTGGATAATGATAAAGCAACTCTTACCTAGGCAAGATCCCGAAAACCCTAATAAGAGGAGTAATTTCATTGGAAGGATTAGGGGGATGCATGTGTTTGTAGGAAACTTCACCTATGTCACGGATTTCGTAATAGTAGAAGACATTAGTTCCGCCGTAGACCCTTGTCTGTCCCATATTGTGTTAGGAAAGCCATTCGTAGAAGTCTCTAGAATGACTTATAACCCGTCATTACGGATAGTTAAGTTCAAAGATGAGACCGACGAAATTGCCTACCAAATGCCATATAAGATAGAACAATTCCGGTTCATACCAAACCTAGAAAAGGAATTTAAGCAGTTGGTATACTATAGGAATGAAGAGGATAAGAGGAGAGGAGTTGACTATGTGATGAAAAATATACTTGGGTTTTATAAGAAATGTTTGCAACTAGGTCCGGAATACAAAACTAAGATAGAAGATGACCTTGAAAACGTGACGGAGGATGGAGTCACGTAATAGAGTATGACTTTAAGTCTAGCTACAAGACTCGTTAATAAACAAAAGCGCTTCTTGGGAGGCAACCCAAGCTTTAATTTGTTTGTTTGTTTATTTGTTTTTATTTGATTTCGTATATATGCTCCATATTCTTTTTTTTTCACTGTTCATGTATCAAATAAATTGTCAAAATGCTTTATTTTGTCTTTAACCTCGTCTTAATTACATATAAAGGTATTTTGCAAAAAGATAAGTGTAGGGAAGATCATATTCGTTTTTGAGAACAAATTGAACATGAACAATAACAAATAAAGATTAGCATATATATTTGTGTCTGTTAGAGTCAAATGCTTGTATCGAGTCACAATGAATGTTTTGCAGGATTTCCAGGTGTTAAAACTCAGATTTTTCCCGAAATTTTTCAGAAACAAAATATAAAGAATTCTGTCAGATTACTCCTGACGGCGTCAGGAATTATAACCTGACGATGTTAGGTACTATATCTGTAAAAAAAATTCAGGTTTTATTTTTCTGCTAGAAATTATATAATTCCGTAAGATCTTAATTTTAAAATTCCAGGAACCTGTAGACATTTACTTTGCAAGCATTATATCTTACATTGTTTTCTAGGATTGACTTTTATATAGAATTTACCGCCGATTTTATGCGAGGCTTTTGTATTTGTTTTCTTAGTTGTTTATAGGTTATATTGGACAAGAATATGATTTATATTTCTGGATTGAAGCTTTTCATGTTCATTTTCTTGGAGGAAGATTTAACCATGTTCTCACATCGTCCATACCGAGCGAATCAGGGGAGTGTTAGTTTCTTTCATTCTCTTTTATCTTTACGTTTATACTTTTTTAGGAACATTGGGGACAATGTTTGGTTTAAGTGTAGGGAGGGTAAATTGGGATACCTTAGAAACTATAACTCCACTTGATGTTTGTTTTGTTTAATAGTAAATGTGTAATAGAACTAAGAGAAATACTTGTTAGGGGGCCAAATTTAAATTTTTTTGCAACATATAGGAGTGAAACTTTAGTCTTAATATGCGTCTCATGGATAGGAATTATATGACTAGCACAAAAAACCATACCACTCAAAAATTTCCACCCCCAAAATGTGAAGTTCGCCTTTAGATTATTAGGAAAAAAACATCCATCTTTGATGCTTATGAGTGTACCGGTAGTATTTAGATTCTATAACTTGCATTTGTGATGTATCCCGAGGCTGTTAGTGAGACTACATTCGTGTAATTAGGATTTGCTATATGATAAGAGGCATTAGGATAACCCTTGTTTTAAACATGTTTTAAAATTACTTGACCAATGAATCCAAGCTACTTGACTAATAAATTCAAGTAATTTTCCCACACCGCTGTGATGTACTCATTTTTAGTACACGATACCCCTAGTACACCCCTCAGAGCCTACCTTGTATGTACTCATCTTTAGTGCATTATTGTTACATGTTTAAACCCTTAGTTAATTGTCTAATTGATTACATGGTTACTAAGTCGAGTCATATATTGTACATACAGTTTTGGGATGAGTGGGACTCATGGGTAAAAGTACTAGTCGTTACAATGTGAAAGGGGAAATCTTAACCCTTAAAAATGTTAACATTTTAAAGTATTCCAAGTGTTTTGATTTTCTTAATTCGGGTCATTAGAATAGTTATGTGTAAAGTATGTAAAAGGTCAAGTGTAGGGAGGATGCAAACTCCCTTTGATGTATTACTTTGGATGGTAGAGTAAAAGTGTATGAAAAAAAGAAAAAAACAAAAAAAAAATAAAAAATAAAAAAATAATAAAAGAGAAAAACATATGGGCTACCATCTGCGTCTTTTATTTATGTTTAAGACAAAATATGTCTTGAAAAATCCAAAAAGGGTTGTAGTTAGTTTAAGTTGAGTCGAGTCTTGGCTTAGCAACGCCTCATTGTACATGTAATTAACCATGACAATTGACTCGCCACCAGTAAATTATCCCTTTATCTAACAAAGTGTGTTTTTCATACCCTTACACCTAATGTTATAAGCGTTTAAAAGACCTCTTTGATAGTTTATCCTAGGTGCTTACGCCAAAGTGGTGGAGGTTTGATCCTTTCCCAAGCCTATAGTAATCTATACGCTATGACAGGTAGTGAGTGATATTTTTCCCGTTTCCATATGTGATATATAAATTTATAGCACCCGAGAGATGTGGGAATCCAAACACTAAATGTGAGGTGCTAGTGTATAATTTTCGTGCTTGTTTTGACTAACGTAGAACAATTATGAGTTGTGATACTTTCATATTAATGTTAAATGACCCCTAACTTGTAAATTGATTGGTATAAAAGCTCATTTCCTTGAGGACAAGTAAATCCCAAGTGTAGGGATATTTGATAAGGATTTATCTGTTACGCTTTTAATGGGCCATTTAAGCCTTAAATCGTAAATATATGGTTAAATATGCCTAAAATCGTTTCTTTTCTCATTTTAGGTACTTGGGACATGATTTCTGAAAATTGGAGCATTTTGGACGTTTTTAGGCTCAAAAGTGAAGAAAACAACAAAGTCAAGAAAACTTGTCAGGAAATGCACCTGACGACGTCATGCATTAATAGCTGACGCAGTCACTTGAAGATAAAGGAGCTGGAAAATATGACACATGAAGCTCCAGTGAACCTTTGGAAGATTTACACCTGACGGCGTCAGGTGTATTTGGGAGTAGGTCGTTTAGCTATAACTCAAAGAGAGATGGCCCAGAAGATATGTAACAAGACGACGTCAGAAGGTTGGATTGCACAAGATGAAACCCTAAAAGCGGTGTTCTAACGGCATCAGGATTTATAACCTAACACCGTCAGCCTTGTAATTCTATATATAGTTTTCAATTTTTCATTCATTAGTGTGCAACTTTGGAGACATAAACCCTAGACGATTTTCTAGAGATTTTTAGGGTTTTCATACCCTCTTTTCTTTCATGTTCAATTGAAGATAAGTTTTCTTTTAATCATTCAATATGTCTATGTGTTGTTTGATTATCTATTTATCTTTTCTTCCCTTTAACATGCTAGCGTAAGTTTATTAGTGTTTGCTTAGATCTAATGAAACCTAGTTATTGATTGTTGATAAGTTGTCTATTGTTTAGCTGATTGCTTCGTGTTAGGTTAAGAAAATTGGCTGACCTCCATTGTGTAACAAGCTTGAACGTCTTAAAAAATGTAATCGTATGTACACTGCGGTTTTTCTCGTTGTATTTGATGCATGAATTGATGTTAGTGATTCTATTATTTGCGTACTAAACGTGTTGTTGTAGGAGAAACGGATATTCATAGAGTTGGGGAAGGCTGTGTACACCCCCACGATTGGTATTAAGGAATGCAATGCTTCAGCTAAAACAATTGCACTGTAACATTCAACAAATCAACAAGAGATAACTAGGGAGTAATTAAATCTAAGTAAACACGTTTGTCTCATTATAAGAAGTCCACCACTTTATTTTCTTGTTATTTAATTTTGTTTTTATTTTAATTATTAGTTTTAGGTTAGTTGACTAGCAACTAATTCCACCTACTCATTCTCAAACCGAGATTTTATTCGCTTTATAAAATTAAAAACACAAAAAGAATCATCTCTCACCCTTAGACTTAAATTGACATACACTTCAAATCCTAACGACACTATTCCCCTAGAGAACAATCAATCCCCCGAACATACCTATACTACACTACAACGACCTGGTAAACTGCCTCGAGGATTGCAAAAGCTCCTCAAGATCCCTTGAGGAGTAAAACCTTTAGTGAGGCTGCAATCCTCGCATCAGGAAGCTATAATCATTTTGGGGTACATGGTTCTTTTTGCAATAAGTGATGTTGGGATTTGACTTGATTATTGTTGTATAACTAACTTATAAATTGATCCTATGCCTTATCCATACCCTTATATTAACCATTAGCCTAGCGTTTCAACCCGAGTAAAAGTCCTCTTTGATAAATTTATTTATTGCTTACATGATTTGGATTAGTTTTGATACTCATTCACGCTTATGGTATGAAATGAAATCATGACTGAGCAATTGAGTGAAATAAACCTCCATCAAAAGAAATGAGTGTGAGTGAATTATATTATTCTCTTTTCGTGGGGAGGTTAGTTGTGTTATCTAGCTTGATTGAGTACTACATTTAATTTTTCACGTACAAATGATAAAACTCACTTTTTTATCTTTTACCTTGGCGAAAGAATAATTAGTGAACCTTTTTGAGAATCATGATGTGTTGGCTATTGGAATACAATTTTTCAAAAAGATTGCTTTGCTTGAGTATAAGCAAGATTTAAGTGAGGGGGATTTGATATTGCTCATTTTGTCTATGTTAGAATCGCGTTATTTGTATATTTTTTATATTGTTTAGTTAGGTTTATGAACATTTTGCGCTTAAAAGGTATAAAGACGTATCCAGGTTTATGTACAAGGAAATATCAAGAATGAAGAAGAAAAGCCGATGAATCAAGAAGAATATGCAAGAAAGATGTTCGTCAAAGATAATGATTCATGTTATGATTATTTCCGAGTAAAAGTAAAAGATTTTGAAGATATTCAATGGAAGAAGCAGACGAGATTAAGAGCTTAATAAGATTATTTAAATATGGAGTTTTGTACCAACCCAAGGTTGAAATACATATGCAAACCAATACTCAACCCAAGGTTGAAGCTGAGGTCCCAATCCAAGGTTCTATGGCCCAACCTGAGGTTGAGTAGTCATTCCAGCCGCTGGCTGGAGGTCCCAACCGGAGGTTGAGACGTGTCTGAACTGAAAAGTTGCATTAAAACTTGTTTTTAATCACCATTAATCACCAAGTCCGATCATTACCTCTTCATTATGATTACTGGGAGTTTGTAATAGCATTTTAACTATAATCCAAGCATAAATAGACCCTAGTATAATCACATTTGAAGACACACTTACAATCAAGCTTTACACTATAAGGACTTAATCATATTTTATACTAAACTCGAAAGAGCTTAATAATCTCTGCCATTCTCAAGAAGATACCAAGGAGAAACGAAGGAAGTGTTGGTGATACTTATTAAAAGAGATGGAAGATTCCCTTGTTCAATTGGAGGCCTTAAGGAGTGCTATAACTCTTTACAATTCTTGCTCATTGTAGTCTTACTTTGGGTAACTCTTTTACTTAATTATTATGTTGAACGATTTAATGTTTAATGAGATGTTACGTTTGTTGATGAAACTTGTTATGGGGTAATTTGTGATACTTGTTTGGGAATTATGTATATTTTCGTGTGAATGTTGAATGGTTATAAGCAAACATCAAGGGGTAATGTTAAATGTTGAATGGTTAGTCGGTTAGAAAAAATGATTGTTCTCATAAGTTTGTTTAAATATAATTCGTGTTCTAAAACTTGTTTTATTTGACATTTTTTGATTTAAAGGCGAAAGGATTTCTAATATCGTTTAATTCCAAGAAGTTGGTGCACAAATGGATTGGTGCTTGATAATTGACAACTATTAAGTAGTCAAAATTTAAAATGAATTCGGGAATATTTAATCACAAGTATGGGTCAAAAGGACTCGTAAGAACTAATTACTCTAATCATCTTTTTCATACATTTAAACATACAAAGTAGCTAGGTTTATAGGATGAGTATTGGCCGAAAGGACTCACCCGAGAAACTTGTATAAATATGTGATTTTCTTGATATTACCCATTAACTAGAAATCCATGTAAAATTGATATGTGCCTTCTACATATATGTTTCATCCAAACATGTTCAACATTCTATCACGATGGGTTACTATTCCTAGACAAGTACTTATTTGTTTGATTGATTGGATACGAAAACCATTATACTTGATGTAAAATATATAAATAGAATTGCTTTTAAATGTATTTTCATATAATATAATTTTTATCAAATATTATATTATAAAAACAAAAATATTTATGATCAAAGTTGGATTTAAAAAGCCAAAATAGACTTATATTTAAGGATGAATGGAGTATTAAAATAATTTTTCTCTCTTAAACATATATCTAATTTAAATTTTATATCAAATCCAAATTCAAATTGTAAACCCGTCTATAAATCAAAATGAGCTTTATATTTATGAGAAATGCTAAATCCTCATACCAAAACTTCCTACTTATCCTCCTACTCACAGGATTCTAACAAGTATTAGAACTGGCGGTTTGGATATAGAGACAGAATTAGTGGAAAAAAACATATACTACATTTGTCCCAATTTTATTGTTCATCTTTCCTTTTTCATATGTCCCAAAATAATTGTCCATTACTAAAAATAATAGTTAGAATTGTTTAAGTTTACCATATTACCCTTAGTCTAAATTGATATTTACAAAAATATAAGAAAACATTAATTAATTATTAAAGGGTAAAGGTGTCTTTTTTTAACTTTCGTAGAAATCAAAGCAGTAATTAATGCATTTTTCTTAAACTGTGTATTTCTTGTCTGTGGACAATAATATTGGGACGGAGGTAGTATAATATTATTGTTTGTGTAGAAAGATTAGTAGGAGGATACTGTATGAGGCTCTAGCAATATTATCTATACTACTTATAAAGGAAAATCAGTCAAAGTGAAAAGTTAAATTTTCAATACTTGGTCATATGAGAGAGAAAAATAATTTAATTAATATTCTTATTAAAATACTCCATTACTTAAAAGTACAATAATCATAGGGCTTGTGGTCCATTGGGTAAAGCTTATTTAGTTAAGCAAGCCCGGGTGAGAGTAGTACCGGTTTGGGTGACCGAACGGGAAGTCCTCACTTGAGGACCACAAGCTCTAATGATATTAGGCAATGAAGAGGAGAGCATGTGTACCATTTGATGCGCAGGTTCGAATCCAAGCCGGCCCCGGTTTTTATCCGACCGTTACTCCAGCGAGAAAACTCGTGTGGAGGCGGTACGGTTTCCGGGCGGAAGCCGTTTAATCCCAACTACGCCAGCGTGTACCCGGTTCAGACAACATAGTCTGGGTATGTGGTGGATGAGGGCCTGCCAATGTGGCGGGTGCGACTCTAAACCAAAAATTTGAAAGTCGCCTTCAAAAAAAAAAAAACAACTTAAAAGTACAATGATTTATTCACATTGTACAACCAATTAAAAACATATTTACCAAATTAAATACAACCAATTAAAACACAGACCGGGTTGACCCGGGACACTTCAAACCCGGCGGGTTGACACGGTTTAATTTGACCCATTTTCGACCAAACCTAGTAAGTTGACCCGGTTTAAATCGACTATTTTTTTACCAGAACGGTTCAACCGGTTGAACCACCCGGATAGAACCGGGTTTCAAAACATTATGTTTAATTCCCAAATCTTCAAACTTTTATTATAAACTATTTTTTATCAATAAACTATCTGTCGTTATAAAATCTCGTTATTATGCACGGGTATTCGTCTAGTATATTTATATGTACGTATTTCTTGAAAATATTGTCTAATAAGTCCAAGGGTTTTGAGTAATATCATTGTGTGGGTCTCAGATTCCAATAATTACAAGATTGTTTTATGTAAATGTGTATTAAATAATGTTCTAGAAGTGAATTATTGGTCATATAATACCAAAGTTGAAGCATACTTGTACGTATCATGCTCCTATATTAATGGATATCTCCTTGCGCACCATTATTGCCCTTGAGCATCCAACATGTTATTTACTCCTATCATTTCCATTTTGAACTTCTATGGATGGGAATAAACAATAAAAATAATAAATTCAATAAAAAAAACAATACAATAATAATAATTAAGTAAATAAAATCATTTTGAGATTATTAACACTTAGAATATATATATATATATATATATATATATATATATATATATATATATATATATATATATGGGTAAGGATAGAATGAAAAGAGGCTTAAAATGAGAAGGGTAAAAAAGATTGTGGGAGTGACATGTGTCATCCTCATCTCACATCATATGACATGTGTCACCCCTACCCCACACCCCGCCCGCCCGCAAAAAACAATTCCCGCAAAAAAAAAAAATGGTAAATTTTTTTTCCCGCCAAAATTTACTGCATCACAATTTTGATTTTACTGTATCACGGTTACTGCATCACAATTATGATTTTACTGCATCATGGTTACTGAATCATAAAAGTGATGCAGTATAAAAAGTTATTGTATCACGGTTATAAATGTGATGCAGTAACTTTATAACCGTGACGCAGTAATTTTGGTGGGAAAAAAAATTTTGGCCTCAAAAAAAAAATTTTTTTGCAGGATTTTTTTTTTTTTTTTTTTTCCACAGGGTGGGGGGGGGGTGACATATGTCATGTGGTAAAGTGACACATGTCACTCCCACAATCCTTTTTACCCTTCTCATTTTAAGAACTCTTCTCATAATATCCCATATATATATATATATATATATATATATATATATATATATATATATATATATATATATATATATATATATATATATAACAAATTGCCTAGTTTTAAATCCGTTATTCCTCTTTTAGCCAATAAAAAGTCATTTTTCAAAATAGATAACTGCGATTAACTGACTATGCATTTTCACTAACATTTTGACATGTATCTCAGTTTTTTATTACTCCCTCCGTCCCATTTAAAGTGTCCACAATGGAATCTTTGCATGTCCCATTTAAAGTGTCCACTTGTACCTTCCAACCAATAAGATGAGAGTTTAGTGGGTAAAAGTAATATTTGATTGGTGGAGAGTTTAGTTAGTGGAATCTCCTAAAACTTTGTGCATTATGAAAGTGGACACTTTAAATGGGACGGAGGTAGTATAAAGTACAAAAAGTTAATGTTTTGTGCAAGTTACCTTCAAATTGATTTGATATTACGTTTTTTCTTTTCTTTGTTTTTCTTTTTTTTTTTTTTTTTTTTTTTTCTTTTTTTTTCGATTGACGGCTAACCTTTTGAGCGACCAAATTTTATCTTAAAAAAATAATTTAAAAATTCTTTTTTGTTTTTTTTAAAGAAAAGAAGGAAATTGTTTGCACATATGTACATATTAAAAATGAAACACGAGTACTTTTCAAATTAAAAATGAAACATGTATCAAAATATTAATGAAGTCGCATTGGTTTATTTTGAGAAATGACTTTTTCCAGACTAGAAAGTGGATCATGGTTTTAAAAAGGGTAAACTGCAAAAAATGTCCTTGTGGTTTGCCAAAATTGCAAAAAGTGTACTCATACGAGAATTTTTGCAAAAAGTGTGCCTCAGCAAGTTTCAGTTTGCAAATCATGCCCTTCCGGAGGTACTGTTCATGCAAAAATAGTTTTTTGCCTAACGCTCGTTAAAAAATCCCGTTAAGTGCCTTGTGAAATGACTATTTTACCATCTTTTTCCTCAATAATTGCAATTCCACCATTTCTTTTTCTTTCCCGCAACTATGGAAAATGACTTATTCACCCTCCAAAGATTGAGGGACATTTTTTTTTGAACGGCCCAAAGCTTGAGGGACATTAATCGCGATAATACTTTGATATAAAACTAATTCATTTGGGGTGACAGAAACATAATCACGGCGTTCCTGTCGTTTAACACATACAAACATAAACCCTAATTTTTTAAGCATGGATTGCGAGCAAAGTGATGGCGAGCACAGTGGAATCACTGTTGATAATGAAACTATGCAACGGGTGTTTGGTGTTGGTAAGTTTATGTCTTTTATTTAGTTCATTTATGTGTTTAATATTGGCTTAGTTTGATTTAGGTAATTATATTTTACTGTGAGTGGTTAACAGTAGTGTGTAGTCGGTTGTGTTAAGTGATGACATCTAGTCTTGTTGAATGGGAAACACGTATAGTCTTGTTTCATGTTTGATTATGTATAAGTGATCACATCTAGTCTTGTTGGCTATCTTTATAGATTTCAATGATGGTCCGAAGAGTTGTTGTGCCTGTATGAAAAAGAAGATTGCAACACTTGAAAATCTGTTATACGGGTTAAGAATCAAGAAAGGTTAATTATTCAACCTCTTATGGTGTAATGTAAATACTATCATTTTGAGTTTGTATTATAGTTTGGCTATCTCGAACAATCTTTGCAGTTGTCATACACAAGGTTGGCCTTAAAATTAATGAAAGTTTGGCGGATGATCAACAAGTGTGGTCTAAGCTGGGCAATAACGTTAATGAAGAATTATTGGAGTAGATGAAAGCAAGATATGGACCATACAAAACCATCAGAGAGGAAAATGTAGATGAATTTCTTGATGAGCAGTTTATGAGGACAAAGATTGAAATAAAAGGTAAAAGTATTCAACCTTTTTAAAGGGTGTTTGGAAAAGCAAATAAGTCTTATTTATTTCCTTTTGGCTATCTTTATAGATGCCATGAGAAAGGCAAAAGTGGCTGCAAATCTTGTTGATGAGCTGTTTATCAGAAGAAAGAAGGAAACTGTACAAGGTAAATATACTCAAGTTCTTAAAGGGGTGTTTGGAATGTCTTTCTACCTTATAGATGCTATTAATTTAATTACTGTTCTTGGAAGTGAATATTATAGCTTGTATAACAGTTTGCCTTTGTTGTATAATTTATGCAGTTTTGAGTATTCGTACTACCAGTAACCAAAGGAAGGAAGCTGATGATAAACAGATGAAGGCAAAGCTAGATGAGGGTACCAGTGAATAGATAAAAGCAAGGCCTCATACGAGTATAATCGGCTGTGTCCTTGGCCTAAGAGCAAAGAAGAAAGAACCAGCTCCCAAAAGAGGTTCTAAGTGTTGTTCATTGCATTCCAAGAAGAAAAATTAAATACAGGATAATGTTCCTCTTTTGTGTTGCACTATTTGAATGTAATGGGATGCTTTAAGACAATTTTAGTTAATTTATGTAAGACATGTTTATGTAATAGCTTTGGTTAATCATTTTTCATCTTGCATAACCTTTTTTTGTTTAACCATTTTGCATGTGCATTTGCATATGCGGGGGTGTTTGTGTTTATTAATTTTGACTTTTGAAAGTCAAGAATTTCCTAATACTTCATATGTTCTTCTTAAAGTAGTTTAAGGGTATAAAATAAAAAGGTGTGACTATTGTTTTGGATGAAAGCTTGTGATGACTATTGGCAGGCTGCATAATTTTTAATTTTAATTGGATTGACCCATTCTTGACTTCTAAAAGTCAAAGTATACCAAAACATGTACATTCAATGGCTTATCCAGTATTTTGGGTTGATTGGATTTACCCATGTTGACTTTTTAAAGTCAAAAAATACCCAAACCTACCTAATCACCTTAAGTAAATTCTCATATCAAGTTATCAACTAGTTACTATAATGGAAAACAATAAATTTAACCAAACGAAGTTGCATTACTAATAGGATACAAAAGATAACCCACTGTTAAAACAACTGCCATCCAAATACATAATTATTTAGCAACAACCTATTACAACCATATCAAAAGTTAGGATGAAAGTTTTCATTTTTTATTGGCTTGTTCCTTCAAGCGCTCCACAAGGTACTTGTGAATGCTTGACCACATGAACCGGGCCTCTTCCTTAAACACATGTAGTTCCTCACGAAGTGGAAATGTATTTTGGCAACACTAACAATAAGAGAAATGTGGTTCTGGCATTGCTGCAAGTGGTGGTTCAGGGGAGACGGGTATGATAATAAAGAGAAGACCCTTGTACAGTTCTTTTTAATCCATAAGGGCGAGTTTGTAAATTTGAGGATTGGGCATCCATGAATTTGAGGATTGTTCTAGTAAAATTGAGGAATGTGTAATGTTTATGATATGAGAGTTGTGGTATAAGTGAATATAAAAGGGAGAGACCTTTGACTAATCAATGGGCAGGTTTGTGCTTCGTGTGTGAGAAGTTAATGAACCCACTGAAATAAAATATAGGATCAGGGCATCAGGCTACTAGAAATAAAAGCATTTGACTTTCTTTGTGTAGTGTACAGAGTATTAAGTGAGCACATTTACACACAAAACTACCCATATCACTTGCTTCATTTATTTGTCAACATTTCTCACAACCCTACCCATCTTATATCATCAACTTTGTTCATCAAAATCATTGAAACATTAAGCTCACCATGGATGCAGAATCCAGAAAGTTAGCAACAAACGGTCACAACCATGCGGTCCGATACCCATTGAAAGTAGCAGGCTCTCATGCTTGGTATTTCTCCGCAGACCCAAAACAACCACTTCCACCAATGGTAGAACCACAGACCTCTATATGTTAATGTTGCAAAAATACATTTCAGGGTCGTGAGGAACTACGCGTGTTTAAGGAAGAGGCTCGATCTATGTGGACATCGATTAACAACTTAATGGTGATAGTCATGGAGGAAAGAGTCAAAAAACCTTGAAGCCTGTTCTAGTTATGTTATGGTTGTATTACCTTTAGTTCTAAGTGTGTTTATTCATTATGTTTGATGAACATCTATATTTATGTAAGATGTTTAAGTACCTCTATCTATGATATGGTTTATTAATATGTCTTAATAACATAAATGAAATATGCTTTAATTCATATGTATATGTGATTTATTCTTTGAATGTTTTTTTTATTAGAAATATGAACATAATTATGAAAAAGTGCACACGGTAACCTATAATGCTTATTAAATTTAATACTGCCTCTTTGGTTTCGTCATTATTTGTATATATATATACTTCCATAAACATGTTGTTGTATACCCATATTAGATCGTCAACCTTCTTCATCAAGCTAATTGAAATCTCAAAATGTGTCGGCCAGAGACAAAAGAGCCAGAGGCACTAATTGAATACAATGAAGCACCAAACCTCAAGTAAAATGCAGTTTCTTTTATCTTAATTTTTTTTTGTCTATGTTTGTATATCCATTTGATTTATTCATTAAACATTACAAGAAACAACATATGGAAGATGTTGCACCACAAGTTGAAGCTGTGGATAAAAAAAGAAAAAGAAAAAGAGGTAGCTGTCGATGAGGGTAAAGAAAACGAAGAAAAAGAAAATGAGGATGAAGAAAGGAAGGAGGAACGAGCAAGGCATGCTAAAAGAGGTGGCAATGGAGTATTGGAAAGAAGTGAAAGCAAATAGAATATGTTGACATAAATAATGTATGAAAACGTTATTTATATTTTTCGATATCTCTATATTTTGACGATCACAAAATGTAAACTCGTCAATCGTTTGATTACTACGTAAACAAGTATTAAGCTAGTCTATATCATTATATCCAACTTAATCACTTAAGGTATGGATAAACAAGTGCTTAATACATCTCATGATCAAAGGGGTATTTAATTAACTAATACAAAGTTTATTTAATTATATAATCTTATTATATATTTTTGAAAAACACTTTTGGTAATAAGGAAAAATGTTTTAATCATACTAAATATATGATTTCAAATATTTAACCAAAATCAGTTAGTTTTTCACCAAATAAACTTTCCCCACTAAAAGACAAGTTTTCTGGCCGTTACAGTTGGGCGGCCCCCTTAATTATAAGGGGCGGTCCCCTTAATTTTAAGGGGGCCGGCCATGCTTTAAGGGGACCGGCCAGGCTCCCCTGTCAGAAACTGTCAAATTTCTTCCCCTATAAATACCACCTTAATTCTGGAATTTTTCCTCACCTTTTGCACGAAATTTTCAGATCTACAATCATCTAAAACTCATCAAAAACCCTTTGATCATTTGTATATTAATCCTTGTTTCAAGTGATTCAATCCCTCATCATCCATTCTCATTCTAAGTGCAAAAGAAGAACTCTCTACAACCAAGTTCAAGAAGTGTTGAAGAGTTGTTGTGTATAGTGTATATATATTCATTTGTGAATATTGTGTTGTGCTTGTTATTATTTGTTTAGAAGATATAGAAGTTGTGTAGATAGTAGAAGTTGATTAGTAGTGAAGTAGGATAGTTGTGAAGATTGGTGTGTAGAAGAAGGTGTGTAGAAGATTGGTGTGTAAAAGCTAGGTGTGAAGAAGATTGGCGTGTAGATTGGTGTGAAGATTGGCGTGTAGATTGGTGTGAAGATTGGTGTGTAGATTGGTGTGTAGATTGGTGTGTAAATTGGTGTGTATATTGGTGTGTAAGGTTTTCTCCGCCATAAGGGAGTTTGTTGACATAGTGAAGAAAACTCTCGAGTAGGTGACTCGGGGAGTGGAGTAGGAACAAGGAAGGTGTCCTTGTAGCCGAACCACTATAAATCCTTGTGTTGTGGTTTGATCTTTCTAACTCTTCTCATTACTTATTTATTTACCTTTACTATATTAGTTTTGTTAGTTAGTTATTATACAATTGTTCATATAGTGCAAGTATTGAATTCACATAAATTAGAATCGAAGTTTTTTAAAACAAACTTGTGCTTATAAATTTTAAAAGGACGTAAAACTATTCAACCCCCCCTTCTAGTTTTCCACAATTGGTATCAGAGCCACGTCTAGCAAGATTTTTAAAATATATTGTATTTTAAAACTTGTAACGATCTATGGAATCTGAAAAATATTTAGAAGGGCAATCTATGCAAAGACTACCACTATTTGAAAGTGATGGATTTTTATATTGGAAAAATCGATTCGAAACTTATGTGAAATCAAAAGATCTAGATCTTTGGCATATTATTACTAATGGTGATTTTTTACCTATTCAAAATAACCCCGAAACTAAGAAAGATGAAATCGTACCTTTTGAAAAACAAAATGATGATTTAAAAAGAAAACTCGCTAAAAATAATGAAGCAAAAATGGTTATTTATAATGCGCTACCACGTAAAGAGTACGAAAGGATCTTTATGTGTGAAACCGCAAAAGAAATTTGGAAATCTTTATTAATAACTCACCAAGGTAATAATCAAGTCAAAGATAACAAAATAGATCTACTTGTTCAACAATATGAGCAATTCACGATTCCGGAAGAGGAATCAATTGATAATGCTTTTGCTAGATTTAACACTATCATCACAAGTTTAAAAGCACTTGATGAGAATTTCTCTAGTAAGAATTTTGTTAGGAAATTTCTTAGAGCTCTTCACCCAAAATGGCGAGCTAAAGTGACGGCTATTGAAGAATCAAAGAATTTGTCAACACTACAACTTGATGAATTAATTGGAAATCTGAAAGTCTACGAAGCAATTATAAAGAAGGACTCTGAAATGGTTAAAGGAAAACGTGAGCAAAGCAAGTCAATCGCCTTGAAAGCTAGAAAGGAATCCAACAACGAAGATAGCTCATCTTCCGAAAGCGATGACGAAGAATATGTCATGGCCGTAAGAGACTTCAAGAAATTCTTCAAAAGGCGAGGAAGATTCGTTAGACAACCACACGATGAAAGAAAAACATCTCAAAAGAATAATGATGACAAGTATAGCAAGAATGAGAGAAAGTGTTTCAAGTGTGGTGATCCGAATCACCTCATTGGAAAATGTCCAATGATGACAAGAGATCAAAATCAAAGAGCATTCGTTGGAGGTGCTTGGAGTGATAGTGATGAAGATGAGAATGAAACAACAAAGGATGAAAAGTGTCTCATGGCCAAATCATCAAGTGAGGTACGTTCCGAATCCGAATACTTTAGTGATGAAAATCTATCATTAGATGAAAAAGATTTAGATAGTGAATACAATAGATTATGTAAAATAGGACAACTAGTTATGGCTAAAAATAAATCACTAAAATACATAAACAACCAACTAGAAAATGAAGTGCTTGAACTAAAAATTAAAATACATCAACTTGAAAAAGGAAAAGAAATTGTTGAAGAATGTAAAACATGTCAAGAGCTTAAAAGTGAAAACAACATACTTAAGGATGAAATTTGCAAACTTGATAAATTTGAAAATAGTAGTAACTCACTTAGTAAAATTATAAGTATTCAAAGAATATCAGGAGATAAAACCGGACTAGGATTTAACTCAACTGAATCTTCAACAAGTGGAGCTAAAAACGTTAAATTTGAAAATGAACCAAAACCTTCAATACTTAATCCTAAACATTTACTCATAAAAAATAAAATAATACCTATCGCTAGTAATGAAGAAATAAAACCATTTTATAAACCATCTTTAAAAACCGAAGTTGGATCATCTAAATCTAAAACAAGATCTAAAACTCCACCACCTAGGAAACCAAATAATTCTTATCCTAGACCTAAAACACCTCAACCAAGAACAAACCATAATAGACGAAACTTTAACTATAATCAACAAATGTGGAACTTCAATCCGTGGGGAGTGTTTCCACCTTATATGCATCCAAGTCAAATACAAAACATGTTCGGACCAAATAACTTTGGACAAATGAAACAATGGGCACCAACGTAAATAATATTCGCCATCCAAACATGGAACTTTTCATTGTCACCTCTTGTCCGATTTACTTCTTGAAGACCTTGAAGATTAACGCATTAAAAAAAAAAGGTACACATTTCCTTTTAAGTTCCTTGTCTAGAAATGCATGCTTAGTTTAGTGTGTTATATTTATGTGATTTTACTTGACTTATTAATCTCTATTTTTTTTAACTATATTATATCTAAATATACATATATACACACACACACACACATATATATATATATATATATATATATATATATATATATATATATATATATATATATATATATATATATATATATATATATATATATATATATATATATTTATATACTTAGCTATATTTAGGATCTTATAACCTAGGAAATTCATTTGTTGATTTTCTAGAACTAGAGATTGTTCGTTTACGAACATTTCTTTTCCCCATTTGCCTTATTGAACTTTAATGTTCAATCAACACTCATGCTGATGAAGTGAGATGAGTCGAAAAATCTATGGATGAAACAAACTCCCGGCTTCCGTTGCATACGTCTCCCTCCTATGTTCTCGTCTTATAAGCCCATACTATATAAAATATATATATATATATATATATATACTTATAAACCTTCCACAACTTTCTCGTTTGCTTGACAACTTGATGAATTTCATCCGAAACGATCAAGAAAATTTTATTGACAAAATGTCAAGTAAAAATGTCAAGTAATTCCTCTCGTGCGTATATTCTTCAACGTACTTTTGATTAAATATAAATCTAGTATATATATATATATATATATATATATATATATATATATATAAATATTTTCTTGTTCGTTCCAGAAACCAAAACTTGAAAAATTAAAATTTTAAGGGCGGCCCCCTTAATGTTTAAGGGGACCGGCAGCAAATACAAGGGCGGCCCCCTTAATGTTTAAGGGGACCGGCCCTCTGAGAGCTCAAGCCCGTTTTTCTCCTTTTTCCTTTTGCCAAACACTCCACTTTTTCATACACCCCTTCCACTGCTTCTGCTGTGACGAAAACCAAAACCCAAAAACCTCTCAAATCACTTCCAAATCACATAATTCGGGTTAATTCGCAAAGGGCAAATTCATCTAACACAATCACCATTACTTATTGTAAGTTTTTCATAACACATTTCATCTTATTTGATCATACTCATGATTATGCATGTTTTATAAAATTCGTCAAATTTCATAATTTCTTTCGAATTAAGTCTTAAAACTCCATAACCAAATGCTTCCCTTAGGATTAGGATGATTAATCAACACTAGAAACTAGTTATTATAAACTATCATGTCGAAAATTTTTGAAAAATTTCATACACTCCTTTTCAAAATTTTAGTAAACACATTGTTGAATAATGTCTTGAAAACGTATTAAAACTAATTACATTATAATTGTGTAACTTGTAAAACTTGAAATTACATTTTTTCGACTAAGAAAAACTATGTTGGTTCACAATATAGGAATGTTTGGATTATGTCCAAATAATATCAAAACATAGTCATTATAATTTTTATAAAACTTTGTTATAATTATAAACCTTAAAATTGTTTATCAAACTCGTCAAGATATATAATTCATATGTATATTGACGCACTTGAGTTATAAGTCACTAGTTAAGGAAGCGTTTGGTTTATTACTAAAAATGACATTTTTAAGTAAAAATACAAACCATCTTTTTCAAAAACAAATCACATGCATAAGAAACTCGCAAGAAATAGCTAGTTTTACAATCTAATGTAAATCTAGTAAATTTCATGATATATTAAGATGTTTAAAGGGGCGTTTGGATTTGTCCATAACTACTAATTAAACATCGTAAAAGTATATCTAGAACGAGTTAAAAACAATATTAAGGAACATGGTAATCTACTTCTTAGGATTAGTAACGAAGTATGTTTACGTTCCAACATAAGCCTTGACAATAAACATGTACTTTTATCTTTCTTTATATTTATTTTGGTCTTTTTGAATTGTTGATGTGTTTAGGTGAAAATGCCCAAAGCAATTACCGAAGATCTTTCTCACACTAAAAACTACATTCCCAAAGTTTCTCAACTCCCTACCACATCTCCTTCCATTGGACTTATCTATCGTCAAATTGAAGATAGAAATATTCATGAGGGACGTGTAGTAGATCTTGCTTTTGCTCAATCCGACTACATAAATCGCGTGTTTACAAGCATCAACTTCAATTGTCTTTATGAAATAAATGAACCTATCATTCCTCGTTTCATAATGGATTTCTATAGCCAAGTCACCGTCCAAACCAATGATCTTGGTTTCATCACCATCTCTTTCATGATTCAAAATGAATTTATCACCCTCACTCTCGAACAATTTGGTCATATCCTCCAAATTCCTTTTAGAGGTCAAGCCGTTTTCACAAACGAGTGGGACCTCGAATCTCTTAATCGCTATCGACCAACCTTCGGTCCTTATTTCGACGAAATTCCTCATCCCGACGAAATTCGTCAAATTCTTGGTATAGATCGTGCCACCACAAGTCGAAAAATAAAATCCAAAAACGTTCAAATTTCTCCATACCAACTTCTCCTCAAAGAATTAAGCCCACACATGAAGCGTTGGGAAGAACTCATTCGTGAGAATGCGTTTGGTACTGGAGGTCACCGGGACCATCTCCCGGCTAGCCTTACTCACATGTTGTATTGTATAGCTGTCGAAAAGCCGTACAATTTGGCCTACTTCTTTATCAAACGGATTGAGTGTGCTAGAAAAACTCCCAAAGCCAACCTTCCATATGGAATGTTCCTTACTCGTATCTATCGTCATGTTATCGAGTACTACCCCGATCTTGACAATAGTATTTATGAGTCCATCTACCCCACTCTACGTACTCTCGCTCTAAAACAAGCTCGACGAACTCGAAGTGACAAGGGTAAACCTCGTCGTCATAGCTTTCATGGATCATCCTCAAGGCAAGATGATGACGATGAGGAGGAAAACATCGATGATGCTAGTACCCCTTCGTTTTCTGAGTTCGTTGACAATTTAGAGGATCTTGACTATCCCAACTATTCTACTCCATCTCCAAGTGATCAAACTGAAGAAGTGCTTCATGAACGAACTACCGAGATGCTTAGAAGACAAAAGAGCTTGCACGAAGAAGTTAGAGGTGGCTTCAAATCTATTGGGAAGACTTTGAAGGGTATCTTCGGGAAGAAAAAGAAATGATATGGTCGGATTATGTTTGTTTAACAATGTTTTATTTTTATGTCTTGTGTGCTATTTGTCCGAAGTTTATTCGGAAATACTTGTTATTTGAATATGTGTTTAGGATGATAACTTGATTGTCTTTGATATCTTTATGCATGTTTCTTTTGATCTATATATATGTTTGCATGATTAGTTAATGGTTATATAACTATATGACATGTATGCTTTCTAATAAACCAAAACAAATGTGAAATGTCCAAATTGAGCTTGCTGCACATTCAAACCAGAACATAACATATTTCCAGAAAATTTTTGAAAATTTTTGGTTTCTGGGTCGTCAGATGGGCGGCCCCCTTAAATCATAAAGGGCGGCCCCCTTAAAATTAAGGGGACCGGCCACCATTTAAGGGGACCGGCCATCTGAAACAGTTTTTACACTGTTTTCTTTTGCATCATGTGATCCCTTTTGCTAGTCCCAGCTATCATTACTCTTAAAAACCAAACTGATTTTGGAATATAACATTACAATTTCAAAATAATTCCACTTCTAAACATGTTTTCCCACTATATAATCCCCATGCATGTTTAATTCATCATTCATCATCCTCATCACTCATAAACCATCATCATGTCATCACCAAGAACCACCCATTCAAACAATGCCAAGAAACAAAAACTTGTCATTATACCACCCAAACAACTCTTCATTGATCTTACAAATGAAGACAACACCACCCCATCACCACAACCTCAATGTTCATCTCCTAGTGCACCAAATGCACCCTCCAAAATACCCTCAACAAATGGACATTCTACTTCCTCCATACCATCCACTTCATCCATTAATGACTACATAAACACCCACTTATCTCCTCCAACAATTGATCAACCATCACAACCTACCAATGAGAACACATCTCTTGCACTCACTCTCTCATTATCACCATTAACACCTCTTGATGCACATTTCTCATCATCTCCTATCAACCCACCAACCTATAACCCCGTCCCATGGAGCTTACTTGAAGCTCATGGAGACACTTGCCTTTGTTGCATTCACAACCGAACAATTGTGTTCGGATTAAGAGATGAGATCCAATACATGTTTTCTCATATTGAAAACATGTTGCATCAACCACCAACAACAAACACAACACCCCCACCACCATCAACAAACACACCTCCACCATCACCATCCCCATGTTCACCATCAATTCCTCCCAATTAAACATGCTTGGTGTTTCACAAATAAAATTATGTTAAACCTTTTTGGATGGCAAGCTCTAGAGAGGACTCTCATGTTTGAGACTTGGTTTATTATTTCTATGATGATTGTAAGCCTTTAAAGGCTTTTGTTGGTTGTAGCATTACTTGTCTCATTTGTTGATGTAATGCTTGATGTATTATTTTCACTTGATTAATGATATGGTTACGTTTAGTCTATATTTTTGCATGCTATATACATATATATGTTGCTTGCTACTAAATATTTTTGCAAGATATCCATTTCTCGATTCCTTTTGGCCTCAAAACGAGGGGGAGCTTACATCAAGGGGGAGCTTCCATTAAAACGGGATAACCTTTTTGATGCTCACAAAAAGGGGGAGAAGTGATATAAACTCACTCTAATACTTGTATATAGACTAATTTTCGACTAATGAGTTTAAATTTTGTAATCATCAAAAAGGGGGAGATTGTTGACATAAATAATGTATGAAAACGTTATTTATATTTTTCGATATCTCTATATTTTGACGATCACAAAATGTAAACTCGTCAATCGTTTGATTCATACGTAAACAAGTATTAAGCTAGTCTATATCATTATATCCAACTTAATCACTTAAGGTATGGATAAACAAGTGCTTAATACATCTCATGATCAAAGGGGTATTTAATTAACTAATACAAAGTTTATTTAATTATATAATCTTATTATATATTTTTGAAACACACTTTTGGTAATAAGGAAAAATGTTTTAATCATACTAAATATATGATTTCAAATATTTAACCAAAATCAGTTAGTTTTTCACCAAATAAACTTTCCCCACTAAAAGACAAGTTTTCTGGCCGTTACAGTTGGGCGGCCCCCTTAATTATAAGGGGCGGTCCCCTTAATTTTAAGGGGGCCGGCCATGCTTTAAGGGGACCGGCCAGGCTCCCCTGTCAGAAACTGTCAGATTTCTTCCCCTATAAATACCACCTTAATTCTGGAATTTTTCCTCACCTTTTGCACGAAATTTTCAGATCTACAATCATCTAAAACTCATCAAAAACCCTTTGATCATTTGTATATTAATCCTTGTTTCAAGTGATTCAATCCCTCATCATCCATTCTCATTCTAAGTGCAAAAGAAGAACTCTCTACAACCAAGTTCAAGAAGTGTTGAAGAGTTGTTGTGTATAGTGTATATATATTCATTTGTGAATATTGTGTTGTGCTTGTTATTATTTGTTTAGAAGATATAGAAGTTGTGTAGATAGTAGAAGTTGATTAGTAGTGAAGTAGGATAGTTGTGAAGATTGGTGTGTAGAAGAAGGTGTGTAGAAGATTGGTGTGTAAAAGCTAGGTGTGAAGAAGATTGGCGTGTAGATTGGTGTGAAGATTGGTGTGTAGATTGGTGTGTAAATTGGTGTGTATATTGGTGTGTAAGGTTTTCTCCGCCATAAGGGAGTTTGTTGACATAGTGAAGAAAACTCTCGAGTAGGTGACTCGGGGAGTGGAGTAGGAACAAGGAAGGTGTCCTTGTAGCCGAACCACTATAAATCCTTGTGTTGTGGTTTGATCTTTCTAACTCTTCTCATTACTTATTTATTTACCTTTACTGTATTAGTTTTGTTAGTTAGTTATTATACAATTATTCATATAGTGCAAGTATTGAATTCACATAAATTAGAATCGAAGTTTTTTAAAACAAACTTGTGCTTATAAATTTTAAAAGGACGTAAAACTATTCAACCCCCCCTTCTAGTTTTCCACAGAATATTAGAAAAAAAATGGTGTAAGGATAAACAGGATGATAAATGTTCAGAAGATGAATGTTTAGAAACATTCACTTATGATGATTTGCATAAGTCATACCTTTCAGATTAGTTTCCTTATTGTAATTTATATTTTTCAGTTTATTAAATAATAATTCCTTATGAATAGAAGCAAATTTATTTGATGATTTAAATTTAGTTGATAATTTTAAGAATTGACCTTTTTATGCACCATAAATATTCTCAAGTGTGTTACTGCTGCTGGTTATGAAGGTTAAGACTGCTAGTTATTGTTTCTACTACTGTGTTATACTTAGTGCTGCTTGAAACAAGATTTATACTGCTTTATGTTTTCAGTTAATGCTGCTGAAAATTATTTTAAAGGGGTAAATTTCACATTTAGTTAAAGTTGTCCAAAATGTTGCTTGTAACAAGGTTAATACCCGCCAATTATACTTCAAGGACTATATTTGCAAAGTGATGGAAACTTCATTAAAGCAACTAGATTCTGCTTTTTCACAACACATTAACTGCCAATACAACCTCATTAACTTCATTTCAAAGTGATAATCAACAGTCACATCCTAGATTAAAAAAATAAACCAAAAAAAACAAAGGTACAATCAAACCTCGTTATGGCAAATAATGATAAGGGAAAGTCTGTGTTGATTGGGGGGGGGGGGGGGAGGGGAATCATTGGAAAAGTCTTGGGGGAAAGTTTTGGTGAATGATGAATTGTCTGACGAACCACGTACGGGTGGAAGTGGTAGCGGAAAAGAGGTGGTTGCAATTGCAGAGAAAAAAATAGGGAGGGGAAGGCCGAGAAAAAAAGTAACTTTTTTTGTACCAAACGATAATCCGAGTATAATGTCACCAAAAAAGAAGAGGGGAAGGTCGGTTGGGAGTGGGATGAAGAGGGAGGAGAGTGATAATCCGAGTACAATGACACAAAAAAGGAAGAGGGGAAGACCTTTTGGGAGTGGGAAGAAGAGGGAAGGTATGTTAATCTAATATACTTCATTTATGTGTCATTTTTAATTTGCTTATGTTGGATTTTGTGATCTTTTTGATACACTATTATATGATGATATTGAGTGGCATGATTGAGTCCCCTGATTGGTTTAGGATAAACAAAATATTGAGTGACTATTGACATTTGAATTAAAATGGTGGCAGGTTTAATTGCTTATGATGATGAAATTGTGTTCAGAATGCACAATTATGGATTCTTTGATTTTGCTCCATTGAGGTATGTTCAAAGGAATGTTTCTACACTTTGTACCTTTGTCCATGACAGACATACCTTTAGTATTGGTCTGGATCATATGTTATCACACATTAGGGGAGAAAAATGGGTTGTGTTCTTTTGTTTGCCTGGTAAATCATTAGAAGAAGGTTTGAAGTTGATTCACACAGACAATGATGTGCATACAGTGATCGAACTAGGTTGTTGGGCTGGTTTTATAGATTTGTTTGTTGCTCACACAAAACAGATGTTATCTTAATACTATTTAAAAAACATTCATTTAGGGGGTGAAGGTGGGGAGGTTGTCGGATGGGTAGAAGGAGATGCTAGCTTGCGGTGCTCTCGTACTTCAACTCCTTTTAAGATTAGTACTTCAACTTCGTTTAAGTCTAGTACTTCAACTAGGGAGATAAGCGTAAACTTGAAAAGAAAGGTTGTGGGTGATGCAGATCCTGAATTTGGGAAGAGTAAAAAGAAAGTCAAGAGGCCTGTGGATAAGGGAAAAGGACTCATGGTTGATGAGGATGAGGCTTTTAATAGGAATAAACATGTTTTGCCAAGGCCAGGTGGTATTGTCATTAGAGAGGGTGGTTCTTTGAAGGAGACATCAGGTGTTGGTTCAGTGAGTGTGGGAGCTACCGGTGGGGGTTTTTTCAGACCAAGAAGTGATGTTAAAATCACTAATTGCGTGCTAGGTCTAAGGGCACCAAAATAATTGGGAAACAAAGTGGTGTTATTTTGACTAGGTGAGTCTAATGAATTGTTTAGCAAATTTTTGGGATACATTGCATTGCATATTATACCAACCTCCTTACATTGCATATTTTTATTGTGCAGGTATACTTGATCACTTCTTAGTTCATCAAGTACAAGCTTTAGAAGTTTGTAAAATGGGTTCATCTTAAGGGATTATGTAATGTGTAGAAACAAAAATAGTTTTAATTTGGTTATATATTACGTATGTAATTTGGTTGTGTAGAAACTATGTTTTTGCATATTTTTATTTTCATATTTGCGTCCAATTTCTTAAGGGTTTCTTTAGTATTTAAAGTCAACATATGTGGTAACTTCCTAAGTCCTTTAATAGGCAAACGTGTAAAGTCCACCTGTGTGGCAATTTTCTAATGCTTTTATGTTTTGGACAAAATTGGTAAATTCAAATGCATCAACCGACTGAAACATGAAAATCACATTAATGAAACCATAAAACATAACAAGCATTAAAATGGAAATATGCAAAAACATAGTAGTGGCTTGGACATGCCCAAAACCTTGACACATATCGAATAGACCATAATCATTCAAATTATGTCACTATTTTTAATGAAGTTTATTGCCTTCATAGTTTTTTCTTCTTTTTTGCTTGAGTTGCTTCAGTTGCACCTGCAGGTTTGTTTCCACGTCTAATACCCAGACCTATAACACCGCCACTTACTTTCTCTGCCTCTGCACCACCAGCTCTAGTTACTACAACAACACTTCCACCTGTGTAAGCATGCCTCCAACACTTAACATCCATAAAACAGACAATGCATCTTTCGTCCAACACCCCTACGTATGTATCATTACAAGTAACCCCTGCAGGTTTGTTTCCACTTCTAATACCAAGACCTATAACACCATCACTTACTTTCTCGTCCAACACCCCTACATGTGTATCATTACCATTCATTTTCGTTCTCTTTAATTCTTGAGTTGAAGGTTGTGCCATATCTATGTTGGAAGACAAGTTAGATGGAGCCTTTACTTCACTTTCCTAGTTGGTAGGTGAATTTACTTTACTATTGAAGGTTGTGTCATATTTTTGTACTTTGAAATACACCCATTTGACCTTCATGTAAAAAGTGAGGTAGGTAAAGTAGTATTAACTTCTCACGTCAATTGAAAGCATGCAAGAAGGGTACCAAACACTATTTTTTTCTTGACTGTCACTTGACTACTTTTGCAGTTTTGAAACACTAACCAAGCATAACTTTTCCTCTATAAAAACCAAAAACACCAAGCAAGCTCCCACCACAAAATTGTAGCAATTGAAACAATGAGTTCCAAGAACAAAGGTTGTTTCAAACACACCCTGAATTACAACATTATCCTCTTTTTCATTTTAAATATACTTTTTTAATTTAAATGTTTTTATTAATTTTTTGCAAAAATCATTTACGTTAACAGCAGTGACTCAAGTTCCATTAACACATGGAATTCGAACAGCGCTGACTCAAGTTCTGAAGGTCCTCAAAATCCTATGCCATGGGCTGACTATTTTCCAAAAGGTTATTCTGGATCAATGACCAAAAGGATGATGCTAGAAAGATTAAAAGTGCTAAAAAGACTGATAAAGAGCTTTTTGATGAGAGGGTTCAGGTGCTAGGCCTTCCCAATGCTAAGACCTGTGAAGACAATGGTATAAAACCATTTGCTGCAAAAATTACCAAAGTTATTCCAAAAGGGAAGGGTAAAAATAAAATGTATTAGTTGATTTAGGAAGTAGTTTATTTGAATAAATTTGTTGTAACCGCCTCTTTTGGGAAATACACCCCTAAAGGAGTATTAACTGCTCACAAGTGTTAGTCAATTAAACAAGTGACATACACCTGTTTGACTTTCACCCGTTTGACTATCACCCGATTGACCATGTTACTGTCTAGTTGTATCAGCTATATGACCATGTTCATATAGGTTGCTTTGAATATATATTGTAAATAGTTGATTCTTAAGTTAACATAAAAAACCTAAATTCAAACACAAACATAAAGATCAAAAATTGAAACACAAACATATCAGTAACATAAACATCCAAACTTGAATTGATCATGGTACTTCACAACCATTACAAAATTTCTGCAAAAAATTATCTAAACACACACTTGTTTAGTATTTAGAACCGCTACCTTCCGCATCACCCTTTTCTTCCTATTCTTCATTTCTTTTCTTTCTTGCCCTTCTTATCCTTTAGATGCTTAAACACAACTTCAAGATGGGAAATCCTCTTGCTTCTCCTCATCATCCTTTGTACCAATGTAGATAGCCTTCCCTTTACCATTGTTTGCCATCGTCGGTTGTTTTGATCGATTGGGTTTATGTGTATTTTGGTGGAATGTGTGTGTGGTTTGGTGTGTTTAAATAAGCGGGACAGAGATGAACTCAATAGTCCCTATGCAATCGTTTCGGTTTTCTTGTTACTTTTGGGAGAGAAAGGTGTGAAAGACGTTGAAAATTTATTAGTCGTTGAAAATAAGTCCCGAGGCAATCTCTTCGGTTGCCACGTGTGTTTTCGCTGCAAACTTATCTTAAGACTTTGCAAATTTGGTCATTGAAATAACTGCAAGTTAGTACTGCTACAAGGTAAGAACTTAGTACTGCTAGACTAGACATATGGCTTAATTTGTGGCATCTAACTGTTAAACACTAACAATTATTTCTACCCCTGCAGGTTTGCAAATACAGCATTACTTTGACTTCTAAAACTCAACACTATCGGAATTTGTAAATGAATCTGATACATATCCACACCCCCCAACTTCCCAATCATCATCTGGTTCTTTCCAAAATCTCTCCTCTTCTGAGGAATCAGAAAATGAATCAGCTACATAGCTAGACAACCCAAGTTCTTAAGCCTCCTCGCGTTCTTTCCTAAGTCTCTCCTCCTCCTCTTGTTTAGCCCTTGCTTCTTCTGCCATTGTTTGTGTCAATGCTTCTTGGTCTAATTTCATTTGATGTTCTTGTTGCTCAATAAGATATCCCCCATTCCGCCACTCTTGTTCAGCCCGTTCTTCTTCTTCTTCTAACAATTCTATTATTGCTTCTTCGTTTAACATTCCCCCAACAGCTACCCCACTACCATTCCTATAAAGTGTATCATTGGGGAAAACCTTAACTAAGTTTTTCTTTGTAATGTTAAGAGAATGGTGTGATCGATTAGGAGAAAACACTGAAACGTTATGAACAACCACAGTAGTTCCTACAGTGATAGCCTTTCTATAAATTTCCTCCTCGTTAATGATTTTGTGATGTATTGCACCAGGTATTGAACCTGAGAGATCTTTGAGAATTACTGAAAGATCGCCAATGGCTTTTGGAGTACACGACTTGATTATTGCAACAACTTGATCAACTTTACCATTACTGATAAAGCTCTTGATATCACCTAAACATCCATACACCACCCCGCCATTAGCATTCATAAAGTTAACCGCGCTAATGCATGGCCCATATAAAAAATCCTCATCCAAACCCACATCCTCAACAACTTTCCTGATATACGCTTGTGTCAAAATTACACACTCCTGGCCACCTTCGCTAATATCTGCTTGTTTACAATGCTTAGCCAACTAAACAATACCAATAGGACCGGGTATTATCCTAACCTCTTTTTCAGGGCTGTGTGATGAATGTAGGTTTTCCAAGGTGGGGGTTATGTGACGGGTTTGGTGATGGTTGTTGTAGGGACGGATGGGGTTATTGAAGTTAACGGATCTGTCCATTTCGTTTTGAAGACGCAAGATCGATTATGTGGGATTATGTGTTTCAGAATTTGGGTTTGTGAATCAGGGGTTATAAGTGCTTGAGACATTTGGTTGTGATTGGCGGGAAAGAAAGGGAAATGGTGGAATTGCGATTATTGAGGAAAAGGGGGTAAATTAGTCATTTCACAAGGCACTTAACGGGATTTTTTAATGAGCGTTAGGCAAAAAACTATTTTTGCATGAACAGTACCCCCGGAAGGGCATGATTTGCAAATCGAAATTTGTTGAGGCACACTTTTTGCAAAAATTCTCGTATGAGTACACTTTTTGCAAAAATTCTCGTATGAGTACACTTTTTGCAATTTTGGCAAACCAGATGGACATTTTTTGCAGTTTACCCTTTTAAAAATGGGAAAAGTGAATATGAGACTGTCTCACATCTAAGCTTATATGCGAAACCATCAAAAATCACTAAAAATACGTCATTTTGATTATTATTTTTTCAAAATTTGAGTAGTGAAACTAAATATGCATAGTGAAACACATTTTAATGGTGAATTAAATCAAACCATTGTTGAATCTATAGCTAATTTGTTAGTTATTGAAATCACTTAAAAATATGATGTAGAAAATGCATGTATCAACGTGAACCCAACTTAAGAGATATTGTGATGAAATCAAGAGAAAACACTAATATTGTGAAGGACATGATATAAATGAGGTAGATTCGATGTTTTTCTTGTTAAAACAACACAATTTTTTATGGTTTCGCATGTAAGCTTAAATATGAGACATCATCATATTCACTATCCTCTTTAAAAATATGTAATTTTGTAAATTTTCTCTAATAACGTTGTGTGAAATAGATTTGTAACTTAAATATATAGAAAGATTTGACATATAACTAGATTTAAAGCAATTTTTAAAAATACTAGACAAGTACTCGTGCATAGCAACGAGAGTTTATAGCGACATATAGTTTATTGATAAAAAAAGTTTATAGGTTATAAGCGAAAAATAATAAAAGTTTGAAGATTTGGGAAATAAACATAGTGTTTTGAAACCCGGTTCGACCCAGGTGGTTCAACTGATTAAACCGTTCCGGTCGAAAAATGGGTTTGAAGCGTCTCGGGTTAACCCAGTTTGTATTTTAATTTGTTGTATTTAATTTGGTATATATGTTTTTAATTGGTTGTACAATGTGAATAAATAATTGTACTTTTAAGTAATGGATAATGTTTTGAAACCCGGTTCGACCTGGGTGGTTCAACGGGTTGAACCGTTCCGGTCGAAAAATTGGTCGATTTAAACCGGGTCAGCTTGATAGGTTGGGTCGAAAACGGGTCAAATTAAACCAGGTTTGAAGCGTCCTGGGTCAACCCGATTTGTGTTTGAATTGGTTGTATTAATTGGTAGATATGTTTTAATTTGATTGTACAATGTGAATAAATAATAGTATTTTTAAGTATTGGAGTGTTTTAATAAGAGTATTAATTACATTTCACTTTCTCTTTCATTTGACCATTGTTGAAAACTCAACATTTCACTTTTGACCATTTTTCCATTATAGGTAGTATAGATAAAGACAAATATTGACACATATGTTTGATAAAAATTTTAACCCACAACGTTTTAATTTAATGAACTCTACATATGAAAAATACTGTAAATAAATAAATAAATAAAATTGTAGAATAGATGATTCACAAGAATGAAAATGATTTACACCAGTTGGCACACATTTTTAATTTAGTGGTACATATATAATACCTTATCTTTTTTCATTTTATTGTGGCACTCAATTTTCTCTCCGTTTAACATATGGTTGGGTATATTTGAATTAATGTGATTACAATATGTGGACTCAGTTAACTGTACCATATATGTACACTTATATGAAAATTTAAGTAATTAAATATTCAATTAGGGACGGAACCAAGAACAAATATAATTAGGTGCACAAAATTTTTTGAACCGTATTATAGAAACACATTTCGATGAAACGGGTATATTTAAGATGCATTTAGAAAAAATTGAATTTTTTTTTCAAAAACTAACACTAAATCAAAAAGATTCATATGTTCCGGAACTTCGCAAGAACCCTGGTTCCATCCATGTATTCAATGCATGATAGTAAATATCAAACCGAAGATGTTTTGCTCGAATGATACTGCGAAGTTTATAAAGTTGCATTATCGGAGAACAATATATCGAAATCTGTATGTATAATCATGCATGGTTAACCATGACGGACCCACATGTATGCTAAGTGTGGCACGACTGCACTCAATTTTAGGTCACGAAGTGTAAAAAGATTTCAAAATTGCATTTTTGTTGTATGTGTAACACCTAAAAAAAATTTTGCTACTTTCATTTCTTGCGGTGTAACTTTAGTTAGCACAACATTACTTTTGTGCAACACCCTATTAAAAGTTCTGGGTCCTTCCCTGTGGTTAACCCAATATGATACGTACATGACTAGACCAAGTCCAAAGAAGAACAACCACTGTCTCCATCAATCATGCACAAATTCACGTTTCACAATATCACAACTCTACTAAATATCGGTGAATTATGCTATGTTCTCAAGTTTAGTTTTGAGAGGAAAAGAAAAGAATTAAAAAGAAGCATAAAAACCTGATGTTCTCAAGTTTTTATTATTTTTTTTAGAAAGGAGAACAGAAAAAAATAAAATAAAATAAAAAAAAATAAAAAAAAAAGTAGAAAAAAGTGGAAAGAAGATTTAGGCTATTTTTACTCTAAAATCTTCGTCCCGTTTTTGGAAGGAAGAGGTAGGAAGATAAGATAACTCTCTTCCTTTCTTTTCATCTTCACTTCTTTTCTTCTCTATTCTTTTCTTTTCTTTTAATAAAACACTCGAGAACATAACGTTAGTTCGAAAAATTTTAAGTTAAGGTGAACTAACTTTGACTTGAACATGTTTGATTTCAATTCTAACTTTTGCAAAACACCAAAATTTGAATTAAATAATGCTAACATCAATAATAATAAGAGTAAAATACACCGTTCGTCCTTGAAATTGTACCAAATCGTCATACCGAGTCTAAATAACATTTTTTTATCACCAAAGGTTCATTCTCCATGTTTTTTTATCACCCAAGATCCATTTGACTGTTATATTTCAGTCAACTCCCGTTATTCCCGCGAGATGACTATTTTACCCTCGTCTTCTTCATACTCTCATTTTCTAGGAGAAAACACATAAATATTATGAAGTATCAAAACAACTCCTAGGGTTATCGCCTTTCCAAACCTCTCCTCTATAAGCACTTTTTGATGAATAGTACATGAAATTGAACCTGAATAGGGCTTTTCAGTGTTACTGTGAGATCACCTAGCGCATTCGGAGTACAAGACTTGATTATCTCAACAAGCTTATCAATTTTTCCTTTCTTGCAAAATTTCTTGATATCACCAAAACAACTACTCACGATCCCCCCGTCAGCATTCACAAACTCAACCGCAATAACCCATGGCCCACGCGCAAAATCCTTATCCCTACCCATATCCTCAACAATTTTCTTAATATACTCCTATGTCGACATTACACATTCCTCCCCAACGTCCCTAGTATCCGCTATTTTATGGAGCTTCGCCGCTTGAACAATACCCGCAGGACTAGATATTATCCTAATCGGCTTTTCATCACAATTATCAACATTAGGGTTTTGCATTGAAACTAGTGTTTGGGTGGTCTTTGTCTTACCAACACGTATGTGGTGGCTATTGCAGATGAGGGTTAGTTGAAGATCAGAATCGTCTATATCAAGTGATAGTTCCTATTCATGATTTGGGGGTGAATTCCTTTTGTTTTTTAGATCGATGGTGGGGTAGGTGTTTGTGGTATTGGCAACTGGGATATACATATAATGTTGCCTTAGCAAAAGCATATATATTAAGGCATCCATTATAGTGATTTAAAGAAAAATTTTAAAACATGTGAAAATGTTTATAATTTGTTTTAATCATAGCGAGTTGATGTTTTATGTCCATATGAAATGAAAATGTTTGAAATCTTGAACCTTTTCATGATTTAATGCATGTGTAATTGTTAAGTATTTTATAAACTTGAAAAAGTTTATATATAGTGCAACAAGGTTTACAAAATCAAAAGCTTTATAAATTAATGATTTAACAAATATTTAGACCTTTTAAAAGGTCTAACATTGTGGATGCTCTTAGCAGGCAAAAAAAAGAAATTATATTGGCGGGAAAAAAGCAAAGGAATAAAGGACGATTCGTGAAATTATTGGCGGGAAAGGACTAACGGTGCACATTTTAAACAACCACAAGGATGAAAGTTGTAACAAAATAAACTTATAACCTGTAAAGAACTAACGGTGCACATTTTGAACAACCACAAGGAAGAAATTTGTAATAAAATAAATGTAACCTATAAAGGACTAACGGTGCACATTTTGAACAACCACAAAGACGAAATCTATAAGAAATTAAATGTATAATCTGTAAAAGATTAACGGTGCACATTTTGAACAACCAAAAGCACAAAATTTGTAATTTGAACTTGCTATCGACCGGTTACATTAGTCACAAGAATTCATTTTTGTTTGTTATTCTTAATAAATCATATTAGAAAGTAAGTTGCGGATCTTTAGCCTTTACCCAGATATTTAATTTTTAGGAGAGAATATATAATATTGGCTCATCATTGTTAGCGAGTTTACGAATTGTATAATACTACGTCCGTCCCAAAATATAAGTCAATTTCTAATTTTTCAAAGTCTTTCTTTTTCGACTTTGACCATAATTATATTTTTTCGTGTTATATAATACTTGATGAAAAGTATACCGATGAAAATGTATTTAAAAGACAAATCCATTTATATATTTTGCATCAATCATTATATAACAAGAAAATAAATAATCATGGTCAAAGTCGGAATAAAAAGATTTTGAAAAAGTCAAAATGGACTTATATTTTGGGATGGAGGGATTACTTGTGTAAATATCTGTTTGTCCGGGAAGGAAATGTTAAAGGGTTCTATAACTTTTTATAAATTTGAAAATTTAATATAATATTAAGAGGTAGTTGTGAAAGGCAAATGGAGGTGTGAAAGCAAGACCAATTCGTTTTGCTATTAATTTGTTTATAGAAAGATGCTTTTTATTATTTTGTTTGTTTAAAAGGTTCTCGAAAGTGGTTTCTATGCACGCAACGCAAGTCATACTTATTATTTTAAACTTGCTGTGTTGTTGGCATGTGATAAATGTCTTCATTTTAAAATTAAATACTCCAATTTGTTGCCTATATAAAGCCACTCTCCCTTTACGTTTTTCTTCCCCCTGCCTCTCTTTCCTTCCTTTGTTTCTTAATTATTACACCATTTTTAGATAATACTTAAATTTTTATATCACTTAAATTTTTATTTACTTAAATTAGCAACATGAAGATGGAGTTTGAAGGTCGTCGCCAGAAATATGATTGCCTACTTTTTGGTAACTTTTATTTCCTTATTTTTGGTTGTCATATATATGTATATCATCATATCGTAACAATCAGTCATAATACTACAACAGATCTAGATGATACTCTTTACCCTGTTAGTGCTGGATTGGCAGCTGGAGTTCTTAACAACATCAAAGGTATGTATATATATACCTTCTTTTTTTTTTTTTTTTTTTTTAATATATATATGATACTAGTAATTAGTAATTAATAATATAATGGGTACATGCAGATTATATGGTTGAAAAGCTTGGAATTGATAAGGAAAAGATCCCTGAGTTATGCAACCTGCTTTACAAAAACTACGGTACCACAATGGCAGGCATTCGGGTATGTATATATTTATGCATGCATGTACATAATTTGATTTCCTATACATTTTTGGCTTTTTATAATTAATACAATACATATTTTGTTGGTTGGTTTAACTGTAGGCAATTGGCTACGATTTTGACTATGATGAGTACCACAGTTTTGTTCATGGAAGATTACCATATGATAACTTGAAACCTGATCCTGTTTTGAGGACCCTTTTACTAAGCTTGCCCATTCGCAAAGTCGTAAGTATTTTAATTAATTGGTTCATGTTGCATAAATGCCTATATATATATGTGATTTTATTTATTTTGTTGTTGTCGTAGATATTTACAAATGCAGACAAGATTCATGCTGCTAAAGCTCTCAGTAAACTTGGATTGGAAGATTGTTTCGAAGGAATAATCTGTTTCGAGACTCTGAATCCGGTTCACAAAAGCACCGTTTCTGATGATGAGGACGACATCGAGTTTGTAGGGGTTTCGTCTTGTACAAGTGGTCCTGATGCTAATACTAGTAGTAAAGAGATATTTGACATAATTGGGCATTTTTCCAAAACTAATTCAACAGCAGCAGAGCTACCAAAGACACCAATTGTCTGCAAACCGTCCCAAGATGCAATCGAGAAAGCTCTCAAGATCGCCAACATCAACCCTCAATCAACGGTTCGTAGTTACATATACAAAATTCAAGTTTGGTTCTTTCTAAATATGTTACTAACAGCTGCCCAAATGATATTTCAGTTGTTCTTTGAGGATAGTGTCCGAAACATTCAATCTGGCAAACGTGTAGGTCTTGACACAGTGTTGGTGAGCACTCATGATCACTTTGATAAACAAAGAACAAATGACGTAGTTAAAAATATTAATAATGGCCTTACTAGTAGCTTTTTTTAATATAATTCTGACGTTCAAAAAAAATATTAATAATGGGATATGTATTTATTTTTTTTTTTTTGAAAGGCAATAATGGGATATGTATGATGTAGGTTGGCACATCCCATCGATGCAAAGGTGCAGATTACGCGTTAGAAAGCATACACAACATGAAAGAAGCAATACCCGAGCTGTGGGAACTAGTCGATAACAAGCGTATGGTATCGGATGCTGTTTATAACCCTGCCAAGGTTGCGGTCGAGACATCGGTCACAGCTTAACTACTAGTTAATCAAGATTTATTTCAAATATCAAATGTACCATGATATGATGGTGATTGGTTTGGGTGTTTGGTAGCAATCATGCCAATATAATATGTATATGCATATATTATTTATATGATTATTAGATGGAAATTTTATAAAGATGTTAAAATTAAGTTGGGCCAATGGATGCGTGTACATTATATAAAGATGTTTCCTTGTCAACAATAATTGGAGCTTTAATTGTTTGATTGCTAGCTAGCTCTATACGTGTGTGTTTTTTAAGTTACGTTAATCACATACAAATTATTCTTGTTTTTAGATAACAAAATTACTACACTTTAATAAAGTAAACTGTACAAAGGTTGTGACTCATTTTTATTTTATTTTATTTTTAACGGTTAGTTAGTTGTTAAGGTAGCAGTGATATTCAATTGGACAGTATGCTGTACTTCCTTCTATTCCGTCTGAAGGGGTAAAAGTCTCGGGTTAGACCTCCTCTAACCAAATCTCGCATCCCTAAGCCCTTAAGAAATTTTGGTGGCCAACTGAGCTATTTTTTTGTAGTAAGTTACTTTAGTAAGAAAGGGACAGGGGTACGTACTAAGTACGTTGATGTGGTGGTGGTGGTTGTTTTTGTTTTGCTGGCTGGCTGGAAATGACGACACTACACATTTAAATAAAAAGTTGTTGTGGTTGTTTAGTTAAAAAGCTAATTATTGGCTCATGTCTTTGTCGTGCAAACTGTATCCCATTGTTACACCTCTGTCGTTTTCTTTCTAATTTAAGAAGCCTTGTGACCTCATTTTTTCTAATTAAGCTAGCAAATTACTATTTAATTCCATCGTGATAATTCAATTATTAGTAATGTCCTAATCATCCATATATATATACTTTCTTTTGATTTGGCACCTTTTAAATCAAGTACAAACTTATAACTACTGCAGTTTGAAGAAATGATTACATGTGCTAGCTAGCTAGCTAGTAGGGTCTTGATTGGAATATGAAGATACATAAGCATATACTACTAGTATATTAGGTGTAAAAAATAAATTCCAATTTGACCCAAGACCAGTTTGGCACGGTTGACAATAATCTTGGAATAAGGTTACAGATACAAGACTTTACAGCTCAAGAATAAACCTTACTTGTATCCCACTACTACATAAAAGAGGGTTTAAAAACGGATTTATTTGGTGCCTTTCTATAAACAACTGTACCAAAATAACAAAACCACTCCCCCACCCGGCCACAGTATTAAATAAAGTTTTTTTAGTACGACCGTATCAAATGAATTCTTTTTAGATTTTGGTACTCTAACCGTATCAAAAAGACTTTACACCGAGTCAACGGATCAGCTCATTGAACACCAACAAAATATGGCAAGTCCTTTAGGAATTAGGTACCCGAAAGCCACAAATCCCGGCCTCTAGCCATTGGGATAAAAGTGTGAAACAATCAATTTAATATCTTTGGTACGCTATGATATGTACATACTATCACCATCCTTGCTGTATTATTTAATTTAGTCTCGGTTAATCCCAAGTCAAGTCGACTTTGGATCAGAACAAAAAGTGTATATATATGGTCGATCGATCGATTGTTGTGGTCGTTGAAGCTTTAACTTCTAATAATTACAATTACACTTACAAAGCATGCACAGAGCTATGCTATATTATATAGCTGAAAATATAAGTAATTTCACTTAATCAAAGGATGGAGAGATTTCATTCCTCCTTCACTTAATAGCTTAATCAATCCCCAAACAACGCAACACCATGGGGGAAATGTAGTGGATATAAACAACAATGAGGCCTTTTAATCTTCTGTTTATAGTTCTATCCTCACTGGAAAAGCTATATATGGTGGGATTGTTAAAGGAAATATAATTGTTGTTTTGAGAAACTGTGAAGAAGAATTCTGTATGAGATTTAGCATGTTCATGTGTCCAAAAAGCTTGAATGTCTTGTTAATATATCTTCACAGTTTTCACCAAAAAAAAAAAAAAAAAAAAAAAAAACTGTGAACAACACTTAACCAAGAACCAACCAAAGAACGAAATAAATCAAACAATTAATCCGAGTTGGAACAAAAGAAAAAAACTTTAACGGTGAATATATATTAAACTTTAGGAATACTATATACAAGAATAAACATGAAGGTGCAATGGCATGCCAATGTAAACGTTAATTGTTATTGATTGATTTGATTGTCTATTACATTACAATTACATCACAAGACATAATATTCTAGACTCGGGCTTTGGCCCGTTACATAATACAGGCTAACAGCCAAGTCCACCCAAAGAAGCCACTAAAATACATGAAACTAAAACCTGTAATCCAACTAAAAACAACATGCCAGAATCAGATTCGCCATAGCTTCAACAGAAGAAAGAGTGTAAACTTTCCTTAAGCTAAGAAGAATCACCCAAACACCAAGGATATACAAGAGCTTGACTACATATCCACCCTACGAATCAAACCAGTAGGACTATATATAAGTAAGTGCAGAAAACTCCTTACCTCAAATCACTAAACTCAAGTATGGATGCATCTCACAACATTTTCCTAAACTAAGCATACAACCCATTGTCATAACTCATAACTGTAGCTACATCCTCACAGCCGTAACAAGTGAGGGCATACTTAGATAGGCATCATGGTAAGCAAAAGACTCTCCAAAGGAAGTATCTATAGTCCATAACTACACTCAATTGATCAAACTAACAACCAAAGAAACCAAAGCTTCAGTTCACGCCCTCACGACAAAGGCTCAAATATGAGTTCCACCTATGAGCACTATAAAGCTACAACCAACTAGTTTCATCTCTCATAAGTTATATACTCATTGGTCCTAGCTACTTATATTGCTCATATTCCATAAATTCATAGTTACTTGTTATCTTTTACCAACTCTTTCAACTTTTGCAGACTAAGTGCAGAAAACACATTTTTAACCTTATCGCAATTCTTTATTACTAGCCACATTCCGTAGATGCTTTGCCATCACGACTTCATTCCATGCCTAAAATTTTTAATCCTAAATCGTTTTTCACATTTCTTTCCACGCAACTTAGACCTTTCCCTTTATTAAATCCCTTTAACACCATATAAAGCCTTTATAAAGCTACTCAATGTCCTTCACCACAATTTTAGGAATTATAAAATCTGAAGACCATTATACGTACGTGCATTGAAGTTAAAGCAGAAGCTATAAGTTGTAGCCTACGAACATATGACAACCGTTGAAAAGGGAGGGCTTTACCCGGTTTGAGTATGTGTGACAGTGGTTCAAACCCCATGTATTAGTCAGTGAAAAGATCGAAAACCATGGTTACCAAAAAATAATAATAATAAAAATATGTGTCTGAGCCCGGGTTCGAACCGGGGACCTCTAGTGTGTGAGACTAGCGTGATAACCGACTACACCACCCAGACTTTTTTATTAAGTTATATCATGTTAAATTACTTATATATAGACCATATACGTAAGCCTTTTATTTTTCTCTATTAAATACACAGGCTTCATAATTATTTCTTTTTTGCCATAAAAATGACCAAATTCACTAGATAATAACTTAGATAAATCAACATAAGAGATTGCTTATTGAGACACAAATTCACTATATTTATTTTTTCTAGTACGTGTTTATAAGCAGATTATCAACTGAACGAGAAGTGACAAAGCTATACTCAACTCTTAATGGAAAATTAGCAAATAAATATAGATCAATTATATATACATATGGTTCTTATTCCCCAAATGAGTAATGCATCAGAGTAACAACTATATATAAAAACTAAAGAGATACAAGTGACTTTCTGTAACATGAAGCTTTCATAATCGTCGTCAGCAAACGAATACACAACACAAAACTTGTTCTTTTTACCCTGTTACTACAAACCAATTCCCTGCTGTCATTAAAAAGTCGAAAAACTTTTTTTTACATATGTGTTGCTACGGGCAACAACAGGAATCAAAACTCGGATATAAAAGTTTGCAAATTTTTACATACGCGTGACAACAATCATGCACAGTACATTTTTAGCTGGATCAACTACAGCATAAGCATCGAAAAATACTGTTCAAACTCTTTATCAATGGTCAGCTCCTCAGTTCCTTGTTCAGTATCTGCATTCAGTGGCATCAGCTTAGAAAACAGAAAATAATACTCCAGAATTTCTAACAACACTGATGGATCCATGCACCATATTGAACAATTCTTTACATGATATGCATGGGTCCAAGCGTACTAGATCGATACAGAAATTTAGATGTACATATATGGTCAACCAAATAACTAAATCCTTGGTGGTTCTAGCTTTTTTTTTTTTTTTTTTTTTTTCCTTGTCATAAAATTTATATTTTATTTCATCAAAATAGAATTTACATATTGGTTGAAGGCAAACGAGCAACAAGTTGCGCCGTTAGCCCTTCTTGGATTGCAAAGCTAACTCTTTTGAAAACTACATTCGTGGAATAAGAAAATTATAGTACCTTGGATAATATCCCATCTGCCTGATGAAAGTACATAATGGTTTGAAATGACGACTCCATCCGAACAAAGCAAATCCTCCAGTTCTTCCAATTGCTTGGTTGTGTAGTCTGTGGTATTGATAGACGATTCACCCGCCTCCGCCTCTTGGAAACTTGGACATGGATACAAATTTTCATCACAGTGTGTTTTGGTCCAGTTAACAGATGATGAGTCGTTTGTAGACTGATCATGATCATTTATTGATACACACATGACCGAGTCTGCGTCTTCTTCTGAAATGCTGTTGCTATCCCCTTCGCCTTCCCCTTCCCCTTGTGAGGAGTGAAATTTCAAACAGGCGTGTTTTGGTTTTGGCACGTCCAAACTTTGATGGAATTTGCGCTTTAAATTCCTACCAAGTCACACGTGATTGACATCTATCTAAAACTCATAGTATGAATTCAATAACACGACTAAATTAACTTATATGTACCATGGGTCATGCCATACATATATATTCTAAATAAGTTGCTAGCTAGCTAGGTTCCTCTTAATTAGTCTAGTTAGTTAAGAGATGAAATCAGGCAAAAGCATATAAACAAACAACATGTATATGTAGGATGATATATGGCAAAAGCAAGCATAAACATATATATAAAGAAAAGAAGAAATATGAATCCAATAAAGTCATATACTAGATAGATCTGCAATTAAGGTTGAATTTATTTATTTATTTATTTATTACTAGCTGCTAGTAGTAAAAAATATATAAAAAAAATCAAGGAAGCAAGGAAAAAAGTACCTGTTAAATCCTCCTGCTCCTCCTTTAACTTGGATCATTTCATCATCATCAACCTCCTCCATTTTTGTATTTTCAAACAAACTCATATTCTTCTACTTCTTCTTTCTTCTAGTACCTAGTGCCCACCCACCTTTATTATTATTATTATAAATAAGTTATCAAACTTGCCCATACAGATCACTCCTCAGACTTTCACTTGCCTTGGATCATTTATGTTTTCATTGTAAAAATATGTAAATAAATGCCAATACACTTTTTTTTTTTCTTTTCTAAAGTTACTTGATTAATAATAATTTGTACACATCTCATCTCACCTCTATCTCTTGAATAAATAAATACATTTATAAAAAGGCATCTTCCCAAAGAAATGTGTCTATGCTAGCATATTTTTAAGTTTCAAGAAATATAAATTAATATGCAATATGTACAAATGATTAATGCTATATGTAGTATAAGTTTAGAGAAATCCTAATCATTTTGCTTATAAATTCAATTAAAAAGAATCGTGCATGTCAAACTACGAAGATTTTCATGTTATTTATAAAGCATGAAAATGTGTAACTTTCGAATACCGTAATTTACATAAGCAATGTCATATATATTATTAATCATTTATTGCAAGAAATAATTTATATCTTTATCTTACACGTTACATAACATTTTGATGAATATTATACAACATTTACTAATTAGCAAGTACATTTCATCGCCAATCATCATGCCTTGTAATACTACTGACTACCGTTTTCATATCGTCATTCCATAGTGATGCATAAGTACTTGACATTTTAATATGAAACAATGTGCGCTAAAGTTATTATCAAAATTCTCGTTATACGTAAACTCATTATCACGAAAAACATTTAATCAAAAAATATTATTCGCAAAAAATTTTGATTACAAGATACCCGCTGCCGCAACACGCGAGATCCTCGCTACTATTTTATTATTTATTTATCCACTCACTTTGACGTTAATATTTGAAATATTTAAAGTGTAGTGGGGCTTGCCAAGTCTAGTAGGAGGGAGAGAAACCATGTGATACCCATGTGGGCACTTGTACACGTGTCATGCTGACTGTGTTAACTGTTTGCTCAATCCAAATCAATAACAGAAAAACAAAAACAAAAACAAACCAGTATCAAAATGCTTCTTTCTGCCCGTTACAAAGAGCACACTGACAGAGTGGCTACAAATCTCAGACGCGCCACTTGTCTTCCTTAGAGCCAAAGGGGCCATGACAAGCTTCACCTCCTTATTTAAGGCTCACGGGTGTCACATCACTCTAACACCCCTTCACAACTAATCCCCTCCTCACTCACAACTAACATCAACTTACTCATTTGAGGCCCACTACTTACAACTTTATTTTTTTATTTATTTCACTAAATAAATTAAATTCATTTCACAATAATTAAAAATACCACACCATACTAATTTTATTTCATCAAATTAAAAAGTTACAATACGGAAAGAAAAAAAAACGACATGAAAAGAAAAAAAAACGATACGAAACTTCAATACGAAAATATAAAAAACGACACTAAATGCATATTAAACATTTTATTCATCGGCATCCTCATCAAGATTTTGGTATTTTTTTCGTTATTTTTGCTTGTCTCCTGCGAATGATTTCGGCTCTAACCAAGTCAGTAACCAAGCTGGGATCTAGCATGAGCATTTGCATTTCCTGCATTTCCAAGGCTCTTTCTTCCCTCCTCTTCCTCGCCTCGTAACAAGCCGTTTGAGCGTCTTTTGCTTGCGTATACTTTTCGGATAATTGTCCCGACAAAGTACTCGTTTGACTCTCACTGGAGCTCGCCGCGCTCGACGTATCCGTCGACTTTTGTTTCTTTCCAGCTCGTTTGTTGGCTCTTTCGGGACGAGGTCGTGCGTCCGGCCCGAATATATCCTTGAGACAAGAAATGTCTAACGGCTCCTCAGCATCCCATTTCGGGTAATTTCTCAAAAACTCCCAAACATGCTCATACGTGAAACCCCTCGTACCAAAGCGTTCTGCGAAGCTCGCCTTGGCATTGTTGATTTGATCATGCTCATTCTCACCACTTCGACGCTTCAAATGCTTAAATATAGCGTTGAATTTTTGGCAGTCGCCGTTCATCCTCGTCCATTTACCGGTAAGCATATTCTTACCTCTATGGTCATCCAAAGTTTGCTCGTTGAACGTTTCTGTAATTTCGTTCCAAAAGAAGTCGTCGGTTTTGTCATTGCCCATATCTTTGTCTTGTGAAAATTCTATCCAAGTTTCTGCAAGAAGCTTTTCTTCGGCCTTGGACCATTTCTGATTGACACGCGTTTGACCTGCTTCTTCAAAGTCATCGTCATCGTCGGCATCTAAATTTACGACTTTTTTTTCCTTTGACTGCCTTGGTTTTCTTGCCTCTACCTTTGGCTGGGGACCGTGCTTTTGGAACTTTAAACTGTGGTTCGACCTGAGGTTGTGTTTCGACTTGGGGTTGTGATTGATGAGTAGGGAACGAGGATGGTTGAGACGGGTTAAAAAATTGTGGTGGCAACATTCGTTGAGAATGAGTTACGAACCCCCTTGTTGCAACGCGCGTTGTTGATTAGCATAAATGTCCATCGGATTGAAAGGTTGTGAACCATATGGCGATGAAGGTTGTGGGGAATTTTGCGACGAGGGGAGTAGAAGCGTTTGACGATCCCCCGTATCGTTGGTTTGAAGTTAGGAGGGTTGTGAAATAGCCGGGTTCGTTCGGGTTTGAGACATTTTCTTGGTTGAAGTTATATATTTGTTGAGTTGTAGTGATGAAAGTATGTGAAATTGATTTGGTATTTATAGGCTAAGTAAAACTTTTTAAAAACAAAAAAAAAAAATAGAAAAAAAAAATTAAAAAAAAATACAACCGTTTGATAAAACCGTAATATTACCGTTTCAAACAAAGCATGCTCCACTTTTTTCTACTTTTTGTCAGATCAACAAGCTTGTCGTCTGCACGAGCAACCTCCCAACAACGAGCTATGGCGAGGGCATTGTGGTACCATGGCGAGGGACGGCGAGCAAAGTGAAGTTCCACGTAGGAGTGGCGAGGTGCTACAACGAACGATACCCTGGGCTCTTATCAGCATTTGCAGAAAACGCACGAGTGAAGTAAGAGCTAATTCTTTATCTACCCCAAGTGTACAAGTCTAATCACCCTATATGTCTTAAAAAATTCTCATTTCTCAAAATGCCCCGAGGCAACCATCGCCCCAGGTATGCTTGGGCGACTCCTATAAAATCTTGCCACGTGTCCAATGGTAGGTGGGGTTTTTTTATTTTTATTTTGTCTATAATATTTTACACATATACCCTCACTCTCTATCTCTTTTTTTTAACCACTTCCCCCCTCTCTCCACACTATGACACCACCTACCTCTTCCTCCATTTTCCGGCCACCATGCAATCACCAACCACCCGACAACAAAACCCAACAGCTACGGTATCTCACTTACATCAACACACCCGATCTAAAAACTCTCCAATACAAACATTCGATCTACACAAAGTCACCATCGCAAAGAATAAGTTGATAGCAACAGATCATGTAGTCCAGTCACACTAAAGAATAAGTTATTAATCCATGTTTAAAGAGTGCATTATCTGTCTCAAATTGTGTATATTAACTTTCATATTACACACATCTTAAAATGGTGTTTGTGTAATATGACACTAGTTGCAAATCAAGTATTGATATGAACAACTTGTCTCACAAGCTAGTGTTAATCTGTTTACTTAGCGCAAAGTCAATGCAAAGTCATTTTGTTAACTAAAAGTAAGTAACCAATCATACTGTGAAACATAAAAGATTCATTTAACAATTTTACCAAAATCGCATTCAAGCCTGGGGGTACTAGTCTACAATACAGCACACTTTATCTATACAAACGATATCACCCCAACATCTATATCCCTTTGATCCACCTCAAAATAAAGGGAAACTTGTTAGTAGTATGTTTCTTCAGCCTATCATTAGTTGCTCCTCTTTATATAGTACTAACATGGTACACGACATAATTTCATCAACTACTTGTAGCTGAGGTTGCACTTGTCAAACCAATTGCATCATCATATGCTGTTCTGAACCGAAGACCAGATCCTATGTAGCTTGATACCGGACAAACCCAACAAAGGATATTTGGACCCAGCACCTATAACAACACGCGTTTAACAAACAAACTAGCATGTAAAAAAAACAAAATTGACAACAAGGGATAATAGTCTCACTGTAATCAAGTTTTCATAGACCCCAAGATCGTATGGATGTGAGTACACATTCCCTCCTTGTTCTGCAAGCAACATAGCCCTTACCCCTTCATAATACTGCATACCACACAGGTTACAAACATCATTTATCCGTTAAAAAGGAATGTCAACAAATCTAATGCAACTCCCAGAGAAGGGACTAGAAGGTAAGGTTTAAAGTATGCAATGTTCATGAGGAGGGGGCAACAATATAAGCTATTACGGTTATTAAAAAAAGTACTTTGCTCATACCTCTATTGTGGTCTTGTTTTGTACGGTAAGGTATATATGCCACCCCAAAAAGACACCTAGAGCCATGCTTAGTGGGATTAGTAACAACCCGGAGATGATCTGCAAATGAAGAGCAGCAGTCAGATGTACACTGCAAAGATAAGAATAAAAGCAAAGAAAGGAATTCTAAATCATACGTATACAGTTCTGTCAGATCCTTCACTTTGCTGTCCATCCTTTTGAGTATCTACAGTTAAACTACCAACAAGCAAAATCTAGCCATTGACATTATAAATTCAAGTATAAGATAAGCTGAAACAAAGAAAAGGGGCAAATATCAGAAGAATGCAAAGAGAGTACAACATACCAGAGAGTATAAGCATGAAAGGAGAGCATATACAACAAACACAAAGAAGGCCTTATAGTTTGCGTGACCCACACAATTGTTCATCCACACACAATGGTGATCCTTCAGTTAAAGAGGCAGGTAGCACCTTAACAATCTATCTATGTCGAAAAGATGATTTAGAATCCAAGAATGAAGAAGACATACCATTCGTAAAACACAACGTTTACACATACGACAATGATGGGAACGAGGTGGCTTATAAAGCGAACACTTCTTGCAGTATCGCAAGTCCCCACCCTGCAAAACAAACATTAAAAAATGTTCAAAAAATCTTTCCTAATATATATAGTGAGAGGGATTTCAATAAAGAGAGCTACATATTGTAAGTACTTTAAAAATCATAATATTGCGTTTTAGTTGGTAAAATTACTACTACTAACAATGATACTATAATCAGGCCCCTAGGATCAGTCACGTCTTTCATCATTTCTCCACGATAAATAATAGGTCGTCAATGACTAGGTACTTGTATTGTGGCTAGCTAGCACCTGGAACAGTGCGTTTGGTTGCATCCTTGAGGCAACCTTAGTTGTTGCATCTTTGAATCCTATACTCCGAATTTGTTGCAAGGATAACACACTCGACATAACAATTCTTTCAAGATCTATAATATAGAAATTCGCTAAGTCAACCCACATAACATAACATTTGCTTCCAAGCCCCAACCTAGTGACAGGGGTTTTGACAAGCATTAAAAGGGGAGAAGCTTTGAAGGCAAATTGTACCACCTTAATTACCTAAAGGACGATTGAGCAGTTCATTTTATTTACTTTTTTGGTGCAAGGTGAATTAACATTAACTTTCAAAACATATACATGATAGTTATACCTGATTTGACAGACCCAAATCAGCATACAAGAAAAAGCAACTAACTCTACAGATATCTAAAAGCTAAGATATCTGATACAACTATGCAAGCATTACAACAACCAGGAACAGATAACACTCTGCCCATCATACACTTTCCATGCTAAATTCACCTTTGAGAATGCACCATTAACCATCTAGCTACATTTACATATCATCCCCCCACCAAGGCCATTCAACCAACACCCACAACAGCGAAGGTAGAAGAAGATGTATGGCTTCCAACCATTCCTGATCAAGGGCTCTTCTAAGACCTCTACATTTCCCTCTTTAGAAAAGGCTTCAAGGCCCTAGAAACAGTCACCTTGAGAGGAGAAACTACATGCCCCCTTGGTGGTACACTGAAAGGACCAAGTAGGGTCATCTTTCATCCCTCACTATTTCATCTTTAGAAATGTGAATAAATCAGCTAGACATACATTTACCTCAACCAAGGCCTAATGACTGACTAGCAGTTCATTTTATTTGACTGGCATATGACTTATATAGTGATATATTATTTCGATAAGTAGTAAAACTGTTTAAATTATCTAAGCGCTAAACTTATTAATCTAATCAACTTAATTTGTCGACACTTTTGCTTTTCCAATTAATTGAAGAAATGATGGATGCTTAGGCAGATACTTTAGATTGCTGCTTGGTGGGATTAGCATTCAAAAAGATATTAAGCAATTCCATAGCAACTAAACCTTCATCTCATGGGGATTTGTAGAGCAAGAAATGTCAGCTAGACTCAAGCTAGGCGGTTTTCTATGTGGTAAGCTAATTACACAATCTGGTGAAGAGTGATGGAAATATATTAAGTTATGAAACAAAATATATTATTTCCTTGCACTAGTCAAGTAAACTACAAGTGAAGCCATGACTAGTGATTCAGTGGCAAAAGTGACGACAAATAGCTCCTTACATCGTATTGCATATCAAATATAAGCCGAACATGAGTTTAAAAGAATGTTTATATAGTTGCAGAACATAAAATGTCATATCTCGATGTGTAGAGAAAATCAAATGCGAAAGAAAGACATTTCCAGCAAAAAATATACAAAGAAACTATAGTCAATGTGTTTGCCGCCTGTTAGGATACTAGTCCTTAATTGAAGTTTAATGTTTCTTTAAATCAGAAACGCGAATAAAGACATGTAAGAAATTTAGGATGCAAATTTCGTAAACTGAATTACACTAGGTATATTTTATGAAAAGATAGCATTCTTAAAGGCTGGCTTCCTATATGAAACTAATCTAAAGGAGGTTTGTACGTGACAATAAGAAATATATATACAGTAAAGTAATGTAATTTGATGAGATGGCCAGAGCACATATAATGCATTTGGGACTATTCTATAATTAATTGGTTAGGGGCAGGTTGGTTAGGAAGTATAAAGACAACTAAATGTGTAACCGCAAAATAAAGTCTACCTGCCTGCATGCCGCGGCATTGCGCGAGTACCGTTCTACTAGTAGTACAAAGTAATACTATTCGACAACAATTAAATAAAAAAATAGAAAAAAAAATGGATCTGAAGGAAGGAAAGTAAATTACTAACTTTGCGTTTGATCTCGTGGATGGGGAAGGTGCGGGTGTCTTCAATGTCGGGTTGGAAATGGGGAGGGACCCGACCCGGATCGGACCTCATGGCCAGGAAGTAGTTGAAGACGGAGAAAAAGGCAAGGAAGGTGAATAACAAAGTGTTGACGATCCCATTGGAGGATGACAACGAGAACCATCTCTGGATGAATACGAAGACTGTTGAAAGGTATATGAATATGATGGTCGCAATCACCACCGTCACATGCCCCGACCACCACCCCATCCCGACGGACGGACGGACGGACGGCGGTCTTTTTTATTATTTATTTTTTTATTTATTATTTATCAACAACCAACTAAAGAAAAGGAAAGGAAACCAGTTTGTTTGTTTGTTTGTTTATTTGACTTTTACGTCAAACTTACAAGTTACAACCAACATATTTATATTTTCAATATTACTTTTGTTCCCTCCCTAGCTACTAGTATTACCTAACCTTTACTTAACCAAGGTATATTCACAGCTTAACGTGTAGAGTTTTATTGGTGTACTGTGTAACAGTTTCCCTCTTTTCTTTTTTATTAAATCAATCAGTCTCTGCCACATCAGTTTGTGTATATATATATTTTTTTTGTAGGACTTTCTTTGTGGCCCTAACATTTCTCATAATTATCATCATACTCCCTCCATCTCAAAATTATAGTCCCCTTTGACTTTTTTTTATCTTTCTTTCTCAACTGATTTTAAATATTTTTGTTCGTGTTATATAATACTTTATGAAAATTATACCAATAGAAAATATATTTAAAATTCAATTCGTTCATATATTTTGCATCAAGTATTATGTAACTAAAAAAAATTAAGGTCAAAGTTGAAAAATAAATACCGAAAAAATCAAATGGGGAGTATAATTTGAGAACGGATGGAGTACTTACTGTGTGCGTTTGAGTTGCATGTGTATAAATTTGACTTAACATTATTAACCTTAGATTAACAAAAAAAATCTCAAATTTTTGCGTAAAACAAGTTTATTGGTACAAATTGGTCACGCTCATATAAAAACGGTTAAAAACTGAAATATCTGAAAAAACAAATCAGTTTCAGTGTTGGTCAAAAACCGACCCAAATCAAATCGTGCCCACTGCTAACGGCATGTTATTTTTCCCATCAATACCAATCAACTCAGGTTTTACATTTTTTAGTTCTTCATTTATCGACTTTTTTGTGTTTGGATTAAGAGAATTAAGACGTTTCTTCAAACTTTTATGGGGTGCTTGGTAAGGGGGTGGGGAATGGGTAAAGAATTCAAAAGGGCCCACCTCATTAGTTTCTTTCAACAAAGCTAACATGCGTATTTATATATACTAAGGGTCCACTTGGTTCAAATTGGGGAAAGATAAAAGTAAAGGGAAATGGAATGCAAAGGATTGAGTGAGGTGGGTAATCAATACCTTACCCCTCAATTTACTCTATAATGTTGATTACCCACTACGGGGTAATCAATACCTTTGCACACCCCTAACCAATCACCTAATTTGAGTAAAGTGAGCCCTTTTGAATTCCTTACACATTCCCCACCCCCTTAACCCCCTTAACCCCCTTACTAAGCACCCCCTAACATCTTATAATTTAATTGTACTTATTGAATAATACAAACTAGATGAATATTCACACAAAACGACTATATATAGCGGCAAATAATTATAAACAAAAAATATAAGAGTTTAAAGATTAAACAATATTAATTTAAAATATACTTTAGTTGTAGATATTACTATTTTTATTATTCAACGGTATAATAGTCCATTAACATTAATTAATTTTAAGTCATTTTAAGTTTAAATAATGAAAATACACTCTAAGTAATAAAGATATATAGTTTTTATAAGTAGAATAGATAAAGATATATCTTGTTCTTATCTTGATGTCTCGTAAACCTTATGTCGTCAATAACTATTGACGGAGAATATCCTCCATTTTTGTCATTCAGCTGCATGACATTTTTTTCATCTCTTTGGACAAAGTTAAATTGTTATTTTGGATTGTTAGATGAAGGTTAAGAATAATCACCCAGCCAACGAAATGTAACTAAACTTAGTGAAACGTGACCAATAGTTTAATTTAATATGCATGTACCTACGTAAATATTAATATCCGCCAAACTTAATTTGTTTTCCTAGGTTTCCCCATTAGATTTGTTTGCTAGAAAAACACACAAATAATTCATCCTAGAAATACTCGTAGCGATTTTACTATAAATAAGAAATGATCATGAGCTAGTGTGGGCTTCCTGATCCAAAACTAGCAAATAAAATGGAGAAAACTTAATCTGCCCAGTGGGTAGTCTACCCAGACATATATATGTCGTCGACGTCAGGTGATCATATAAGGCCGCAAGTAGAGAGAGTTGTGATAGTACAAGATGCATCAACTCCTATTAATGTTGCGGCTTTGAGATGGGCTCTCACAAACCTTCATCTTAAACAAGGTGACATTATGAGGTTGTTCCGAGTTGTCCAGCCCTTCGTGATTAACCGTAGTTATCATCGACCACTTCTTCCCAGCTGCGGATTATGCTTTTCAATGCCTTCTTCTTCATATCATGAAATAAACAAAATAGGTTTTAGTGATTCTCTAACCAATCTTGTTACGTCAGGTAGCTAGCTATGAAATTTCTTTTCTTTAGTTATGACATGTATCTAAGTTTTATTAATGTTTCGTATTCATTTTGATCATCCATCAACCTATTCGAAGACAATTAAATAAATTTAAAAAATAAACAATTAAATCTAGCCTAGCATAGTAGAATTAAGATAAGAACAAAAGATAAACAACCAACACATAGACATATTGATTGAATTAAGAGTATACTTATCTCAATTACAATGCAAGGTCTCAAGGGTTTGGAACCCTTGAAAAACCTGTAAAAGAGGCACCAAAATCGTCTTTAGGGTTTCACCAAAACTTCTCCCTTTTTTAATGAAAAAACTAGAAAACTATATATAGGAAAATCGTCCTGACGGCGTCAAGAGTTAATTCTGACGCCGTCAACTAGCCGCCATAAACTTCCTCGGACGCCCTAGATCCAATTGTGACGGCCTTGGTGACGCCGTCACCACCTACGGTAAATTAATCTTTGGCCACTTTGACGCCGTCATCTCTTCATCTGACGCCGTCACCAGCTACGGTAAAATATTCATCTTGTCTGACGCCGTCAAGAGTAAACCCTTGACGCCGTCACCTTGCATTTCCAGCTTGGATTTTTGGTACTTTTTCGTTTTCTTCACTTTATGCTCCAAAAACGTCCAAAATAGCCTCTTTTCCAGAATTCACTCTCCAAACACCTAAAATCACAAAAGGAACGATTTAAGGCAATATTTGATCAAATAAAGTCGGATTCGGGCTTAAATGACCCCCTAAAAAATAGAAAAAAAAATGGATCTAAAGGAAGGAAGGAAAGTAAAACTAACTTTGCGTTTGATCTCGTGGATGGGGAAGGTGCGGGTGTCTTCAATGTCGGGTTGGAAATGGGGAGGGACCCAGCCCGGATCGGACATCATGGCCAGGAAGTAGTTGAACACGGAGAAAAAGGAAAGGAAGGTGAATAAGAAAGCATTGACGATCCCATTGGAGGATGACAACGAGAACCATCTCTGGATGAACACGAACACGGTGGAAACGTATATGAATATTATCAATACAATCACCACCATCACATGCCCCGACCACCACCCCATCCAACCGATGGACGGACGGACAGACGGCAGGCAGGCGGTCTTTTTATTATTTTTTTATTTTATTTTATTTATCAACAACCCCAACAAAAGAAAAGGAAAGGAAACAAGTTTGTTTGTTTATTTGACTTTTACGTCAAACTTACAACCTCCCTCACCTCACTATATTAACTAATCTTTACTTTACCATGGTATATGATATATGTGTGTGATTAATCTCAAATTTTTTGTCCACTATTGATTTTTTTAGTTTTTTTTTTTAATTTTGATCTTAAATATTTTTGTGGGTGTTATATAATATTTGATGCAAAATATATAAATAAATTAAGTTTTAAGTGTACTTTTCAATGGTACAATTTTTTCATCAAGTATTATATAATAAAAATATATATTTATGGTCAAAGTTTAAACAGTTTGACTTTTAAAATTCAAACTGGACAATAATTTTGGGACAGATGGAGTAATTATTATAGGATATGTTTGTCGCAAAGCTTTTTGAAACTTTTTAGTGCAATGAGTGGTAAATAATGAGTTTTTTTTTTTTTATTGTTCATTTTGTAAAGAAGCAGTGAGCTTTGCTATTTTTTAGGAATGCTCATTTTTTCAATGTTTCTTTAACAAGTTGTGGCTACTGCTCACTACTCATAGCTTACTGATACTTCTCACTATTACTTTTACCAAACACACCCTTACTAAATCCGTTTGAGTTGCATGTGTAGAAATTTGACTTAACATTATTTCACTTAGATTTTTAAAGAAATAAAATAAAATAAATCGTAAAACAAGTTTATTGGTACAAATTTGTCACGCTCATATATAAACGGTTAAAAATCGAAATACCTGAAAATCCAAACTGAAAAAACAAATCAATTTTGGTTTTCAATTTTAAGAAAACCGAAAACTTTTGTTCGGTTTCAGTTTTGGTTAAAAAAACAAAACACAAAAAAACAAAAAAATGGACCACCCAAACCAAACCGTGCTCACCGCTAACGACATGTTATTTTGCCCATCAATACCAATCAACTCGGGTTTTACATTTTTTAGTTATTCAATTATTGACTTTCTTGTGTTTGGATTAAGAGAATCAAGACGTTTCTTCAAGCTTTTAGTTTCTTTCAACAAACCTAACCTGGGCAATTATCTATACTACCTTATAATGAAGGAAAACACTTCCCTTATATTAATTTTTTTAAACTTCCTAAATAGATTTTTAAGAAAATACAAATAAAGAAGCTTCATTTACAAGTGATTAGAATTCAAAATAAATTACAAGTGGTTGTTTCAATTACTGATCTCATATTACTATTATGTGTTTTAGGGTTACACAAATGATACCAAGTGATTAGGATATCACTTTTAATATCCGAATATGGGGTGTCAGTGGATCGGGTTGTATCATACGGATTGGGTTATCCAAGTAATGGGCTTACATGAATTATCACACGAATAGGATTTTTTGGGCTGAATTGCTACCGCACATGAAAATTAGACTGAGCTTGCAATGATTTATGATTCACAATAAATAACACAAAGGCTTTAATATCCTATGTATTTTAAGTATAGTAAGTAAAATACTTGGTATAATTTTGGATTTATTCGAGTTTTGAAATACGGTTATTTTTTCTTGATTTAAATTTTTGGGTTAGTTGGATATAACTACCTTGAACAATATTATTCGATTATATATTTTTCCTACCGTGATAATATTATCAGTTACTTCTTTTATATTGTCTACGTATCACAGGTGTGACTTGCTATTTTTATCTAGTATAATATAACATTTTTTTAAAGTTATTTCAAATTAAACATCTCGTTATCCGTAAAATTAATGTCACCAAAAACTAATTATTGATAAGTAATTGATCACTTAAAATTTTAGTTTCTGGGTACCCGCCGCCTCAACGCGCGGATACCCTGCTAGTATATCATGTAAATGTGGCATCTTATAATTTAATTATACTTATTGAATAATACAAACTAGACGAATATTTACACAAAACGACTGTGTATAGCGGCAAATAATTATACTTGTGAACTCGTGATTTTTGTTTAACCCTTGATGCAAAATTTACGGATTCAATTTGTAGTCATTAAAGGCTTAGCCTCTTAGGATGAAAGTGCCTAGAGGTCTTGGTTAGAAACCTTGGAAGAAAATTAACCTCTCATTGGCCATGGAGGTTCACCTGCGTCAACTCCGAGCTATTCAAAAGAGCAGTCATTTTAGGATTAATCAGTTTGCAATGTTGAATCGAAACCCTAAAATAAAAAAAGTATATGGATTATAAACAAAAATTTAACTGATTAAGAATTAAACAATATTTAAAATATAGTTTATTGGTAGATGTTACTATTAAATCAACTAGTTATAATGCCCGCGCACGCGCGGGATTTTTTCTAATTTTTTAAATAATATATTTTTATTTATTAAAAAACAAATAATTTAATCGTTGTTTTGTTTATTTATAGCTTTTAAGAATAAATATTCAAGAATATACAATATATATCACTTACCACCAGTTGTTATTCAAATTTCATAATAAGTGGAGTTCCTTCTTTACGTGGAAAAAGAAGTGAAAATATGGAAAAAAAAAGTGTTTCTTTTCAAGAAAAATAAATGATACATAAGTGAAATACATATTCTACTTATTGCACATGATACTCCATATACTTTGATTTAAGGTTTAATTAATATAAAAGCTTCTTATATAAAAGCTTGCAGTGAATCATATTGTTTCCTGGACATTAGTATAAATTGTATATTTGGGTTGTATTGTATTTGAAGCTAACAACACTCTAACCAAACACTCCTCTGTTGAAATAAACCGTGATGAGATTATGTGCGAGTGATGTTAAAAGCCCAGATAGGTCAAACTACGTAAAAATGCTTTGAAACTTTATTTTTTAGTTCTAAGCAACTTTAAATACATTAGTTTTATAGAACCCTGAGTTTAAGCAGAAGGTTTGGTTTAGCATGCTACTTCGATCTCCTTTGTTAAGCTTTGGAGATGAAAACAAATAAATAATGAACTATTATCATGAGTTGTTGCATTATAAATAATAGTAACCTTTTTTATTTTGTAAGATAATTATAAAACATGAATTTGCAAACAACATTTGTTTTGATCCAAATATAATGGTTATGTCCAACCAAGCAATAACTACTGTAGCCGTAAATTTTTTACCTCTACAATTGATAAAATAAAATTTACATATTAGAAGGAATTAATATAACTACACATTTAATATAAGTTTTACCAAACTGAAGATGACATTGGGTATAAACAAATTAAGCCATCTACCCTCAATAAGGTATGTGCATGCTCATGCTCATCTTGCTCTTGCTCCCATCCTCCTAATATCGGCCCAGGGTCATACTTTGTAAATAGCCTAAACTCGTTTCCATGCTTGATAGAATATTGTAGCAGAAATCCACATGGACGCAATCCTAAGAGTTTGGCTGATCTATCATGTTGTATTGTGCACCTGTACACATACATATGGAAACATAACCTTTTTATCAATTGTTTTTAGAGTGTTTTATCTGGTGGTTATGCTTACAGTTTACAAACATAAATAAGACAACCTATGTAAAATGTCGGTTATTTACCCACAAAACCCATGCTTATATACACATTAGAAAACACACATAAAAAAGAAGCAAATGAAAAATAAGAATTCTCAAATGTGTGCGTAAAAGCAAGTATAATTCTCGGGGGTTTTTAAGAAAACCAAACATTTCAGACACTATTCTCAAACACTCTTATAGTTGCGAGAAAATATCCATTTTCAAAATAAGTCAAAATGCTAATAAATTAATATGGCCACAAGTATCTATCAATTGTGGGATCAAACTGTAATAGTATATCTGTATATTTATCACACTAAGTGTCTATCAAATAGGTGCTTGTATTAGCATATTTGAATTCGAAAAGCTAATAAGCCATTATTTTCAACTAATGAGGTTATTAACATGGGCTTATGAATTCATAAGACATAAGCTCATAAGTCAAAAAAGTGTGCCAAATAAGCTAAATCCAAACACCCTTTAAAAATTAACAGAAAAGTTTCTAACCCATTCCTTTGACCTGTACATCCCATTCATTTTTCCTCTTCGACATAATATAAAACAACATACCTTTAGTTAATGGAAGCGTATGCGGAGCAAATCTTTCGGTTGCAAGTCTCACATGAGTGCTCCCATCTTTTGCACATTTAGGTCGTGCAGGACCGTATGTTAATTACATGTAACATGGATCATAAAATAGTTGTCACTTGTTTGCCATTAGACTAAAAACATGTAATAGCAGTTTATTGATTACATGAGCATAGTTAGACATTGTTTCCTAGATGCACGCGCTTATGCTCTTGCTTTTGTAGATGAAAGTTGTAACGTAAGATGTTACAAATCACCAATGTTAGGAACAACTGAGCCATAATAGCAGTAAAAAGTGGCCATTATTTAAGCCAAAAGTGACTCAAACAAACAACCATAATAACTCAGAATTGCAGTTAAAAAATAACGAATATGACATGCAAGGTTTACCTACTATTAAAGTCAAAGTGACCCAATTCAGCAGACCATAAAAAGCAGCCTAAATTGGCCTAAAACAGCTAGCTCGAAACAACAACCCAAAAAGACACAATTTGTATCTAAAAGTGACCTAAGGTCAACACCTAAACTAAAAACTAAAAACTAAAAACTATCAAGTCGAAATGAAACTGATAAAAAACGCACTACTTTATCATTTTTTTTGTATACTTTATATGCCCACCAACACTTCCAAATAAAGAAATCGTATATTTCCGTCAAAAGCAGCAACAACCCTAAACCACAATTGTGAAAAGCTAAATAAAAAACATTATCGACACACATATCGATATAATTAGCAAATTGGAGCTCATATTGAGGATAGTAAAAATTGTGGTTCTAAGTTTCAGATTAGATAAACCGATTGACACCCCTACACACAACTATAATAATAAACCATGACTTTACTAAATGGATGAGGTTTTCCATATTCGGGTTACTCAGGGAGGGCTACGCGGCCTAACCTGCATATCTTGTGATCGTTTCAGGACCCTTCCTTGGCCACCTCAAGATGTGCCTAGTGAGGTTCAAACTTGAGACATCCTATGACAAATCAGGACTGACCAGGCCACCTTTGTGGTGGTTAACAATCACAACTTAATTCACTGTTAACTGAATGCAGAATACATTGCATAAAAGTACTATGATTAAAATGACCCAATAGTTGTTAAAAAAAAAAGACCCAATAGAGCAGCCAAAAATGACTAATATAGCAACCTAAGTTGGTTCAAAACAACAACTCAAAAAGACACAATTTGCATATAAAAGAGACCCAAGGTCAACATCTAAACTAAAAACTGTTAAACGTGGAGTTACAAATACTAAACAATAACTCAAGGCCTGTCACATAGCAATAGTGTAGATTTTCCATATATCTAATTATCGTCAGGTATGTTACTGGGCCTTAGTTGGCTACTTTTAACCGTTCATACATAAAACATGAAAGAAAATAATTCTCAAAAAGAAACTAATGGGCTGCATTAGTTTTGAGAACTCAATACATTAAGATTAGAATTTAAATATTTTTAGTTGGTATCTCTATGCAAAACTTTCATGATACTGATAAAAAGGGGGGAAAAAAAAGACCACCAAAGTTTGTAATTCTAGCGTGTTCAACCTAATAGTATCAACAAAAGAAATTGCAGAATCTGCTATATAGGACTTTTGCATGTTTTAAGATATATTTCTTGTTTTGTAATATAATGAAAGAATGAATAATATACCAATTTTTTCCATCAAAAGTGGATGCCGAAATAACCCCTGGTATCTTTGGATACCAGTGGACATCAAAGTTCCAACTCGTTTCTGCTGGAAGTTCCATAAGTTTTTCATCGGGTAACTCACATGCTTAGTAATCAAAATAAGTACAGTAAGTTCGAAAGTAAAACCATCAGCCTAAAACAGCTATGACAGACCTCAACTGAATTGGTGTCCCAGTATATAGTGCGGTTGTCTTTGGCACAGGTAATCAAATAGGAGCTATCATTAGGACACCAAGACATTGCAACAACTGGTTAATTGGGTTGTTAGAATTAATGTGTTACACATGTAAAAATTAATTGAAGAGTGACATCATTAATAGAAGACGATCAACCAATAAATAATTACCATCATACTTTTAGTGTGACCTACCAACTCCCGCAGTGGAGACATGTGTTCCACATATCTGATATATGCATGATCAATAGATATGTAAATTAAATAAGTAATATATTTACAAAAAAACGTGTAATTAGCAAATAAATTAGTACCCTCAAAGAAGGTGAACTGTCATCGTCTGAAGCAACAATAAGTTATGTGGCCATATCAGGATGCAACTGCAAGACAGAGCATCGCCTTCTGACTTAATCTGAGAATCTGTAAATCAAAAAGTTCTTGCAAAATAGGTTAAAAATCCAAGTATGCATCACAAATTCATAACACCAGATTCTAGAAACATACCTTATAATCAGTTTTTGCTTCCTCAAGTCTCAAACCACTATAAATATAGAAATAATGAACCATTAGTTTTTCTACATTACATTAGCTATGCACTAATCTCTGTTTCCATTCATACTGATTGTTCCATTTGTAGAAGTGGATGCCAAGATTGGTTGAACTTTCTTATTCCTTGATAAAAATGATATTTCACCTTGGGTAGCAGATCTACTTCCCTGCATAGAGAATTTTATAACACTAAGCATAAAGCTAAATACACTGATAGTCTTTGAAGTATTTTACTTCAACCGACATTATGTTTAAACTTACAACATGGCCATCAAAAGGACCGGGCAAGGCTGTTTCATTTGGTGTCTCAAGTGGAGAGTCAAACTTAGAGGCATTAGGAATCAACCACATGTCATTAGTAATTCAGTTTACCTTTGGTTCTATTTATGCTAAAACACAATTTTGTAATTTATTCTAACACGAAAAATGCCATTTGAAAACTCATTTTGCTCTAGCATGGGATTTGAACTTAGAAGCATAGGGACCTAAACATCCATCTGACACATCATTTTATATACCTCTAATCCTATTTATCCTTAAACAAAAACTTTGTAAATCTTCTTAATACAACATCATCCACTTGTACTAATATATAAACATATAATTGTTATCATATTTAATTCTTCTTTCATTGTAAGATTAGAATATTTGAACCTCTTGAGATGGTTAGACTTTAGAAGTGAAGATGACACTGATTAGTATATGTATAACTATTTTTTCGGCTTAGCACCCAAAATAGTTTCTCCATGTTGGTGTTGAATAGTCTAGGCCATGTAACTTGATCGCTGGTCTAATAGTATGCAAACTCTAATAGTAGCTTTAAGGGGTGGTACGGGTCAATTATTAGAATTGGTTATCTCCTTATTCCTTTTTGATATAAGTTGTTCTGATAAGCAGCCATGCTTATGTTAAAAAGGTTTATAAGTAATCGCAAACAGTCTTGAAACTACATGTATGTTGTTTCAAAATGCGACTACGATACAATTTGTATATGGTCATACTAATGCTTAAAATAAATATATAAATTAGTTATGAGTTCATTATAATATTTGTAATGCTTTCACAATCATCTTGATGATCCTATTCATTAAAACTCCCTCCTTTACATTGAAATCAATTAACTTAGATCTATCGCCACAAGAACGACATACCAGCTTTATCAGTTATATCCAATTTTTACGATATTAGCATCATGATCATAAAAATAAGCATTATTTTTATGAGTATCATACCTCCTTGGCACAGACCCTTCAACCCACTAAAGTAAATCAAACACACAGTAAGAATTTAACAAAAAAAAAAAAAAAAAAAAAAAAAAAAAAAAAAGAATCATAATATACATACTCAACTTGTTCAATACCTAAACCACAATAAATCAAAAGTTAAAAAGGTAAAAACTTGGCTAATTTATAAAATAAAAAAATCAATGTAATCACCTGTATGAGATTGATCTGGTTTTGAGAACATAAGGACGTTCGCAACCATTGTTGTTTTGACCCGTGGAAGACCTCATAAAAATCGGAATATAATAAAAAATTGAAGAATCTTGGAACCTCAATTAATCCACTAAATCAAAAACTAAAGCTTGATATATTCCGATTTAGGTATAATTTAGTTTCAGCGAAACTGGTAAAAAACACATGTGAATAACAAATATAAAAAACGTGTAAACTTTGCAATAAACAACACGTTTATTTGCTTATTTGAGCGATTGATTCAAAAAACAAATATAACTTAACCTTTTTAAAAACTTTGATATACCTCTTCACTAATTGTGTCATTATTTTGCTTTATTGATTAATCATTCATCTGGGATTGATGATTAATTGCATAAAAAAGGTATCAATTTGTGAAAAGAATTGATGAGTCCGATTTTGTTTTGGTGAAATTAGGGTTTTTTTTTTTGGTCGATGTGATGAAAGAAATCCAGGAAAGGATTGGCTGTGTTTGGTTTTGTTTTTCATACTTTTGACACATTTAACTTTTTACTTGCTTTTCATCTAAAACGAATTTATATTTTTTTTTGTTAAATTAGGAAATATTTAAGGCTCTTTTTGTTAAAACTCTTTAAAATTAAAAAAATAATAATTCAATTATTACCTAATAAGGTATGATTTGATTATTTTGAAATGAAAAAGTCCCCACTAGGGGTTTTATTTTATTAGGTAAAAGATATAGTTTATTGGTAGGTGTTACTATTAAATAATTGAAATTACTCAATTTTAAGTGTAAATAATGAAAATAAAAAAGATATATAGTTTTTATAAGTAGCGATAGAGATATATCTTGTTCTTATCTTGCTATTGACGGAATTAATATCCTCCACTTTTGTCATTCAGCTGCATGACATTTAATTGTTTTCATCTCTTGGACAAGTTAAATTGTTATTTTGGATTGTTAGATGAAGGTTAAGTATAATCATGTTATTATAACACCCAGCCAAAGAAATGCAACTAAACTTAGTGAAACGTGACCAACAGTTTAATTTAATATGCATGCAACCACGTAAATATATTCTCCGCCAAAATTAATTTGTTTTCCTAGGTTTCCCCATTAGATTTGTTTGCTAGAAAAACACACAAATAATTCATCCTAGAAATACTCGTAGCCATTTTACTATATTTAAGAAATGATCATGAGCTAGTGTGGGCTTCCTGATCCAAAACTAGCAAATAAAACGGAGAAAACTTAATCTGCCCAGTGGGTAGTCTACCCATACATATATATGTCGTCGACGTCAGGTGATCATATAAGGCCGCAAGTAGAGAGGGTTGTGATAGTACAAGATGCATCTACTCCTATTAATGTTGAGGCTTTGAGATGGGCTCTCACAAACCTTCATCTTAAACAAGGTGACATTATGAGGTTGTTCCGAGTTGTCCAGCCCTTCGTGATTAACCGTAGTTATCATCGACCACTTCTTCCCAGCTGCGGATTATGCTTTTCAATGCCTTCTTCTTCTTCTTCTTCTTCATATCATGACATAAGCAAAATTAGTTTCAGTGATTCTCTAACCAATCTCATTACGTCAGGTAGCTATTTATGACATATATGTAAGTTTTATTAATGATTCGTTTTCATTTTGATCATCAATCAACCTATGAATTGAATGATCAGGTGGAGGGAGCGAGGAAAAATTGAATTCAAGCGCCACAATCCAAAAGAAATATGAGACCATAGAAAGAGAAATCTTCGAAAGGCAAGCCGAGTCTCAAAACAACATGGAGATCAAACATATAACTCAACTTGCTCTATCTAAACAGATTGATTTTGACACGTCGGCTGAGGGAGGGACCTTGAAAGATTTTACTGTTCAGGCTGCTAAGGACTTTGGAGCAACTTACCTCATCCTAGACAGGTCGGTCTGGTTATAATCTATTACTTAATCTATATATACAGTACAAACATATGCCTCATGTTCTCTGTATACGTACATATTACTAGCTTTTAAAAGTGATCCATCGATGATGATGTTAAGCAGTCAAATGAAGAAAGATCAAAAGTATGTAATCGAGAATCTTACCAATTGCGCCATCTTGATAATGAGGCGAAATGGCCATGTAGATACTTTAAGAGATCCCAAGCCTGAAAAGGACGTTAACCCACACATTAATATTCATCAAACTTCTACATGTGAGTACCCTTCAAACCAAAACTAGGGAAAACTATTTCTGGTTATTTTAATGTAATAACTGAATTTGCCCTTGTTACATTATATACAGATGGGGAGCGTATGCAAGAGTTGGTCTATGATTACCTTTTTTGTACAATTTGCGGGCATGAAAGACTGGCTAATGGCTTCTTTGCACAGTTCACACACGCAGAACTCACTTTTGCGACATACGGGTTTTCTCAAAAGTATCTTTTATCTAAACAACGAAAGAGAGTTTATAAAGGAACTTTGCGCAGTGGGCTTCAGATTGTTATTAGAAAACACTTCTTTGCAACCATTAAAGAGGAAGACTTCAGGTCGCTAGCACATACACTTAGCAGCGCCAGGCATGAACATGTAGCGACACTGCTAGGATTTTGTTCGGAAGGATATCACAGATTCCTTGTCTATGACTTTGTTTGCAATCACTCTCTCAGCACACATTTATCAGGTATACATATATATATGATCAAGCAAATGCTATATATTGAGTTCAATGTATTCCTAAAGCAATGCAGACATCATTAATTACCCGTAATGGACTAGTCCAATATAACTTTAAGTTTGTATGTGTAGCAAGAAGTGGAGACTTGACATGGGAACGAAGGCTGGAAATAGCACTGGGAACATCAAAAGGATTGGAATATTTGCATAGTCGAAACATTTATGGATGTGTGAGACCAAGAAACATTCTTCTCACACATGACTTCCAACCACGGGTACATACTTAATTTTCAAACCTTCGATCATTACTCAATCTTCTTATGGATAATACATATTTGGTCTTGTTTATATTGAATGAGGATAATTTCTTTGAAGCTTGCGAACTTTGGTCTCACGAAGAACCCATATGAGGACTTGAATCACTTGTCAGAAACGAGGGTCCTCAAGACATTTGAGTACTTAGCGCCAGAATATGATGAAACTGGGACAGATTCAAGCAAAACTGATGTCTATTCATTCGGGGTGGTACTCCTTGAATTACTAACAGGAAGAAAGACTCCAGAAGAAACGAATGGGGAAAGCTTTTTGAGATGGGCAAGGCCACTATTAGCAGAAAAGGTATATATGGATTTAGTAGATCCAGCTATGAAGGAAGAAACACACCTTCTTCAACTCGTTTTGATTGTTCGCCTTATAGAGAATTGTCTTTCCTATGACCCGAATGAAAGATGTTCGATAGCAGAGGTACATAACTAATTAATTACTATTTCTTTCCACATGTACTGTCAATTTACATACACGAGAATTTGCAATTGTTACATCTTTTATTCTTTACTTAACTAACAGGTAGTAGCATATTTGAGGGACATTGTGGAAAGCAACGACCATTAATTCTAGTGACACTTGAAGTACATGGATGGTAATCGTTTCAAAGAGCCGTATGTGTTCATGTATACTTGTTAATGATCATGATATCATCAATAATTAAGTTTCAACTCCGAGAGCATGCAATTAGATCATTGTTTATGCAATGGAATATTAATATTGTCGTATGGTTATTCAAGTTCATTGATAGTTACCTCTAATTCCACCATCCGTATGTGTTCATGTATACTTGTTATATAGTTTATGCTGGTTGTTCTCGGGCATCGCCTATTTACAGATAAAGTGACTCAGGCATCGCCTATTTACAGGGAGGGTTGTAAGCAGTGTACAAAACAGAATAAAAGATGGAAACAGATAAGACAGTACATATAGAAATGATTATATTAAGAACGTACGCCCGGCCACGGCCAATGTCATGTGTAGAATGAAGATTGAAATAAGTATATGCCTGTATGAGAGATTATAACCATGTATCATGAGGGTATGTTGAAGTGAAAAAGCCATGATATCACAAACGCAAAAACCAAACACGCCAAAATGAAATTCAGAATTCTGTGTCCATTAATGCACCCCCGGCCTCGTGTTGCTATTGACATGTGTGTTGTGGCTACACTTGTTGCTGCCGAATTCACATTTGTCGCTCCTTGAGTTGTGGATGGCGTCTCATTTGCAACAACTAGGTTGGTTACAATTGAATTGCAGATTTCACATATTCTGTGAAAGAGTTAAAATATAAAGTTACAGGTCATTCTAGTAAAAGATAAAAACCTTTTAAACATGCAGTAAAACACTATGAATAAGGTTGTCACTTGTACAAAAACCAATGGTATGGTATGGCAGAATTTGTTGAACAGTGTGCCCTGAGAATAATGTTGGTGGCTATTAAAGAAATAGGGAAATGTACTTGAACAGAATCCAATCTAAACAGATCATGTTAATACAGGCTGGAGTGATCCTTAAGTAATGTTGTTACAGTACACATAATAAAAAGAAAAAGATTGGTTTTGGATACTTTTCTTAGACCTCTGCACATACATACTGCAGAAGAATCTTGAGGAATAAAGATATGTACCCATTTGAAAAAAGTAAATATCTTTCACCCTTTTTATCACAGATTGTGAGCAACTAATGTTACACATAGCTTAAACTATAATACTCATATTAATTTCTAACTTGTCCTAAATAATAATGCAAAAAGCATTTAGAATAACCAAATTCATGTTAATAGAATAAAATAGTGAGAAAAGAAAAAGAAGAGAGAATAAATGTATGTATGTATGATGGAATTGTGGGTGTAAATCACACAGAAATTGCTTTTGATTTTGCTTTAATTAGTCCTTTCTTTAATTGACAAAAGAAAACAACATGATAATAAAAATCTTGTTCAATTACTTTTATGACCCACTAAGTGCTAGCATCTCCTATAGAAGTTTATATGAGTGATTTATGGTGACTTTGCATCCAGTTTATACAATTCAATTGCTATTGCATAGGAAAGTTTATATGAGTAAGTTTATACTAGTAGAAAGAAAGGTTTATAAAAAGATAGGAATTAAGCATGCAGTAAGTAAGGTTGTGTTTGTTTTTTAAAAAAAAAAAATCTTACTAGCCCTCTTACTTGATTTACGTAAATAAATTGCAAAAACGAGTACTTAAAATCATTCGGACAATTATAAAAAAACAAACAACATTATTTCGTTTATATTTAGACATTCTAGCCGCCTCTTACTAGTAAGATGTGATAGTCAGATTCAGACCTAAAACATCGCAAAGAAACAAACACAAATGGAAAATGAAGAAGAAAGTTACTTGTTGCCTTTGATTTTGAACCAAGTATCAGCACAATGTTGATGAGCAAGAGCTAAATCATCTTTACAGCAACAACCCAATTCAATCAATTCTTGTTCTTCATCATCATTATCAACAAGGCTACTCAGTTGGCAGATTCTACAATCTCTGACATCATCCACTACTAGAATTACATTAACATTCTTCTTGTCATTTAGCTGGACAGAACAATCAGAGGAAGAGGAAGAAAGTCTGCCAATTTGAATTTCATCATCTTCATTGTCATTTGAGTTGTAAAACTGAGAGTAACATGACCCTACTTCTTCTTCTTCATCTTCTTCTTGGGAATAATAACAAGATTGATCAGATGTATGATGATGATGATGATGATGACCTCCACATTCTAAATCAATTATCACCATTTATTTGCATACATACACAAGAAGAATGAGAAAAGAAATAAGGTTAATTATAAAAGGAGGATGAGGAGGAGGAATTGTAGGGAAAAAGAGACAGACTGAGGCTTTATTCAGTGTCTGTCGAGTAGTACTAATAATAATAATAATAATAATAATAATGTGGCTGCCTTTTTGCATTTTACCAACAAAACAAATTCCTATTTTTCATTTATTATTAATGAGTGAATCACATAAAGATAATAATAAAAGGAGAGCGAAATACTTGGTTGGTTTGTAACAAACTTTTCTATTTACGCTCTCCATAAACATCCCTTTTCCACATCATATCTTCTTCTCCTCTACCTTTGTATTTCATTTCATATATAAACAAAAGAACCAACACATACACATATATATTTACAACAAACATCATTTCATTCTCTTTTATTTAAGCGGACCATAAACATCCCTTTTCCACCCTATCTAAAGTTTTTCATTGGGCAAATACGAAAAAAATGCACTGTACTTGTTAAACATAGTACTTTTATGTATTGAACTTTTTTTTCTTCATTTGTGTACTAAACTTTAAATTTTTTGCCACTTTTACGCACTTTGAGACAATTTTGCCCCTCAAATCTTTGAAAATCCATGGGCAAAAATGCCATAAAATTGTACAAAAATGCATAAAAGAGGCAAAAAAATGCAAGTTTAGTACACGAATGAGGAAAAAAAAAGTTCTATACAAAAAAGTACTATTTTTGACAAGTATAGTGCATTTTTTTGGTATTTTTCGTTTTTCATTTCACTTGTACGATACATCAAAACCATTTTGAACCAACTTAACAACTAGTGTTTACGCTTACTTATATATTATTTGCTTGTACACCTATGTTTGCTATTGCTTAATTATATCATTTTTATGGTAAAATCAATCCACCTGATAACTAAACCATTTATATATGTTTCAAAGATTACGTAATACATACAAGTATATAATAACGTGTTTGTTAAGGCTAATTTATAAGATGCAATATGCGTGTACTTAATTAGAAAAACCTACCTAGCTTAATTGCCTATATGTATCACATACATCACATGATGACAATGGACCAATTTCTTAAACCAATATAATGTGGTCGAGTGACTACTTTTATTTATTCAGAAAACAATAATAATACTAACAATAATATAAAAGTAGTGGTGGTGATATGGAGATGTGTACGTGGCAATGTGGCATTTGTCAATGGTGACTAGTACTAATTTGTTTACGTGGTGGAGTCTTTACAGAGTTGTGTCACCAAGTGTAAAGCACCTTTCTTTATTTACTTCAACTAAAAGTATATCTATCATCTATCTATGCACAAAATTCAGATAGTGTGGTAGGTGACCGAAAGTCCACGAGATTATTAGTTTAAGTAACTTAATGGGTAATTTCCAATCATATTCATGTTCGCCTTCTCGAGTTGCACTTAAATAAGCCATAGAGCCACTAAATTAAACTATTGGCGAGAGTCTAGGGGTGTAAACGAGTCGAGCTTTTAGCGAGCTACTCGAGCTCGAGCTTGATAATTTTCGAGCTCGAGTCGAGCTCAAACAAAATGTCGAGCTCCAATAATTTCACGAGCCGAGCTTTCAAAACTGGTATTTAGCTCGACTCGTTCGAAAGCTCGTTTAGTTATTCGAGCCAAACGAGTTACTCGAGCTAAACGAGTCGAACGAGCTAATCGAGCTAAATATGTAGTTACAAAAAATTGTAATTATATAATTTTAATTACTTATAGGTTAAAAACCAAAACTAATAATACGTTAATTTTCAATCACTTTAGTTTATATATTAAATATAAAATTTAATTAGTAAGCTTGACCTTTTGTTTTTATAGACCTCACATTGTTTTCCTTTTATTTAACTCATTCAATGTGGGATGTGAAATATAATCTTTTTTCTTTTCTTTTTTCATTCAAGCTTGTAAGTATTACTTTAGATTAAGCATTAGAACAATTTTTGTAATTGTAAACGAGCTGTCGAGCTCGAGCTTGAGTAAATAAACGAGCATATCAAGTTCGATCTTCTATACGAGCATCTTAAACTTGAAAGTTAGTTTATTATAGGATTACAAAAAAATGTTTAAAAATATTAAACGAGCTTCAAGCTCGAGCTCGAACAACAAAAAAAATATTCGAGCTCGAGCCAATTCTTAAAAGTTTATTCGAGCTCGAGCCGAGTTGTTAATAAACGAGCCTAGCTCGTTTAGGCCAAAACTCGACTCGGCTCGGATCGTTTACACCCCTAGGCGAGACTCTCTTTATAACCACAAAACCATGTAATTCTAAAGGTACGTTGTTATATAATTGACTCATAGCCGAGGGTGTGCGAGGTATGCTACCGTACAAAGCCTCAAAATTTTATGGGCCTCGAAATATATATCCCTTTTTATATTTTAGAGTGTCAAAATATACTTCCAATTTCAAAATGTTAACAGTATATGAAATTATGCTCTAAATATCATTTTAATGTGGTCTAGAGTGACGAAAAACTTATTAAAACTTAAAGCTGGTTGGTTACAATAAATTTTCATCATCTTTAGGCCTCATGAAATTTTTTGCACAAGGTCTCTGCTAACTCAGCTACGGCACTGAATTGACCAATACATAAACATCTATCATGACTCTTTAGCTTTTATTAAGAAAGGAGAGTTTCTACTTTCGGAAAGTTGTTCAATTTGGCAGTTGAATCATTCTACCATATTAATGGAATCAAGCTAGATAGGGATCGATCAGCTAACTGCAATATATATTTGGATAATATTTTCGACATCTTTGAACTAGAGGCACTTTATTTTGGATACATTTATTTTGGTGTATACCAATGGACAAATCTTCACCATCAATTTAATTTGATCTAATAGTTAAGATAAACCTATGATTTAATATGGAAACATAAGTCCATGTTTTTTTTCCTTTTTTTGTCTTTTTTATTTTTTTTTTTTCTTTCTTTCTTTTTGGTTTTTTGTCACGCATCTTTTTTTGTTTCTTTTTTGGTTTTTTTTTGTTTTTTTCTTTATTATTTTTTTGTCTTGCTTTTTTCACGCATTTTTTTTTAATGTTTTGTTTCTAAATCACTTTTTCCTCCTTTTTTTGTCTTTTTTTCTAATAAATGTTTTTTCGTAATACACGTTTTTTTTTTCTTTCATACGTTTTCGTTCGTTTTCATACGTTTTTGTCTGTTTTTGTACGTTTTCGCCTGCTTTCATATATTTTCGTCTGTTTTCATACGTTTCTCGTCCGCTTTCTTATGTTTTGCCCGTTCACGTTTGTTTTCATACGTTTTCATCTGTTTTCTTACATATTCGTTCGTTTTCTTACGTTTTCGTTCATTTTTTTACGTTTTCTTACGTTTTCGTTCGTTTTCATACGTTTTCATCCATTTTCGTCCAGTTTTCAAATGTTTTTGTCCTTTTCATACATGTTTTTATAATTTCATATGTTTTCTTCCGTTTTCATACATTTTCATTCGTTTTCGTTCATTTTTAATTGTTTTCTGCCATTTCTTTTCATATGTTTCTAAATATCGCAAGTCATATTCTGTGATATTCTAAACATCACAAGTTATATTCAAAATATCACTTGTGATATTCTGTGATATATCACAAGTGATATTCTGAATATCACAAGTGATTTTCTGTGATACGCAGAATATCACAAGTGATACTATGATTACCACAAATGATATTCTGGATATCATAAGTAATATTCGTCCATTTTTCTTACCTATTCGTCCTTTTTCAGACGTGTTTTTAAGCTTTCATACTGATTCGCCTTAAACTAGTTATCTTTTATTTCTCAACCACTTGTGAATGGTCAATAGTAAAGTCAAACTAATCAAGACAAATGCTTCCGTGAAATACAGTGTTTTCCCGGGTCGTAATGTCCCAACGAGGTGTGCGATGTTTTATTATAAACGAATCTGTGATTAGTGAATGTGAACAGGGAAGGTATAAAAGTGTGTGTGTGTGTGTGTTTAGACTAGGGTTTATAACTTAAAATGACTTAAATAAACTATCTTAATGATTACGTGAAATCTAGGTATTTAAAAACGTTTAAAACGTACACCAAATTAAAATCAGACGCGACTGCGTACTGAGAAAAAAGTGAGTTTTAAGGAAAAATAAACTATAAGGGTTAAAAATTAAAATTCTATAAACTTAAACTTAAAATAAAATTAAACTAAAAATAAAACTATTTTTTTAGATTATTATATTATTTATTATTAATTATTTAGTTAATAACTATTTAACTTTTTAATTAAAACTAACTTAAATAAAAACTAAAAAATGATTAACACTACAAATTAAACTAAAAATTTATAAAAATATTTTCTAAACTTAAAATAGAACTTGAAGAAAGTATAAAAAATAAAAATAAATGTTTTTGTCTTTTTATAGATTTTCTATTAATTAAAAACTATTTATGTTAATTATACTAATTAAACTATTTTAAATTACAAATAATATTAAACTAACTTAGAAAATTATGAAAAATTTTATATATCTAATTAACCATCATGGGAATCCTAAAAAATTATAAAAACTTTATTTTATATATTTTTAAACTAGTTAACTAATTATTATTCTATTTATTAATTAATATCTAATTAAACTATTTAAATTATGAAAACTATTAAATGAACAGTAAAAATTCTAGAAAAATTACTAAAATTATATTATGACTTATGGAAGCTAGGAAAAATATAAAATTTAGGTGTTACTATATAAAAACTAATTATGCTATTTATAACTTATTTATTGATTAATTACTAATAAAACTATTTTTAATTCTAATTAATACTAAAAGACAAAATAAAAATCTAAGAAAATTATTTAAATTACTTTAACCTATAAGGAAATTAATAAAAATATAAAAACACAACTTACTTAATAAAAATCTAAAAATGAAAATTAAAATTAAATTATATTAAATAGAAACTATCACTTATTTTTATATTTGTTTTTCTTGAATTTTCTTTTACCAACCTATTTTATACCTAAAAATAACTAACTTTTGTAAAAACAATTAATTTAGAACTTAATAATAAGCTAGTTATAAGCTATTATCCTAGACAGTTGACTTTAGTTGACTTAATGAGCAAATAAGCTCTTCTGAGCTGAAGTGGGTCCCACCTTGGTAAAACTTGGTTCCTCTGAGCTATTTGAACTTAATTAAGCACGATTTAAGCAATAAGATAGCTTGAATAAGCCAATACTCACAAATAAGCTTGTTGCTTATTGGATTCTGTCACAGGTTTTTGGGACAGACTTTGGAGGTCAATCTAGGTGGGGTCCACTAGACTAGGGGTCAAACAAAAGGTCCAACTAAACTCTCTGGTAGGAGGGGGGTTGGGAGAACCTAAAGCCTAGGTGTGGGGACCACTGTGGTAGCCACAAACCACCACCAAAGTGGTGGTGGTGTGGTGATGTACTGCTGCACAGAGCAGGTCTTTGCCCTGCAGCCCACTTCAAGGGGCTGTTTAGTCCATGTAAAAAAATCACAAAATTATGAAACTAGTGGAAATCTAAAGTTCAAGTGATAGGGTTTACACACAACAAATTTCAGACCCTAGATCATGACACAAAAATCACTAATATTCTTGCTAATTTGGTGAAAATCTGAACAATTACTTTTTGACTTTTTCTAATGTACTCCTACTTTGACTTATATGAGTTTAGATTTAATCCTAGTGACTTATTTTGCTATTATAAGTTATAATGATATGATCTTAAGCTAAAATAACAACCTATGAATGGAATTAATGAGATCACTAACTGAGAACCATAACAGTGAACAAATGATTAAGCTAAAACTAGTATTTTGACTTTTAACTTAAAACACCTAAAGTTTTATGAACTATCTATGCTATTGAACCTTGTTGTGACATGTACCAACTGAAAATAACAACAAAATCAAATCACAACACACAAAACAAACTTAATCCAAACACCACCTTATTTCACTGTTTTTATAATTTTCAAAGGATTGGACAAGGTTACACCATGAAGCTGATAAGAACTGATTAACTAACTTATTTAAACTATATTAAGTAACTTTTAAAACAGAAATAAACAATATATTAAGCTATACTATATTTGGCTTTTTAAAGGTTTTTAATGAGTTATTTAAGCAAAATGAATTAAAGACTGATAAATACTCATGAGACTAATGAAATATAATTAAAAACTACTAATAAGCATCAAATAACAATAATAAGCTTAATAATAAGTTATGAACAGTAGTATAGATAATAAAGCTTAAAAAAAACTGAAAATTGCTTACAATTGAATGAATAAGTAATAGGATGAACTAGATCAGAACTGAGCTTGGAATGTCACTTACCAAGTTTAGACCCCATTCCAGCTTAATTACCCCAGCTTATCAACCTCCACAGCTTATTTTGAGCTTATGTTGACTTTTTGACTTTTCTTGTATTTTTGAGTTTTTTTATTCTAAACTGCTTATTAGAATTTCTAATAACTTAACAAGCTTTGTCAAGGCTTGTGTGAGCTAATAAGACCAACAAACAACAATAATGAACAAAATTAAGGTACGAATGAGATTTTGAGTAAAGGAAAGGCATAAACTGAAATTGATTGATAAACTGAAATTAAGATTAAAGATAGTTGCAAATACACTAGGAATATTGAATACAAGCTTTTGAAATTGAAAATTACAACTAATTGGCTTATTACACTACCTACGGCTAAATTACACTAAGCTATTCTAATGCCCTCTCCACTGTGCTTCTTTCTTCCTTATAATGACTTCCCAGGCATTGTGGGACCCACTGGACCAAATCCCACCACTAATTAGAACCGTTGGATCACTGCAACAGATCCTAGCCATTTAAATAATTTTACGCGCCAAAAAGGTCTTTGCCAGTTGGGGGTTGCTTGTGAGGAATTTAAGGGAATTAATGGGTATTGGATGATTGTGTGAGGTGGAGAGACAGGTGGGAGAGGTGGTTTGTGAAAACTATGGGTGAGTGGTGGTTTGTGGTATTTGCAGTAGTGGAAGAAGGAGAAGGAGGGAAGGGTGACTGGGGTGGTTTTGGTGTTTGACCAGGGGTAAGGGGCTTTGACCCGTTTTTTAACTATTAAGGGTGTGGGCTGGTATGGGAAATGGGCTAAGATGGTGGGCTGGGTAAAAGGGTTGGGTAGGTTTATTATTTGGGTTTAGTTTTTGGTATTAATAATACATAGGTCCGTTTGGTTTTTAAGAAATTACAAGGACCAAAAATGTAATTTGGATAAAGTTGAGGGCTGTTTGTGGCATTATTCCAAAATTATCACAAGGGTCATAAATGCCATATGTGAATAGTACACGGTTTATTTTTGATGTTTTTCATTTTTTAAATACCGGGGACTATTTTTGCCAAACTTGTAAAGTTGAGGGGCCTTTTTGTAATTTCTCCAAACTTTTCCACCCAAGGACTAATAGTGACAATTATGAATTCCTTAGGACCCTTAATGATAATTTTCCTATTTTGAACACCCAGGGGCTAATTCTGCCATTATTTGAAAGTCCAGGGACCAAAACTGACAAACTGCCAAACTTGAGGGACCAATTATGTAATTTCACCAAACTTAACACCAAGGACCATTCCTGAAAAAGATTATTAGTATAAGGACCAAAATTGCTTTTCTCAAAGTTTTTACATCCCAGGGACCATTTCTGTCAATTTCCAAAGTTGAGGGACTAAACTTGTAATTTTGTGAAACTTTGCACCAAAGGACTAAATATGTAACTTTATGATTAAAAAGGACCTTTGATGACATTTTCATGTTTTTAGAATAACCAGGGACTAGTTTTGACAATTTATGAAACTTGAGGGACTGAAACTGCCAATTATGCAAACTTTGTACGTTTTTCATCTGTTTTTGCATATTTTGCATTTGAAACATATAAAACACACCTTTAAGATATTTTAAGTATTTTGATACATATTTGAGTGTTTTTGTATGTTTTGGCAGTTCAGATTAGTATAAAATGATGAGTATTTAGACACTCATCAATCCCCCACACTAAACTATTGCTAGTCCCTAGCAATCTATTGAGAAAAACTTAATGGATTTGAAAAACTCTTTACCAAAAGCCATCACTTCTGGAGTAGCCAGGTGTAAGAACTGTGGCACACCTGATAACCGTGTGATTTTGAGCAAATCACCAGCTGTCAACGGATTTGATTAGTCTTTACCAAAAGTCGTTTGCTTCTGGACTAGCCAACTCTTGATGGAATAGTCAACATCTTGGTGAGCTGATTACCAATTATGGTTTTTCCACGGCCTTTACCACAAGCCATAATCTTGCGGGCTAGCCAACTCATTAGCTTTTGAGGATAATGGGGAGTTGAGGAACCATACAATTTTTGGCAAATTGCAAGCCATAAACGGGTTTGAGTTATCTTTACCAAGAACCGTTTGCTCCTGGATTAGCCAATCCTTATGTGGGTTAGACATGGCGGACTGATAACCATTTGTTGCGTTCTAAGTGAGAAGAAAAAAAAAATTTAAAATTTTGGCTAAAATGGGGGTTCTTGATGGAACATGTGTTTAAATTCGTTAGAATAACGAATCTCCCCCCACACTTAGAACTGAATATTGTCCTCAATATTCAAAGCACCGGGTGTTAAACCGAACTTAGAACGTAAAAAGAAAATATTCCATAGCCTTTATTTATTTAAGATGTATATACATACAATTATTTTTTTAGATAAAACTTCTTAAATAGAAGCTATCACTATATGTACATTTTTATTTTATTTTTTTATTTTTTTTATTTTTTTATTTTTATTATTATTATTTTTTTTTAGATATATACAACATGTGGGGCATCTCCCCCACACTAGGGTGTTACACACGGGTGAAAACCCATGTTTTTGCTAATGTTTTTGATTCCCGAGTCACTAGCTTTGACTCGACCCCGAATTTATTTGTCCATGGGGAAGCAAGTGGAAGAGACAATCTCAATCGGACTTTCATTCAAGATGTTCGGATAAACATTTGAAGCACGTGAAAGTTCCACACCGATGAGACAAGTAACCGGCTCATAATTTATAAATGAGAATGCCGGGATCAAAGATAATGTCTTCACTCCCGAAAGAGTGAAGAACAGGATAAGGAACAGAATATATGAAGAAAAGAAAGAAAGTCATGATGAAAATCATAACTAACTCTTCTTCCTCAATAGGAGAATTCATTGTATCATGAATCTCCTCATTTAAGCTCGTTTGATCAAGACATATTATGGGTATGTCTAGATCAAAATAGAAATTATCATACTCTGGTAGAGATATGATATGAGTGAGTTCACCGGAGAACTCCTCAAAGGTGAATGATTCGTATTCGGGATTGATTTGAGTGAGTTCATTGGGGAACTCCTCAAAAGTAAATGATTCATAAACGGGAAGAGAATTATGAGAATGAGAAGTGGTGATACCACTTATCTTCTCTTCCGTTTGATCAAAATGGAACGTTTGCAATTCAGGAATAGAATCATTGATCAAAACCTCACTATCCTTGACGGGGATAGGAGATGAAATAGGCTTTTCATTAAAAACCTCGATTCTAGAAATGAGAAGGTTAGCATTTAATAATGTAAGACGAAGAGATTCGTCTTGGATGATTTCTTCCTCATTCTCTTCTTCTGAGTTGACAAGCTCAGAAGGTAATTCCCCCACATAACTTATGTCTCCACAAGATAAAGAATAGTTCTCATCAGAATCAGAGAACATCTCAGTATGATTATTTGGAAAGACAAGAGGGGGAGGAATATCACACACATGATCAAGAATTCCCTGTGACTCTCTTGGGATTGGGACAAGGCTCTCAACACTAGACTTTATGAATTCGTCCGATTCCTTTGCAGGAACAGTGTCAAGATGCTCGTCCCCCATGTTCAGAGAGTGAGTGGGAACCTCGGGTGTGATAACATCATACTCAGGGAGATGAGAAGGACTAGCAGTAATGGAGTCTACAAGTTCCATTATTTCTACTGCTGGTGATTCAGTTATATTCTTTTCTCCCTGCATATGCATGGAAGGAGTCTCAACTGATGAACATGATGAGGTATCATCACATTCATCATCCTCATCGAGAAAAACAGCATTTTGAAATTTGGTACGTGTTATAGCTGCTTGTTCTAAGACAAGTAATTCTTCCATGCTTCTTTCGTCTCTAGCAGCATGTTTTTCAGCAAGTAATTCCGTGATAGACTTATCACGAGAATATTGAGTGAGTGGAGACTGTGGGGGTGTGGATGTGTCAAAACCGGAAGGTTGACATTGATCATCATTATGAGGACCCCCACAATATACACAAGAAGAACTTGGTGCATTGTGAGACGAAATATTAGCCAACTCCTCCTTAAGATCTTTAAGTTTCTCAAGAACCTCTAGACAAGGGTCTTGCTGGATGTGAGGAGTTGCTTGGTTTATTTGGAACTGTGGAGGTGGGTCTTGAAACGAATAGTCATAATTGTTACAAGGAAATGGATTCCTTGTTTGACAATCAGAGCTAAAGTGTGGACCTCCACAGTACTCACAACAGTTGAACTGATGTGGTTGTGAGTCGTATGTGTTTAAGTCATAATTGTTATTAGGAACCTGTTCATAGACAAACTGATTCCTAGTTTGACAATCAGAACTGTAGTGTGAACCACCACAATACTCACAACAGTTAAACTGTTGAGCCTGGCTTGGTGTATTTTGATACGAAGCATCATTGAGATTTGGATAATATGATTCTTGCTCGTATGAATGTGATGGGTAGTTGGAAAAATTTGAGGAGTCGTTGAATGAGTTTTGATTAGGATCATAAGCAAATGAATTACTCGATCCACAAAACAAACAACTCCCGTTTTGGATATCATTACCACATTGTTCACATGTACACCAATGACATGGAAAACCGAAAAGCGGCTCACCACAACCGACACAAGAAACAAAATCTGGAGGTGGGACAAGTGGTGTGCTCTGAGAGCTAGGAATTTCCACCACTTCCGTTATGGTCTCGGGTTTTTGTTTTTGATAAATGTGAAGATTGGGTAAGTCGTTCTTTTCAGTGACTACCCTAAGCTCTGTACGTTTGATTGACAAACTTTTAACCGTAAACCGTGAAAGATCAGGATTGATTTTTGAAGGTTTAGGATCATTTGTGAGCTCAGGTTTTTGGACAACCGTGGTTTGGACGTATTTAGCACCTCCATCGTCAGAAGAAAGTACAAGGTCCTTTGTCACCTCGGTTTCTCGTTCCATTTCCCTCACTGGAGAGGGAATATGAATCGATGGTCTATCATAATCAACATGACATCTCGATATCTTGGACAAGGCCACAAGTTTCTCAACTTTGCTTTTACAGGCCCTTTGTTTAAAGAAATCGTCATCGAGAGATGCCATTAGAATCAATTATGAGATAAGTGGAAGAATGTAGAATCAAAGGGTTTTGGGGATGAGAAATGAAGAATCAAATAGGTAAGGGTGTAAAGGTGAATATTTTTGTGTTTTATTTTATAAAAATATAGATAAAAGATGGTAAATATACAATGGATGTGTATTCAGGTTTACTAATACGCAAAATCGTTTAGAATAAGCGCACAACCTCCCCGGCAGCGGCGCCAAATTTTGATTCGCCTTAAACTAGTTATCTTTTATTTCTCAACCACTTGTGAATGGTCAATAGTAAAGTCAAACTAATCAAGACAAATGCTTCCGTGAAATACAGTGTTTTCCCGGGTCGTAATGTCCCAACGAGGTGTGCGATGTTTTATTATAAATGAATCTGTGATTAGTGAATGTGAACAGGGAAGGTATAAAAGTGTGTGTGTGTTTAGACTAGGGTTTATAACTTAAAATGACTTAAATAAACTATCTTAATGATTACGTGAAATCTAGGTATTTAAAAACGTTTAAAACGTACACCAAATTAAAATCAGACGCGACTGCGTACTGAGAAAAAGGTGAGTTTTAAGGAAAAATAAACTATAAGGGTTAAAAATTAAAATTCTATAAACTTAAACTTAAAATAAAATTAAACTAAAAATAAAACTATTTTTTTAGATTATTATATTATTTATTATTAATTATTTAGTTAATAACTATTTAACTTTTTAATTAAAACTAACTTAAATAAAAACTAAAAAAAGATTAACACTACAAATTAAACTAAAAATTTATAAAAATATTTTCTAAACTTAAAATAGAACTTGAAGAAAGTATAAAAAATAAAAATAAATGTTTTTGTCTTTTTATAGATTTTCTATTAATTAAAAACTATTTATGTTAATTATACTAATTAAACTATTTTAAATTACAAATAATATTAAACTAACTTAGAAAATTATGAAAAATTTTATATATCTAATTAACCATCATGGGAATCCTAAAAAATTATAAAAAATTTATTTTATATATTTTTAAACTAGTTAACTAATTATTATTCTATTTATTAATTAATATCTAATTAAACTATTTAAATTATGAAAACTATTAAATGAACAGTAAAAATTCTAGAAAAATTACTAAAATTATATTATGACTTATGGAAGCTAGGAAAAATATAAAATTTAGGTGTTACTATATAAAAACTAATTATGCTATTTATAACTTATTTATTGATTAATTACTAATAAAACTATTTTTAATTCTAATTAATACTAAAAGACAAAATAAAAATCTAAGAAAATTATTTAAATTACTTTAACCTATAATGAAATTAATAAAAATATAAAAACACAACTTACTTAATAAAAATCTAAAAATGAAAATTAAAATTAAATTATATTAAATAGAAACTATCACTTATTTTTATATTTGTTTTTCTTGAATTTTCTTTTACCAACCTATTTTATACCTAAAAATAACTAACTTTTGTAAAAATAATTAATTTAGAACTTAACAATAAGCTAGTTATAAGCTATTATCCTAGACAGTTGACTTTAGTTGACTTAATGAGCAAATAAGCTCTTCTGAGCTGAAGTGGGTCCCACCTTGGTAAAACTTGGTTCCTCTGAGCTATTTGAACTTAATTAAGCAAGATTTAAGCAATAAGATAGCTTGAATAAGCCAATACTCACAAATAAGCTTGTTGCTTATTGGATTCTGTCACAGGTTTTTGGGACAGACTTTGGAGGTCAATCTAGGTGGGGTCCACTAGACTAGGGGTCAAACAAAAGGTCCAACTAAACTCTCTGGTAGGAGGGGGGTTGGGAGAACCTAAAGCCTAGGTGTGGGGACCACTGTGGTAGCCACAAACCACCACCAAAGTGGTGGTGGTGTGGTGATGTACTGCTGCACAGAGCAGGTCTTTGCCCTGCAGCCCACTTCAAGGGGCTGTTTAGTCCATGTAAAAAAATCACAAAATTATGAAACTAGTGGAAATCTAAAGTTCAAGTGATAGGGTTTACACACAACAAATTTCAGACCCTAGATCATGACACAAAAATCACTAATATTCTTGCTAATTTGGTGAAAATCTGAACAATTACTTTTTGACTTTTTCTAATGTACTCCTACTTTGACTTATATGAGTTTAGATTTAATCCTAGTGACTTATTTTGCTATTATAAGTTATAATGATATGATCTTAAGCTAAAATAACAACCTATGAATGGAATTAATGAGATCACTAACTGAGAACCATAACAGTGAACAAATGATTAAGCTAAAACTAGTATTTTGACTTTTAACTTAAAACACCTAAAGTTTTATGAACTATCTATGCTATTGAACCTTGTTGTGACATGTACCAACTGAAAATAACAACAAAATCAAATCACAACACACAGAACAAACTTAATCCAAACACCACCTTATTTCACAGTTTTTATAATTTTCAAAGGATTGGACAAGGTTACACCATGAAGCTGATAAGAACTGATTAACTAACTTATTTAAACTATATTAAGTAACTTTTAAAACAGAAATAAACAATATATTAAGCTATACTATATTTGGCTTTTTAAAGGTTTTTAATGAGTTATTTAAGCAAAATGAATTAAAGACTGATAAATACTCATGAGACTAATGAAATATAATTAAAAACTACTAATAAGCATCAAATAACAATAATAAGCTTAATAATAAGTTATGAACAGTAGTATAGATAATAAAGCTTAAAAAAAACTGAAAATTGCTTACAATTGAATGAATAAGTAACAGGATGAACTAGATCAGAACTGAGCTTGGAATGTCACTTACCAAGTTTAGACCCCATTCCAGCTTAATTACCCCAGCTTATCAACCTCCACAGCTTATTTTGAGCTTATGTTGACTTTTTGACTTTTCTTGTATTTTTGAGTTTTTTTATTCTAAACTGCTTATTAGAATTTCTAATAACTTAACAAGCTTTGTCAAAGCTTGTGTGAGCTAATAAGACCAACAAACAACAATAATGAACAAAATTAAGGTACGAATGAGATTTTGAGTAAAGGAAAGGCATAAACTGAAATTGATTGATAAACTGAAATTAAGATTAAAGATAGTTGCAAATACACTAGGAATATTGAATACAAGCTTTTGAAATTGAAAATTACAACTAATTGGCTTATTACACTACCTACGGCTAAATTACACTAAGCTATTCTAATGCCCTCTCCACTGTGCTTCTTTCTTCCTTATAATGACTTCCCAGGCATTGTGGGACCCACTGGACCAAATCCCACCACTAATTAGAACCGTTGGATCACTGCAACAGATCCTAGCCATTTAAATAATTTTACGCGCCAAAAAGGTCTTTGCCAGTTGGGGGTTGCTTGTGAGGAATTTAAGGGAATTAATGGGTATTGGATGATTGTGTGAGGTGGAGAGACAGGTGGGAGAGGTGGTTTGTGAAAACTATGGGTGAGTGGTGGTTTGTGGTATTTGCAGTGGTGGAAGAAGGAGAAGGAGGGAAGGGTGACTGGGGTGGTTTTGGTGTTTGACCAGGGGTAAGGGGCTTTGACCCATTTTTTAACTATTAAGGGTGTGGGCTGGTATGGGAAATGGGCTAAGATGGTGGGCTGGGTAAAAGGGTTGGGTAGGTTTATTATTTGGGTTTAGTTTTTGGTATTAATAATACATAGGTCCGTTTGGTTTTTAAGAAATTACAAGGACCAAAAATGTAATTTGGATAAAGTTGAGGGCTGTTTGTGGCATTATTCCAAAATTATCACAAGGGTCATAAATGCCATATGTGAATAGTACACGGTTTATTTTTGATGTTTTTCATTTTTTAAATACCGGGGACTATTTTTGCCAAACTTGTAAAGTTGAGGGGCCTTTTTGTAATTTCTCCAAACTTTTCCACCCAAGGACTAATAGTGACAATTATGAATTCCTTAGGACCCTTAATGATAATTTTCCTATTTTGAACACCCAGGGGCTAATTCTGCCATTATTTGAAAGTCCAGGGACCAAAACTGACAAACTGCCAAACTTGAGGGACCAATTATGTAATTTCACCAAACTTAACACCAAGGACCATTCCTGAAAAAGATTATTAGTATAAGGACCAAAATTGCTTTTCTCAAAGTTTTTACATCCCAGGGACCATTTCTGTCAATTTCCAAAGTTGAGGGACTAAACTTGTAATTTTGTGAAACTTTGCACCAAAGGACTAAATATGTAACTTTAAGATTAAAAAGGACCTTTGATGACATTTTCATGTTTTTAGAATAACCAGGGACTAGTTTTGACAATTTATGAAACTTGAGGGACTGAAACTGCCAATTATGCAAACTTTGTACGTTTTTCATCTGTTTTTGCATATTTTGCATTTGAAACATATAAAACACACCTTTAAGATATTTTAAGTATTTTGATACATATTTGAGTGTTTTTGTATGTTTTGGCAGTTCAGATTAGTATAAAATGATGAGTATTTAGACACTCATCAATCCCCCACACTAAACTATTGCTAGTCCCTAGCAATCTATTGAGAAAAACTTAATGGATTTGAAAAACTCTTTACCAAAAGCCATCACTTCTGGAGTAGCCAGGTGTAAGAACTGTGGCACACCTGATAACCGTGTGATTTTGAGCAAATCACCAGCTGTCAACGGATTTGATTAGTCTTTACCAAAAGTCGTTTGCTTCTGGACTAGCCAACTCTTGATGGAATAGTCAACATCTTGGTGAGCTGATTACCAATTATGGTTTTTCCACGGCCTTTACCACAAGCCATAATCTTGCGGGCTAGCCAACTCATTAGCTTTTGAGGATAATGGGGAGTTGAGGAACCATACAATTTTTGGCAAATTGCAAGCCATAAACGGGTTTGAGTTATCTTTACCAAGAACCGTTTGCTCCTGGATTAGCCAATCCTTATGTGGGTTAGACATGGCGGACTGATAACCATTTGTTGCGTTCTAAGTGAGAAGAAAAAAAAAAATTTAAAATTTTGGCTAAAATGGGGGTTCTTGATGGAACATGTGTTTAAATTCGTTAGAATAACGAATCTCCCCCCACACTTAGAACTGAATATTGTCCTCAATATTCAAAGCACCGGGTGTTAAACCGAACTTAGAACGTAAAAAGAAAATATTCCATAGCCTTTATTTATTTAAGATGTATATACATACAATTATTTTTTTAGATAAAACTTCTTAAATAGAAGCTATCACTATATGTACATTTTTATTTTATTTTTTTATTTTTTTTATTTTTTTATTTTTATTATTATTATTTTTTTTTTAGATATATACAACATGTGGGGCATCTCCCCCACACTAGGGTGTTACACACGGGTGAAAACCCATGTTTTTGCTAATGTTTTTGATTCCCGAGTCACTAGCTTTGACTCGACCCCGAATTTATTTGTCCATGGGGAAGCAAGTGGAAGAGACAATCTCAATCGGACTTTCATTCAAGATGTTCGGATAAACATTTGAAGCACGTGAAAGTTCCACACCGATGAGACAAGTAACCGGCTCATAATTTATAAATGAGAATGCCGGGATCAAAGATAATGTCTTCACTCCCGAAAGAGTGAAGAACAGGATAAGGAACAGAATATATGAAGAAAAGAAAGAAAGTCATGATGAAAATCATAACTAACTCTTCTTCCTCAATAGGAGAATTCATTGTATCATGAATCTCCTCATTTAAGCTCGTTTGATCAAGACATATTATGGGTATGTCTAGATCAAAATAGAAATTATCATACTCTGGTAGAGATATGATATGAGTGAGTTCACCGGAGAACTCCTCAAAGGTGAATGATTCGTATTCGGGATTGATTTGAGTGAGTTCATTGGGGAACTCCTCAAAAGTAAATGATTCATAAACGGGAAGAGAATTATGAGAATGAGAAGTGGTGATACCACTTATCTTCTCTTCCGTTTGATCAAAATGGAACGTTTGCAATTCAGGAATAGAATCATTGATCAAAACCTCACTATCCTTGACGGGGATAGGAGATGAAATAGGCTTTTCATTAAAAACCTCGATTCTAGAAATGAGAAGGTTAGCATTTAATAATGTAAGACGAAGAGATTCGTCTTGGATGATTTCTTCCTCATTCTCTTCTTCTGAGTTGACAATCCTTATGTGGGTTAGACATGGCGGACTGATAACCATTTGTTGCGTTCTAAGTGAGAAGAAAAAAAAAAATTTTAAATTTTGGCTAAAATGGGGGTTCTTGATGGAACATGTGTTTAAATTCGTTAGAATAACGAATCTCCCCCCACACTTAGAACTGAATATTGTCCTCAATATTCAAAGCACCGGGTGTTAAACCGAACTTAGAACGTAAAAAGAAAATATTCCATAGCCTTTATTTATTTAAGTGATTTATGTGATATGCAGAATATCACAAGTGATACTATGATTACCACAAATGATATTCTGAATATCATAAGTAATATTCTTCCATTTTTCTTACGTATTCGTCCTTTTTCAGACGTGTTTTTACGCTTTCACACGTTTTCATCCGTTTTCATACATATTCGTTCGTTTTCTTACATTTTCGTTCGTTTTCATATATTTTCGTCCGTTTTCTTTCGTTTTCATCTAGTTTTCAAACATTTTCATCCTTTTTCATACATGTTTTTACACTTTCATACGTTTTCATATATTTTCGTCCGTTTTTTCATTCGTTTTTGTCCGTTTTTAAACGTTTTTTCCATTTTCATATGTTTCTCAATATAACAAGTGATATTCTGAATATCACACGTTATATTCTGAATATCACAAGTGATATTCTAAACATGACAAGTTATATTCAGAATATGATATTCAGAATATCACAAGTGATATTCTAAATATCACAAGTGATTTTCTATGATATGCAGAATATCACAAGTGATACTATGAGTACCACAAATGATATTTTCATAGATATTCGTCCGTTTTCTTACATTTTCGTCCATTTTCTTACGTTTCTGAATATCACAAGTGATATTCAGTGGTTCTATAATATCACTTGTGATTTTCTGAATATCACTTGTGATATTATGAATAGCACTTGTGATTTTCTTATCCGTTTTCATACTTCGTCCATTTTCATACGTATTAGTCCATTTTTTTATGTTTTCGTCCGTTTTATACATTTCCGAATATCACAAATGATATTCAGAATATCACTTGTATTTTTATGAATATCAATGGTGATATTCTAAATATCACTTGTGATTTTCTGAATATCTATCACTTGTGATTTTCTAAATATCACTTGTGATTTTCTAAATATCACTTGTGATTTTCATGTTACAAAACATTTATTGAAAATCACTTGTGAAATTCATAAAATTACTTATGATATTCGGAATATCACTTGTGATACTTTGTATATCACATAATATTACTTATAATATCTAGAATATCATTTGTGGTACTAATAATATCAGTTGTGATATTCTCCATATTACAGAAAATCACTTGTAATATTCAGAATATCACTTGTGATACTCAGAATATAACTTGTGATATTTAGAATATCACAGAATATCACTTGTGATATTCACAAGTGATTTTCTGTGTTTTCTTATGTTTTCGTCCGTTTTTATACGTTTTACGAATATCACAAATGATATTCAGAATATCACTTGTGTTTTTCTGAATATCAATGGTGATATTCTGAATATCTATCACTTGTGATTTTCTGAATATCACTTGTGATTTTCATGTTAAAAAACATTTGTTGAAAATCACTTGTCAAATTCAGAAAATCACTTATAATATTCAGAATATCACATAATATTACTTATAATATCCAGAATATCATTTCTGGTACTTATAGTATCACTTGTAAGATTCTCCATATCACATAAAATCACTTGTGATATTCAAAATATCACTTGTGATATTCTGAATATCACATAATATCACTTGTGATATTCAGAATATAACTTGTGATATTTAAAATATCACAGAATATCACTTGTGATATTTAGAAACATATAAACGTCTGAAAATTGCCAAAAACATTTAAAAACGAACAAAAATGAATGAAAAAACGGACAAAAACATAAGAAACGAACGAAAATGTATAAAAACGGAAGAAAACGTATGAAAGAGTAAAAACATGTATGAAAAGGACAAAAATGTTTGAAAAATGAACGAAAACGAAAGAAAACGGATGAAAACGAACGAAAACGTATGAAAATGAACAAAAACGTAAGAAAACAGACTAATCTGTATGAAAACGAACAAAAACGTATGAAAGCGTAAAAACACGTCTGAAAACGGACGAAGACGTATGAAAAATGGACGAAAACAAAAGAAAACGGGCGAAAATGTATTAAGACGAACGAAAACGTATGAAAACTGACGAAAACGTATGAAAACGAACGAAAATGTAAGAAAACATATGAAAACAGACGTTAACGGGCGAAAACGTAAGAAAGCGGACGAAAATGTATGAAAACAGACAATAACGTATGAAAACAGGCGAAAATATATGAAAACGGGTGAAAACGTGTGAAAACAGACGAAAATATATGAAAGCGAAAAAAAAAACGTTTATTAGGAAAAAAACGTGAATTAGAACGAAAAAAAAAAGTGTAAAAAAAAGGAAAAAAAAGAGGCGTGTAAAAAAAGACAAAAAAAAAAAAAAAAAAAAAAAAAAAAAAAAAAAAAACTAGAAACGTGAAAAAAAAAAGGCAAAAAAAAAAAGAAAGGAAGGCATAAATAAAGAAAGAAAGAAAAAAAGAATAGTAAAAAAGACAAGAAGATAAAAAAAAATAAATAAAAAATTAAAAAAAAAAAAAAAAAAATATGGACTTATGTTTCCTCATTTAAATCTTAGGTTAATCAATACCATTAGATCAAACTAGATGGATGGTGAGGATTTGTCCATTAGTATGCACCACAATAAGAGTATGCATTTGAATTTTACTCCTTTGGACTAAATGTTTATGATGTATTCAAGAATAATATAGCAACTATTATTCACAAGGAATAGAGCACTGGTGAAACAAAATAGGCAGGTGCTCACAACTCACAAGGTTGTGCATTATGGTTTAAAGACCACGTTTAATTTGCTATCGTGGTCACAATTTTGTTTCCATATTTGTGTTTTATGAGCTATGCTTTCAACAATTTATATTGTACTTTTGTCGCGAAAAAGAGCCTTTTGACGTTATTGTTAATAAAACGCTACCCGTCGCAATGCTGCAGTACGTGACGACAGGAAAAATATATAAAACAAGAATATTGAAAATCGGGAAGAAAAAAATCGGCCTTAGACCTTATTGATTTTTGAAAATCGGGAAAAAAAATCGGCCACTAATCGGTCAAAAATCAGCCTAATCGGGCAAATCGGTCAAAAATCGGCCGAATCGGTTAAAAATCGGTCAACTTTAAAAAACTGTTAATTTAGACATTCTACTTAATTTGAGGATTGTTTATTTCACTTATAACGCATAATAGACCTCATAATTAGAATTCGAGCCTTTTACTGATGTTTGGGAGCAAAGTAGGCTTGAAATCAGTTAAGATCTTTAGTTTGGTCTCTAGAAATACCGAAAACTTGTAGGAAATGTCAATCCGATTAACCATCAATTAATCCCGCCTAGACTGATTACAGGCTACAAGGTGGTCGACCGCCTCACTACCGACTCATGTTTTTTGCAACATTGACAATAATTGACTCCGATATATAGTAATAGTAAATAAGAAAAAGTCGGTGGTGGTTGTTATCAATGTAATTGTTGATTGCAATAAGTTGATGAGATTCATGTGTCGTATATTTATGACGTAAAAATGAATGCATGTACTTGAATATAAAATATATATATATATATATATGACAAGTAACTCGATACGAAATATATGTTAAAATCATCATATCTCATAAATTGCATGAAACTTATTAATACGTCATGTTTAATGTTTATACTATAGACATGGCTACGTAAGATCGTCCATGAAACCATCCATGAGATAGTAAGTTGCAAATTTTTTAATCATTTTAGTTTAAAATTATTGTACTGATAATTATATAAATATTTATTTACAAAATTAAATTTAAAAGATTGAATGATCATTATATGTATATGTGTAGTTAAGAACTCAATGACAATTAATAGGAAAGATGCATACACATATAATTAAAAGCCGAGAAATTTAAGTGTCTTTAAAAAGTCAAGGTTGTTACAAGTATAACTTTCAATGCTTATAATTTTTTAAGGGTGCGTTTGGTTTCCTCCTAAGAGAATCAAACTATCAATATGAAAGTGATAGTTTTTTTTTGTTGAGAATGACTGGCCCACAACTATGACTATAAACGTCTAATATATTCCATACTCCATATACAACTCTTGAGGGGGAATGGATCTTTCATAGTTGAGGGACTCAACACTACTATCAAACTCTTACCCATTGTCATTCCTCGCAGCATACCAAACGCACCCTTAAGAGTTACAAGAAAAGAAACATAGTGTACACCACTTTAATACACATGATTTTTAGACTTACAAGACAAGAAGCATAGTGTACACCACTTTAATGCATATATTAAAAAAAAAGAAAAAAAAAGAAAAAAAAAAAAACCACATTAATACTATTTAATGTAGTCAATTAATTAACTGTTCAATGAGTACAATTAATACAGTTATTAAAACACCCCTTACATAAGAAATACAAATTATCAAACATATTGTACAATTAGATTAAACATAATTCCTGCATTAGATGTCACTAATACAAATAATAAAACACATTATACAAATATTCAAGCCCGAACGAGCAACGTGCCAAATGGGCTTGAGCCCGAACAGGTGCAGGCCAAACGGGCTCAAGCCCGAACTCGTATGCGCTAAACGAAATTCTTTATATCAGTAAATTTATTGTAAAAAAAAACATAATAAACTAAAATACATGATTCACCGAAAAATTTACCCTGCTAGTATATATATGATTTCCTTTACACCAAGAAAGCTTCATATATGACTAGTGTTAAACTCTAAACTCTTCTATAAAACAATCAAAATAAAGGTTGACAAAAATCTAAAAACACTACTACTAAACCTTATTGGTAGGTATACTTATCTTTTTTGTGTAAAGATATTGACGATAACCACTACGAAAGTGAGTTGAGCATTGCGTGTAAAACCCAAGTCATGTGTGTATATTGGGCCCAATTATCACATGATATGTTTCTTTCTTTCTTTCTTTCTGTATACAAGAATTCAAACACAATATCTCTTCATCACCATATAGTAAACAACATTGGACTATTGAATAATATAAAGCACAGGGGAAAACAAGAATGATATCATATTACATGCTACAGTATATAATTTACTTTACGAAAAGTACAACACCTGACGGTTCTCACTAGTTAACTACCCAACAACACCTTCCGCTAATCTCAGATATGAAGGCGATTAACAAACACAATATCAATCAAATACAATACTAGCTCAAGCTCCCAACATTTGCAGGTTGTGTAGAAGGCTGCCAACTGACAGGCATGGAATGCACATTCTTAGGAATCACATTGTCTGTAGGTTTGACGCTGTTATTTTCTAACCCGCTTCTAAGCCAAGCAATGTTACTTATATCTGTGGCTAATGCAGCCAGTTCATGACTTGGGAAACAAGGAGACTCCGTATAATCCACAAATTCAGGCCCTAGCAACGATTTTTTATTGTTTACCAATGTTGACATGCCACAGCAACCGTAGCCACATTGATGAGGAACCAACCGTTCACCTTCAAGTAACTTACTTATTCCAATATCTGCTTTTGAGGATTGAATCAAAGTCCCTTGTGTTTCTGAGCTATCATCGTTTGAGTTATAATAAATGTTAAATGCACTAACACGAGGCTTAGGACGAAAAAGGGTAGGTGGATCACTGTTAATCTGAGAAGTTTCTACATAATGTTCACTGGTGACATCTACTCCATCTACACATTTGACCGAATTGACATCCCCACACGATAGAGTTTCTTCGGATGATGCTTTCGATCTGTCTACACTAACAGTAGCTGCCTCATCCATTGTATTACTATTACCAGACCCGATGTTGAATCTCCCAAATCCTACACCTCGCCGCCTAAGGGTTGAATTCCAGTGGTTCTTAATAGCATTATCGGTTCTACCTGGTAACAGCCTAGCAATCGCTGCCCATTTATTTCCATGGATAGCATGAGCTGAGAGTATAATACGGTCTTCTTCATCTGTCATATTTTAAAGATTTTGTCAGCAATAGGCTTTTATATCACAGGATACAATTAACGTGTAAAATGAGACATGCTTATGATTGTGATTTAGTCTAAATAACATGTTAGTAAGTAAGTTATTATCCTTTATAACTTTTAAAAAAAGCATGACACCCAAATTATTGTATATGAGCAAGCACTGAATAGTACAGTATACAAGAGATTAACATGTCATAGTTATTCATCATAGAAGTAAGATTATATGCCGCAAAAGCATAAAAACAGGTCAAGAGCAAAGATGGCATAAAGAAAAAACAAAGAAACTTAGAACACAAGAATCCCAAGTGTAAGAACAGGAATCAGAATAATAGAGCCTGTGACCTGATAGTGGTTTCAGCTGGCTTCAACGATAAAGGAAGGAACGAGATTGCTCTAACTAGGATTTGGGAAACATAAAGAACTAACTGATTATAAAGCTGGTAGTTGTATCAGCTGCCAAGTTACGAATATAAAGCTGTGAGTCAATCATGCTATTTAATGGCTAATTTTTGCTGCTAGAAAAACATATATAGCTGTAATCGTAAGCGCTCCTGATAAGCCTAAAGGTTTTAGAGGCCTAGGGGAACCAAAAAGAAATAAACTTGAGGAGCCGGTTTAAGGCCATAAAGTGATTTTAGATGATAATAACTCAACTACAAAGACCGGCTGCTGCTGCATATAAACCTCCTTCATATCGAAGCTAAATGTTTTATCATATTTATGGCCACGCATATGAGAGTAACCTATACACGCATATGAGAGTAACCTATACGAACCAATTTTGGCTCTAGAAAAGAGCATGAGAGTGATTAGGATATATTCAATAAATAGGAGAATTCCATTTGCACCCTAACAAGATCCTTCCTAGCAAGAATGTCAGCAAGATGTCACGCCGCAATGATGAACAACAAACATTTTCGCACACATAGGTTTGTTCTATTCAAGATGAGACTAAATCTTTGAATACAAGTGAGGTACAAACTATCTACACCACAAAACTATGACACATGGTCCCATAGGGGACTTGAACCCACAAGCACTAGATTGGGGAGCACTCTTGCACCACATGGGTACTGTTAGGCTACAAGCATTTTGTTAATGGTGCATAGCTATGCAACTAAATTAGTGTCACTATTACTCTACATGATACTCCAACGGTTATACAGAATACAGAGGTAACTAGACGAACTACGGCACACGCTATGAAAGTATGGTTACCAACAGAATAATAGAGCCTGCGAGGTGGTAGTTATATCAGCTTGCTTCAACGATAAAGGAAGGAATGAGACTGTTCTATCGAGAATTCAGGAGACATAAAGAACTATAGTCCATATTTGATCGAATTTCCTTTTTACCCCTAACATCACAAAAACAGATAAAACGTAACAAGTAGTACTATTTAATAAATAGAAGGGCATAATTGTCATCTTAATGTACAAAAGTCTAATAAATAAAAAATGAAATCACCGAAATAATGAAAAATGAGTAGTAGCTAATAATATAGAAATGAAGATAACAAAGAAAATCAACAAATACACGTACGTGATTATAAAGCCACTAATATTCTCTCTTTCATTTGGATATAATCTTAGTAAGTTATTAACTTTGCCCATTGACACGTGAACAGGGGCGGAGCCAGAACTTTATTGTCGAGGGGGCAAAATATGATAATTTTTAGAAACTACACTAAAAATTTGTCCGTTAGGGGGCAACTTACAAAAATAGCCGAAAATTTTCGAAAATTTACACTACAATTTTTTTCGCCGGGTGGTCACGTGATAATAAGAACATGGATAATAAGAAGAATGGATAATAAGTAGTATTGGGTATAGAAAAGAGCATGGCATCAATAGTAGAGTGATAAATAAATAGGAAGGAAGGAAGTAAGACTAAACTGGTGAAGGGTTTGCGTTTGAGGGCGGGGTCGAGCTGATTGCACCATCTGAGACGACAAGACTTGCCGGACCTGCCGGAGACGCCGCGGGCAATGAGAGACCAGTTCCTGGGGCCGAAATTGAAGACCAATTTGGATAACAAAGAGTCCTCTTCTGGAGACCATGGCCCCTTCACTTTGGACTCTCCTCCCCCTCCTATCACATACTTTCCAATCTTTTCCTTATTCTTTTTTATATTATTATCTTCTTCTTCAGAAGATTCATCATCATCATCATCATCATCTTCATCTAATTCTAATTCTTCTTGTTGGTTTTCAGCTGTTTCATCATCATTTGTACTAGTCACAACAACAACAACAACCTCTTTTTCTTTTTCTTTTTCTTTTTCTTCTGTTATTGTTGGTATTTGTTGGGCGCCGCCGCCGCCGTATTTCTCCATTCACTACTACGAGTACTTACTTACTTTGAGTTTGACTTTCACTATCTGTCTGTCTCACCAAATTATTCTACCACAATACTACTCTACTTTTTTTTTCTTCTTCTTTTTTTCTCAAGTCTCTTTAAGGTGTTGTAGGTATAATTTGTTATAAAGGTGTTGTAGGTTGTAATAAATTTACCGTTAAAAAAAAAATAAAAGTTTAATGGTGATATACAATAACATGTATGATGTGGAAACAGCAGAGCCGCTCGTGAAAAAATCGGGATTGAATCGGTAAAAAACTCAAACGAGTCGAGCTCGAGCTCTATACAAAAAGCTCGAGTAGGCTCGCAAGCATAACAAGCTCTAGAAATATATACATATATATATTGTGTATACGTAAAAACGAGCTTAAAAGTAGTAAACGAGCTCCATTTGAACTTTGTTTTCTTTAACACATCATATAAATTAGTCGAACCGAAGCCAAGCTCAAGCTTGTGAAAATTTTCACAAGCCGAGCTCGAGCTATATATATATATATAAACGAATGGAGCTCGAGCTCTGGCAGGCTCGGGCTCGGCTCGGCTCGTTTTCGCTCCTAGTTGTGAGACATAAATATCACTTTTCAATCATATAAGATAGATGATTTTCATTATTATTATTATTATTATTATTATTATTATTATTATTATTATTATTATTATTATTATTATTATTTTATTATTTTTTATTTTTTTTTTAATAGAAGTGAAAATATATTAATCACAAAGTCATACAACAAATAAGAGGAGGTCTTTGGACATTCCCAAAGCCTCAAATTCAGAATCTGCAAACACAAAGTAGTGCAAACAGAATAATACATGCTGTTATCATACACCAAGCATCCATCATTCACTTCTAAATTCATCAAAAACCATATTCTTATGACTACATTTCCTTGACTAACCTAGGCATCATCATGCAGACTATAGCTACCCTGACATCAATCACAAATGGACACTGCTAATAGACTACATTTCCTGTACTACTTTCTAACACTCACTCTACATCACAGTGAATAATTAGAAAGAAAGCAGGCCTCATCTACCAGATAGATCACATCTGTTAGATAACCATCCAATCCTCCATTTGGCAGTGTATAGTTAAGACCAAGTAGGTTCATCTTGCATACCTCGCTATTCAAAACAACATACACTGGCCTTTCAAGTCTACTTACCCTTCTTAATAGGATACCTTCATTATGGCTACTTGTAAACTTCTACATTTTTTAAAACACCCTGGTCAGTTACCTTACCAAGGCCTATTGATATGTTATTAAGGATATCCAAAGTGAGAAGATTCCAAGCAACCAAAGTACAAGGCCATCTATTTAAGTGTACTTACAATACTACTCTACTACGTTGGAGAAGATAACATTTCATGCAAAAGCTATAATCAGAAGTTATCATGAAAATCAACATTGCACTGTGGATTCTTCACAGTCCATTCAGAATCCACTATGTCATACTTATGACAGCCAATCATAATATCAGTGAATAGACCAAACACATGGCCCATCCTTTGGCATGATTGGTAGTAGAAAACATAGTTTTCAGGATCCCAATCCTTATCTTGGGATCTTACGATTTTATGATACTACAAAACAAAAATGATCCGGATCCTATGTAGGATCTTAGCTCACTTAAGATCTTATAAGATCCCGATCTTGACCATAAGATCTTAAGATCTAATTAATCCGATCCGATCTTACTTTTCTCGAATCGCAAATTAAAAAACTAAAAAGTTATGGATCATGTTTTATAGAATTTAAAAAACAACATATTAATCTTCTTAAACATTCCATATTCTTAATTTAAAACAATATTTTCATGAAACATTCATACAATTTTGTGTTAATGATATATATAATAATTTATAGATTTTAATAATATTACAAAGACAATTAAGAGAATTACATTATAGTAGGATCTTAGGATCCCAATCCGATCTTAAGTAGGATTTCGATCTTGAAAACCTTGGTAGAAACTATAACCAATTCTTACAGCAGGAAACATAATTAGTTACTAAATATGATTAAATTTAATAACCCAAGGTTATAAATAACGCAAGCCTCATGCTTTTGCGGCAAAGTCGAAGCTTTTACGTTTTTAAGGCATGACATAAGGCGGCACAAAATATGAAAATGTTTACATATTTATATCATATTTCATATATATTGAGTTTACAAAAAGCGTTATACATAATGAATAAAGTTAAGAAATTATCCTTGCTTGTAATATTCTTCATTTTCTATTTTTTTTATTAGAGCTGAATCAAAAAAACTTGTCATGCTATACGCAAAAAGGCGCGCTTTTTCACACATTTTCACGCCTTACTTCAAGCCACGCCTAGAACCAACGCCAAGGTCCATTTCGTAAAGTCCAAAAAAAATGTACAATGCACATCGATTTGGTTCGGTTATAAATGGTTCACTTTATTATCAACGGTTTGGTTTTTCCGGTTAATTTGCTAAGCTCAGCCTTTATATAAATCCGGCAGGCTCTTTGGTTATTAAATTATGGGCTATCCCAATAAGGTTTGGGGCTAAACACAAGAGAGATAGTACACAAAACTTGGCCCAAACATTACAAGTACTGTATAGTATACTATCTCGATCATACAACGTCATGCGAAACTAAAAAGATCCAGATGTTATCCACCTTCATTTGACATTGTCATTGCCCAAGTCACTTCATATCTTTTGTCAATACTACAGTATATTAATGTGGTCATTTGTCAAGTAGTTAGGTTGGATTACGTACATTGTAGTTGTATCATCATCTTCATTTTGGTGTTTGTTTCCTCTTTAGAGTTGACAAATCTATATAATTAAATCACCCACGACACCTTTACAATATTAGTATATTTTAATAGCTCACCCTTGCTTGCAAGAATTTACTACAGACATTTGGATATTATATAAGAGGTGTAGACCAAACATATATATGGATATTAATACAAACACGTTTTTCGTTTATTAAATTAACCGTACCATGCACATGGGAGAGTAGAGGTCAACTACGTAATAGATCGATCAGATCAGTGGCGGAACTAGAGCATTTTTTCGGGAGATCTGAGATTTGTTTGTAACCTTAACTAAATTACCCCTAAAACCTATAATATTTATAATAGGTGCCGCAAATTTAAGGGACCCTCCCCTGCCCCTACATAGGTCCGCCATTGGATCAGATGTCACCTAAACAAAAGTCTATGACGAATTGATGCTATTCTCAAAACAAAACAAACGAATTTTAGTAAGAATATGTAATACGCGTACAAAAGGCAAAGTTGTCAATATCATGCATGCATTGCCAGTGCCTTTGCTTGTAGGTTACAAATATATCAGATGAGTTGAAAATAAATACATAATTCTAAAAAGTCTGCCAACTTGTATAATTTCTTTGAATAATATATGGTTGTTCACCATTTATCATCTCTTGCTTTCATTACAAGCCAGCCATGATTATATACATATCATCATTTGAATATATAATATGTACGTACGTGGTATGTATAATTGTATGGAGATTGGCTAACTATCCACGAGTCAATGTTGTTTAGAAGTTTAATTAGCATACATCTTTTAGGACATAATACTATACCTTGGACAATTAATTATTAAACGCCATGTTAAAACCAATTAGTTGCTTTGAAAGAAGATAATTATTGAAGACATATATATTTTAGTCAAAGCATGCTAGATGAAGAAAATGAAAACGACATATATATTTTAGGGAAAAATAAGTAGATGTACATTTTAAATTCACCGATCGATTAACTAAAATATTTTTCACGCATGAGACATTTACTTTATGTGATACTTTTCGGTATAAGGTTTCTTTCTAGATGAAACTTTTCTATTTTAGTTAATCGATCGGTGAATGAAAAACTTTGAATATTGAAAATAAAAGTTACTATTATTTTCAGATGGTCGATCGATCTCATTGATGCAAATGTTTCAATACGGTTTATGCATGTGACGTACGTATTTTGAGTTTTTCAAAGGCTTATCTTAATAAAGCATCAATTACCTGCCAAACTTTGAAAAAAGTCAATATTATTTGTAAGAAGAAACCTAGCTAGTACAAATGTTTCTGTATAATCCGACACTTGTATAATATATCAAGAGAGTTGCATGCATAAAAGTCAAAATAAAATGTGTGCAAAAATATTGTTCGTTACTTATATACATGTGAACAAATCTTTAAAATTAGTTACAGGAATTGAAAAATTAACATGTTAAGTACGTGATATATTGTTTTAATTGTCAACCTACCTACTATAGGTTTATCTTTGATTTGTCATTTTAGTCTTTTAGAAAACATGAAGCAATTTCATGTCTGAACATTACAATTCAACTCAAATCCGATTTGTCCTCTTTCCAGTATATATATAGTCTTGTGTAGAATATATTAAAAAAAAAAAAAAACTATGGAGGTGCAAATATTATTATAGAATAATAATTAATAATTAATGTTGCCTAGCCTCTTTCCTTTTTTGAATTAAAAGACAAAATGAAACGAACCTTTGAAATTTGTTTAATTATGATTAAGTAGACGACTGTAGTAATCACACGTTTTGACCTTTGTACTATTAAACACGTAATGCAAGAGATTATGAATCTGCTGATTAATTTCTTACCCAATTAGAGAGACATCATAACCAATGTTTTGAAACCCGGGATCGACCCGGCCGAGTCACCGGGTCAACCGTTTCGACCGCCGGGTCAACCCGGTTAGACCCGGTTTTATGCACGTTTCTAAAAATCCATTTTCTATTGTCCAAAGTTTAATATCCAAACTTCAAACACTACTCTGCAGTGAAAAAAGAGCAAAGAACCTTACGGTTCAAGCATAGGGGTCCTAAACTCCTAATCATGCTAAGCGCTTTGGATATCAGAACCCGAATTCAATCTAATAAGTGAAAACTAATCACAAATATGAGTGAATATACACCATAAATAAGTCATATCAAACAAAAATTGCACCTTAACAATAGGAAAAAAAAAATAATAAAGAGTCAAAAAAAAAAAAAAAAAAAAAAAAAACCTGCCGGGTTTCAAAACCTGGCGGGTCTAACCGGTTGACCCGGTTTTAGAAACCCGGGTTATTTTGACCCTTTTTTTACCGGGTACCGGTCCAACCGATTGACCCGGGTTTGAAAACATTGATCATAACTACTTTTTTTTTTTTCTTTTCTTTTCTTTCTTTCTTTCTTTCCGCAAATGGTGAATTTTTATATTAATCTTCAAACAAATATTACAAATATAAGTGTAGCACAAGCATTGGACAAACCCCAATCTTGGCATTCAAACAAAACAAGATACAATCAGACTAACAAAAACTAATTGTTATTTGATATAAGATACTACTTAACCTTGACAGACTTATACCTACTCTGACAAAAACAGAGACTCTTATATACATGCTTACACAGAGTCATCAGTTACTGCCAATCAAACATCATCAATTCACCATTTTGTGCTCCAACCATCTAGCTACATTTCCCCATATTCAGTCTACTAAACCACTCATCTTGCCACCACAGTAGTAAAGTAGAGGGGCTCTTCTAAACAGCCTACATTTCCCTCTCAATGGAAGGCTTCAACTGTTTGGAAACACATACCCTCAATGATGACCACCATTCCTCTTGTGATGATGTATTGGGGGGGGGGGGGGGGTGACCAAGAAGGTTTATCTTTCACACCTCTCTATTCCCCCCATCATACACCAGACACCCAAGCTACTTACCATTCACAGTGATCACAATCTTTATTATGGTACATTTCACTGAATTAGACCTCCTTCCTTTCCCTATAAGCTCAAATATTTCCTCCCAAGGCCAAATGTTGAGGCATATGGTTACTAGAAAGGTACAGTCACACCAATGAAACTCCAAGTACAAGATTTGATCCACTGTAGTAGCCTGCATATTGTCCAGTATTCTAATAGATCATATACCAAACACTCCTTCACCAGAATTGCATGAATCAAAGCTTTTTAATTCTGACCTGTATCAATTCTAAGACAACCACCTTTTGGATTAGTTATTTCATTTCCTCAACCCAGATGTCTTGTCTTTTCTTGTTCATTTGTACTTGCCATTCCTTACTAACTTTAGCAACTTGAGTAGACCCTTTTACCCTGAAACTTGCCAACTTCAGCCTCACATTATCAATGATGGCTTTAAGAATTTCTTTATTGCTTCTTTTTTCCACTGTAAACAGCCTTTTGTTCTTTTCTACCCAAATATAATACATACTTGCAGCCAATACCAATCTTCTCACAATGCTGTTAATAGAATTGTTTCAAGGTAACTCAATCATTCTATTAATAATTCTTTCCCAATCAGCAGACATGTCCATCAATTGGCTTTTCTTCTTAATCTCATTCCATATTTCCACTGCAAAAGGGTATTCAAAGAATAATGCTTGACTGAATCAGGATAGTTACCACACAATGAACATTTCATTTGTCTCTCAGGATACCACTTCATTAGTCTTTCTTGTGTTGACAGTCTATCATTTAATTCCAGCCATAAGATAAAGGAGTGATTGGGAGTGCATTGTGAAAACCATACTAATCCAGTCCATTGAACTTTATTACTGATGCGTGGGAATCGCAACAGGCTTTACCTCTCGAGGGATCTCGAGAAGCTTACAACCCCCACCAGGCAGTGTACCTGATCGTTGTAGTATAGTATAGTGACAAGTACCGGGGGATTGATCGTTCAGCTTAGGAATAGTGTCGCTAGGATTAGAAAACCTAATTACTAGTTCTAAAGGTGAGGGATGATTATTTTTTGTATTTTTGTATTTTTATGAAAGCAAGTAAAATCTCGGGTTTTGGAAGAGTGGACGGAATTAGTTGCTATTCAACTAACCCAAAACTAATATATAATCAAAATAAAATACTAAAAATGAAATTAAACTAAATTATACTAAGGTTGTGAGCAGGTTTTGGAGAAATTGTGTTTACTTAGACTTCACTACTCCCTAGATATCTTTTACACGTTAATTACTTGTTATAATTGTATGGATGACGGATTGTATTCCTTAATACCATTCGTGGGGTGGCATACATAACTCCCCAACTCTATGAGCTCTTATCTCCTCCTACACCATGACCCAGCACAACTATAGGGATTATAAACAGTGGCTCATGCATTAAATACAACCAATAAAGACCTAGTACGCCTTGGTTCATGTTTCTTAAGACGTTCAAGCATGTTACCATTTGGAGATCTGCCAGTTTTCTTAAGCCTAACATATAAAATCATTCATCCAAGACAGAAATAAACAAGTAATCAACACATAATCAACATCTAGGTTTCATTAGATCTAAGCAAACACAAAAGAGATCTAGCCTAGCATAATGGAATTGAGACAAGAACAAGATATAGACAACCAACACATAGACATATTGATTGAATTAGAAGAACACTTATCTCAATTACAATGCAAGGTATCAAGGGTTTGGAACCCTTGAAAAACCTGTAAAAGATACACCAAATTCGTCTTTAGGGTTTCACCAAAACTTTTCTCTTTTTAATGAAAAAACTAGAAAATTATATATAGGAAAACTGAGGTGACGGCGTCAAGAGTAAGGGTGTGACGCCGTCATCTCGCCGCCAAATACTTCCTCGGACGGCCTTGATCTACTTATGACGGCCTATGTGACGCCGTCAGCTACCACGGTATTTTATTCTTTGGGTCTTGACGCCGTCAAGAGCAATCTGTGACGCCTTCAAGCACTATTCCAGCATAAAAATTTGAGACTTTGCCGTTTTCTTCACTTTTATGCTCCAAAAACGTCCAAAATGGCTTCTTTTCTAGAATTCACTCTCCAAGTACCTAAAATCACAAAAGGAACGATTTAGGGCAATATTTGATCAAATAAAGTCGGATTCGGGCTTAAATGACCCCCTAAAAACGGATCATTTTTCGCCTTATCATATACCCTTACACTTGAGATTTGCTTGTCCTCAAGCAAATGAGCTTTTATTCTACTCAAAAGACAAGTTAGGGGTTATTTAACACTAATATAAAAGTAATTACAACAAATAATCGTTCTACTAAAGACCAATAGACAAGCACGGAGGTCATACACAAGCACCTCACAAATAGTGTTTAGATACTCACATCTCTCGGGTGTAGTAAAGTAATATAACATTATGGAAATGGAAGATATCTCTCACTACCTATCATAGCAAAATAGATTACCATAGGCTTGGGAAAAGATCAAACCTCCACCACATGGCGTAAGCACCTAGGATAAACTATCAAAGAGGTCTTTTAAAGGGTTGTAACGTTAGGTATAGGGATATGAATTACACGGTTTTGTTGGATAAAGGAAGTTTTACTGGTGGCGAGTTAACAATCTTGGTTAATTACATGTACAAGATGGCGTTGCTAAGCCAAGACTAGACTCGACTTAAGCTAATAAATGAAAAATAACAAAAACATAAAATGAACATAGAATGAAACGGGATGGTAGTCCGTATGTTTTTTCTCTTTTTCTTTTCTATTTTTTTTTCTTTTTTTTCGATTTTTTTTTTTTTTTTTTTTTATTTATTTATTTATTTTTTTTTTGCATATACTCTTACCCTACCATCCAAAATAATACATCATAGGGGTATGAATGTTCCCCTTACACTTGAATCTTTACATACTTTACAATCAACTATTATAATGACTCGAATTAAGAAAATCAAAACACTTGGAGTACTTTTAAGATTAACGTACATATGGGGGTAATAATATGATGTTCTTCCCCATTACTCCATAGAATAAGTACTTACCCATGAGTCCCAATCGTCCCAAAACAATATGTACAAGGATATGACTCGACTTAGCAACCATGTAATCAATTAGAAAGTTAACTTAGGGTTTAACAAATAACAATAATGCACTAAAAATGAGCGCATACACGGAAGGCTAAGGCGATTTGGGTGTACATTTAAGTGGGGTGTAGCAAATTCTTCCTTTAAGTAAGATGCTTAAAGTTAGAAACGAAAAGATATGCTCGGAGGGGGTGTACTAGGGGTATCGTGTACTAAAAATGAGTACAACGCTAAGGGTGTGGGAAAAATTAGTTGACTTAACTAGCCAAGTAATACGACTTAAATGGTCAAGTAATTATGATACGGGTTTAACACAAGGGTGATCCTAATGCCTCTTATCATGTAGTAAATCCTACCACACGAATGTAGTCTCACTAGCGGTCTCGGGATGCATCACTAACGCAAGTTCTAGAATCTAAATGCTACCGGTACACTCATAAGCACCAATAATGAATGCTTTCCCTATCAAATCTAAAGGCGAACCTCACATTTTTGGGTGGAAAATTTTTCTGAATATACGGTTATGTGCTAGTCATACAACCTCCTATCCATGAGACGCTTGCTATGGCTAAAGTTTCACTCCTAAATGTTGTAAAAAATTTTAAATTTGGCGCTAAAATTACACTAACAAGTATTTCTCATAGTTTTATTACACATCTACTATCAAACAAAACAAACTCAAGGAAAGTGCATATGTAAGGTATCATCTTTTTACCCTCCCCTTACACTTAAGATGAACATTGTCCCCAATGTTCAAGTAAAGAATGTAAAAGTGAAAAAGTAAAGAGAATGAAATCAAATACTCCCCTGATTCGCTCGGTATGGATTATAGGTTGGCCAGGTTAGATCTTCCTCCAAGAAAACGAACAATCAAAGCTTCCCATCCAGAATATAAATCATCTTCTTGTCGAAAATAACCTGTAAATCCTGACAACAATAGACAAGACAACCTCGCGTAAAATCGGCGGCATCCTATATAAGTTTCTAAATCTTAGAAAACAAGATAAGATATAATGCTTGTGGAATGAAGTTTGCAGATCTCCTGGAGATTATAAAACTTAATAATTCACAAAAACCATAAGACTCCGTTAGAAAAACAAAACTGGTAAAATTTCCAGATTTTTAACTCCTAACGCCGTCAAGAGTAATACTCTGACGCCGTCAGAATGGACCTGCAGAAATTCTTATGTTAAGTTTCCGGAAAATTTCTGGAAAAACTTGGTCCTACTTCCTGGAAAATCCTGCAAAACTTCATTATGACTCAATATAAGCATTTGACTCTAACAGATACGAATATACATGTTCATTTAATATTGTGGAGAATCATGATCGGGTTGTTTCTTGAAAACATATTTGGGGTTTCCCCTTACACTTATCTTTTGCAAAAATACCTTTAGGTTGGAGTTAAGACTAGGCCAAACAACATAGCAAAGTATTTCCACATTTTAATTGAAAAACATGATCAACCAACAATAAAAATAAAACATGCATACGGAAGCAAATAACAATCAAACAAATAAAATCACACAAAGCATGGGTTGCCTCCCAAGAAGCGCTTTTCTTTATTTACGAGTCTTGTAGCTAGACTCAAAGTCATGGGTTACTACGTGATCTCATCATTTGAAATGATATACCCCATATAGTTGCGATCATTACTGTTATGGTGGTAGTGCCTCAATCTGTCGATACTCGCGATCACCCTCCCACCTAATTTGCTTCTCAAGTTAGCTACCCCATCTTGGCTCAATCCTTCAATTGTGAACGGCCCATACCACCAAGGACTTGGTTTATCGGGTGGTATTGTCGTTTCCAAGTGTCTCAGGAGCTCTAAGTTCCCTTCCTCAAATGGTGTATGATTTTTTTCGTGTCGAGTATGTTCGAGTTCAATTGAAACCTTATTGCTTTTTCTTCTTTCATCCTTAGCTTTCTTATAGCTTTTGATTCTTGCCTCCCATGCAAGAATTTTATTCTGAACACGAATGGGTGTCGTGCCAATGTTGTTTTTGATCATTCTCCAACTCAAATTCTCATGCCCACTTCGCGGGGTCATGTGGAAGCTAATCTTTCTTTTTCCAGATTTAAGCTGAATCTTCCTATCTTCATACTTAATGACAGCCCTAGCGGTGGTGAGGAATGGTGCCCCAAGGATTATTGGCATGCATCCATCCACTTTATCATCAATGATCATAAAATCAACGGGGTACATGAATCCTGCAAAATTGACTAATACATCTTCTGCGATTCCTAGGGGGTATACGTACGAGTGTCCAACAAGAGATAGCCTAACACGAGTAGGTGCTGGCATTTTTGACGTTAGTTGGATGTAAATAGTTAGGGGCATAAGATTTACTTCCGATCCTTGGTCGGCGAAAGCAATAAGATGTTTCAAGTCCCTGATGCTCGTTGGTATTTCAAAATTCCCACATGCTACCTGCTTAGTAGCCACTTTCTGTACCAATAACCTCTCGACCACTGATCCTCCAGGAAGCGTATCATACTCATCTTCCTCTTCTTCCTCTTTCTCAGGAATCTGTCCGGATGATTGGTTACGCCTATCACCCTTAATCCAATTTGTTATGGTGTCTTTGTTTATATCATGTTTCAGGTAGTAACTCAAAGGTTGGGACTCTGGTGGTTTTTCTAAGGTCTGTTTAGCAGGAGTTTCTACCTTCTCGTTATCTTTATGGACAATGGTGACGGAGTTAACAAATTGGGTGGTGGGAGTGGCGCTTTCTTTCCTTAGCAGTATTCGTTCGGGGGTTCTCTGATTGGTATACTCCTCCAATAGACTCAACATCTCATTCATTTTCTCCTGCATCTCCTCTTTTTGTTTATAAACTGCTTCTTCGAATCTAGCAAGCCGATCAGAGTGAGTTGCCATATATTCTCTCATTCTAGCCTCAAACTCCGAGCTAAGTTCCTTGGGAGGGGAACAAGGTGGGGTGCACCTCTGAAAAGTCTCGACATGTTCTCTAGAAGGTGACTCAGATAATGGTGCCGAAGTTGGTTTTGAGACAGAATTGACAGTGGCTTGTCTAGGACCCAAAGGTCTCCTTTGCCTTTCCTCAAAATAGTCAACTTTTGCCTCAAGTTTGCATAGGAGTTCATCGGGGATTTTGGTGTTTCCCCCAGATGTCGAGACTGCATTGATGGCCGCTTCTATCGTATGTTTAAATTCCCAAATCTCATGATTATCAACAGCGAGCTCTTCGATAATTGCCCAAGACTCCTCGGCATTCTTATCATGCAATTTACCTCCCGCGGCCCTGTCGATGGTGCGCTTAGTGTGATAGTCAACATGGTCGTAGAAAATCTGGACTAATAACCAAAGGTTTATGCCATGATGAGGGATCTTGTGAAGGAGATCCTTAAAACGGGCCCAAGCCTCATAGAAAGTTTCACCCCGCTGTTGCTCAAACATCAAAATGTCCCTTCTAAGCATTGCAGTCTTTTCCGGCGGAAAGAATTGGGTAAGGAAGCGATTGGCGAGGTTGTCCCATGTGGTGATGGATCCCGCGGGTAAACGCTCAAGCCATTGACTAGCTTGATCCCGTAGAGAGAATTGGAATAGGCGTAAACGGGTAGTCTCTCTAGTTTCAACACCTAGGTCTATGGAATCTACGATTTTGAAGAAGTCCTTAAGGTGTTGGTTTGGATCTTCGAAACGAAGTCCATGGAATGCACATCCGCTTTGCACCAACCGGATGGTGTCGGATCGCAAGGGGGTCACATTGTCTCCGGTGAGCTCAATGGGGTTTCGGTAGCCTTGGTGGCTAGGTCGGGAATACTCTCCTAAGGTTCGGGGCCTAAGGGGTTCTAATGGTGGGTTTTGTTGTGGTGGGATGACGGGTTCAAAGATGTTACCAGCTTCCATGATGTCGGATGGTAAAGAGTTACGAACAAAGGCACGAAGAAATAAGATAGACTAAAGAAGACCTAAAAATAAAAATAAAAAATCCTACTAGAAAGGAATCTAGCAAGTAGACCTAATAAAAAGAAATCCTAACCTAGACAATAACTATTCCCCGGGCGGCGGCGCCAAAAACTTGATGCGTGGGAATCGCAACAGGCTTTACCTCTCGAGGGATCTCGAGAAGCTTACAACCCCCACCAGGCAGTGTACCTGATCGTTGTAGTATAGTATAGTGACAAGTACCGGGGGATTGATCGTTCAGCTTAGGAATAGTGTCGCTAGGATTAGAAAACCTAATTACTAGTTCTAAAGGTGAGGGATGATTATTTTTTGTATTTTTGTATTTTTATGAAAGCAAGTAAAATCTCGGGTTTTGGAAGAGTGGGCGGAATTAGTTGCTATTCAACTAACCCAAAATTAATATATAATCAAAATAAAATACTAAAAATGAAATTAAACTAAATTATACTAAGGTTGTGAGCAGTAATTGGAGAAATTGTGTTTACTTAGACTTCACTACTCCCTAGATATCTTTTACACGTTAATTACTTGTTGTAATTGTATGGATGACGGATTGTATTCCTTAATACCATTCGTAGGGTGGCATACATAACTCCCCAACTCTATGAGCTCTTATCTCCTCCTACACCATGACCCAGCACAACTATAGGGATTATAAACAGTGGCTCATGCATTAAATACAACCAATAAAGACCTAGTACGCCTCGGTTCATGTTTCTTAAGACGTTCAAGCATGTTACCATTTGGAGATCTGCCAGTTTTCTTAAGCCTAACATATAAAATCATTCATCCAAGACAGAAATAAACAAGTAATCAACACATAATCAACATCTAGGTTTCATTAGATCTAAGCAAACACAAAAGAGATCTAGCCTAGCATAATGGAATTGAGACAAGAACAAGATATAGACAACCAACACATAGACATATTGATTGAATTAGAAGAACACTTATCTCAATTACAATGCAAGGTATCAAGGGTTTGGAACCCTTGAAAAACCTGTAAAAGATACACCAAATTCGTCTTTAGGGTTTCACCAAAACTTTTCTCTTTTTAATGAAAAAACTAGAAAACTATATATAGGAAATCTGAGGTGACGGCGTCAAGAGTAAGGGTGTGACGCCGTCATCTCGCCGCCAAATATTTCCTCGGACGGCCTTGATCTACTTATGACGGCCTATGTGACGCCGTCAGCTACCACGGTATTTTATTCTTTGGGTCTTGACGCCGTCAAGAGCAATCTGTGACGCCTTCAAGCACTGTTCCAGCATAAAAATTTGAGACTTTGCCGTTTTCTTCACTTTTATGCTCCAAAAACGTCCAAAATGGCTTCTTTTCCAGAATTCACTCTCCAAGTACCTAAAATCACAAAAGTTACGATTTAGGGAAATATTTGATCAAATAAAGTCGGATTCGGGCTTAAATGACCCCCTAAAAACGGATCATTTTTCGCCTCATCAATTACCATATTCTCTCCAATCCTTCCAAACTTTACTTATAGTGAACTTAACCAATTTATTCTCTTTTGTTTCACACATAGTCTCATCCTGGCTTTCAGAATCCAGTCTTGGGACAGGAATAACATTGACCAAATCTCTCTCCCATTAGCTGATTCACATCTACCCACCCTTCTCAATCATGTCAAATAGTTTAATTCTATAATCAATGTCAACATTAATGTTTCCATCCTCTACAATTTTCTTAATTAGCGGATTATGACCCCACCATCTATCATGCCAGAAAAAAATACTCTTACCATTTCCCACTTTGTAATACACATGCTTCACCATTTTCTCTCTCAAACTAAGAATTTGCTTCCATCCACATCTAGAATTAGGATCATTTGTAACCTTCCAAATGCTTTGACCTTTCAGCTTGTTAGTTTGAATCCACTTGACCCAAACAGATTCTTTATTTCATGCAATGTTCCACAAGTGTTTAGACATTAGCACCTCATTCCATTTTTCCAGATCTTTCAATCCCAAACCACCTTCACATTTAGGCTTGCATATCTGCTTCCAAGAAACTTTAGCTTTTCCTCTCAGAATTTCTCCACTATTCCACAAGAAACCTTTAAACACTTTATTTATATCTTTGACCACTGCTTTGGGTAGCACAAAAATAGATGCCCAGTAAAGTTGCATAGAAGCAAGGACTAAGGCAATTAATTGTATCCTTCCTGCATATGATAACATCCTGTTCTTCCAGTTGTTGATCTTAGCTTTAACCTTATCAATAAGACATTTGCAGTCCAAGTATCCAATCTGTTTAGTGACTAATGAAACCCCAAGGTATGACACTGGTAAAGTACCAATCTTGAATGGAAGAATGTTTAGAATGAGCTGCTTTACTTGTTCTTTAACATTGCCAAAGAATACTGTGCTCTTCCCAATGTTTGGGTTTAAGCCTAAAATAGCACTGAACTTGTTCATTGCTTTTTTCACCACCATTACAGAGTTCAAATCCCCATGACATAACACAAGAAGGTCATCTGAAAAACGTAAGTGAGAGATTTCCAGTTGTTTGCAACCCTAGTGATACTTAAACTTTTTATCCTCTTTGATCTGCTGATTCATGATTTGAGTAAAGATCTCCATAACTATGGTAAAAATGTAAGGTGACATTGGGTCTCCTTACCTCAACCCTCTTCCCCCTTTGAAATAACCATATCTATCCCCATTTATACATATAGTAAAGCCAGCAGATCTCACACAAGTCATAATCCAATGAACCATTTTTTGTGGAAATTCAAATGAACTCGGGACCTTTTCCAAAAACTTCCAATTTAGAGTATCATAGGCCTTCTGTATGTCAATTTTCAATGCTACCCTTTGAGCCTCATTCTTCTAATTGTAGCCCCTTAGCAGTTCTTGTGTCAAAAGGATATTATCTGTGATCTGCCCAGGAATAAAAGCACTTTCTACTGGGCTAATCAGCTTGCATAAGGCATTTTTGATTCTATTGGTTATGATCTTGCTACTGATTTTGTAAATAACATTGCAACATGCTATGGGTATGTAATCAGAAACTTTAAGAGGGGTGTTTGTTTTGGGTACCAAAGTGATTAGAGTAGCATTTATCTCTCCCAACATCTTCCCTTTCTCAAAAAATTCTTTCACTGCCTCAATAACATCTTTTACAATAATTCCCCATGCTTTCTTGTAAAACCTAGCTGTGTATCCATCAGGCCCTGGTGCTTTATTATCATATATATCATTAAGAGCTTCTTTAACTTCCATGTCACTTATAGGCTTAATCATATTTTCAGCATCTTCCAAAGAGACTTTGCAAGCATTGCTGATAATACTTGGATCAAAAGGTTCCACATTCACTACATTACTCAGGAAATTCTGAAAGTGTTTCATAAACTAACCAGGAACTTGTTCACCTTTAAATATTTCACCATTCTCATTGCATACTATCTTAATTCTGCTTCTATGAGTCCTTTCCTTTAACACATAGTGAAAACATTTAGTATTCTTATCTCCATCATTGAGCCACTCAATTCTAGCCTGTTGGAATAAGAATTTTTCTTCATCCATTACTGCATCATTGTATTCTTTACTACATCATTGTATTCTTTCAGTGTAATAACTTCATCTTCCTTTAATTGTGTATTATGGGGTTGATTGTCTACTTTGATTTGAATTATCTTAAGCTTTTCTCTCCATTTAATCACTCTTTCAAACACATTTCCAAGCTTCCAATTCAAGCCCTTCATGTGATACTTCATTGCTTTGAGTTTCTTGACCAAAGTATACATGCAACATCCCTTAACCTGAATATCCCATTCTTTCTCAACAATTCTCAGGAAATTATCTTTGTCAGCAATGTAGTTATGGAATCTAAAAGCTTTCTTCTTATTGTTTAACATCTTAGGCATTACCAATACAACAGGACTATGATCTAATGTAAGCTGAAGAAGGAACAGAGCATATGAATTAATGAAATTACTGATAAAACTAGTATTACCCATGATTCTATCAAGTTCCTTCAAAATTCCACTGCTTGGGTTGAGTCTACTTTGTGTCCATGTAAAGTGAACACTAGTGCCATTAATACCATCCACCTCAATATTATCAATACATTCTTGAAACTCCACCATACCATTAGTCTTGTAAGCACTGGGTTCAATCTTACATTCCAGTCACCTATAAGAATCCATGGGTTATTATGCACTATTCCTTTATAGGTTGCTAAAGTTTTCCAAAGATCTCTTCTATATTTCCCCAGATTGTCAGCATAAATGAAGCAACAAAAAAATCTTTTGGAACTAGTCACGGTATCCACAATACAAAGCATGGCTTGTCTGCTAGAATGTACTAGACTCACATTAACTACATCAGTGTTCCAACCCACTATGATTCTACAACCTCTTAAGCTTTCTTTCATATTAGACATCCATTTCCATCTTCCATATACAAAATTGCATATTTTATTGATTTGTTTTTCTTTAATATGTGATTCAAGAACAGCACACATACTTAGATTCTCCTCTCTAATAAACTTCTTGACCTTTTTTTGGGGTTATTTCATTACACATTCCCCTAACATTCCAAACAACAACTCTAAATTCATTGTTTATCACATTCATTGAAAATAGTTAGTGGTATTTCACCCTTTACTTAACATTCCATTATTCATACTTCCTATCTCATTAGCAACAATGTTCCTGGCAATACCATTTTGTACCTCATACACATCCTCTATGTCTTTGTTCCATTTTAGTTCAAATTGTTCTTTATAGTATAAGTACATTTTTGGTGTCCACCTATTCTCTTCTTCCACTCCAGGCTGTCTTTGATTCTTCACATACTTATCAACCTCTTCTTTATCACTTAAAACTTGGTTATTGATACGGGGGATTGCGCCCTCGCAACAGGTTTTACCTCTCAAGGGATCTTGAGAAGCTTGCAATCCCCACCAGGCATTGTACCTGATCGTTGTAGTATAGTATAGTGACAAGTACCGGGGGATTGATCGTTCAACTCAGGAATAATGTCGCTAGGATTAGAAAGCCTACTAAACTAGGTCTAGAGATAAGGGATGATTCTTTTTCTATTTTTTATATTTTATGAAAGCAAGTAAAATCTCGAGTTTTGAAGGAGTGGGCGGAATTAGTTGCTAGTCAACTAACCCAATTAACTACAAATGCAACCAAATTAAAATAAAAGAAATGAAAATTAAACTAATGTGCTAATGTGGTGGAAAAAATAATAAGAAAATGTGTGTTTACTTAGATTTCATTACTCCCTATATATCTTTTACCGGTTGATTAGCTTGTTACAATTGCATGGATGACAGGTCATATTCCTTAATACTAGTCGTAGGGCCGCGTACAATATTCTCTAACTCTATAAGATCCTACTTCACTCCTATGTCGAGCCGACTAAAAGCTCCTAACATGGGATCATTAGAATTCACTTATGCATTAAATACAACCAAAAATCGTAGTACACCTCCGATCATGTTTCTTAAGACGTTCAAGCAAGTTACCAATGGAAGTCTGCCAGTTTTCTTAAGCCTAACATCGAATACAATTATCCGTAACAATTATAAACAAACAATCAACCAATAATCAATATCTAGGTTTCACTACATCTAAGCAAACACAATGAAAACCTAGCCTAACATGTTAAAAGAAAGACAAGCATAAGATAGAATCAAACAATACATAGACATATTGAATGATTATTGGAGAACTTATCCTTATTAAAACATGGAAGAAAGGAGGGTTTGAAACCCCTTCAATAAGCAGGAAATTCGACCTAGGGTTTGTGTTTTAGTATTCCACAATTTGTTCCACCCTTTACAATGAAAAATTGGAAAAATATATATAGACTAAGCATCCTGACGACGTCATGTATTGGCTTCTGACGCCGTCAACTCGCCGCCAAGTTAAAATTCGTATTGCCTAGATCCACTCTTGACGCCTTCATGTGTAAATCTACTCTGGGCCGTCACATGCATTTTGACCCTGACGGCCTTGGTAACGCCGTCAGGCTAATTACATTGAAAATGTTCTTGGCTGTCACGTTATAATATCCACTTCCACCTCTTTTGTCACTTTTGACGTCGTAATGTGTTACTCCTTGACGTCGTCAGGTACTGTTCCCAGCAAGGAATTTGAGACTTTGCCGTTTTCTTCACTTTTATGCTCCAAAAACGTCCAAAATGCTTCCTTTTCCAGATTTCTCCTCAAAAGTACCTAAAATGACAAAAGAAACGATTTAGGGTAATAATTGATCAAATAATCACAAATTCGGGCTTAAATGACCCCTTAAAAGTGGTACACTTTTCGCCTCATCAGTTATCCAATACCTCATTATCATCTAAGTCACTAAACGCAACATACTTATTAGCACTTCTCCTCAATTCCTCCTTTGTTTTCTTATTTGTCTTCCACATTTTGCCCGGGCTTTTGTAACTAGTTGTGGGTTTAACCAATGTCTCATCCTGTGTACCACTACCTCTACTAACAGTTTGTTGCACACTACCTTTCTCTTTATTCTTATCTAACTCTTTCCCCTCTTGATTACTTATCTTTTTCTGTCTAACAACCTGTTTACCTTTATTCTGCATTGGACCCTTATTCATCCCTTGATTCATTCCATTTTTGTTCTTATTATTCTTGTTCTTATCTACTCTTGTAAATCCATTATTAGCAGTATTATTCTTACTGTTTTCAATTTTATCCTTACCCTTCTCAACAATCTCCTCACATTCAACATTATTATTCACTTTTGAACCACATTTAGTCTCATTATGTCCAAACACACAGCAGTGACTGAATCTAGGTGGCTTCCAATCATAGTCAACCTTAACAAACTTAGTCCAACTATTCAATAGATCTTTACTCTTATATACAATCTCAATCTTATCTTTTAATTCTTTATCAGCTTTAATCTCCACTAGGACTCTAGTATACCCAATATTTCCAGTACCCACATGACACATTCTAGCAGTGGTCTTATCCATCATAAGTGGCTTACCTAGGCTACTAAAAATGGCACTTATTCCTTTAACTGTCCAAGCTTCTAAAGGTACATTATACAACTTCACCCAAACTGGTAATATCTCTGGTTCATTGTTAACAATATTAATACTTGGATTCCACACTTGCACTACCAAAGGCCTATTATTAATCAACCAAATTCCACTTTCAATCACCTAATTCATACCTTCAATATGCCTAAACTTAAAGAAATACAGGCCATTGTGAGCAACTATCTCCTTAAGTCTAAATCTCCCCCACATTCTACCTATATTGTACTTAAGTTCATTAAAGTTCATTCTAGTACCAACAAACTGTCCACACAGAGTTAATTTCCACTTACTACTTCCTTCATTCACCATTTCATCAACATAAATCACAACATCTCTTCCTTCCACAATAGCAGTGGGGATTAGTATAAGCTTACTGTCAAACTCCTCAATCTTATCAGTCCACACTTTCTTATTTTCCCACACATTAGGCACATTCTTATCCTGTTTGGTATTGTCACTCTTATCCTTGCTTAATTCACTAACATCACTGGTATTCTCATTACTCTGTTCATCACCGTTTACTATTTTCACCGTTAGTCTTTTATATTAACAGTATTTGCACCATTAGTCCTTTATACTAACGACCATTAGTCCTTTAACGAAAATCCGAAATTAGAAAGTTTTTTTTCCGTTTTCGTCCTTTTTTCCTCCGTCTTCGTCCGTTTTTATTTAATTTTTATCCATTTTCGTCAGTTTTTACATGTTTTCGTCAAGGTGACACGAAGAATATGCAGATTCAGAATCCGCTAATTTCTCGCTTAAATTGAAATTTATTTTATCCAAACGACTATCAAATTCACCACCTCCATCCTTAATTGTCGATATCACTCTATTCAACTCATCATCGGCAACCTTAAGCGTTTCGCTACCACCTACAACCTTTTCAAATCCAATATATTCCTCAGCATTCAATGACCCTTCAGCCTTAGGTAAAGCAAATTCACCCTCTAATGGTAGAATGGCATCTATTTTCTTTTCAACGATGTTCTCTTTCTCCTCATTTGTAATTGTCTCAAAACGAACCTCGGTGATACCAGCTTTAAAAAAATATTCTCACAAAGTTAAAGGATTGGACCTCAAAAATTCCCAAATATCTAGGTTAGGGAAGCGTGTTTCCGCCGCACGGGTCAAAGAAAAAGCTTCGTCTAGAGATTTGAGATTTGACCGTAAGAGTAAACATTGTAGATTCAGTTTATGTCCAGAGATATAATATGATGTAAGTAAAGATTCAGAGATCTCTGTTACTCGATTTGCAAATACCACAAACTCACTCTCATATTCGGTCACCGTACCCATTTGCAAGAGCTTAGAGAGTGCGTATTCCGAGTCCTGATCATTGCCGCCTGATGCCATGAATAATACTCAAGCGATTAATAACTCAAAATTTTTTTCAATGAATAGTAACCGCGATGAACATTACCCGATAAACAATAACTTTTTTTTAACCTTAATCGTAAGCCCTCTTAACGAGAGCTCTCAATGAAAACACCAATTGATACGACCCAGTTAGAGGTTTTATCGGGATAAAGCACCACGTTTAGCGACCATGTTTTCGATGAATAGTAACCGCGATGAACATTACCCGATAAACAATAACTTTTTTTTGACCTTAATCGTAAGCCCTCTCAACGAGAGCTCTCAATGAAAACACCAATTGATACGACCCGGTTAGGGGTTTTATCGGGATAAAGCACCACTTTTAGCGACCATGGGCTCGGGTCCAGGCGTATGATCTTCTTTAACTTTTTTGTTAGTTTTATTGAAAAATCGTTAAAAAAACAGACTTTACAAACTTTTTTTAATACAATATTACGTCTGTATATATGCCAAAATGATGATCGATGAGTCTTTCAGTAATAAAATGGTAATGAGATAAGAATTATTTACATAAAATACATATACAATATTTTATAGTCAACCAAGTGTGCTTAAGATCGAGAAGGAAGGTTCACCGACAGCTAGCTGCATATATCTTTAGTCAAATGTTCTCGAAAACAAAATTCAACAACGTAATATTTCACGTAATCTGTGTTTTGAAATGTTCTTCTAATAGATTTGCCTTTCTATATTAAATTTCCAAGTTGTTCCCGATCTCACTAGCTATATATATACACACCTAACGTACTCAACCAACTCATTTACAAATCTTCAAATGCATATTTCTTTTCTTAGCTCTCGAACTATGGCGTCGAGCTCCGTGTTTACGGTTGGATTCGTAGTAGCCTTACTCTCTTTGTCGTCGTTGTGGACAGCCTCTGCTGATATTGTCGAGACTTCATTTGATGTAACTATCCACTTCTCTTTTTGCGTCTCTGGTAGATATTTCACTACAATGGTCTTGCTAAAGTACTAAATGTTGTTTTCCTTAAACAGGTGCAAAACCTAACGGCGAATCGATTATGTCAAAATCAAGTAATTACTGCTGTTAATGGAAGCCTTCCGGGCCCAACTTTAAGGGTTAAAGAGGGGGATACAGTTATTGTTCACGTATTTAACAGATCTCCATATAACCTTACTATTCATTGGTAAAGTCTACATTTAACACGCTATTATATGCTCTTACGAATTTTAGTGAAAGAGTTAGTGTATGTTGTTAAATCGAGTATTTGTTCTCGTTGTAAATGCAGGCATGGGGTGTTCCAAAGGTTAACTCAATGGGCTGATGGTCCTGAGTTCGTCACACAATGCCCGATCAGGCCTGGTGGTAACTATACTTACAGGTTCAATGTCACCGGACAAGAGGGGACGCTTTGGTGGCATGCACACAGTCAATGGCTCAGAGCTACCGTTTACGGTGCTCTAGTCATCCTCCCACGTGATGGTCAAACATACCCTTTTGCGCAACCCTATGGTGAAGATACTATTATGCTAGGTACCGTATCTCATTTTATTCATATCTTCCTAGCTAGATTGTTTCATTTATTCGTTTGACATACTAAAAGATCTAAATATGATGAAACAACAATAATTTTACAGGAGAATGGTGGAATGCCAACGTTATCGATGTTGAAACCACTGCACTAGCTAGCGGAGCCGCTCCTGTTGACGCAGATGCTTATACATTCAATGGTTGGCCCGGTGACCTGTTTAACACTTGCGTTTCAAATAGTAAGTAAACCAACACCTATCTTAGACAACCCTTGACACATCACTTAATATATTACTCTATTTGCTAACTAAATAATATATTTGTTTAACATTTTCGTTTAAATTATGTCAGATACATACAGGCTAAACGTCGAGCCTGGAAGAACATATTTGTTGAGAATAATCAACGCTGCCCTCAATACTCAATTCTTTTTCAAGATAGCCAACCACAATATGACCGTTGTTGGAGCGGATGCAGTCTACACAAACCCATTCCAGACTGATGTTCTCGTCCTTGGTCCGGGTCAAACACACGATGTCTTGTTAACTACAAACCAATCCCCAGGACTATATTACATGACGGCTAGTCCATATGCTTCTGCGATAATTACATTCAATCAAAACATCACTACTGGAATCATTGCTTACCAAAACGCTACACAAACAGCACCACCAGTTCTTCCAATTATACCTAATTTTACTGACACACCCACAGCTTTTGCATTTTCTAGCAACTTCACCTCTCTCGTGACTAGCCGGTTCTGGTCACCAGTTCCACAAACAGTGGATAAAAACATGTTTATAACCATCGGTCTTGGATTATCACCTTGCAATTCCACCACAAACTGTACAGGGTTCTTTGGGCAAAGATTATCAGCAAGCATGAACAATCGTTCATTTGTTTTACCATCTCAAGTATCTCTTCTGGAAGCTGTTTTTAGAAACATTAGTGGTGTTTACACAACTGATTTCCCGGATACACCACCTTTGGTTTTTGATTACGTAAACACCAGCAACAGTTTCAATCAGGATCTTTTGTTTGCACCAAAGGTAACAAATGTGAAGAGAGTTAAGTTTAATGCTACGGTTCAAGTGGTGTTCCAAAACACAGCATTGATTGGTGTTGAAAATCATCCCATGCATTTGCATGGATTCAACTTTTACGTGTTGGCTCAAGGCTTTGGCAACTATAATCCAGCGACCGACAGCCAAAATTTCAATCTCGTAAATCCACAAGAACGTAATACGCTTGGTGTTCCCGTTGGTGGTTGGGCTGTTATCAGATTCCGAGCTAATAATCCAGGTAATAATTAAACAATAATTAGTCGTTGTGATCACCTTCTGAATAAAAAATATATAACATCTCATTATCATGCCTTAATAGACGGGTTCTTAACCATATCTAGAATAGTTTTTGTTGACTAATGACTATATACTTATCGATTATTTGAAATTGTAGGTATGTGGTATGTTCACTGCCATTTGGATGTACATTTACCATGGGGTTTGGGAACCGTTTTCTTAGTCGACAATGGTGATACGCCGGAATCAACGCTGCCACCTCCGCCTGCCGACCTTCCTCAGTGCTAGAACCAGAGGAAATATGCCGACCTTATGAGTTGTTCAAATATAGAAAGGAATCGTGCCTCATGTTTTTTAATATTGAAGACATATTTAGTATGGAAAACATGTGCAAATAGACAAAGCAAGCTAATGTAAACAACATATATATTTTACGGAAAAATAAGTAGATATATATTTTATATTATTTACTTTTTGGTATAATAAAGCATCAATTACTTACTATAAATTCTTTCTAGATGAACCTTTCTATTTTAGTTAATCGATCGGTGAATGAAAAACTTTGAATATTGAAAATAAAAGGGTATTAAATTGCTTAAGTTATTATTATCAGATGTTTGATCGATCTCATTGATGCAAATGTTTCAATTCGGTTTATGCATGTGACGTACGTATTTTGAGATTTTCAAACGCGCGTAGTAATAATAGTTTTCTCTACAAATTAATTAAACGAAGGCTTATCTTAATAAAACATCAACTACCTGCCAAACTTTTAAAAAGTCAATATTATTTGTAAGAAGAAACCTAGCTAGTACAAATGTTTCTGTATAATCCGACATTAGTATAATATATCAAGAGAGTTGCATGCATGAAAGTGAAAATAAAATGTGTGCAAAAATGTTCGGTAGTTATTGAAAAACATGTTAAAGTACATGTGATTGTTTTAACGGATAATTACCAAAACGGATCATTGACTTTTTGACCAGTCACTTTTTAGACTTTGAAATTTCACTTCTCAAAATTAGATCGGGCAACTAAAAAATTGAGCAACTCAATAAGAGTTTGACACGTGTCCAATATTTAATTATTAAAGTACAAAAATTAGAATGTATTTGTAAGGTATGTGTAAGTGTTGTGTAAGGTATTTTAAGGTTTTTTCATAGGCAACTAGCTATATATTGGGCGACTTGTATTGGACAACTTTTTTTTTTTTTTTTTTTTTTTTTTTTTTTTTTTTTTTTTTTTTTTGTACTTTCACCACTTTTAACAATCATATGGTACAAAGATTAAGTTGGTCATTTAGCTTTAATGATACTTAACGTTCACAAAACAAATTAATATAGTCCTAAACACTTCAAAGCACACTATATATATACTATATACCATATCAATCTCATAGCTTCTTCAACCATGACCACCACCACCAGCAAGCATATTTGATTCTCATAGCTTCTTCAACCATCACCACCAGCAGCAGCAAGCATATTTGAATACCACCTGACCTCTCCACCACCACCACCGTATCTGAGTACCACCTGAGTGCACCACCATCCGCCATTTCCGTCTCTGCTGAATGTTTCTCTCGCCTCCAGTCTGTCGCTCTAAGGTTGTTGCTTCCTCCAGTCTTATCTTTAATGAAACTAGGCTGTTGTAGGATGTAATATGCAAAAGCGTACATAAACAATTTGTAATTTTTTAATGTTTATGAACAAAACATTTTTTACAATAATAAACAATGAATGATTATCTAGTTTCAATTCATCAGTGTTGTTTCAATAGGATGCTTTTTTTTTAACAAACAGAAGCATGTAATCCGCAGGTTGACTTTCGAAAGTCAAAATGCAATTGGAATAACAAAATTTGACAATTAAAGTCAACACATTTTTCTTTGATTGGCTTTGTCCCACCTAGAAATGTTGTTGATTGAACTTTGAAGTTCATTGTTACTTACTTTCTAGTTTGACAAATTGAATGAAACAGAACATAAACATTTGAATTCAATTTCGATAAAAAAGAACACAAAAATAAAGATTTCATTGAAAATAAAATAAACATTACATTAAACAATTAACAATGAAACTTTTGACATTTTTCGGGATCAAATGACAAATGTAGGTTGTCATAATCCAAATACTCATCATCTGATGAGTCTTCTTCTTCCTGATCGGGCATGTTTTTGCTTTTTCTGTTTGCCAACATATTCTTCCAAGTGTATTTACACTTGGTTGGTTTTTCTTTTGCAGCTTTTTCTCTTTTTTCAAATTCTTTCAAATTTTTTTCCAGAAATTTAAACTTTTCTTTCATATACCAATCCACCGCTTCTTCAAATGTTCCTTCTTCCTCTATTTCTTCTTCTTCAGCTTCTTCTTTTTCAAGTATGAAAGCTTTATCTTCAAACTCCTCTGTTTTTTATTGTTGCATTGCTCCTACCTTTTCTTGTTTCTCTTGCACATTAATTTTTGAGGTTGATGCCATTTTTGATATTGTATACCTTTAAGTTTTTTTGAATGATTTTGTTGCTTACAAATGTTCCAATTTATAACCATTGCTTTAGGCAACTGAACGGTTTCATTGGAAAAGACACACGTCTTAATACTTTTGCGTTGAACGTTGTATACTACTACATTTTGATAATGGCAATGGAACGTAGGTTATACAGACATTTATTACACGGTATTCCAAAACTTCATTAATCACTTATCACTTATCACTTATAACTTATTAAACTAACAACTATTTAGTCAACAAAGAAACACACACCCTCATCCTAATTCGTCACAACAATAAACCGTTGTTTTCAAGTTAAGTCATTCAATGGCAGCTTCTTGTTCAAAAAATAATGATTTTAGTAAGATGGTGGTTAACGATGCTATGGTTGACTATGTCTTGAGTAAATATGGCACTAAATGGTATGATGACGAGGAAATGGCTGACGTGATTCTAGAAGACCTGTGCCAAAGGGAGAACAATCGACGTGATGTTGCTAATGGTTAGTGTATACCTTTCTTTCTTTTTATGATTATTTTTAGTTTAATTGTATTTGTTTATTAATTGTCGACACTTCATATTTGTGCACCTGTTGAAGCGCTTGGCAAGAGGGTATCAAAGCTTGAATCACTTGCCAAGAGGGTGTCAAAGGTTGAAGAGGAAAAACTGGCAATGGAGCCAAAGGCTATAGCAAAACTTGATGCTATTTTTGGAAGGCCCAAGGAGGCACAAGAACCACCCAAACAAAATGAGGTAATAGTTATTGATTCGGATTCTGACACCAGCCTTGAGTTTTATGAGGATACACTAAAAAAACCTTCAGCTTCTTTGGTGAACAAAAGACCTCCTAAAACATGGGCAAAGAAAATTCCAATAAGTTCTATTTATAAAAAAAAGGTTCCCGTTCTAAAAATATTCCATCAAGTCTTGACTCAATTGATGATTCAAGTTCTTCTGATGAGAGTTATGATGCAAAAGGCCATGTTCAACTGAAGAAGAGACGCATGTCTAAGGTTTCAGGTCCAAGACAACCAAGAATAACGAACTGCGTTCTAGGCCTTCCAGCTGGTCAGAAAAGTTTGGGGACAAAATTTGTTATGTATTTTTAATTGTAGTTGTTGATGTTTTGAGACAATATATTGTGTATCTTTAATTATAATGTCCTATATTTGCAATATTTCTCATTAGTATTGATAATTAGTAATGTCTTATATGATATATATGATCATTGGTAAATGTACAATGTTTGCATACTTTGTTGGGTATATCAGAAATGTGGCCATGATAGTTAACAAAGAACATGTTCAAATACACTTGATTTCCACCTCATTTGAAGAACATGACTTACTTAAATCAGTAGCATGTGTAAAGTTTCATCTTTTGAACATTCTCAAGACCAACAAATGAAACCCGTGTATAAAGTTTCATCGTTTGACTATTAAAGTCAAGATAAACGAAAAAAATCCTAAACTACCCATGGCCAACTTGTACTTGTGAGTTACTTTTCTATAGTTATGCCAAGTGTCATGCAGTTATTGGGCAAGGGTATGCTTGGGCAACTTTTATAGGTTTTGGGCAACTCTGATCAATGTCAAATATTTTTTTGCATTGGGAACTGTGTGACTTAACTAAATACTGTTCCAATTTGGTTCCTACACTATTTTTTGGGCAACTTTTTAGTTTATTGCGTATTTAAGAATGCTTGATCTACTTCATTTCCAAAAATATTCTTCTACAACACTCTTCTTGGATACGCAACCACATTTCCAAATACATGGCGTCTATCATACCAATTTACGATCAAATCGCAAATGACATTGGTTGTAGGCGTATTGATATGGTGCTCCATAATATTTTTGCTAGGGAGAGAGACGCCAATAGGGGTGATGAGAAAGATTATGGGAGGATGATCGAGGAAATAAAGGTACGTGTTAAGCACAGGCATGCTATCTTACTGGAGCTTGAAAAGTTTGGGAACTATGCTGTGCTGAAAGAACCCTTGGTCCGTCTTAAGGTATCGCAGCAGGAGGATTTGGAAGAAATTGAGTACTTGATTAAAAGGCGACAGGCAAGTCTTCGCCGTGCTGGTGATAAGTCAAGGATCATGAAGAAGTTAATGCAGTTTAAATATTAACTTTCTTACTGTTTGGCCCAGTTGTGAAGAACCATCTTTTTCAAGGTAAAACGTCTTTTGTGGTGGTATTTTGGTTATAAAAGTAATGGAAAGCAAGTTTGGTACTGGGTTATGATGTATTTTGTTTATGGTACGTGTTTAGGTAGTTTTGTTGATGTATGATGGTGTTTAGTCCTTCTATCAGGTCTGAAATGGATGTATTTTCACAACGGTATTAATGCATAATTAGTTATTATGTTATTTGTTTAAATGTTTTTGTTGTTTAGTTTTTACCAGTAATAGTTGAGGTGTGATCCAAATAACAAGGTCCATTAATATGTGTATTAGGCTGTTTTAACCCAAAAAACAGAGTTGTTTATGTACTACTATTATGCAACAAATAGTTGACTTTTATTGTCAAATGTTGTTTTAACGAGGACTTACACAAGTAAGCTGCTATACGCATCTCTTAAAACATCTGTAAGTAAGTATATACAAGCTATCTGGATCATAAAATCTTTAAGCATTGTGTGTGATTGTGCTGATAATGTTTATAGTTCATATGGGTTTGACAACCAGTATGATTTGTTAACATGGTTTTGTGTCACACATAAATACCTCAACAAATTAAACAAGAATGTTACATACAAACATAAATACCATTCATTATTTAACTGGGTAATTGCATAGCAGTTCCATTAAACCATTAAACAACATCAAAATAAAAGACCACCAAACCAAACCAAAGTACCTACACGACTGACAAACACAAAAGAACCTAGACAACAATTAAACTTTAGTCCTGATCATACTTATTCAAGGTGGCAATGGCATGCTCCTTCTTGGATATAAGAGCACGAACTTCTTTCAGAATGGCCGCAAAGGACTCGAGCAAACGGACCTCCATCACTTGAACCTCACGAAGCGATTCATAGGTATCATCAGCAGCTTCTTCTTCATCGAAGTTAAGGTCAAAAACCTCATTCATTCTCGCTGAACGCTTGTCAATGCTGATACGGAGCTCATCGCGTCGCTCACCAAGCCACATGAGCATCGTTTCATTCATCGGAATTTCTTGAGAGAACAGGAACTTTATACATTTATGTAGTTCATCTGAACCACTCATCTCTTGAAGTTCTTTCAGATTAGGTTTTTCAGCCATTTTTTGGATGATTCTCTGGTTATGGTAAAACAAGCTAGGTTATGTGTTGTGTATAACACCTATAAGAAAGGCATGAAACCATACAATGAGCAACTCCAATTATATAAAATACAAAAAATTACTAGTAGTAAACAAGTGGTAAACGTAAGCATTGCAGAAATTAAACCCGCAATAAATTGTTACATAGTGGTTGTCTTTCCAGGCAGACTTTTTTGGTCTAATTCATGTCAATCAAATCAATATTTACTAGTTATAATTAATGTCAAACTGAACCCAATCACTATTATGTTACATTTGTATTTCATAACTTGCAAAACAAATTTGTATAACAATGTGAACCTTACAAAAATTATAAACACTAGTCTGTTACATTTGTATTTCTTGGTAATTTCTTTTGTTAATGTTGGTTTGCTTTTATGGGTTTCAGTATTTATAGTTCAATTGAATGATGTTTTACTTGTATATTTAATCTAGTGTTAAGTAACTTTGAGTTTTGTAGTTTGACTTTTAATTTTAGCACTTACTGACAAAATCCCACAGTATTGTTGGGCAACTTGTACTTCTGACCACATTGTCTATACTTATGACAAGTGTCAGGTACAAATTGGCAAAATTTTGATTGGGCAACTTTTATAAATTATGGGCAACTTTTTCAATGTTTATGCAACTTGGCCCAATAGAAACATAAACCCAAAGACCTCTACTTTTCATCAATGAAATTATATGGTTCTTTTTAGATGCTTTATGTTTCTCCATTTACATTAGCATGTATATGCAGTAAAGTTCTATACTGCAGTGTTTCGAAAAACCACTTTTGACTATTAAAGTCAACGTAAACCAAAAACTAAATTACTAACCCTTGTAAACGTTATATGGTAACTTGTAAACGGTTTATACCGTTACTAATAACCCACTTACATACCAGAATACAATATCAAATGTGACTAATACCACTATTAAAGTCATACCTAGTTTGACTATTAAAGTCATGCCGAATATGACTATTCAATTGAAAATATTGTGTGGGTTGGGTTAATTTTCAAAACTCAATCCTTATTGAATATGACTGACTTTGTGGTTTGGGTTTACTTACAACTGTGTGAAATATGCTGCAGTGTTTCCATGTAACTAAGTTTCTGCTTTGGGTTTTTCTATTTAAGAGTGGGCATAGGGTTTTCCTTTTTTCCACATCTTCTTCCTGATTGTCACATCTCATTCCTCACCTCATATCTTTTTACTCCCCATTGTAGTAAATTTCTTCAGCATTTTTGCATCACTGCCCGAAGAATATGTCTAGTCGTAAAAGACTTAAGAAGATAAACCCTGACGATAGGGAATGGTCCAACAAGGTACTAAGAGAGGTCATATTTCCTGAGATTTATGAGCGATATGGACCAAATGCTGAACCAAATATGCAATTGCCACCTAAAGATCTAGAAGACCTAAGACGGGAAGTATACGGTGAGGAACAACCACAAGGTGTTAAACCAAGTGGTAGCAATACAATTAAGGTACCACAGTCACAAGTGAAAGGTACTAGCAGAATGCAATTTCTAGCTCCACAAAAGGCCACAATCAACAATACAAGGCAACTTCCGAAGATATATGTGAAACCTAACTATTAGATTGTTTTGTGGTGGGTTTCCTTTTTCCATCTTGATAATGTTCAAAAGATGAAACCTTGAAACATAGTTGTAGATTGGTTTACCCTGTTATGTTGTTATCTGATCATCATTTTTTTTCCGTCAGGTAAATTTATATTAATCTTCAACTAATTTGTAGAAAGTGTATAAAACAATTTAGGACATGGCCAAAGAAACAGAATGTATAACAAAATAAGACATCCATAATGTGAAAAACACTATACAACTTGTCTGATACAAACTCTCATCCAAATATAACCAATTTGCAAAGATTCAAACTCTCATCCAAATTAAACATTCACAATCAAGCGTAAACAATTAATTAAACATACTAATTTTAATTAATATTGATCAAAAGTAAGAAATATTCCATACAAAACCTATTTATTTCCATACTAAAAGCATTCAAACACCATAAGCATGAGATACTAGAAAAATACAAACATTCAAACACCAAAACTGTTCGAACCAGAGCTGTATTCCATGCTTTCATCCCTTTGCCTCCTTTCCTTCCTTTGTTTGAGTTGTTGATAGATAATTTCAAGATCACTAATCCGTTTTTCCAAATTTAAAGGATCCCTATGTCCGATACCATTACCACTTTCTTCCACATCTTTGTGCTGATCTAAAACCACATTTCGCCGCACATCCACCACATTGTGGTTATGGTCCACTACTTTTTGCGGCGGCTCCACCACATTTGGTTGCGCCACCACATTGTGGTTATGGTCCACTACTTTTTGAAACGGTGTATTTGCTGCCATTGTTAATTGTGTATCTTGTAAAGGGAATATGTTTGTTTTTGTGTGTTCTTACCCAAACAATCGAGGGTTTAAATAGCCTGGGGAAGTAGTGGTTCAATGGTTCCTAAGAGGATAGGCGGGAAAAAGGGGGACAAGGACCGCCAAAAGCAAATTTTTTGAAAACAGCATAACACAATGGCCTGTGTGCCAACTGCCAACCACCCATTTAGACATCCATTTACTTTTATCCATTCTAAACAACTACAACAAATGGATGAGAGTCGCATTTGCATCAACAATTGAAAAAGGAAAAACCAAAAACTTAATTTTCATTATAATTCAAAGTCATTACAATTTGAGGCTTACAGCCATTTGATAATCAAGCATTGAACATAAAGAAACAAAAACAAGTACGAAAATATAACCCCAAAAGACAACAATCATTCAATACTCTAATCTTCAACAATCATTCAATACTCTAATCTTCATCAGAGGAGAGTTGTTCATGAACCTCCATAAGCTTAGCTTGGCGCTCCTTCTCATGAATCCCGTCACTTATATCATTGATAAGAGCAGTCAACAAAAGAATCCTTTTACGCTCCCTTTCCTGTGTTTCAACTAGACAACGAAGAATTTGAACTGCTTTTTGGTTGAATGAACGCAGATGATGAGTCTCATTGAGTGTAACCTGACGGTCCTCTACTTTCTTTTCCAGTTGGTTACGCTCATCCAAGTATCTTTTCAAACAAGCCTTCTCTTCAGCAATTTCATTGTTGAAATAGAACTTGAATGCTGTTGCCAAATTATAAGACCCAGATGCTGCTTTGATTTGATTGATGTTGTTGGAAGAAGTAGAAGCCATGGATAATGGATGACGGAGTAGGGTGGCTGATATGATAAGTTATGTTAGAAATATTATTTAGTAACTAAACCAGGAATATAAAAAGGGGATGACATAACTACTGTAGTAACCGACGCAGGAAGTTCATCTTCCCCATGCAAAACTATCAATTCACCATTGAAAATAATAAAAGTTTTACATATAACAAAATAAACCCTTGCACATAACATTTTAGTTTAAAAAAAACCCATGACATACACAAGTTCAATGTATAAAATAAAAGACCGTAAATAAGTACCTAATAAACTAATGAATGTCGTATCTTATAATATATTTTGGGAACTCAGAATTCTTGGGTAGACTCAATCAATATGGGATGATAAGAAGGAAAAAGAAGATATGACAAAAAATTGTATTTGCACCAAAGACACTTCTACGACATCCTCTCTTTCCTTCTTATCATTCTATATTAATTGAGTATGGTTAGTGAATGATGGTCTCATTGCTTCAATCCTCAAAACAATGTTAAATGTCTATTGCAGCATAGTTTGTACACATGTAATAGGCTAAAATGAACAACCCTTATGCAGTTATGCGTCCCCCGAACAATTCCTTTTGTTTTTTCAACACTATTTGACCAAAAGGTTGCGCCAACTAAATTGCTACTACAAATAAAAGTTAAACATAATATATTTGTTTTGGTTACATAATGGTTAGACTCTGTATTACAGTTATATTAGTGCAGTTATTTTTAACAGTTAATTGCACCTTTTAACATTAAACTAAATTCAAGTATTTATTACATTGAACTTCCAATAAATAAAGTATAGTTAATTCAAATGGTGCCTCTTGGTTTGCCCTCTTATTCATCTATATAGGCAGGGTTCTATTCACCCAATTTACATCATCCAATCTTAAACACTAGTAAAACCAAATACTGTTTGTGAATCCTAATCTAAAACATAACCAAGAATGTCTTCATCCAAAACAGTTTCATCATAAAAAAAAAGACCAGCAACTGATGCAAATATTGAGTTGCAGACAGAGAAACCCCCAAAGTATGTGGTTATATTTTTCTTTTTGTTTTAAAAAAGTAATTACTTGTATATTATGTGTCCTAATTTTGTTAATCTTTTGCAGAAAGCAATTGGTTGACGTAAAAAGTGTATCAAAGGATGACAAAAATAAATGTATGTCAGATTTTTAATTTTTTTTAATAATCTAATAGAAACTTATTTATGCTTACTACAAATTAATTTGGTTTATTTATATGTAACAGTTATTGTTGAAGAAAAAAAAAAGAGCCCCAAGTCAGATGACTATGTATGGGATTCTGACGAAACATACATCCAGTGGGAAAACGAGTTTGAGTTAAACATGGGGCGAGAACAAAAGGAAGCAGCAGCAGAGAAACAAAGAAAAAAACGACTCGCAGAAGATCATGCGAACCAACTGGACAATATGCCACAGATGAATTTATTTGAAGATGCCAAACCAGAGGATGGTGATGAGGAGATTGAACAAGAAGATATTGAAGAGTTTGACTACGAGTCGGCCCATTTAGGATTAGACTCATCTCCTGAAAACTAAGGTTGCTGTAGTCATTAAGATTTCGAAAAATGTAATCCCTAAGGTTGTTTGAACAGATTTGAATTGAATAGTTATGTAATCGCTGTATAACCTAACTTACTTATGATTCAAGCATCTAAGTTATGTAAATATCACAGGTAGTAGATAACCAAAATTGAGGGGGAAAACATAGTTAAACTTTTGCATACCTCTAGAAATGGCACCCATTGTCGTAGTTCCAAAGGATCGTCAAATTCAGGAGGTGTAGGAGGGGATATGGTTTCCGGATTGATTATCAATAAACGGCTTCACAATCCTCTTGGGGTACTGTCTGGCGGTTTGGTACCACGTACAGACGGCCTCGTCATTTCTTGTTACCAGTTTTATTAACGGTTTCAAAGCCTAGGGAAAGAAGGAAACAACCAAACAAACTTTATGTCAAGAAGACACTAGAAACAAACACAACACAAGTAATTATGTAGTTTATTAAACTGCATCACGTTATTCATTTCTCAATATTGACACACGATGTTACATGTCTATTACAGCTTAGTTTGTGCAACTGAAATAGGCTAAAATCAACATACTTAACCCTTCTGAGTGCCCCCACCACTCCCTTTTGCTTTTTCATCACTCTTTGAGCAAAAGCTTGCACCAAGCAAATTGCTAGATTGATGAAATAACAAAAAGAACTGTTGTGGACACTAAGAATGGCTAAATATGTTGTAACATCGTTTGTCAATATTAAAAAATGAATAACGTGATGGACTTTAAAGTAAACATATTTTAGTTAATAAAGCAACACGCATAACACAACAACGTTGGGCTATTAAGCTAACTAAGATTACATAAAGTATGATACAATTGTAGATTCTAGATAAAAGTGAGTATTACGACTCGTGTTGAATGGGATAATGAAGGAGTGTGGCCTGTCATGAACAATACACACTATATCATTATCGCAATCAACACCCCTCAATGATAAAGATACGTCTTTACAGCGTTGTTGTTGATGTTCGAGAGTTTTTTTCAACACCGTCCATATAGATACGGCTACAAAAAAGGCACTAACTTGTGATCAACATCAACCACACAAATGCATACTAGGGACGGTGTTCAAATTAACTCTCGAACACCATCAAAAACGCTGGAAAGACGCATCTTTATAATTGAGGTTCTACAGATGAAGTTCAATGTAACAAGCTGTGTATGGCCGAATTACTTGGTAGATGGATGTTTTTAGATGATATGTAAATTCCATATCAAAGCATTGAGCCATCAAGTAATTCGAGGACCTATTACATACCTTGATACATTCAACTTCAAATTCAAACACTTTCATAGAATCCACAAGTACATCAAACTGCAACTTTACCTTCTTAAATATAACCTTTAACAAATATAAACTCAAACTATTGCCACATTGTGTTAAAACCATATGTGTTACCACATATCTCAAATTATATGCAAGTCATATGTAATTTTTGGGTCTATAATTAAAACATATGTCCATATAGGTATTACGTTTCTTTTGGTACTTAATTAACACATATGTCAAACCATATTACTCAATCAAAGGTGTTAATTTACTCATGAAAATGTAATCTTATCTGAAAAAACTTTACTCCGCTTCTGCCGCCACAGCTGTAGCCAACTCCGATTATCCTTCATGGTGGCCGTCTCTTATCTTTAATAAAAAAAAATCGTAAGCTAATGTGGATCTAAAGAATAACACATCTATCTCAAAACAAAAGAATAAAAATTACTTTATCAACATTCACCGATACAGTACCGGCAACGGCAACTTTCCGGCGACAAGCCACTTGCTGCGGAGAGGCGGCTGTAAAAAAAAACACTATATTCAGATATTAAAATAAAATACAGCTCAGATCTACAATTAATATGTACAAATCTATGAAAAATAACATCTAACACTTGATTAGTAGTAACATGTTAATACTTTTGTTGTTGACTTCTTTAACTGTTTCCTCAGCTACGGTGGTTGTCAGGTTCGGTGGTGGTTGGAAGTTTTGACGAGAAGAGAGTGTGAGGATTGGTGGTGTAAATAAATGAGGGGTGTGGATTGTGTATGTGTAAATAAGTAAAAGAGTGTGTGTAAATAAATGAGGTGGGTATGTGATTAATGAGGATTAGGTGATAAGATTGTATAAAATTAAATTAAATCACAAAAAGTTGCCCTATACTAGTTGCCTAAAAAGTACGGGTTGCCCTATACATTATACCTTACACATACATGTACTATAATATAAAATAATAGGACACGTGTCACACCCTTGTTGAGTCGCTCAGTCGCCAAGTTGCCCTGATCCGCTAGAGGAAAGTGATTTTAAAACATCTATTCAAGGAAAGTGATTTTAATTGTCAGCCTACCTAGTATAGGTTTATCTTTGATTTTTTGTTTTAGTCTTTTAGAAAACATGAATAATCCAAGCACCTTCATGTTTGAACATTACAATTCAACTCAAATCGGATTTGTTCTCGTTCCAGTATATATAGTCTTGTAGTATATTAAAAAAAAATGGAGATATTATGATAATATTTGCACCTCCATAGTTTTTTGGTTGCAGTGACAATAATGACCATGCTCGATTCAATTATTATCTCAATGCCTTTTCCTCGTCTCAGCTCTCACATAAGATTAGTGCATGGGTCACTGGTGTGACAAGTATAACACCAGCCACCCCTAATATCTCCTGTCCACAGGACATTATTGGTACTTACATTGCTTCTATTAGTAACTTGTGGATTTAACCTCATACCCTAGCTTCTTTAAGTATATGCCTATTTCTATAATGTATATATGATTATTTAGTTCAAAAGTGATTGTGAGTCGGCCCAAATTTATGATTATTAGTAACTTGTGCATTTAACCTCATACCTTAACTCGCTGTCGTGTAATTTATTTATACAGGATGGCTGTTGGTCTTGAGAAAACAAGGACTTAAATTATGTTATCACAACATCTCAGAATTACATGGGAAGTTTTTCAAGTACAAGTCCATGGGCTTCGACAGCTCAGTCAAAGATGGTGAAGCTATGGTTGAGGATGCACCCGCAAGGATCAACAGGATAAGAAACGTAAGAGTGCAGATTTTATATCAAGGCTATAAAATGCTGTCACGTTTTATATCACTTGTTATTTTTTTAGCCTGATCTATGTTTGTTTTTTTAGTTGGTTATCGTGAAATGACGTTAATGGTTTAGCAGACTTTGACTTCGTGATAATCTAATTAACTTTCAGGCGGGTCTTGTAACCACTCTCAGTACAAGAACTAGTCTTCGGTGCAACAAATCCTAAAGGACAATATGATCCTGATCAATGTATCATTTCTTGCAAATTCTTATGTGTTTATGTTTAATTCCTTGATGTGTTTCTCTCGATTTGTACTTCAATTTAATTCTTAACAATGTTCAGCTCTATCTGTCAACGCCACATTATCTGGGCATTTACACATTTTGCTAAGGTACTACTCTTCTCTGATTTTGAAATATGCAGCAGAAGCGAGAGACATTTATTATTGTCTTTGTTGCAATTTGATGCACTGAAGTGCCAAATTTCTTATTTGGTCATTGACACTCATAAATATTTGTTAATATTCTCATTTCAGTTATAGGAACTTATTCCCCATTCAAATCATCACATGGATCAACACTGGCTCATGAAGTGGTTGTTGCAACACAAATTACTTTAGTGCAGAACTTGTTAATGAGGCGTATCTTTGTAGTCCAGAAACTAGAGACAAAGAAAATCTAGGAGCATGTTGATTTAGTGTGATCTGGGTAAAAAAAAAAGTGAGGGATGTTAGGATGCCTAAACATGATGACGATGGGTTTCTTTCCTGATTGCAGGTAACTAGCTGACAAGTTCTGTTTCTCTCAGTTTATACTCGTCTAGGTGGTTCTCATATATTAGCTTCTTATTTTCAACACAGATACCAGAAGTCATCAACTCCACCTGGAATTATCATGTTCATGTTCTCGGGTGTGCTCCATCGAACTCTGCACTTGATAAGATTGTATTGTGTCATTTGTGCTCTGGTATATACCAAATTACTTTTTTTTTTCTTCATTTGTATTCTTCTCAAGTAGTCACCTATTTGGAGTATGAACTCGTGTATGATTTTTTTTATCTGGACAGTTTATAACTTGGTTAACTTTTGATAGTTTTGGATATTAATTTTCAGGGGGCGTTAAAGATCCTGGATTGGGCAACATGGTGATATACTAGCTTGGGCATGTAGCGTTTGTATTGGATTTGTAGTAACCGTGTTTATTGATTATTTTTGTAGAATAACAATAGGAACTTCGATGTACCACTCATTTATGTTTGTACTGAAAAAAAAGCTCCGGACTCAGTGAGCCACTACCTGTGATTCTTTTAAGAGTAATAATACGTATAAATCATTTTAGTAGCAAATTTTTATTAATTTGTATTGCATTAAAATTATGTTCTCAGATTAATGACACATGTATCAATGGTGGTCAAAAACCGTGGCGCAAAAGAGATGCCTAAAAATAATAGCGACTATAATAGCGACTAAAATAGTGACATTTTTTGATTTAGCGGCGTATATAGCGACTTAAGTAGCGACATCTCTAAGAAACAGCGACACATTTGGCGACATAATACACTAAAGTCGCAATTTTCTAGTGACATACTACGAGAAGTCGTTATACTTGTCGCTATGTATAGCAACATGTTTTCATTTTTGCGACTCGTTTACAGCGACCAACCAGTTGATGATGCTAACAATGTCGCAGACAGAAAATACGTCGCTACATTTGTCGCTAAATCAAAAGCTAAAAGGCCTTTTTCTTGTAGTGAATTGCCTCTTTCCTTTTATAATTTAAAAGATAAAATGAAACGAAACTTTGGAATTTGTTTAATTATGATAAAGTAGACGACTGTAGTAGCTAATCACACGTTTTGACCTTTGTATTAAACATGTAAAGCAAGAGATTGTGAATCTGCTAATTAATTTCTTACCTAATTAGAGAAACATGACGACTTTTATATAACATGTACGTACATGCATGCATGTAGACAAATTATAAAAGACAGACATCTCATATGCGTATTAAGTTGTATTTGTTCTAATAATGTAAATTAGCAATGTATTGAAAATTTGTTAAGTGTGAACTAGATCGAAGTCTGGATTAGTATGACAGTAGATACTCTGGTGGGTCACTTGTCAAATATCTTTCCTATAATGTCACTTCAATTAAAGGATTACTAGCATTACTTTTTGACAATATGTACTCGATCTTTATTGTTTTTTTCTTTTCTTTTCTTTAGTTAACGTTTATTAAATATTGTCTGTTTTGAAATACACAAGTTTAGAGAGTTACTAATTTAACAATTACTCCTTAGTATGACAGTAGATAGTCGGGTGGGTCAAAGAGATATCTTGTCAAATATCTTTCCTAAAATGTCTCTTTAATTAAGGGATGACCATTACTTTTTGACAATATGTACTCGATCTTTATCGGTTTTTATTTAATTATTTATTTATTTTTAATTTTTTTTAATGTTTATTAAATATTGTCTATTTTGAAATATTAACTAAGACTTAATTGCAAAAGTTGATTAAAGTCATTAATTATTATTATTTTTTTCTGGTGAACAAAAAAGATGAACTATATATTAACTTTCCAAAATGTTACAATCAAATAGGAAAATGGAATTGGACATCACCCGATCCATATTATACAATTGAGACATACAAACTGAGAATACATCTAAACCAGATACAATATCCATCCGAAATCAGATACACATAGTCTATATCTCGGATGACATAAGAAGTCATTTCTCTTATACTGCTATAGCACACAGCAGATCGATCATTCAACATTAGCATTGTCACCTTTTAGCATTTTCACCATACCATAACCTCATGATTACATCCACCTTGACACGTCAATATAAAGCATTCAACTAGCACTCACAATACCTTATATGAACAACTCAAAGGGCAGTTTCATGTAGGTTATAGCTCCCATTGCTCATCGATAAGGGGCTCTACCCAAATTGGTTACATTTCCTTTATCAGGCTGTTGTAGCTAATATAGCAGCAGCCACCTCACTATCCTAGCCAAAACAACATTAAGAAAGGCATCACCAACTGAGGAACACTCACCCTTACCGAGACTACCCATTACCTCCTGTGATAGCATAATGTAAGGACCAAGTAAGTTCATCTTTCACTCCTCACTATTCCTTACAACTTATGCTATCCTCCAAGTTCATTCTAACCTACACACACATGAAACCTACTTTATGACTAAATAGATACTTAGAGACCAATGCCATCCTGTGGATACTTATAATTACCTAACAAAGGCCAAATTACAAGCACCAAATTCTGACAGAAGTCTATAAATATAGTAGGTCAAGATACAAGGCCATATGTTGTGAATGAACTCAAGTTTACTTTGTTTCAAGATGAACCAAAGAAAACAAGGATAAAACCTTTAAGCTTTGCAGATTGAAAACCTCAACTCTGATGTTCAAAGCTAAATTAGCTTTCAAACTGATGATAAGCCAGTATTTGGCATAACACTGAATTTCAAGGCAGGAAACTACTTTATGGCAACTTCAATAAGAATCAATAGGCAATCATGATGCATCATTGTTACATCCACTTTCACACTAGCATGCAGATAAGCCATAGAAACTTCTCAAAACTTGCCAAGGTATTAGCCATCTGCCCATACTATCTTGTCCCAAACACCCCTTATATCCAATTAATCACAGACATAGCATAAAAGGGATGTTCCGTTTGTTAAGTACCCTACTCACATTTGTAGAATTCCTTATTTTAAGACTCATGATCTTCCATTTAAGTTCCTCACTACAATAATCAGGAGGACGGGCGAGGAGGGTTTTGGCGGGGACGTTTATGTCCCCGCCAAAAGTCGTTAAACGACAAAAACAGTGCTGAGCTGGCACACAAAGTCGCTGACCATCGACTAGATTTTCAACACACCTTTTCCGCGAGGACATGTCCCCGCCGAAAGTGTTTTTGATATTTAGCAATCTTTGACCGAAATAGTATCTCTTACTCGTTCCCGGGTTTTTTTCCCGCCTTTACTTTCGGCGGGGACATGTCCCCACCGAAAGTATTGATACACAGTGCCACACTTTTGGCGGGAACATGTCCCCGCCGAAAATAGTTTCAGGTTTTACCTCCCAGGAATTACTTTATACCGCCTAAACTTTCCGGTAATGATAATTCCTTTTGGCGAGGACATGTCTCTGCCAAAAGTTTAGGCGCCAATTTCCCCTCCAAATTGCAACTTTGTCGGCCAAACCTTTACTATACATTTTAATATACACATAACACATACTAACTATCGTAAATTCGGCAAAAAACACAAACAACTCAATCCCACAAAACACACATAATAATGGATGGTTCATGCCGGAACGGGAGTGGTCAAAGGTTTTATCACACAAGCTCTTCTTTAATGAAGTTCTTCTTGAAAATGGCTGGGAAATTTATATGATGAATATGGTTCTTTTGCGAACTGTGCACCGTGGCTGAGAGACCGGATTCTGGAATGGTTGAGGAAAAAGCCGCACTATAGAGAGTATTTGGAAGATCAAGCTGTTGCTGAAGCTCAAGCTATTGCTGAAGCTCAAGTTGCTGCTGTAGGAGGTAACAATGAAGCTGAAGGCACGTTGGACACGAATCTTAATAATCTGGGAAATATGATAACAAATCTCGAAGCGACGTTTGCATATATCCAGCAAAGAAAAGCAAGGAAGGGAAAAGATGGTGCAAGTTCTAGCAAAGCGGGAAGTAGCAGCACGAAAAAAAATAAATGGGCGATGTTTGTTATGGTCTATGTCATGTGTTTCGCTTGCTTGTCGACTTGTTTCGTTTGAGTTGTTTAGTTTGTTTGTCAAGTTGTTTTGTTTGAGTTGTTTCGTTTGAGTCTGTATGAAAATGTATGTGGCTGAGAACTTCTTGCGTGGTTTGAATAAAATGTTTGCCTTCGTGTTTGTTAATTGTGAATGTTTTTTTTTTATTTTTATTTATTTATTTATTTATTTTTAATTTAGTGTATATTACATATCGATAATAGTTCAAAGACTAAAGTCGTTAAAAATATAAAGCACGTTGGACATCAATTTTAACAACAACAACAACAATAACAACAACAACATTTTATTAAACAACAACAATAACACAACAAACAATATGAGCAACAATAACATCATCATCAACAACAACAACAACAACAACAACAACATTACATACGGAGATTTTCCATGTCACCTAACAGGTTACAAAGTATTGCATCCGACTGACATGTCTGGTCATTGTTGTCGGGATTCGTTGTCATTTTAAGTCTTGCCTCGAGCATCCTGACTCTTGTCTCTAGCACCTGTTTTTGTGCCTCCAGCATATTTATCCTAAGATTTTTTTCATGGCAGTTTGAGCATCCTGTTGGTACAGATCCAGAACCGTGAGATCTTGAAGCAAAAGAGATTACTTGTAATTGTTCATCAAATTCACTCTTCCAAGTAAAATATCTACATCCATGATCTTTTTCTCTTGGCTGTTACATAAATAATGAAATTATATGATTGTTTGTATATTTACAAAAAAAAAAAGAAATGTATAATTGTTCACCTTCGAAAGAGGACATGCGTAAATAATGAACGAGGACATGCATAATATTCGTAAAGTCTAGCATACGCCTCGCGCCTTGACAACGCCTTTTAGAACACTGAATAAACCCAATGAAAAAGTGTGCCGTGTAATCTAAACATATACACATGATTAAAAAAAGAGTTGTGATATTTAGACCTAACAACGAGACCTACTAATAGACATACACCGTTCATTTTTTGACAAATGTCATACACCTTTTCTCTTTCATCATTTCTCACCAATTAATTTTTCAAATGCATCAATCACATCTTTAGGTCAAATTTTAGGTATAAGTCTTAGAAATACAAATCATTTTTCTTAAAAAAATTATTAACAATGCACATCGGTTTGGTTCGGTTATAAAATGGTTCCCTTTATCAACGGTTTGGGTTTTTTATTAGGTTGTGTTAAATCAAATTTTCGGTTAGTTTTTCCGGTTAATTTGCTAAGCCCAGCCTTTATATAAATCCAGCAGGCTCTTTGGTTATTAAATTATGGGATATACCCTATAAGGTTTGGGGCTAAACACAAGCTAGACTGCTAGAGTGATAGATTTAGATATTTACCCAAAACTTTTACGATCATACAACGTCATGTGAAACTAAAGCGATCCTTCAATTCATTTGACATTGTCATGTTGCCCAAGTCGCGTTATTTATTTTGTCAATTCTATAATTGCAATTTGATATTTTTTAATTACTATAATAAAATAATGTGGTCATTTCTCAAGTATCATCATCATTTTGGTGTTTATTTCCTTTTTTTTTTTTTTTTTTTTTTTTTTTTTTTTTTTTGCAATGGTGAAAGATTATATTAATACTCCAAATGATGTACATCATTAAGATTTTGGACATACCCAAAACACCTTCTAATACAGAAAAAACATAAACATACAAAACAATCTCTGATTTTCCTTCTTAGGGTTCACAAATCTATATTATAAATCACCCGCGATACCTTACAATATTATATTTTACAAAAGATTAATACAGAAATTTGGATATTATAACAGGTGAAGACCAGACATATACATGGATGGATATTAATACAACACACGTTTTCCGTTTATTAAATTAACCACAATAATAATAATGCCCATAGCTACGTAATAGATCAGATGTCACTTAAACAGAGTCCACTCTTTGAATGACGAGGCTATTCTTTAAACTTAAAAAAAAAAAAGAAAAAAAAAAAAAAAAAAAAAAAAGAAAAAAAAAAAAAGAAAAAAACTTTTATCACTAGCGAGCTTTAGTCACCAATAGTTACAAAGATGGTTTTATTAACTATTTGCTTCTATCAGTCAGCAAAACATTTAGTAAGTAAATGGCTTTTATTTTGTAGGAGTTAATTTGTTGTCAATCCCCTTAGCCGAGCCATCCATGCATCGCCATTGCTTTTGCTTTTGCTTTTGCTTGTATGTTACGGATAAAATACGTACATAATTCTAAAAAATCTGCCAACTTGGAAATTAAGATTGTATAATTTCTTTGAATAACTTATTTATGGGAACCACCTTGTGCTTAAATAAAAGGGCATGTTCTTAAAACATTTTCAGATGCTGGATCTCAATTCGGTTTATATATGTGGCGTACGTATTTTGAGTTTTTCAAACGCGTGTAGTTTGTAATAGTTTTCTCAAGAAATTGAACGATGGCTTATCTTAATAATTACTAAAACATTATCAACCTGCCAAACTTTGACAAATTAAAGTCAATATCAATTATTTGTAAGAAGAAACCTGACACTTGTATAATATATACAAGAGACTTGTATAATAAAATGTTCTTTTTATACTTGTGAACAAATAAAATTAGTTAGAAGAATTGAAAAACATGTTAGATTAAAAGTACGTGATTAAATTGTTTTACCTATCATAGGTTTGTCGTCTTTGATTTGTCATTTTAGTCTTTTCGAAAACATGAATAATCCAAGCAATTTCATGTTTGAACATTACTATTCAACTCAAATCCGATTTGTCCTCTTTCCAGTATATAGATAGTCCTGTACGTAGTATATATTAAAAAAAACATGGAGGTGTAAATATTATCATAATAATGTTGCCTCTTTCCTTTTTTAAAATAAAAGCCAAAACCTTCGAATTTGTTTAATTATGATATAGTAGACGACTGTAGTAGCTAATACACGTTTTGACCTTTGTATTAAACACGTAAAGCAAGAGATTATGAATCTGCTAATTAATTTCTTACCTATTTAGAGAAACATAACGACTTTTATATAACATATAGTGTTGGTAATTACATGGGACAAATTTAGATGTATAACTCACTAGCTAGTATGCATGCATACATACACACGTACATGCATGTAGACAAATAATTATAAGACAAACATCTCACATGCATTACGTACAGATAATATGTATTTAAGCTGTATTTGTTCTAATAATGTACATTAGCAAATTTGTTGATAGTCGGGTGGGTCAGAGAGATAGATATCTTGTCAAATATCTTTCCTATAATTAATGTCACTTCAATTAAAGGATTACTAGCATTACTTTTTGACAATATGTACTCGATCTTTATCGTTTTTTTCTTTTCTTTTCTTTAGTTATCGTTTATTAAGTATTGTCTGTTTTGAAATACACAAGTTTAGAGAGTTACTAATTAATTAAGACTTAATTGTAAAAGTTGATTAAAGTCATTAAACTATTAGTCAATGCATAAAGCTTCCCCGTATAATACAATAATCTTATTTCTTGACTCTTTATAATGTTCATTGTTTAACCCCTTTGCCTAAATAATGATATTATAGCTAATTGATAACTGATCAAAGTGTAAATAAAATATGTGGTTTGGTTCTTTTGTAATCAAATTATGAGTTTCACATTTTTACATTTAATTAGGTTTTTTTTTTTTTTTTTTTTTTTTTTTTTTTTTTTTTTTTTTTTTTTTTTTTTGTATAGTAATAGTTATTAGTTATATCTCGCGTATACATGTGTTTTACCTCATGAATCAAATTTATTTTAAATTTGTAATTTAATATATACATCATATAAGAATTTGGTATTTCATTTAGTGTTTTGTAACTGTGATATTACACGCACGAGATTCAGATTATAAGTACACATATCTACAATTTTTTGGTACTATAGTTAAATTAATTTATTGTTATTCGTGTTTTAGTTTTTCTCCGCAAATTTCTTTCAATGAATTTATCAATAGTTTGATCAAACTAATTTAATTTTAACTTTTATTATTTAACAAGAGGGCTAGATTTTGCAATTTAGCTCTCCTATTTATCAATAAAAAGATTGATTTTCATAAAACAATATTTTTCTCTTATTATTATATAGTAGTAAATAATAAGGTTATATACGTATAAATGAGTGAAATTGCAATCCATATACTGCATGCTACCTTATACATGCGCATAATTAAGCTCGTGTAATGGGTTCGATCTCTTTTGGCTTTTCTTCTTATAGTCAATCAGGTGTGCTTAAGATTGAGAAGGAAGGTTCAACGACAGCTAGCTGCATATATCTATCTATCTTTAGTCAAATGTTTTCAAAAACAACAATATTCAATAGCGTATTATTTCACGAAATCATCTGTGTTTTGAAATGTTTTTCTACCGACTATTTGGAATATATTGGATCTTCTAATGATTTACCTTTTTATATGAAATTTCCATGTTGTTCCCAACTTCTCTAGCTATATATACACACACCAAACGTACTCAACCAACTCATTTACAAATCTTCAAATATATATCTAGCTCTCATACATGCGCATGCATATTTCTTTTCTTAGCTCTCGAACTATGGCGTCGAGCTCCGTGTTTACGGTTGGATTCATAGTAGCCTTACTCTCTTTGTCGTCGTTGTGGACAGCCTCTGCTGATACGGTCGAGACTTCATTTGTTGTAAGTATCGACTTCGATCTCTTCTCGTGCCTCTAGTAAATACGTAGTATTTCACTACAGTGCTCTTGCTAAAGTAATAAATGTTGTTGTCCTTAACAGGTGAAGAACTTAACGGCGAATCGATTGTGTCAAAATCAAGTAATTACTGCTGTTAATGGAAGCCTTCCGGGCCCAACTTTAAGGGTTAAAGAGGGGGATACAGTTATTGTTCATGTATTTAACCGATCTCCGTATAACCTTACAATTCATTGGTACGTAAATTATACCTATGACACACAATTAGATTCTCTTACGAGTTTAAATCATTTTTTTGGTTCTAAGATTGTATTTGTAATGCAGGCATGGAGTGTTTCAAAGAAGAACTCAATGGGCTGATGGTCCTGAGTTCGTCACTCAATGCCCAATCAGGCCTGGTGGTAACTATACTTACAGGTTCAATCTCACCGGACAAGAGGGGACGCTTTGGTGGCATGCACACAGTCAATGGCTCAGAGCTACCGTTTATGGTGCTCTAGTCATCCGCCCACGTGACGGTCAAAAATACCCTTTTGCTAAACCCTATCGCGAAGATACAATTATGCTAGGTACCTTATCTCGTTCTACTCATATCTTCCTAGATTGTTTCATTTATTCGTTCGACATACTAAAAAATCTAAATATGATGAAACAACAATAATTTTACAGGAGAATGGTGGAATGCCAACGTTATTGATGTTGAAACCACTGCACTAGCTAACGGAAACGCTTCTGCTGACGCAGACGCTTATACATTCAATGGCTGGCCCGGTGACTTGTTTAACACTTGCATCTCAAATAGTAAGTAAACCAACACCTATCTTAGACAAACCTTGGCACATCACTTAATATATTACTTTGCTAACAAAATAATGATATATTTGTTTAAATTATGTCAGATACATACAGGCTAAACGTCGTGCCAGGAAGAACGTATTTATTGAGAATAATCAACGCTGCCCTCAATACGCAATTCTTTTTCAAGATAGCCAACCACAACATGACCGTTGTTGGAGCGGATGCAGTCTACACAAACCCATTCCAAACTGATGTTCTCGTCCTTGGTCCAGGCCAAACCCACGATGTCTTGTTGACTGCAAACCAATCTCCAGGACTATATTACATGACGGCTAGTCCTTATGCTACTGCGCTCGGTGTTATGTTCAATCAAAACATCACTACTGGAATCATTGCTTACCAAAACGCTACACAAACAGCACCACCAGTTCTTCCAATTATACCCGATTTTACAGACACAACCACAGCTTTTGCATTTTCAAGCAACTTCACCTCTCTCGTGACTAGCCGGTTCTGGTCACCCGTTCCACAAACAGTGGATGAAAACATGTTTATAACCATTGGTCTCGGATTATCACCTTGTAATTCCACCACAAACTGTTCAGGTTTATTCTTTCAGAGATTTTCAGCAAGCATGAACAATCGTTCATTTGTTTTACCATCTCAAGTATCTCTTCTGGAAGCCGCTTTTAGAAACATTAGTGGTGTTTACACAACTGATTTCCCGGACACCCCACCTTTGGTTTTTGATTACGTAAACGTTAATAACAGTTTCAACCAAAGTCTTTTGTTTGCGCCAAAGTTAACAAGTGTGAAGAGAGTTAAGTTTAATGCTACGGTTCAAGTGGTGTTCCAAAACACAGCCTTGATTGGTGTTGAAAATCATCCCATGCATTTGCATGGAATGAATTTTTACGTGTTGGCTCAAGGCTTTGGCAACTATAATCCAGCGACCGACAGCCAAAAGTTCAATCTGGTAAATCCACAAGAACGCAACACGCTTGGTGTTCCGGTTGGTGGTTGGGCTGTCATCAGATTCCGAGCTAATAATCCAGGTAATAATTAAACAATAATTACTCGTTGTCATCATTATCATGCATGATTTATTAATTGGCCGGTTCTTAACCATATCTAGAATAGTTGTTTTTGTTGACTAATGACTATATACTGATTATTCAAAATTATAGGTATGTGGTATGTTCACTGCCATTTGGATGTACATTTACCATGGGGTTTCGCAATGGCTTTCTTGGTCGAGAATGGTGGTACGCCGGAATCGACGCTGCCACCTCCGCCTGCCGACCTTCCTCAGTGCTAGAACCGGAGAAAATACGAGCTTGTTCAAATGTAGAAAGGAATTTCAGTACATGTTTTTTAATATGTACGTGCTTTTGAATGACTAGTATTCTATATAATTTGTTTTGTAACATCGAATAAACTATACTGATGATATTCTTTTGAGACGTGTGATATGTGAACGTACGATTTTAGATAATTATATTCATGATGGATGTATTATTGCTTCTTGACTAAGAAATGATCGAGTTGAAAATTCTCAAAGTTCATGTTATACTTGTGAACAAATAAAATTAGTTAGAAGAATTGAAAAACATGTTAGATTAAAAGTACGTGATTAAATTGTTTTACCTATCATAGGTTTGTCGTCTTTGATTTGTCATTTTAGTCTTTTAGAAAACGTGAAGCAATTTCATGTTTGAACAGTACTATTCAACTCAAATCCGATTTGTCCTCTTTCCGGTATATAGATAGTCCTGTAGTATATATCAAAAACACTATGGAGGTGTAAATATTACTATATGTATAATAGAGCGTCAAAATGACGCTCATCCTTTCGTTTTGATTTGCGCCTCCTTAGCCCAGCCTATTGTTGTTGTCCAACCCCGATATTTTATGCCGTTTATTTATTTCGTTGTTTGATATTAACGAGGCCACCGCCTGGATTTTCATACTTATATTCTTCCTGCGCCTTTTCTAGGAAGTCTTATAATGTTGCCTCTTTCCTTTTTTAAATTAAAAGACAAAATGAAATGAACCTTCGTATTTGTTTAATTATGATAAAGTAGACGACTGTATATATTGTAGTAGGTAATTACACGTTTTGACCTTTGTATTAAACACGTAAAGCAAGAGATTAGGAATCTGCTAATTAATTTCTTACCTAATTAGAGAAGATAACGACTTTAATATAACATATAGCGTTGGTAATTACATGGAACAAATTCAGATGTATAACTCACTAGCTAGTGTATATGCATGCATGCAAACATACACACGTACATGCATTACGTACAGATAATATGAATATCTAGTGTACGTATTTGTAAATTAACCTACTATATATTTAAGCTGTATTTGTTGTAAGTTTGATCGTCCGAAGTATGCTACTGGACAAGGATGGGGAAGTTACGCCCGCGAAACATAAGCCGCTTTGCAGCGCTTTACCCAGCAAAAAAATCTGTCGCTATAGGATTTATTACAACGAATAATCGGCTAAATCTGTGCTTAAAAACCTTGTTTAAAAGAGGTGCCATGTAGGGTACCCTTCAGAGGTTGCCAAAAGACAGAAAGTCTAAGGACAACTTGCTTTCTTCCTGCTTTTTCTTTCGTGAAATAGGTCGACCCTGATCTCATTTTTGTATTTGAATCCAAAAAATGTTGGGTCGTTAAAAAGCCACTTTTTTTGCACCATTATTGTTTCACGGGGAGGATCAACAACAATAAATCCAGTAAGACTAAAGCAAGAACTCCCTTCGGTGTTAGGCTTATTGCTACTGTTATAACTATATTCTTAAACTCAAAACTGGAAATAGCGTAGATGATATTCGAAATCACTGATTGTTTGATCTGAAAGTGAGTATCGAGAGTGTCTGGAACCTCTGATCCCTTGCGGTGCTCCATTTGGAAATTTGTTAAGTGTGAAATAGAGGTGTGGATTAGTATGAGAGTAGATAGTCGGGTGGGTCAGGGAGATCGGTATCTTGTCGCATATCTTTCCAATAATAATGTCACTTTAATTAAGGGATTACTAGCATGACTTTTTGACAATATGTACTCGATCTTTATCGTTTTTTTTCTTTTCTTTTCTTTAGTTAACGTTTATTAAATATTGTCTGTTTTGAAATAGACAAGTTTAGAGAGTTAGTAATTAATTAAGACTTAATTGTAAAAGTCATTAAACTATTAGTCAATGCATAAAGCTTCCACAAAAGTTGATTAAACTATTAGTGTATTTTATGGTATAGTCGTGTTCGGTGTAATACAAAAATCTTATTTCTTGACTCTTTATAATATTCATTGATCAAACACTTAGCCTAAATAATGATATTTTAGCTAATTGATACATGTTGTTGCAAAATAATTAAGCGAGTATATAAAATTACTCTTTATAATATTCACTCATCAACCACTTAGCCTAAATAATGACATTTTTTTTTGGGTAAAAGGTCAAAAGACCCGGTAAATATAATACTCCAAAAAACATTTAAGAACAACGGATATGAGTGAATTTCATATCTCAGCCCGTTACATAGGCGAAAAGCTTACATAACAAGATACTTCCTATTTTCTAGACAAGAAAACAAACCACTACCACATCAGATAAAAAAAACTCGGACAAAAATAACTACTTCCTACGACCTTGGAGATTAAAGCCATAAATGGTATTAAGAGCATCCAATTCCCCTGGAAGATCATGAATTTGCATCGAGTAATCATCATAGTCATCAAACTCATCTTCACGCTCTTGACTTCTACCAAAAAGATTCGCAGATTCGTCGAACGTGTTAAGAACCTCCTCCTCCTCACTATCAGAGACCACAACCTCACCCACCTTGGAAAATGGGTTAGCCCTCTTAGTGCCAGAGGCAGACGGAACAGGATGACCATCATCATCCACAAGAGTACCTTTCCCTTCAATAAGAATCTTTTCAAACTTACTAATTTTATCGACTAAAGGAGTAGAACCAACTTCCTTAGTTCCCATTGAATCACTCACAAGTGGTTCTTGTGATATAGCACCAGTCTTAACCGACTTATCCACATTAACTTCCATTGTACTGCCAGTATCCACATCCATGCAGGTGTCAGAAGTAGGAATACCAAACGTATCCTAAATAATGACATTATAGTTAATTGATATATGTTTACTGGGTTTTGCTAAACATTACCCACCGGGTAATGGTTAAATCAAATTAATTAACCTATTATTTTCATATTTTAAGTAATTATGCAAAATACTTACAAATTACTTTAAATAACATATTTTTCTATATATAAAGTAATTATATATTTAATACACAATAAATAAAGTACAAATTACCATTTATATTTATCATAATTATTAGTTTAACCACTTGTCCAATGGGCAATGTTTAGCAAAACCTCAAATAATTAGCAAACTATAAATAAAATATGTGATTTAGTTCTTTTGTAATCAAATCGTGAGTTTCACATTTTTAAATTGAGATGTCTTTTGTATAGTACTAGTTATTGGTTATAAGTCTAACTAACGCATGTGTTTTACAATTGAATATAATTTATTCTAAATTTTTAGTTTAATGTATATCATATAAGAATTTGGTATAGTGTTTATTGTTTTGTAAATATATATAGCGTTTAATGTTTTGTAAATGTGATATTACACGCACATAATTCAAAATATAAATATGCATCTACCGATTTTTGGTACTACAGTTAAATTAATCTATCGTTAGATGTGTTCTAGTTTTTCTTCTCCGCCAAATTTCTTCCAACAAATTTAACAATAGTTTGATCTAACTAATTTAGTTTTGACCTTTTTTTGTGTGCAAAAGGGTGAATATATTAATATCAACAAACAAATTATACATCATTCAATAAACTATGATAGACAGACCCCATCCAGTTTCAAAACAAACAAACATTCTAGCTATCTGAACTATCAAATATCAGCAACAACTATCATGCAGACCACTTTTTGTAGAATGCAGTGTACATACTACATAGAGTTACAATCAATCCATGACTGCAACCTCTTAATTCACCCAAAAATATAGCACCAGACCATATCTTCTCAATTTCAATCCACACTCAACTGCTCACCAAGCCAAGTTAACCTGCCACCACACTGAGACAAGAGAAATAGAGGAGGGGCATCATTGTGTAAGAAATAGCCACCCATTCACACATTCTAGTCAAGGGCTCTTCCAAGACTCCTACATTTCTATCTCTTAAAAATGGCTTCACAGTCTTGGAAACACTCACCTTGAGGGAGAAACTCATTACCTCCTATGGACAATGTATTGCTAGGACCAAGTAGGTTCATCTTACACACCTCACTATTTCTAGCATCATACATTGTCCCACCAAGCATACTTACCCATCACAAATGGAAACCTACTTTATGATAGACCTAATGATCCACACTAGATATGGAACATTTCCAATTCTTGGTACCTAACAAAGGCCAGCCAGGAAAATTGAGAAATCCATATGTAGTACAGATTATAGGCCACCAAGATACAAGTCCATCATTTGTAGTATGCTTTTATACATTCTTCAATTTCCATTGATGTAGAAAATTTGAAGAATAGGATTAAATCCATATAATGCATTTCTTTCATAGTCAATGAACTGCACTTATTCAACAAGCATACACATGATGAAATGTTGTTGTAAACCACTGATCCAGACACCCCTTTTATAAGCAGCTTCCCATCCAGTCTTTCCATTCCTTTTCCAAAGCTTTTTAGAGCTGTATTATTGCAGCTTCCATTCACTTATTAAGTCATCATCAGGGTTCACTTTGTTCATTTTAACCTTCAAACACTTCTCAGTCATTACTACATACTTAGACTGTTTAACTGTCAAGCTAGTCAACTTTAGCCTAACTGTATCAACAATTATCCCCAATAACACCTTCAAGTCTCTTTTTTCATCAATGAATAATCTTCTATTTCTTTCTTTCCAGATAAAGTATACACAAGTAGCCACTCCCAATCTTTTGATAACACTTCTAATAGATTTATTGCAAGGCGTGGTACTAAGCTTTTGTATTATCTCATTCGAGTCATATGAAAAATCCTCTTGCCATATCATTTCCTTAATTGTTTTCCAGATCTTCTCAGCATATTGACATTTGAAAAATAAGTGCTCATGTGAATCTAAACAACTGTCACAGAGAGCACACTTATACTCCTTCCCAGGATACCATTTGGCAAGTCTGTCTTGGGTGGAAAGTCTACCCAAAATAGCAAACCAGAGTATGAAAGCATGGTTTGGAATACAATGACTATACCAAACAGCCTTATACCAGTCAACTTGTTCTTTATTTTCCCTAATCTCCTTCCAAACTTTGCCTACTGTAAATCTTGTTAGCCAACCATCACTAGTCCTCCACATTGTAGTGTCTTGGTCATCACTTGTATCAGGAACATCTAGATTATACAACACAGGGAATTCACAATTCCAATTAACAGGCCACTTCCAAACACCCTGATTAATCATCTCTGCAACTTTCATAATATCATCAAGACTATTTAGAGCAACAGTTTCATTATCAATCCACTTATTCAGTGGTCCAATGTCATTCCACACATCATACAAGAAGAAAGTATCCATTCCATTACCAATCTTTTTGAAAACATGGTCTCTAATTTTGCTTATTAAGGATATCATTTGTTTCCATCCACAACTAGCATCAGCCACAGATTTCACTTCCCATATGCTTTTCCCTTTAAGCCTGATAACATTAATCAATTTCACCCAGAGAGATTCTTTATTACTGGCCACATTCCATAACACATCATGCATTCAATCCATATACTCAAATCAAAGAATTGGTTTTGCAATAAGAGGACTCGATTTTGTTTTGTTATTCAATAAGAGGACTCGATTTTGCAATTAAGCGTTAGTAAATAAAAGAACTGGTTTTTCTAAAACATTTTTCACTTATTATATAAATGATATACGATTATATGCATGTAAATGAGTTTGCACGAGTGAAATTGCAATCCACATTTAAATTCTGCATGCTACCTTATACTTACACATAAGCGTGTAATTAATGGGTAGTCTTTTGGCTTTTAACTCCTTTGCAAGGGCATGTATTCATTAAAAAAAAAAAAAAGACATATACTGTAATTCTTGTCTAAATTAGTTTGTTAGTTTTAATGAAAACTGTTAAAAAAACAGGTTTTACAATTTTTTAATACAATATACTGTACGTACTATGTACATACCACACATATATCATGGGTCTTTCAGTGATAAAATGGTAACGCGAAAAGATTATTTACATGAATCAGTTTGATGATATATGCAAATTTGATAGTCAACCAAGTGTGCTTAAGAGAAGGAAGGTTCAACGACAGCTAGCTGCAGCGATCTTAATTTAGTCAAATGTTTTCAAAAACAACAATATTCAAATAGCCTATTATTTCACGAAATCATCTTTCTTTTGAAATCTTCTTCTTCTACCCACTATTTGGAATATATTGGATCTTCTAATAGATATGATTTACCTTTTTTATATTAAATTTCCAAGTTGTTCCCAACTTCTCTAGCTATATATATACACACCTAACGTACACAACCAACTCATTTACAAATCTTCAAATGCATATTTCTTTTCTTAGCTCTCGAACTATGGCGTCGAGCTCCGTGATTATGGTTGGATTCATAGTAGCCTTACTCTCTTTGTCGTCGTTGTGGACAGCCTCTGCTGATACTGTCGAGACTTCATTTGTTGTAAGTATCCACTTCTCTTCTCGTGCCTCTAGTAGATATTTTTGTACTTAAACGTTTTTTGGAGTAATATATTTACCGGGTCTTTTGACCTTTTACCAAAAATAAAATAATAAAAAATAAAAATATTTCGCTACAATGGTCTTGCTAACGTAATAAATGTTGTTTTCCTTAACAGGTGAAGAACTTAACGGCGAATCGATTGTGTCAAAATCAAGTAATTACTGCTGTTAACGGAAGTCTTCCGGGCCCAACTTTAAGGGCTAAAGAGGGAGATACAGTTATTGTTCACGTATTTAATAGATCTCCATATAACCTTACTATTCATTGGTACGTAAATTATACCTATGACACACAATTGGATATGTATTTAAATCATTTTTTTGTTCTAAGATTGTATTTGTAATGCAGGCATGGAGTGTTCCAAAGAAGAACTCAATGGTCTGATGGTCCTGAGTTCGTCACACAATGCCCGATCAGGCCTGGTGGTAACTATACTTACAGGTTCAATCTCACCGGACAAGAGGGGACGCTTTGGTGGCATGCACACAGTCAATGGCTCAGAGCTACCGTTTATGGTGCTCTAGTCATCCGCCCACGTGACGGTCAAAAATACCCTTTTGCTAAACCCTATCGTGAAGATACTATTATGCTAGGTACCTTATCTCATTCTATTCATATCTTCCTAGATATATTGTTTCATGTATTCGTTTGACATACTAAAAAATCTAAATATGATGAAACAATAATAATGTTACAGGAGAATGGTGGAATGCCAACGTTATCGATGTTGAAACCACTGCACTAGCAAGCGGAGCCGCTCCTGTTGATGCAGATGGTTATACATTCAATGGCTGGCCCGGTGACCTTTTTAACACTTGCGTTTCAAATAGTAAGTAAACCAACACCTATCGTAAATCCTTGACACATCACTTAAATAATGATATATTGTTTAACATTTTTGTTTAAATTATGTCAGATACATACAGGCTAAACGTCGTGCCAGGAAGAACGTATTTATTGAGAATAATCAACGCTGCCCTCAATACGCAATTCTTTTTCAAGATAGCCAACCACAACATGACCGTTGTTGGAGCGGATGCAGTCTACACAAACCCATTCCAAACTGATGTTCTCGTCCTTGGTCCAGGCCAAACCCACGATGTCTTGTTGACTGCAAACCAATCTCCAGGACTATATTACATGACGGCTAGTCCTTATGCTACTGCGCTCGGTGTTACATTCAATCAAAACATCACTACTGGAATCATTGCTTACCAAAACGCTACACAAACAGCACCACCAGTTCTTCCAATTATACCTAATTTTACTGACACAACTACAGCTTTTGCATTTTCAAGCAACTTCACCTCTCTCGTGACTAGCCGGTTCTGGTCACCAGTTCCACAAACAGTGGATGAAAACATGTTTATAACCATTGGTCTCGGATTATCACCTTGTAATTCCACCACAAACTGTTCAGGTATATTCGGGCAGAGATTTTCAGCAAGCATGAACAATCGTTCATTTGTTTTACCATCTCAAGTATCTCTTCTGGAAGCCGTTTTTAGAAACATCAGTGGTGTTTACACAACTGATTTCCCGGATACACCACCTTTGGTTTTTGATTACGTAAACGTTAACAACAGTTTCAACCAAAGTCTTTTGTTTGCACCAAAGTCAACAAGTGTGAAGAGACTCAGGTTTAATTCTACGGTTCAAGTGGTGTTCCAAAACACAGCCTTGATTGGTGTTGAAAATCATCCCATGCATTTGCATGGAATGAATTTTTACGTGTTGGCTCAAGGCTTTGGCAACTATAATCCCGCAACCGACAGCCAAAATTTCAATCTGGTAAATCCACAAGAACGTAACACGCTTGGTGTTCCAGTTGGTGGTTGGGCTGTCATCAGATTCCGAGCTAATAATCCAGGTAATCATTAAACAATAATTATTCGTTGTCACCTTTTGAATTAAAAAATAGAGCATCATTATCATGCATGATTTATTAATTAACCGGTTCTTAACCATATCTAGAATAGTTGTTTTTGTTGACTAATGACTATATATATACTGATCATTTAAAATGAAATATAATTATAGGTATGTGGTATGTTCACTGCCATTTGGATGTACATTTGCCATGGGGTTTGGGAACCGTTTTCTTAGTCGACAACGGTGGTACGCCGGAATCAACGCTGCCACCTCCGCCTGCCGACCTTCCTCAATGCTAGAACCGGAGAAAATATGAGCTTGTTCAAATGTAGAAAGGAATTTCACCACATGTTTTTTAATATGTGCTTATGAATTAGTATTTTATATAATTTGTTTTGTAACATCGAATAAACTCTACGGATGATATTCTTTTGAGACGTGTGATATGTGAACGTACCTTTTTAGATAATTATATTCATGATGGATGTATTATTGCTTCTTGACTAAGAAATGATCGAGTTGAAAATTCTCAAAGTTGAAATGTATTTGAGGTTTGGTATGGTAGTGGATAGTTAGGTGGGTGAGGCTCACATATTTTATATTATTATAAATTATATCACGCGGAAATTAAACAGATGGATGCAACTTACGAAATAAGACCATGTCATGCATGTATCTTATGTAAATCATTTGTGTCAATCTTATCACTCTTTTGCCAATCAAGCAAACTGGCCGGCTGGTTTAGTGTGTTGGTGCACACATCTCTTTTGGTTTCTTTGGCGTTCAAGAAATGATATTCTTCGCACCCAAACTTAAAGCCTAACAAGGATGAATTTTATCTTTATTGACATCAAGCTATTCTCCTACATATACACATGGCTTTCAATTAGATCTAAGAATTATTTTTTAGTTAAATGGCATGGATTGGTTTAACAACCCTTGTAATTCTTTACTTTCTAATTATATCTTGACAATTACGAGTATTTGTTAGTTTCTAAATCAATTGCCATTCAAAGCAATAATATATACTAGCATTAGTATGTCTTTACGATTTTGTAATGATTTATATTTTTTACTTTAAAAGAAAATAGCCTAGACAGGTAATATCCCAAGTATTTTTAGAACTTTGAACCAAACAAATGGATGTTTACTTTGTTGAACGATGGAATTTTAATAAGGAAATCTTACAAAAGAAGCTAGAGCTAAAGAAATTTACAAAAGGGTATTACAAACAAACCACTTGATTTTAAATCGAAACAGTCCAAGAAGGACAAAACTTCCTAACAAGTTCTATTAATAATCCAAGAATGTGACAATGTTTGCCTATATATTGTATCTTTTCGAGGAAGCTTACTGTCGAATTCCTATAACGCAAAATAGCCAAGGCTGTGGCTTGGAAACTATATGTAATTAACGCTAATAATTAAATAAATCAAGCAACATACCACGTTATAATGCGGTTTATGATAGTTTGTTTCAGAATAATTTTTTAAACTTTGGGTCACTTCCTCCATTTAATTTTTTTTAGAAGAACATATTCATTTGCCAATTTAAAAGCGCATAACAGTTAAACGGGCAACAAATTGCGCTCCAACCCCTTTTTGAATAGCAAAACCTACTCTACTAAAAATAAAACCTTGATTCTTAGAGGACGGAGAATTGCTGTGGATAACCTTTTGCACCCGATCCAGGAATCGGGTTGCCACGGGGGCAAGGGATCCAAAAGTATCAAAAGCAAATGGCACAAACACGTGTTGATTCTCCAAACAAGTTGTTTCATGTTTAGTCACCTTTTTAGACTCCGCCTTCAAAACTGCTTGCCCAGCCACAAACCCCGTGTCCCGAAACCCCACCAACGGGGACACCCCGGTGAGGTCAACACAAGCATGTTTACCACCTGCCCACCCGAATACGAGGACATCCGCCGGGCGCAGGGTGGACCTTCCTTCCAACGGGACGGTCAGAAAATTCACAGGGGCTTCTTTCTTAGCAGAAATCCCAGCTCTCCTCAACACGTCCCACAAAACATCCCAAACCAGGTCATGCCGGTATTTGAACCCCGGCAACTCCTTGCAGTGGAGGGCGTGCTCCCCAAATTTATCTAGACGCGCCTTTTTGCATATATTATTTTTTAAACAAGAAAATAATATGTTCAAAATATAGAACGTGTATATGTTTATAGTATTGTATATTTGTATGCCACACATAAAGGGGTGGGAGAAAAAACAACAGTCTTGAATGAAGATTCTTGCTTGCCATATTGTGGCATTACCAGACTCATTAAGTTTTTTTTAAGAAAAATGATTGTTGTGCCTATTAATCATGCCTACAAATGTACCTAATGATTTGATTGGTTGATTTCAAAAAATGATTGGTGGAAATTTAGAGAGAGAAATTACATAATACAATTGTACAAGTGGTTTATGCATTAGGCATGTCTTTAGGCTTGTATTTTAGGTCTAAATAGCACCACTCTTTTTTTAATACAAAATGTTATGTGTTGCATGTGATTATTTATGCTAATAACCGTTGAGTCAATTCGCTGCTTAATGGTCTCTAATTAGATTTAATTTGGTCATAAAACAACCCAAATATAGAAATAGTCCGTGAGTGAATATACTCAGGAGTCATAAAATGACAGGTTTAGATGTTCGATATTTTTCAAAAATGTAAGTTCGAAACCATCAAACTAGTTAGAGCATGCACAACCATAACTTGAGTTAAAGTTTAACACGGTGCCATGTCTGCACCACATCAGCTTTAACCTTTTTATCTTATCTCACAAAAAAACACTCACAATCATAACTCAACAACAATTTACAAAAACACTCCTGCATTTAGGGGGGAAAGTAATTTTTTTTCTTTTTTTTACATAACTTGAATGTTAACGCTGGGTTAAGCCGGTAACCTCCCACGTTAACGCCGGAGCACACAAGGGTTAACGCCGGAATAATGCGCGTTAAATGGCTCTTAACGCAGGTTTGGGTTAACGTTGGGAGTACTCTTATAGGCAAGATTGAGTTTCCATAAACAATGAAAGTTGAATAAAGTTTTATTATCATGAAATTTCTCGTATTTTCCATCACAAATTGCACAAAATTAGTAGTCCCTCTCCCCTAACAACTTAAACAACTTCTCCCGCTTTTTTTCGCATTTCATTTTTTTCAATTAAAATCCTTATTTCTTCTATAAAAATAGTCCAAATCCAAAATCTAATCCAATAGAACATTTCAAATTATCTATTTTATAGGTCTATTGATTTGACTTTTTTGTTTCCATAATTTTTAAGGTTTTAATCAATAAATAGTGGAAATAAAATGCAATTAGTTGATCCATAGTTTTGTGAATGATTATATAGCTCCAATTAGGTTTTCTTCTGTTCTATTGATTTGACTTTTTTGTTTCCATAATTTTTAAGGTTTTAATCAATAAATAGTGGAAATAAAGTGCAATTAGTTGATCCATAGTTTTGTGAATGATTATATAGCTCCAATTAGGTTTTCTTGTGTTCTATTGAACAAATTGAAGGATAATATGTCACAACGGTCATCTAAGCTGTAGTTAAAGATTCCAACGAAGTTTGATGGACATGTGACTGGAACTACGAGTCAGAGGAATGGTGTTAGAAATGAAAAGAGTATGGATCAGGTTCTCGATATGCAGGATGAGCTAGTGACGTAGAATGGAAGCGTGAACACAAACCCTAACAAGGGTTAAGCAAATCACAAAGGATTTAAAGGCTGAAATCACGAGTTTTATTAATTATTCAATACCAACACAATAATCCCAAGCCCTGTATTTATAGGAAAGCTAAACTTGGAAAAAAAGTTAAACAAATGATTCTTGAACAAACAAAACAAGGGAATTAAAATAAAAGTCACGACCAAACCAGTAACTTCAGTTTGGTATATTTATGTTCAGAAGTAAGATTACTTGTTGAGAAGTAAGGTTACTTGTAAAGTCACGACCAAAAAGAAAAACACACCAGTAACTTCAGTTTAGTTTACTTATGTTGAGAAGTAAGGGTACTTATGTTGAGAAGTAGGGTTACTTGTAAAGTCACGATTAAAAAGAAACTTCAATAACCTCAATTTGGTTTACGAGTACCCTTACTCCTACTACCAGTAAGGTTATTCTTTGTTCTCCTCTTGCCACACTCTAGGTGCTCTAAATATACCTCTGATAGCTCGTTAATCATGTCATCATCAGCTAGTAAGTTGGGAAGGGGTTGAGATGGAGTAAGGGGAGATGTTTAAAACACATGATAGTGGATATGATGCTGATAAGGGTGTATTTAGGAATGACATGAAGGTTGTAGCTAGTGAGGAAAAATGTGACAACCGGCAGTTTAGGGAGCTATTTTAAAAACCCGCATTACAATTTAAGTTCGTTTATAATTTTTATTTGAAATTTTCATTTCACAACGAACTTGTAAGACATATTTTATGGATATTCTTAATTAAAGACGTTATGGAATTCGTGAATTATGTTCATAATTCATTTTTGATTTAATTTTCGGTGATGTATATTTGAATTTTCACTTGGTACTACGTTGACTTTGGCACTAGGATTACCTAACAAAAGTTTATGATTCGTCTTAACGAGTCCGACTATATTTTTAATTAGTTACGAGATGTTTCGAGAGATATTGAAGTTTAAAATGAGTTCGGGTTCGGGCCACATGTTTTTACAATTACCCGCGTTACCCGCTCCACCGTAATAATATTATTATTATTATTATTATTATTATTATTATTATTATTATTATTATTATTATTATTATTATTATTAACAAAAAAAATAAAAAAAATAATAAAAAGATAAAAAGGGGTGTGTTTGGTCCGGTTCACACACACACACACACACTCACCCTCACCACTTTCATTCTCTCTCTAACTCATCTCTTCCCCCATCTTTAACCCTAGCCGCCGAACCACCAATTCCGGCCACCACCGCCGCTACACCGACCCCCCAACAAAATTAATACCACCATCTTCTTCCTCTCTTCATCCTCTTTCATTTGGTATATCATACTCACCCTAGAACCACCGTTAAGACCACCAAACTTCTAATAATTCGTTCGAATTTTAATACCTTATCTAGATCCGTTCATTTGGAGGTCCAAGAAGGTGAGAAGGAGCTATTTTTGGGTTTTGGGTGCCACGAATTGGTATTTATCCGTGGCTACACGGATTATTTCGTTGAGAATCGAATCGATTTTTATGGGAAATGATGTTTTAATGATAAATATTAAGTTTGGTATCCGGGTTTCTTGGGTTTTGGTTGTGGTTGACTCGGAACCGAGAGCTATGCTCTCGGCTTATTTTGGTTCGAGCCTTGAGAGGCTTTGGTTTCCTTGGTGATTGTTGTTTGGTTGTTTGTCGATGGTGTTATGTTCCTCGACCCGAGCTAACCGAGACCCATGTGGTCTCGAGGTTTCCATTGATGCTCGTATGACCACGCCGAGACCCGTATGGGGGTTCTCGTTTGGTTGTGGTTCGAGCCTTGAGCTCGAGTTTGTTGTGGTTCGACCCTTGTGGGTCGCGGCTTTTAGCCGCGTATTTGTTATTGTGCCGAATGACCATTTGGGTCGAATAGGCCTAATGGTTACCTTATTTTTGCTCTTGCGAGCTAGGTGATAATTGGTATGATTGGCTCGAGTCCATGCGACTCGTGGTATTGAGCCGAGACTCGGTTGAGTCGTTTAGACCCGGGTTTGGCTTGGTAAACCAACCCGAGTGTGACTTGGTTATATTTACTTATTTGTAACTTGTATTGGTAATTTGGTTTTGGATTTGGCTTTGGTTGATTTGTTTTGGCCGAATTCATGCGGGTCGAGACCGTGTTTGGTCTCGACATTGGATATGATTATTGGTATTGTGGAGTTGTTGTCGATTGGTAAGTGTGCTTGGGGACCGATTGTGAGACGGTCGTTAGATTGACGGAGATAGGTTAGTCGGGTGCCGTAGTCGGACCCTCATGTTGTAGCCCGTGGTTTGAGATTGTGATTGGACGGAGATTGGTTATTTTATGACTTTTGCTTATTATTGGACTTGGACAATGAGCCGAGAGTCATGACTCGGACATATGACCATTTCGTATAACTCAATAACTATTAAAATTAAAACGAAAATAATAAAACTCGTAATAATCATTATTGATAATATGAACGTTTATATGAATATATATATACGTGAATAACGTATATATAACTATATAAGCGCGTATATTAATAATAATAATAATCACGAGTTGTATTATCAATAATACAATTAGATATATATTAGGCTACGAAAGTGGCGTAATATTATTGAACGTATTAGTATTATAAAAATTGTGTTATAAAACGGGAAACTCCCGACAATTATGAAACGTTTAATAAAATGCCATTTCGGATATATAACGGATAAACTTATTGAGTTATGCGAAATTGTTGTCACTCGGGTCCAGGTAAGTTCCCATTTGTGACGTTCGTGTTGTCACGGATATATGACGACTAATATAGACGTTTTCTATAACTAAATAACCACTTAACCGTAAGGTTGAGCCGGGTTATTTGAATATATGAAATGAATATATTAGTGGGCATCGTATCCTACGACGCCCATAGGTTGTAGTATATGTAAAGTGTAATAGATTGCGAGTGTATATATCGGGAAATCTGGCCAATTTGACGATATATATGAGGAATTTATTAAACCATGATATATACTATATAGAATTTATGTGCTATGTGCTTTAGGTTGGGTGTAATCTTGGAACGGTATGTTACGTAAATAAATATGAGGATTATCAAATCGACGGATTTGGTAAACTTTAGCGATTTATTTAAATGATATATTGGGCTAATATTAGATCAATAGTTTATTTATCTTTCTATATATGATCCTTTTGGTTTGTTTGGAGTCGACCCACTACCCGTATGGATACCAAACGCAAATACACCAAACTAATACGAAATGGATTTTCGGAAATAAAACGGATTCTCGTACGGGTTTGGGAATATTATATATTTGAGGAAATGATTTCTGAAAGAGTTAATATTGTTAGGTCGTGCCAAGTCCGTAGTTGCTGTTTTGTGAGTTATCATACATCTTATTTCTACCGACTTCTTCTTGTTATTTTCTGGACTTGAGGTGAGTCATAGCCCCACTTTTTACTCTTGAACTATGTTTTCAATGATTGGGGTGAGAAACGTGCAAATTATTTTTCGTGGACTATTATCGCTTTATATTCTTTTTAAACTTGCTATGTGTATGGACTAGGATCTATTGTCAGCTTTAGTCACACATGTCGTGTGTACTATTCAAGGTTGGCTTATTTGGTTATTTGGAATTGTCAGCTTTAGTCACATATATGTTGTGTGTACTATTCAAGGTTGGCTTATTTGGATATTGGTGAATTGTCAGCTTTAGTCACATATATGTTGTGTGTACTATTCAAGGTTGACTTATTTAGATACTATAGTGTGCACCTATAGGTTATTAATACTTCGGAGGTTATCCGAGTATTTATTGTTATTGCGGGGGTTACCCGAATATCTATGTTAGTACGGAAGGGTATCCGTGTGTTATGTTGAGAGCGGAGGGTATCCGCAGGCTTTTAGCGAATCCTTAGTCTAGCTAGCAAGCGTTTTGCGTATATGTCCACTATATTGTTAGTTGAATTTAAACCTATGATCTCACCAGCGAAAGCTGACTTTTAGCACGTTTTCTCAGGTAATTAAGTATCGAGATGCATGCTTGGATTGGAAGGCTCGGCCAAGGCACACGGTTCATGGATCTATTTTTCTAAACTCTGATAATTAAATTTGGACCTATTGTTATTTTATTTTGGGTCTGACTCTGAATGATGTTGGGATAAATGTAAACCTTAAAACCCCGTTTTGGTTGTGTTTTTACTATGTTTACTTTATCTCGTTCTATATTGTCTTGTGTTGGATACCAATCCCCGTAGCACCCCGAAAGCTTGTTGAGTCTTCCGCTGTATCAAATTTTGGGGGTGTTACAGATTGGTATCAGAGCCAAGGTTATAGAGAACTAGATAAATAAACGCCTAAACTATAACCGTATTTTTATAGAAAATGATCCTTAACCACCGCCCGCCAGCCCGCCAAGCCGAAGCATCTTCTATTATTTGAGGTATTATGAGATATTTGAGATGATTTGAGATTTATGGATTTTAGTAATAAGATGGCATTCTCGAGGATTTATATGGTCTATATGTTTTATAAACATTTTAGTAATGCGGTGTTTGAAATTCTTTTATTGAGATTATATATGGAATTATTTGATGAGTATATTTGGCACGGTATTATGAGTTGTGATTTAAGTTGTTTTGAAACACTTACACCTACCCTACGCCGTTGTCACAGACTATGGCCTCCCATATGCCCGATGTCGTCGAGGACATTCTTACTGCACCGGTTTTACCTGCACAGTTCACTATGGCATCTGATGACCCTTACCAGATGGCCATGTCTTCAGCTACTGTATCACAGGCAGCTTCTACTTCAGCACTACCTGCTGCATCTACGCAGGGACCCTCATCTTCTCTAGGGCTCCCTGGTACATCGAGGCAGCTTACTCTTCATCAGGCTTTGGCTCGTATGGCACCACGCTTTGCCCACCGAGCTACGGCACGCATGTCGGTACGCCCTACTCCATCACCTTTACAGATTGATGCTCATTCTCTTATGTATGAGGCGCCACCCACATCATTGCGTCGTCGTCCTAGATCACCTACTACATCTTCACATGGTTCACCTAGTAGGAGACGACGAGTGATGAGGTACTCCTCCGATGAGGAGGAGGAGGAGTACGAGGGTGAGGATGAGGCTGATGACCCTGAGCGGGAGGATGACCCTCGGGAGGCTGAGCAGGGTGATGATGATGACCCTGAGGAGGAGGATGACCCTCAGGAGGATGAGATGCCTGATGATGATGATGATGAGTTAGCACCACCAGCTCAGGCTGAGGAGCCTGATTCACCTGTACACCTGATTGAGCCTGATTCACCTGATCATCCGTTCTTGTTTGAGTTGCCACCTGGTAGTCCCGTTGAGTCGGATGCATCTTCTGAGGTTTTTGCTAAGCATGCAGAGTTGGGTGAGGTTGGCAGGTTGTGGGCGCGGATTACTGAGCTTAGTGACAGAGTTGCACGTGTATCTGATTGACTTAAGAGAGTTATTGGAGAGTTCTTAGCAGATTTGAGAGTTGATTTGACTGTCGCTGTGGGCAGGGCTACTAAGCTGAGGAGAGTTTTGATGGATATCCACGAGCATATCGATAGTTTGCAGCGAGGATTTGTTACTGCTCGTGAGGCCGACCGCAAGCTTTAGCAAAGGAATGCCGAGCTAGAGAAGGAGGTGGCTGACCTCAAGAGAGACCGAGACACCCATAGCGTGGAGTTAGGATCGTTATGGAGGGATCTTGATGGCTTGAGGCAGGAGTTGAGGATACTCCGTCAGCCACGTGGCTAGTTGTTTGGGTTATGTTATCTTTTGCTTTCTTAGCCGAGGAGTGTTCGGTTAGAAAAGCTATTTATCATATTTTGATGTATTTTACTCAGTATTCGTCTCTTTTGGAACGATTAGTATGTTTTGTGTTATCCGTTAGTTGGAACGATGTTAGATCACTATTGTATGGTTGATGGTTATTAGCATATGGTATTATGTGATTTTGGGTGCTATGGAAACTGAGTCCTTATTCGCTTATTTGATGTTACATGGGGTATTGTTGCTATTCTTTCCATGACTTGATTCGTTGAGATGTTTTGTTGAGCCTATCGATAAGTTCTATTGGAGACTCATGAACTTGTGTGATGTTACAGATCAATGGCACCACGTCGAAACCCTGTTAGGTCTACCAGAACTGGTCCTGCTGTGACTACTCCTGCTCGCCGAGGTCGTCGACCTACTCGAAATGTTGAAACCCCTACTCCTGACAACCTGGACACCACTAACCGTAACAACAGGAATCAAAATGTTGATGTTCAGGGAGACAATGGTCATGTTCCACTTAATGCACCTACTGTAGATCAAGCAATGATCAACCAACTCGTGGAGCAAAGAGTTGCTGAACTACTCGCTGAGTCAAATCATTCCAACAATTCTGCTGGAACTTTTCCACCTGTTCGTGCTAATGGATGTCAATACAAGGAATTCAAGATTTGTGGACCCATTGAGTTTGGTGGAACTGAAGGAGTGGTTTACTTAGTCAGATGGATTGAGAAGACTGAGTCAGTGTTTAATGTCAGTGGTTGTGCGGAGAATGCGAAGGTAAAGTTTGCTTCTTTTACTTTCAAGAATGAAGCGTTGACTTGGTGGAACAACTACCGAAATGCAGTTGGGAGTGATGTAGCGTATGCTATGACTTGGGAGCAATTTAAGTCCTTGTTGATTCAGACTTATTGCCCAAGGAATGAGGTCAAGAAGCTAGAGATTGAGTTTTGGAACCACAAGGTGAAAGGTAATGATATGGCGACTTACAATCGTCGTTACCAGGAGTTAGCCTTGTTGTGCCCAGATATGGTGAAAACTGAGACTCAAAAGATGGAGAGGTATACTGATGGGTTGCCTGTAGCTACGAGGAATGATGTAATTTCTGCTAGGCCTGCAAACATCCATGAGGCAATCACAATTGCTCAACAACTTATGGATTCGTTGGAATTAGAAGAAGCTGATAAGGAGAAGAATGGAAAGAGAAAGAGAGACCGTCACTCTAAGAGTAATGATCACCGAAGCAAGAGACAAGCTAAGGCTTATGCTATTGGGAATGGAGATAAGAAGAATCAGAACGGTGAGGCACCCAAGTGTGATCGTTGCCATCAACATCATACTGGATGGTGTAGTGTGAAATGCCAGAATTGCTCAAGGAAAGGACACACAGCTAGGGACTGTAGAGCTCAACCTCTTGCTATGGTTCAAGCTGCTCCTGAGATGAGAAACAAGGCAGATGTTACTTGTTATGGGTGTGGAAAGAAGGGACACTATAGGAATGAGTGTAGAGAATCGCGGAACCGTGGAAATCAAGGCTCGGGTGGTAATGGGTACAATTATGGAAACCGTGGAGCTGGAGGAAATCGTGGACGACAAGATAATGGGGACCAACGTATGGAAGCTGGAGCTGCTCAGGGAAGAGTGTATGCACTCGGGAACGAGAGAGGAGAAGACCCGAACGTCGTTACTGGTACGTTCCTTCTCAATAATCGTTATGCTTCCATACTATTTGATACTGGTGCCGATAGGAGTTTTGTGTCCACTACATTTGCACCCTTACTAGAGAAACCCCCGATGGCCTTAGGAATTGGATACGATATTGAGTTAGCAAACGGAAACCTAGAAAGGATTAATACCATCATTCGCGGTTGTACGTTAAATTTCTTGAACCACCCTTTCAACATAGATCTTCTACCCGTCACGTTAGGAAGTTTTGATGTAATCATTGGTATGGATTGGTTGTCGAAGTATCGTGCTCACATACTTTGCGACGAGAAGATCGTGCGTGTACCATACGGAAAGGAAGTCCTAAACATATTGGGAGACCGAAAGGATTCTAGGAGCCCATCCCGATTAGCAGTCATATCTTGCACAAAGTTACCAAAGCTAATGGAGAAGGGATGTTACCTTTTCTTAGCTCAAATTTCTGAGAAGGGAGAGACGAAGAAAAAGGAAAGGTGCATTGGAGATGTGCCTATAGTTCGTGATTTTCCTTATGTGTTTCCCGATGATTTGCCGGGAATCCCGCCGACTAGACAAGTGGAGTTTCAGATTGAGTTGATACCTGGTGCTGCACCTGTAGCACGAGCACCTTATCGTCTTGCACCTACCGAACTGGAAGAGTTGTCGAAACAATTGGCGGAGCTAGCCGAAAAAGGATTCATAAGACCAAGTTCTTCACCTTGGGGAGCCCCAGTCTTATTTGTGAAGAAGAAGGATGGATCGTTTCGCATGTGTATTGATTATAGAGAGTTGAATAAGTTAACGGTGAAGAATCGATACCCGTTACCTAGGATCGATGACTTGTTCGATCAACTTCAAGGATCGAGTGTGTATTCGAAGATCGATTTGAGATCGGGATATCATCAACTTCGAGTTCGCGAGAAAGATATTCCGAAAACGGCTTTCAGAACCCGTTACGGGCATTACGAGTTTCAGGTGATGCCGTTTGGGTTGACTAACGCACCAGCAATATTCATGGATCTCATGAATCGTGTGTGTAAGCCTTACTTGGATAAGTTCATGATTGTATTCATCGATGACATTCTGATTTATTCAAAGAGTGAGAAAGAGCATGAGGAGCATTTAAGACTCATTTTGGAATTGCTCAGGAAGGAGAAACTCTATGCTAGGTTTTCGAAATGCGAATTTTGGATTCCGACGGTACAATTTTTGGGTCATGTGATTGACAGACAAGGAGTCCATGTGGATCCTGCTAAAATTGAGGCGATAAAAGATTGGGCTGCACCTACAACCCCAACCGAATTTCGTCAATTTTTGGGTTTAGCTGGTTATTACCGAAGATTCATCGAGGGATTTTCGAAGATAGCTAAACCATTGACCAAATTGACTCAAAAGAGTGTTACGTATGAATGGGGAGATAAAGAAGAGGAAGCGTTTCAATTGCTTAAGAAAATGTTGTGTAGTGCTCCTATCTTAGCGTTACCAGAAGGTAACGAGGATTTCGTCGTCTATTGTGACGTCTCACATAAAGGCTTAGGAGCCGTGTTAATGCAACGAGAGAAAGTGATAGCTTATGCTTCCCGACAGCTCAAAAAGCATGAGAAAAACTACACTACCCATGATTTGGAGCTCGGTGCTGTGGTTTTGCTTTAAGAATATGGAGACATTACTTGTACGGAACCAAGTGTGTTGTATTTACTGACCACAAAAGTCTACAACACATCTTGAATAAAAAAGAGCTCAACATGAGACAACGACATTGGATTGAGTTGCTAAGCGATTATGATTGTGAAATTCGCTACCACCCTGGTAAAGCAAACGTTGTTGCTGATGCTCTTAGTCGAAAGTAAAGAGTACCACCATTACGAGTTAGGTCATTGGGAATGACTATCGTATTGCCATTACCGTCTCAAATACTCGAAGCTCAAACGGAAGCGTTGAAAGCAGAAAATAGATCTGCCGAGAATATATTTGGGATGGCCGATAATGAGAAAGGATTTGTTAAGCGTGCTGAAGAATTATTATGTTTTGGAAATCGGATTTGGGTACCTCTATATGGAGAAATTCGGGAATTGATTATGCATGAGTCGCATAAGTCAAGGTACTCCATTCATCCTGGTTCCGATAAAATGTACCAGGATCTTAAGAAGTTCTATTGGTGGCCAAACATGAAGGCAGATATAGCATCGTACGTTAGTAAGTGTCTGACATGTGCTAAGGTTAAAGCTGAACACCAGAGACAGTCAGGATTACTAACGCAACCAGAACTTCCAGTCTGGAAATGGGAGCGGATTACTATGGACTTCATTACCAAATTACCGAGGACAGCTAGCGGTTGTGACGCTATCTGGGTAATTGTGGATCGTCTGACAAAGTCTGCTCATTTCTTAGCCATTAGTGAAGATGATAGTGTTGATAAGCTTGCGAGGTTATATGTGAAGGAAATTATTTCGCGTCATGGAGTCCCGATATCTATTATTTCGGACCGCGATAGTCGATTTACGTCAGCTTTGTGGCGATCACTTCAAACGGCTTTGGGGACGAGGCTTGATATGAGTACTGCATATCATCCCCAAACCGATGGTCAAAGTGAGAGGACCATTCAGACGTTAGAGGATATGCTTCGTGCATGCATCATAGACTTTGGTAAAGGCTGGGAGAAGTATTTACCCCTTACGGAATTCTCCTATAATAACAGCTACCACACAAGTCTTAAGGCTGCACCATTCGAAGCTTTGTATGGCAGAAAGTGTCGTTCGCCTATTGGTTGGGCAGAAATTGGGGATAGTCAACTTACAGGCCCTGAACTTATTTTGGAAACTACAGAGAAAGTAACTCAGATTCGTGATCGGTTGCAAGCGGCTAGAGATAGGCAGAAGAGCTACGCCGATCAGAGACGTAAACCTTTAGAGTTCCAGGTTGGAGACAAAGTAATGCTGAAGGTCTCGCCTTGGAAAGGTGTTATACGTTTCGGGAAACGTGGTAAACTCAACCCCCGCTACATTGGACCATTCTTGATCTTAGAAAGGATTGGGCCCGTGGCTTATAGGTTGGAATTACCACATGAACTGAGTAAAGTTCACGACGTGTTCCACGTGAGTAATCTGAAGAAATGCCTTTCTGATGAAATGCCCGTCATTCCAATGAGGGATATTCGTGTTGATGAGAAACTGAATTTCGTGGAAGAACCGATTGAGATTTTGGATCGTGAAGTTAAACGACTCAAGAGAAGTCGCATTCCGCTCGTCAAGGTTCGCTGGAATTCCCGACATGGACCAGAATTTACATGGGAACGTGAGGACGAGTTCAGGAAGAGATATCTGAAGCTTTTCACTTCGTAGATAAATTTTTCCGAGTGAAACCCGGGACGGGTTTCCTTCTGAGACGGGGAGGATGTGACAACCGGCAGTTTAGGGAGCTATTTTAAAAACCCGCATTACAATTTAAGTTCGTTTATAATTTTTATTTGAAATTTTCATTTCACAACGAACTTGTAAGACCTATTTTATGGATATTCTTAATTAAAGACGTTATTGAATTCGTGAATTATGTTCATAATTCATTTTTGATTTAATGTCCGGTGATGTATATTTGAATTCTCACTTGGTACTACGTTGACTTTGGCACTAGGATTACCTAACAAAAGTTTATGATTCGTCTTAACGAGTCCGACTATATTTTTAATTAGTTACGAGATGTTTCGAGAGATATTGAAGTTTAAAATGAGTTCAGGTTCGGGCCACATGTTTATACAATTACCCGCGTTACCCGCTCCACCGTAATAATATTATTATTATTACTATTATTATTATTATTATTATTATTATTATTATTATTATTATTATTATTATTATTATTATTATTATTATTATTATTATTATTATTATTATTATTATTATTATTATTATTATTATTATTATTATTAACAAAAAAAATAAAAAAAATAATAAAAAGATAAAAAGGGGTGTGTTTGGTCCGGTTCACACACACACACACACTCACCCTCACCACTTTCATTCTCTCTCTAACTCATCTCTTCCCCCATCTTTAACCCTAGCCGCCGAACCACCAATTCCGGCCACCACCGCCGCTACACCGACCCCCCAACAAAATTAATACCACCATCTTCTTCCTCTCTTCATCCTCTTTCATTTGGTATATCATACTCACCCTAGAACCACCGTTAAGACCACCAAACTTCTAATAATTCGTTCGAATTTTAATACCTTATCTAGATCCGTTCATTTGGAGGTCCAAGAAGGTGAGAAGGAGCTATTTTTGGGTTTTGGGTGCCACGAATTGGTATTTATCCGTGGCTACACGGATTATTTCGTTGAGAATCGAATCGATTTTTATGGGAAATGATGTTTTAATGATAAATATTAAGTTTGGTATCCGGGTTTCTTGGGTTTTGGTTGTGGTTGACTCGGAACCGAGAGCTATGCTCTCGGCTTATTTTGGTTCGAGCCTTGAGAGGCTTTGGTTTCCTTGGTGATTGTTGTTTGGTTGTTTGTCGATGGTGTTATGTTCCTCGACCCGAGCTAACCGAGACCCATGTGGTCTCGGGGTTTCCATTGATGCTCGTATGACCACGCCGAGACCCGTATGGGGGTTCTCGTTTGGTTGTGGTTCGAGCCTTGAGCTCGAGTTTGTTGTGGTTCGACCCTTGTGGGTCGCGGCTTTTAGCCGCGTATTTGTTATTGTGCCGAATGACCATTTGGGTCGAATAGGCCTAATGGTTACCTTATTTTTGCTCTTGCGAGCTAGGTGATAATTGGTATGATTGGCTCGAGTCCATGCGACTCGTGGTATTGAGCCGAGACTCGGTTGAGTCGTTTAGACCCGGGTTTGGCTTGGTAAACCAACCCAAGTGTGACTTGGTTATATTTACTTATTTGTAACTTGTATTGGTAATTTGGTTTTGGATTTGGCTTTGGTTGATTTGTTTTGGCCGAATTCATGCGGGTCGAGACCGTGTTTGGTCTCGACATTGGATATGATTATTGGTATTGTGGAGTTGTTGTCGATTGGTAAGTGTGCTTGGGGACCGATTGTGAGACGGTCGTTAGATTGACGGAGATAGGTTAGTCGGGTGCCGTAGTCGGACCCTCATGTTGTAGCCCGTGGTTTGAGATTGTGATTGGACGGAGATTGGTTATTTTATGACTTTTGCTTATTATTTGACTTGGACAATGAGCCGATAGTCATGACTCGGACATATGACCATTTCGTATAACTCAATAACTATTAAAATTAAAACGAAAATAATAAAACTCGTAATAATCATTATTGATAATATGAACGTTTATATGAATATATATATACGTGAATAACGTATATATAACTATATAAACGCGTATATTAATAATAATAATAATCACGAGTTGTATTATTAATAATACAATTAGATATGTATTACGCTACGAAAGTGGCGTAATATTATTGAACGTATTAGTATTATAAAAATTGTGTTATAAAACGGGAAACTCCCGACAATTATGAAACGTTTAATAAAATGCCATTTCGGATATATAACGGATAAACTTATTGAGTTATGCGAAATTGTTGTCACTCGGGTCCAGGTAAGTTCCCATTTGTGACGTTCGTGTTGTCACGGATATATGACGACTAATATAGACGTTTTCTATAACTAAATAACCACTTAACCGTAAGGTTGAGCCGGGTTATTTGACTATATGAAATGAATATATTAGTGGGCATCGTATCCTACGACGCCCATAGGTTGTAGTATATGTAAAGTGTAATAGATTGCGAGTGTATATACCGGGAAATCTGGCCAATTTGACGATATATATGAGGAATTTATTAAACCATGATATATACTATATAGAATTTATGTGCTATGTGCTTTAGGTTGGGTGTAATCTTGGAACGGTATGTTACGTAAATAAATATGAGGATTATCAAATCGACGGATTTGGTAAACTTTAGCGATTTATTTAAATGATATATTGGGCTAATATTAGATCCATAGTTTATTTATCTTTCTATATGTGATCCTTTTGGTTTTTTGGAGTCGACCCACTACCCGTATGGATACCAAACGCAAATACACCAAACTAATACGAAATGGATTTTCGGAAATAAAACGGATTCTCGTCCGGGTTTGGGAATATTATATATTTGAGGAAATGATTTCTGAAAGAGTTAATATTGTTAGGTCGTGCCAAGTCCGTAGTTGCTGTTTTGTGAGTTATCATACATCTTATTTCTACCGACTTCTTCTTGCTATTTTCTGGACTTGAGGTGAGTCATAGCACCACTTTTTACTCTTGAACTATGTTTTCAATGATTGGGGTGAGAAACGTGCAAATTATTTTTCGTGGACTATTATCGCTTTATATTCTTTTTAAACTTGCTATGCGTATGGACTAGGATCTATTGTCAGCTTTAGTCACACATGTCGTGTGTACTATTCAAGGTTGGCTTATTTGGTTATTTGAAATTGTCAGCTTTAGTCACATATATGTTGTGTGTACTATTCAAGGTTGGCTTATTTGGATATTGGTGAATTGTCAGCTTTAGTCACATATATGTTGTGTGTACTATTCAAGGTTGACTTATTTAGATACTATAGTGTGCACCTATAGGTTATTAATACTTCGGAGGTTATCCGAGTATTTATTGGTATTGCGGGGGTTACCCGAATATCTATGTTAGTACGGAAGGGTATCCGTGTGTTATGTTGAGAGCGGAGGGTATCCACAGGCTTTTAGCGAATCCTTAGTCTAGCTAGCAAGCGTTTTGCGTATATGTCCACTATATTGTTAGTTGAATTTAAACCTATGATCTCACCAGCGAAAGCTGACTTTTAGCACGTTTTCTCAGGTAATTAAGTATCGAGATGCATGCTTGGATTGGAAGGCTCGGCCAAGGCACACGGTTCATGGATCTATTTTTCTAAACTCTGATAATTAAATTTGGACCTATTGTTATTTTATTTTGGGTCTGACTCTGAATGATGTTGGGATAAATGTAAACCTTAAAATCCCGTTTTGGTTGTGTTTTTACTATGTTTACTTTATCTCGTTCTATATTGTCTTGTGTTGGATACCAATCCCCGTAGCACCCCGAAAGCTTGTTGAGTCTTCCGCTGTTTCAAATTTTGGGGGTGTTACAAAAAACATGTAAGTAAGTTTGTTGATATCGATCAAATGCATACTAATTTTACTATACTAAGCATACACATCATAATGATGATAGTAATTATGTGAAACATAGCATTGAAAAAAATTATGAATATGAGGAATATGTGAATAAGCATGAGAATGTAGAGGGTATTGATATTGTTGTTAATGGTAGAAATAAGGTAAATCAATGGAAATCGTATGCTAATGCTATCAACACTGATAAGAAAAAATAGGAAATAAACTTTGTTTCATTCCTATAATAGTTGATGGTGATGATAAGAGGAAAGTTGTATTTGAGGAAGATTTAGTACTTGAAGGAAGTTTAAGATGAAAATTAACTCTATATGGGTACTTTGTAGGATAAAATATGCCATTTAATGAAATGAAATATAATTTGCAGAGAATGTGGAGAAAGTATGGGTTGAGAGACATGTTTAGGTGTGAGAATGGAATGTGCTATTTCAAATTTGCTAATGAGGAAGGTTTGAATCGAGTAGCAGAAGTGGACCCTGGCTTGTAAAAAATAAGCCTCTAGTTGTCCAGAAATATAGTCCATATGTGAATTTAGAAATGATAGAACCTAAAGTAATTCCATTATGGTTTAAGCTTCTAAATGCGCCATTGGAAGCATAATCAACTAAAGGAATGAGTAAAATTACTAGTGGGCTGGGGAAACCAATGATCATGGATGCCATAACTATTAGTATATGTAACAATGAAAATGGTTTAATGAGATATGTTAGGGTGCTTATTGAAATGAATGTAGAAGAGGGACCAAAGAATGTTGAAATTATATATAAGGGGAAGGATAATCAAACTATGAGAGTTAAGAATGTCAAAGTAGAGAACTTTTGGAAACCCCAATATGCGATCATTGCTGTGTGTTTTGGCATAATACTAGTATGTGTACCAAAAGACATGTGTCTGTTAAAGAATTTATGGAAAGGGAAAGGTTGAATAAGGAGAAAAGTGGAATTGATGATGAGGGATTCACTTAGGTCTGAAAAAACAAGGGAATGAAGAAATAATGATGTGGGAAAAAAGAAAGTTCGGAGGAAAAGGTGAGATTAAGACTATGTGCAAACCAAAAATTGTAGCAAAAGATGTAACAAAATGAGGAGATCGAGAAGGACGGAAGGCTAATGAGAATAGTAGGAATGAGAATAATTTTGTTGCTTTAGAAGAAATGGAGGATATAAATGAATGTGATATTGATCCTGTGAAGGAGATCAAATAGAAGGCAATAGTTGATGAATTTATAAACAATGAAAAACAACCATCTTTTGAAGAAACTAGGGATTGGAATCAAATAATGTTTCATTACTTTAAAACAAGATGGGAAGAGAATGAAAAAAATAGATAAGGGGATTAATAAGTGAAGGATTTTTGGGAAAATAACACAACGGCTTTCACACTTGCCTTCACAAAAATGTCGAAGGGTTACATTGGTGCACACTAAACAGAACAAGCAAGCAGAAATAAAAAACGAGTTCACAAAATGAAAATGCGGCGTTATTTTTATTAAAGGGTTAAACGGTAATTACGCGAAGTCAAGTGTGACAAAGTCTAACTGACGTTCATTTGCACGGCATAGAAAGATGTGTGTACTTGTAACTATTGTTGTGACAACTTTTCCAGAATGCTCGGCTCAAGGTATTAAAAATGCGGTATGGGCTCTATCCAAGATTATAGGCAAGTTTCTATATCGGCATCAGATGGATAGAGTGGTAGAGGTTGGGCTTACTCTTACAAAGTTTGATGATTTCAATTTGGTGAACAGTGATACTGTTGCTTTGGCTTTCGCCTCCATAAAGCATGCTGCTCCACGATTCTTTATAAAGTTATCTAGAAGGCGAGGCTTCAGATATTGTTTATACTTTCCAGCCACACGACTAATATACCTTTTTGGACGTACGTTATATGTAATATTTAAATTTTATCATGCATGAATGCATGCAAACTGTTTTGGATTATATTAATGTTGTATTTATTGCTTCTTGATCACTAAGTAATGAGTTGACATTTGTCTAATTTAGAAACGTATCGAGTTCTAGATGAGTATGGGAGTACATGTAATAGGCGGGTGTGTGATGAGGTATAGTCTTCTCCAGATATTCCGGAGGAGATAATTATGTTTAGTCATTCACTTTCGCAGAAGAATAAGAAGTGACCAACTCACGTTAGAACGGTCCTCTGGAGTAGCTAGGATCGCGAAGGTTGTCCTAGGTACGGAAGTAATGACGATGGACATTGGTCTACATCGGATATCAACCGATAAGGCTGACAACTGTTGTACGATGAGGTACGGATGAAACAATACATGGTCCACAATGATTACCTGGGAAATCACGACAACCCGAGCTTCGAAAGCACCGGCTGGTGCCCAACATCGATTCTCATATTGCATCTAGACGAAAACCACGTCTCCACAATCCTTGTTTCGTAAAGCAAGACCCAAGTAGTATAAACAGAGTCATTCACTTGGATGAACGACACATTATCAAGCAGTCTGCTACTTACTTTCTCACTCTACTATCTTTTACTAAAGTTCATACCAAACAAATTAATACTTACTCTCACGCCGGAGCTTGGTCTCGAATTAAAAACCCGGGGTGAGCTGACAGTGTCTTGTCTTATTTCAGCATAGGGACGAAAAAGACAGCTCAAAACCTCTAAAGAACAGCGGTTAAAAAGCGTTTACAAAAATTTGCTCAAAGAGTGGGTGAGCCTAAGATCAGATGTATATTAAGATATATATTACTAAAATAATACAAGAAAGTTAAATATAGCCTAATTAAGCAAGTATGAGAATTGTTCAGATGGATGCATCTAGCCAAAGAACATGTCATGTATCTTTTAAATTATCTATCATTTATGTCTAGAAATACATTGCTTCAAAAAATAATTAAGTACATAAAATGAAAGTGAATCTCATATCCCAGTCTGTAACAGGCAAACAAACACAACTATTGTGCTTCAAACAATATCCATCATAATAAAGAAATTCCAATTTTATGAACCTACCAAAATAAACGCCAACAACAGAACTAGAACTACTTCCTAACTCTACCACAGATACAGATATCCCATGCATTACAGAAAGCAAGTTGTTCCTCATTTAAGTCATTAACATTATACTCGTAACCATCATACCTAATATAATCATCATACTCAAGGAGACTTGCATCATTAGCTCCTCCACAAACACGATTCGAGTTAGCCATATATCGAGCCATTTCATCATTAATATCCTCGACTTCATAAATATCTGAATCTTCCCCTTACTTGTCCATAGTAGTACTAGGTTCACGTGCCGACGATGTTACAGTAGACTCCTTTTGCATAGGAAGTGGATTTCCATCGTCATCCAATTGCACAAACTTCCCATCAATCGTTTGACATTTTAGTCCATTAATCATTGCAACTAGAGATGTAGTACTGGCTTGAGTGGGCTTTTAATTTTGATTAAAAAAAAGTATTTACCAATTTAACTTATATATGATTGGTCAACATAACTTCTCATGTTGAAACCAACTTTAAAAACGGACCCTACTCCTTGTTGTTTATATTTTTTTTCTTTTGACTGTATTTTTTATTGCAAAACTTCTTTTACTTGATGATTTATTAGGATTATTTCTTTTGTGAAATAGACAAGAGTTTATCCAACTATGTGATGTAATAAATAAATAAACAAATAAATAAAAAGTTTTGATGCATTTATAGTTTTAGCATGTCTTTACGTACGATCTATAATTATCAATATTTCTTTTTTCTTTAAAGGTGCCCGGACAAATAAGTACTCCGTATTTAACAACGTAATCTTTTTATTGTTATTTATTTTTTGAATTATATATTAGCTCAATACAATAATTACAAAGTTACAAAGCCAACTGTAATGGGACAATTACAGTATCTGGTCTATTTCCTAATTTTATTTGAGTCTTAATGAACAAGAAGTTAGATTCATAATTACGAAAAGTATTAAAAGCAAAGACTGTGACAATGTTTTAATCGCATCGCTTAAAGTATATTTCTGATCTAGGAAGCTTGGTGTCGAAACAAACACCATTCCTATAATGCCAAAGAACCAAGAATGTCTCAAAGCATAGCTTGATTGCCGAGGGGAAATCGGCTTGATCAGCATCAAGTCTAATTGTCACATAACTAAAATAATAGTAACATTTTATTCTTTGCTGAAACAAACTGCCTTGCTGATGTGATTAAAATGTTAATTATCAGAGATGGCCAAAAGGATGGCAAAGAAAGTTTGGTGACCAAGTAAGGGTGGTCATTCCCTGTCGCTATACACTCATTTTCATATCACAAAGTGATGCTTTAGTGACAAATTTTTGGGTAAAAAATGTCACTCAAGGATATATATCGTGTAGCGAGGGTTGACTCTTTATCCTTTTCTTAGAACAACAGATGTATTAGAGGCCTAACAAAAGGCTAGACATAATTACAAAGAAGTGGAAATTAAAGATTGTTACATGGGCAACTAAACCACTCGATCCAGTTATAAAGCTTAACATCATTGAGAATGATCCACGTGAAACTAAAACTTAACACTGTACATCATTGCGAAATGAGATCCTTGCTCGGCTTTTTTGTTGCAAAGATAGAATCATTTCTAAACCGCCAAAGGATCTAAATGGTTGATTGAACAACCACCTAGAAGAAACTAGAAGCATCGATCGGAAGACGTACTCTATCTGCAAGGCTGATTACAATTTGACGGTCATCCATAGAGATAACAAGCAGATTCCACCATTTTAAGAGCTCTTTCCAAATATTTAATTTCTGCTAAGCCACTTGTAAAAAATAGATGGTTTTCCGTCTCAAGGTCATCATCACATATGAGGCATTTGGTGCTGTGAAGATCGATTCCCTTATTGTCTAAGTTCACTCTAGCTAGTAGGCATTCTGTTGAGCGCCACGTACTCTCCATGAAGCACCTATGTTAACCTTAATTTGGAGAAGCTTATTCCATCTTATGGTGTGAGGGTATGTGGAAGCAAAACTTTTTATATATGAAGTCTCTCATGCCCTAAACAGAGAAACTGCTTTGCATTATCAATGGTACACACTCATGTATGGTGGTTTTAGTTAAGCCTTAGATGAGCAATCTGCAGGTTAACCAAGTCGATCCACACATTTAGATAAGGAAATTCAATTAGTATGTCATCAACATAAATCACATTTTTGCTCAGATGGATTCAGCAAATGAAAGAAAATTTTAATTGTAATGGCATATATATGTAACTACTTGAGAAATATTAAAAAGGAATATAATTAGAAGCATGCATGGTCATATATACAAAGATCTTAATATGATTGAAATCATGCATTGTTTACAAAAATTGTACTAATAAAAGAGAGTGGCCATAAGGTTCATCAAATGCCTCTATAGATAAAGGTTAATTAATGATTCATGTGTCTAAACTGTTTATCCAAAGTATATATAATCCAAATATAAAGATGAGAAATGAGAAGCTGCTGATGACATAAAATTCAGTCAGAAGTTTTCAGCATATCTATCATTGTCCTTTAACCCCGAATGCAAATATTTTTTATAAGCACCATTGAATGGTTTGTTGATCATACTTTGTTACACAACATGTATAATTGTTTAGCATTTTTAAATTAATATTACTAGTTTAACATAAAGCAATTGAAGACAAACGGGCAACAAGCTGCGCCGCCAGCTCTTTTTGGATTGCAAAGCTAATCCGATGAAAAAGTATATTCATGGATCTAAGAGTCATCACATTAGAGTGCATGGCCCGCTGAACTCTGTTGAGGAAGACTACACACATACACGGTTTCCATAATGTGCCATTACCAAAATCATTAGATACTTTAATTTAATACACTATGTTGTGTACCATGTGATTGTTTATTTTTGTAAGTAGTTAGGGATAGATAACAACTACAGGATATGATATACAAATTTGATGAATTGTCAAAGAAATGTGTGTAGAGATGGAAGGTTCAACGGCAGCATCTTTCGTTAAAAAAATTCTCACGCAATCGATCTATCTCTTGAATTGTTCTTCTATTAATTCTACCCACTATTGTTTGAATTTCTACTTGATTTACACTTTTTAAATTTAAATATATTAAATATTTGAAGCATAGAACTTGTTCTTGATCTCTATAAATACCACACGACCAACTCGATCATTTACATATCTTCAAAGATCTCTCTTACCTTTACACACATTCATACTTGTATGTTTTATAGTTGCTCGGCAATGGGCTCGAGCTCCGTGTTTACGATTGGATTCATTCTAGCTTTTCTCTCTTTGTCGTGCTGGACAGCCTCAGCTGATATTGTGGAGACTTCATTTGTTGTAATTATCCACTTCCCTAGTACTCTTGTTGTTTTGTACATTTGATAAGAATTATATATGTTGGTTTTAGCTAAAACAAAATATGATGTTGTCTACTTTAACAGGTGAAGAATTTGACGGTGAACCGATTATGTCAAAATCAAGTAATTACTGCTGTGAATGGAAGCCTTCCAGGCCCAACTTTAAGGGCTAAAGAAGGAGACACGGTTATCGTTCATGTCTTTAACAGGTCCCCGTACAACCTTACCATACATTGGCATGGGGTGTTCCAAAGGTTAACTCAATGGGCAGATGGTCCTGAGTTCATCACTCAATGCCCAATCAGGCCCGGAGGTAACTATACTTATAGGTTCAATCTCACCGGACAAGTGGGAACGCTTTGGTGGCACTCACACGTCCAATGGCTCAGAGCTACCGTTTATGGTGCTCTCGTCATCCGCCCACGAGATGGCCAAAAGTATCCTTTCGTCAAACCTTATCGCGAAGATACTATTCTGCTAGGTACGTATCTTATTTCGTCAAGCCTTATTTGATCTTCTTTACGACGTTGAAGTATATATATTAACTAAAAGCTAGCGAGAAGCTAGCAATGCTAATATATTAACTTTTTGGTAACTTTTCAGGAGAATGGTGGAATGCTAACGTTATCGATGTAGAGAACACTGCACTAGCCAGTGGTGGTGCACCTGTTAACTCAGATGCTTATACGATAAACGGATGGCCTGGTGATTTGTTTAACTCATGTGTTTCAAAAAGTAAGTACACCACCTAATGAATAGAATTTGAGTACTTAGAAAATTAAACTTTGTTAACTAACGAAGTCTTGTTTAATTTTGTGTTGAATGAACTAGACACGTACAGGCTAGACGTTGTGCCAGGGAAAACATATTTGCTGAGAATAATCAACGCTGCCCTCAATAATCAATTCTTCTTCAAGATAGCCAACCATAACTTGACCGTCGTTGGAGCGGATGCAGCCTACACAAACCCTTTCCAAACAGATGTTCTCCTCCTTGGTCCAGGCCAAACCACTGATGTCTTGTTCACTGCAAACCAATCACCAGGACTATATTACATGGCGGCTAGTCCATACGCAAGTGCAGCTGGTGTTTCATTCAATGGTAACACCACAACCGGAATTATTGCTTACCAAAATGCCACACAGACAACACCAATTCTTCCAGTTATGCCCGCCTTTAATGACACACCAACAGCTTTTACATTTTCAAGCAATTTAACAGCGCTTGTCACAAGCCCGTTTTGGTCACCAGTTCCACGCACAGTGGATGAAAACATGTTGATGACCATCGGTCTCGGTTTAACACCTTGTAATTCCAACCAAAATTGTTCAGGGATATTCGGGCAACGCTTGTCAGCAAGCATTAGCAATCATTCATTTGTTTTACCATCTCGAGTATCTCTTTTGGAAGCTGTTTTTAGAAACATAAGCCGAGTCTACACAACTGATTTCCCGGATACACCACCTTTGATATTTGATTACACAAACGCCAACAATAGTTTCAACCAAGGTCTTTTATTTGCACCAAAGTCAACAAGTGTAAAGAGAGTTAAGTTTAATGCTACGGTTCAAGTGGTGTTCCAAAACACAGCCTTGATTGGTGTTGAAAACCATCCCATGCATTTGCATGGATTCAACTTTTACGTGTTGGCTCAAGGCTTTGGCAACTATGATCCAGCGACCGACACCCAAAAGTTCAATCTGGTAAATCCACAAGAACGTAACACGCTTGGTGTTCCGGTTGGTGGTTGGGCTGTCATCAGATTCCGAGCTAATAATCCAGGTATATAATTTAACAACTCTTCATCGTCATACTATTAAATTCAAAGTTGTACTTTCTCGATTTTGATATAATTGACTATTTCTTAACCTAGCTATATGTTTAACAAATTATTGTTAAAATGGGATATCAATGACTTACTATGTTAAAAATTATAAATTCTCAGGAGTGTGGTTTCTTCACTGTCATTTGGATGTACATTTGCCATGGGGTTTGGCAACGGCTTTCTTGGTGGATAACGGCGGTACGCCCGAATCAACATTGCCACCACCACCAGCCGACTTTCCACAGTGCTAGAAACAGACGTCGATCTTAGAAAATGAGAGCTAGCTCAACTCCATTTATCTAAATTTATACTCTATATAATTTGTATTGTATCGTTAATAAACTCAAGTGTATAATTCTTTTGTACGTATATTATGTAATCATTCAGTTGTTTCAATCATACTGATTTTTTATTGTATATTCCAATGTAAAATTTTTTGTATAATCTTCATGACGTATTCATTGCTTCTTGATCACTTGAAATTTTCCAACAATCAATTGATTGAGTCATATTTCATGTTAATAATTCCTAATTGGTCTGACCTTAAAATGATAATGATAGAAGTTGCAAATCAAAACCATTAAAATAAAACTATGATAATTAATATATACAATCTTTTGCCATATGGACAGAGTTTATACAAAGCCTAAAAAATTTAGAGTTGACTTAATAATACGTTAAATATTTGTCACAAATCTTTTTAACTTATTTCTTAATTTTATATTGCTTAATCTCATTTTAATTTATGCATAATTAAAACAGATATATCAGTGCAATGATTAATTAAGACATCATATTCAAAACAACTACTTAAAATATATGTACATATATCAGCTGGTCAAAGTGCATTTTTTCAATGATCGGTTGAGCAAGTTTTTGACATGATTGAACAAAATGTTATGTACATCTAAAAGACACAAAGTAATAAGTAATAACTATATGATCAAAAAATTGCCAAAACGATACTGCATAAATATTTTTGTTATGTCGATCTTGTCAATACAAATTTTATATAAGCTAAACGGCATACTACGATACTGCATATACGTGTTAGTAGACATGTGGTGCACGTACTCCCCGACCTAATTCAAACCGCGTCAAATGAGAGAGGGGCTCAAGAGGACTATGAACCTTGCATGGTCGAGGGGTACATAGCACCCTGGGTATTATTCATGATGGTTAGATTTCAGTGCGAACCGCAATAGCTAGATATATTGCACGCGCGCTAACCATTACAAGCTTTCCTGTTAACCATGATCATGTGGTTTCATGGTCCATAATTTGTGCACGTTTTTTCTTCATCAAAACCATTACATTCATATTAAAGGTTTCGGCAACCAATCATGTATGCTGTCGACATAAAAAATACTGAGTCAAAATTTTAATAATTCAAGTCCTTCAGTGCCAAAATTTGAAATAAATATCTAACAAAACACATATTTTGATAATAACGTTTCAACCCTCTCAACTCTCTATATATGCTTTGAAGCTCCGATTCTATTAACCCTATCGGTCTATCGAGTGCGCGAAATGAGAAGGCCTTTTCTACATAAACTTCTGTGCTCGTTGAGATTTTATCAGCGTCTTACTCGTTGTTGGATATGATGAAGAATAACAAGTTACTCTTAGATTGCTTACTTATAAGGCTGAATACAGTGGTTTGGTCGACCAAGTAGTCATCGTCAGTCCTTGGTCGGTCTCCCCATTATAGGTTCTTGGTCGACATCGTCGGTCCTTATGGCAACTTAGTCGTCGTCAAGTCGCTTTTGTGTTCAGCCTAACAAACGTGACGAGGACATTAAATTGAAACTATAAATTGCTTAGCTAAAATGTACCTGTCACATGTTGTGAAGTCATTAATTAGCAATACCAAATATTCGATTTGACTTTTTCAGCCACCTGATTTCGCGTTAAACACATTGTTATTATCATATTTCAACGTCTAAATAGTTATATGTAAGAATGTCTCATTAGTACTTTTGGAAAACAAACAAAAAATTGAAAATAAGTAGCATCGGAACGAATTAACACTTTCTTTTAACAAGCTGCACCGCTAACCTTTATCCTTGATGGCTCATTATTATGCTACTATTCTTACCGTCTTTTTCATTAAGAACACAAGACGAAACTTCATCAACGAGTATTTGGATAAGTACTGCTTTTAGAAAATTATACTTTTTGTCTATTATTACTACAGTAATATATAGTGTACAATATTTAAACAATTCCCGTGGGCGAGTAAAGTCATGAGTTGCGTACCCGTCTAAAATTAACTAATGGCATTATAATCGCTTTACGTATATAGTAGTCAATAAACAATTATTAAAAATAAATAAATAAATAAATAAATAGCATAACTTTTTTTACAGCTGAGATATACCACCTTAAGACATGCATACACACAATAATGGTTCAACCGGCATATAAACGATTGCATTGTCAATAAATCATCTAATCACAAATACTTAAGTAAAACTTAAAATGTTAATTACAAAGATAGAGCTCTAAAACATATTTTTGTCTAATAGGTATGTACTGATGTACAGTCCCACAATGTAAAAGTAGAGTTGGTTGAGTTTAAGCGTTTAACAGCGGACCAACTAAAAATGGCCGGTACTCGAATAGTACTTCCGGCCATCTCCATTTAAAAAAAATAAAATAAAAATAAAAACGTTTACAATATTTGTGCATTTCCATGCATAGACATTCCCCCCTTATACTTCGTATAACTTAACGTACTGAATGCTTATCAATTACTTTTATAAATGTGTTGGCAACCTATCACTCACCTAAAATCTCATCACTCACTCCCAACTAATCCTTTTATGCCATATCATTCACCCACTTTTTCCCTCACTCACCCATTTTTTGTTGGCATCCGATCACTTACTGCATCCCTTCATCCAACTTTGATCCAATTGCGTTTTACTGATTTTCGTGTCGATCTTGTCGTATCATCTTCCTCAATCGCGTTAATAAAACCTCGAGACTACTATCGTTAGACCACTCAAATGGTGTTGGAATATGTGAATCATAACAATATTATAAACACATAAGCATCAAAGAGTACGCAGCGAAAATAGATCAAATACAAGTAATTAAATTAATCGGATATAAAATGATGCGTACCTTTGTGATTTCTAGCAAGAACAAGAAATCAATGAACAAGAACTATAAACCCTAATTAGGTTTATGTATGGATCGACTATAAGAAAGTCAAGTGGGCAATCACCTTGTTAGCAAAAGTATGCTAACACTTCGTTCTCGAACATACGTACTAATAGCGTTTCAATTACAAAAAGCTAGGTTCTTGATTTACGAGCAAGCACTACTAGTGAGCCTTAGATGATCACAAGGAACGACTATAGCTCAAAGAAAAGAGATGAGAAAGTGATTTGGCTTTGCTAATGAACCAAGGGATGAGAATAATGAATATAAGAGGCCATGTATTTATACTATCTCAAACTTGGAGTAAAAGGCAATCCCAATCCATGTGGGATGTGGGTTTCGGCCAAACATTATCCCAAAGGGTATATTCCGGAACCTTCTTGCCTTACAATTTCATCTCTAGTCCTTTAACTTTTGTCTAACGGTCGTTAGGTACCGTTAAGTGCTTATTTCGTGAATTTAATAATTATTCGTCACTAAAACAATAATTATTAATTAATTGAAACTCATACGTAAAGTGTGCAATCCCGAAGTCTCGAGTTCGAGTCCAGACATATTTATTAATTTTATCCGTTAAAACTAACAGCTCCCAATCGGATATACATTAATGTAACAATGACAATGGTTAGTCTAGCATAACACGGCAATGTCCCCAAAACGATCACGAGTATGGTTTCCTGGAAAAAAACCACATTTGATGATTCATCATCATACTTATCCTTTGATTCTAATACTATGTTAATATGGATATGGATCGAAGTCATTCCATAATTAACTATGTTTCTCGTTATTTATGATCAAGCAAGATTACCAATTCATCTGAACGCATTCCAGATAGACCTTGGGCATGGCCATGCAAACATCTTGTTAATCCTACGAGTGGCCAAACAGTATTAAACTTCAAAACAAATTTGAAGGAACTAAATCCTGTATTGACTACAAGCATAACCTATGAACTTCGCATCACCTCTGAAAATAATCCTTATAACTACCAGTTACGGATAGCGTTAGACTATCTCACATAAAATGAGCTACATCCACAATAGTTACCTGGTATCTCAATTCTAAGGATAAATATTCATGATTTACTATAATGACAACATTCATAAGTATGATCATGTAAAATTGGGATTTTGTCCTATATTCAATTTTTCATTTATTGAATATCATGTGAATTTGACATGTCTACGCATCAACATATTTAAATATATTATACCAAAACTCAGATTTGTCTTAGTTCAATGATACTCTCATATCATTAATTGACAATGGACTATTTAAAATAACTTAAGTTATTCATGGATTAAACATGCAAATATAGGATACAAAATTTTATAAATGGAAATAAACATAACAAAATACTTCATTTCATTTGAATAATTATTGTTTACAATATCCTTTATCCAAATACTAACCACAGATCTACATGAAACTACTAGCTAAACGAAGTCCAATGCCATTAGCATATTGAGTAAGCATTTCCTTAGATAAAGCCTTCGTAAATGGATCAGCTAGATTGTTATCTGTGTAAATTTTGAGTAAATTGATTTCACCTATATCGACTTGTTCACGAACATAGTAATATCTTCTAGGAAAATGTCTGGTGCCCTTCATAACTCCAGGTTCATTGGTGAATGTAACTGCGGCAGAGTTGTCACAATACATATTAATAGGCAATTCAATTGACGGCATAATACCAAGCCCCGAAATGAATTTCCTAATCCAAACAGCTTCCATCGCAGCTTCCGATGCAGCAATATACTCAGCTTCTGTAACAGACATCGCAATTGTTGTCTGCTTCTTGCTCTTCCAATTAACTGCTCCTCCATTAATAACAAAGACATAACCCGTTTGACACTTCGTATCATCTTTATCAGTTTCAAAGGACGCATCACAGTAACCTGTAACTTCAAGTTCTGCTTCTAGATTTCCCACATACACTAGAAACATATCTTTAGTATTCTTTAAATACTTAAGAGTTAAGAATACTTTTAACAGCGTGCCAGTGCTTCCCACCTGAATTCTGTTGATAACGACTGGCCATATTTTGTGCAAACACCACATCAGGTCTTGTGCATCTAACTGCATACATGATAGATCCTACTGCTGAAGCATATGGAACTTTCTTCATGAGTGCAACCTCTTTAGGTGTTGAGGCACATAGTTTGCTACTTAAGCCATGTTTTACTTGCATTGGCAAATATCCTTTCTTGGAATTTTGCATATTAAATCTCTTCAATATTTTATCAATGTAAGCACTCTGACTTAATCCAATCAACCGCTTTTATCTATCTCTGTAGATCTTGATTCCAAGGATGTATGCTGCTTCTCCTAAATCCTTCATAGAAAAACATTTACCAAGGTAAGCTTTAACTTCCTTTAAACTTGGTATGTGATTTCCTAAGATTAATATGTCATCGACATATAGGATAAGGAAAGTAACATTACTCCACTAGCTTTCTGGTATACACATGGCTCATCAAGATTCTGAGTAAATCCAAAACTTTTGATTTCAGCATCAAATCTTTTATTCCATTGACGTGATGCTTGCTTCAATCCATAAATGGATCTTTGAAGTTTGCATACACAGTTTGGAAATTCTAGATTCACAAACCCCTCAGGCTGCGCCATATAGATGTCTTCATCTAAGCGACCATTTAAGAAGGCGGTTTTGACATCCATTTGCCATATCTCATAGTCATATTAGGCAGCTATAGCTAAGAGAATCCTAATAGCTCTAATGTCAGCTACAGGAGAAAATGTCTCCTCATAGTCAACACCAAATGTTTGAGTATAGCCTTTAGCTACCAAACGAGCCTTATAGGTGTGTACAATGCCATCCATGTCTGTTTTCTTCTTGTAGAGCCATTTACTTCCAACTATCTTAGCATTTGGAGGTAGGTCTACTTCTTCCCAGACTTCGTTGTCATTCATGGACTGCATTTCCCCATTCATAGCACTCTGCCATTTTTCCTTTTCAGGACTATTCATGGCAGCCTTATAACTAGTAGGTTCATCAAGATCCCTAGTATAGTTTCCTCACACTCTCCATTAAGACATAGACGTTCGGGTGCTTTCACAGGTCTTGAAGATCTGCGAATGGGTACCACTTCCACTTCAAGTGGAGGACCTAAACTTTCAGGTTCCACAGGAAGTGAGCTAGTGTTTTCAGAAGGTGATGTATCTTCATCTTCTAGATCATAAACTCTCCCACTGAATTCTTGAGATATGAGATTCTTTTCAATGAAATCTCCATACCTAGCCACAATGACTTTATTCTCTAGTGGAAAGTAAAAGTAGTAACCCATTGTTTTCTTTTGATATCCTACGAAGATACACTTAACAAATCTCTGTTGGAGTTTATCTAGTGAATCACGTTTAACAAACGCGTCACAACCCCAGACCTTTAAGTAAGAAAAGTTGGGAGCTTTTCCTGTCCATAATTCATATGGAGTCTTATCAACCTTCTTTGTTGGAACCATATTCAATATGCGAATTACAGTTTCAAGGGCATAATCCCAAAAGGATAAGGGTAGAGATGTAAGATTAAACATTGATCGTACCATGTCGAGCAAGTACAATTTCTCCTTTCAGATACACCATTTTGTTGTGGAGTATAAGGAGTCGTGAGATGCTGGACTATGTCACACTCAGCTAGATAATCTTTAAACTCTTGGCTTAAATATTCACCGCCTCTATCGGATCGAAGTGCCTTAATCTTCTTACCGAGTTGTAATTCTACTTCGCTTTTGAAAACCTTGAAGGTATTAAAGACTTCATGTTTATGTTTAAGTAAATAAACATAACCATAACGACTATAATCATTAGTGAAGGTTATTAAGTAGCTAGCACCGCGTTTTGACACATGTCTAAGTAGACCACATACATCAGTGTGTATTAATCCAAGTAGTTCTGTTGCTCTTTCCACTTGATGTGAAAAAGGTTTCCTTATCATCTCCCCAGATATGCAGGATTCGCATTTATCAAATGATTCATCATTGATCTTTTGCAAAAGCCCATCATGTTGCAGCTTTACCATGCAATCCTTGCCTATATGAGCAAGACGACAGTGCCAAAGATAAGAAGAATCCAAGTTACACTTTTTTGGGTAAAGGGGACCTTCCACCCTGGTAAAATATATTAACAAATAAAACGTTGAAAGTACAATGAATGTGGCTAAAATACCACATTAACCTCAAGCAACTGCTTGAACTACCCTAGATCATTTATGATAGGCCATAAATGAACCACTAGCAACCAACAACTTTAATAATCAATAAACAACATAAGATGACATGCCAATCTTATGAAAAAACAAAACAAAATAAAAACTAATTCCCAGCACGACCTTGAAGCTTGAACTCCTTGAATTGTTCCGGTAAGTCGTTTACTTGAGCCGCGTACTTATTTGAAAAATAATCATCTCCCAAATAATCATTCGGCTCATACACCTCATCCTCATCACTGTCAGAAACAACTACTTCACCCACCTTAGAAAATGGGTTACCCCTCTTTGATGCAGAAGTACTCGGAGAAGGGATAGTAAACTGCTCCAACGCCTTTTTAGTTGCAATAGTAGTAGAAGATGGGATAGTAGACGACTTAGAAGCCTTACCCGGCACCTGCGAATCCATGTTACTAACAGGATGATCTTGTGACCCCTTACCATTGTTAACAAAACCAAGAACATCCTCATCTACCAATGACTCCCAGATACCAAAAGAGTTAGAAGACTGTGGGTCCTTACCAAATTTAACATTTGAAGTAAAAGCTTGCTGAACGCCCTTAGGATCCGAGTCTTTCTTGGTACCAACCTGATTAGAGGTAGTCGTGACTTTAGGTCTCCAAAAATTAGCCTTAGGCTTTGAGAGTTTAACCCCTCCAATTGGCTTAGGTTGAGACGTAGAAACCACACTCTTTTCTTTATTCTTACGGTTCCTTACCTTTGTGAACCCCTCATCGTTATTAACCACCTGATTCAATGCATTAGTCACCCCATTAGAAACCTTATGAACCACCTCTTTCACTTGTTTTGGACACTCACTAAGTGTGTGGCCAAATATCTTACAAACGCTGCAATGAGGAGGTGTCCATTCATATTCGACACGAATGATTTCCGTCGAATAACCACTATCATCATCCAATGGAATAGCCATACTAATTTCCTTTTTCAATTCTGAATTTGAACACACTTCAACCAACGCATGAGCATAACTAATCCGACCCCACGAGTCAACACACATAGAAGATGTAAATGAATCCAACATAACCGGTTTCCCCACTTGAGTAGCAATCAAGCTTAAACCAACCTCCGAATAAGCCACTATAGGCACATTATGTAATTTAACCCAAACAGGAATCGTAGTTACCTCATTCTTGGTTAGGGGTACATTAAGAGACCATTTCCTAAGAATAAGAGGTGAATGACGGATTAACCACGGGTCTTGTTAGAGCACCTGCTCCAATCTGTCATTAGAAGAGAACTTAAACAAGAAAACTCCTGGTTCATTCTTCATAATCTTTTGCACGCCAAATTTCTTCCACGTATTAGTAACATAGTTCTGCACAATTGGAAAAGCTATAGCTTTTCCTAAGAAGTACCCAACAAGAGTGTTCTCATACCGACCTAAAACGAGTTCCATCGCCTCCTTAGGGAGTTTAGTATCATGGTGAGGAACCCGATCTTCATTAACCATCTGCCTAAAATTCACCTTATGAGAAGTACTATTGGCACCAAGCAAAGAAGCAAACGGTTGCTCCTTTCCACTAACATTACCTTTGCCCTCACTAGTACCACAAGTCGTTGGGGCTGAATAAGATGTTTTAGGACCAGAAGACACATTCTTGTCCACTAACGTAGACAAGTTAATATCACCATCATCCACACTCCAATCAAAAATGATAAGACCAGCCGATTCACGTGGAGGCTGTTTACTAGGACCATCACCATTAACAATGATACCAACCTTAGGAGTAGGTTTACCCAATCCCGTAGCAGAATCAACATTTGTATCAACTTTGGGAGCATTACAAACCTCACTTGAATCAGCATTAACATTGCCACCCAACTTATCCATAGAATCCTTAAAATTATTTAAGATCGATGCAATGTTCTCTTCATCATGGTTCGATACATTGCCAGCAGCATTACCCACAAGTTTCACATCCTTTTTTGCTAAATTACCCAACAATGAACTCATCCTACCATCCAGTCCCTCGTTATTCTTTTTCAAAAAGCCTTTTTCTATCTCTCTCAAAACCCACAACCAAGCACCAAACACAATCAACAATAACCAAACAGAAAAAACAGCATGAAGCAATCGAACAGGAGTTAAAATAACCCTAACTGAAATGTTAGGGTTTTAATAAAGCGGACAACAAAAGCTAACCATCACCCATGATCAGAACGAACCAAGATAATAAGGAATATAACAATCACGATCTTGGATAAACTAAACCCACCAACCCACGATTCACAATGATATCAAATGTATGTGAATAGAAATCGAATCGTTAAGTATAATAATAAATAAAGTCGACCAACAAACGATTACAAAAACCGTATGGTCACTTTTAGAAGTAAAACCGACCCACGATCTTGAAACAAATAGTATAGGATTAAAGAAGTGATAAACCAATAGAGAATCGACCAATCAGTATAGATTTAACATGAAAGTACCATGCACAAGATGACAAACATGAATAAATATTAATATTCAACAATCAAAGAAGAAACTCAATGTTTAGCCGTAATGTGTTTTAGTCGCCAGAGAGAAATCCCCTAGGGTTTTTACATATCCAAGTTAGACTTGATTCTCTTATTACTAATGCTATACACAGAATTATTTCTATTGGACATGGAATTTTCCATATCAATTTCAAATACACCATTTATTGAAATTGCATTAAAGTAAAAAAAAACATTATTTAAAGAAACAGAAATTCCATTATAATAAATGTGTGAACAAAACCATTATCCAATAACAAAGAAACTGAAACAACACCCCTAACAATAGAGGGTGCGTAATGACAATTATTCAATACTAGTATCATCCCCGAAGGTAAAACTAAATCGAAAGTCCCTATGGCTTCAACTGCTACACGTATGCCATACCCTACGTACAAGTAACGTTCTCCATAGGCCAGCTTCCTTGCTCCTCTAAGTCCCTGCGACGTATTACAAATGTGAGTACCAAATCCTGTATCATATATCCAGGAATTATTCTTATGAGGAAAAGAAAATAATTCAATCATAAACATACCTAAAGTGCTTGCGACGTTACCAGGCATTTTACTCTTGTTGAGGCGCAACTCTTCTAATAGCAATGGACAGTTCCGCTTCCAATGACCAGGAGTGTTGCAATAGTGTCAAGAAGCCATATCCTTGTTGGGAGTTTCCTTCTTCTTTGGAGGAGGAATTTGCTTCTTAGGCTTCTGTTGGTAAGTCGCAACTTGTTTGCCTTTTCCATTCCCAGTGCCTTTACCCTTGTTATTCGTATGTTGCGGTTTGTTGCGTTTCTTCTTGGTGATCCTACCACCTTGTATCGCCATTACAGTAGGTGTACGTGCCTTCTTATTCAGGCCTTTCTCATAGTCAATAAGCATTGCATGAACTTCACTTACTGTCTTCCCCTTGCAATTCATATTGTAGTTGTGTACAAACTCACTATACAGATCCTGATTAAGGGATCGCAAGATGAGACCAATGCATACGCTTTCCAGATATCCGCAACCAAGTCGCTTCAATTGGTCCAAATAATGTTTCATGGACAATACGTGGGCACTCACGGATTTTCCTTCTTCCTTCTTGCAATTGTGCAGAGATTCAATTAAGTCATATAATTCTGCAGTAGGTGGTTTCTCCAACATTCGTCTAAGTTCATTTAACATGTCCATGGGTCCATAGTGCTCAAACTGTTTCTGCAATTGAGTATCCATCCCATCCAACATGAGACAAGCCACATCATTGTGCTTTTCATGTGCAACATTGTATGCATCCTTCTGTGCCTGTGTTGCATTATCAGCAGATTTTTCAGGAAGTGGTTCACCAAGATAATCATATCATTTGCCCATCCTTAAGGTGATTCTTAAGGAACGATACCAATCATTAAAATTTTCACCAGTCAACTTGTCTCGATCAATCATTTGCTTGAATGCAGAACTCATGTTGCTCATATTAGTGTTTTCAGGTGTAGCCATTTCTACAGAAAAAAATTCAAAAGTTAGTACTTTCGATAGTAAATTTCAAGAAAATTAAATACCCTTGGTTCGTAATTATATAACCATTTAATTTTACATTGAAAACTATGATCCAAATTGACATAGGTTCATCACATCAGTTGATCTGCTAGTGATGACGGTTTTCAATAAGGTACGAGACGTGTCCCAATTGCCAATATTCAATTGCAATTCCTAGAAAGGATGGGATTTACATATTTGCCAACCGCAGTTACAATGTAAGCATGTTTTATCACCATCTTATGCCTTGAGTGATCAGGTCCCGCTATCAACTCAATTAAGTTAACGAACTTAAGAAACAGCAAACTTGATATTCCACCACATCAGTTGATCTGCTAGTGAGGAAATCATGCAATTTGCCCTTCCATTGCAATCTAGCCAAGTTACGCCCTGACATAGACCCAATTTTAGGTGTTTCCTTTTCATTGGATGACATATAACGTAAATTATAAGGGTAGTAAATTTGATGTGTGTAATCAAAGTATATGTACAAAGATGTCATGCATTCATCTTGTAACATATGTTTTCATGTAAAAAAACCTTTACTCATTAGTTTCTTTACGAGCTTAAATCTCCAAAGTTTTGATTGAGGCGTTGAGAAACTTACAACTTTGCCTTAAGTGCTTCGTAGTTATCATGGATGTTAGGTAAAACTAAATTTGACTTACAGGCGAGCGTTAAGCCAGAATGGAAGCTATCTAAGGCCACAATTTATTTCGAAGCCAACCTTATACCCACTTTAATAGTTTGTCAAAAATAGTTTCACCGTCCAACCACTTAATACAGTCGGGATCAATCAACAAAAAGTTCAAGATTTATATGTAAGCTCAAAACAAGATTTCACCATTATTAAGTCCGTTTAATATTTTATTTTTAAAATTACCATTTTGTTACTATCATGTCACATAACATATAAAACAAAAGTAATTAAATAAAATAAACAAACAACAGCAATAATGTACATGCAAATTAAATTAATTTAAAACACACAATTGATTTTACACGATTTTAATAGGGTCTTCCCTAATTTTATAATTAATTAAATTTTAGTAATCTTTATAGCCATAATATTTACTAAAAACCGCATCAATTATAATTAAACCGTATAATATAAGCATGAAATATGAAATCTACACAAAACATCATAATCCATGACAACACATGCATGGTTTGTCATGAATGCCCACATTGCACATATTATATCATAGAATCATGTCAATTAAGGAACGCAACCAAAACGGCGTATCACCAATATCTATTTATATTTACACATAAATATTACATGCAACCTAGGGTTTCTACAAGTTTTATAACAAAATTCACAAACCCTAATTTTCTTTTCAATAAAAAAATTTTTGACATTTATATAAAAAAAATAGAAAACAAAAATTAAATTTTTTTTTAGGGTTTTATGAAAAATTTAAAAAAATACATAAGAACACCAAGCATGTAATAATCATAATGATTCAATTTTATGTGTTTCGGTAATTAATTACAATGTATTAACGGCTCTTGATGCCACTGTTTGAATATGTGAATCATAACAATAATATAAACACATAAACATCAAAGAGTACGCAGCGAAAATAGATCAAATACAAGTAATTAAATTAACCGAATATAAAAGGATGCGTACCTTTGAGATTTCTAGCAAGAACAAGAAATCAATGAACAAGAACTATAAACCCTAATTAGGTTTATGTATGGATCGACTATAAGAAAGTCGAGTGGGCAATCACCTTTTTAGCAAAAGTATGCTAACACTTCGTTCTCGAACACACGTACTAATAGCGTTTCAATTAGAAAAGCTATGTTCTTGATTCACGAGCAAGCACTACTAGTGTGCCTTAGATGATCACAAGGATCGACTATAGCTCAAAGAAAAGAGATGAGAAAGTGATTTGGCTTTGATAATGAACCAAGGGATGAGAAGAATGAATACAAGAGGCCATGTATTTATACTATCTCAAACTTGGAGCAAAAGGCAATCCCAATCCATGTGGGATGTGGGTTTCGGCCAAACATTATCCCAAGGGTATATTCCAGAACCTTCTTGCTTTATAATTTCATCTCTAGTCCCTTAACTTTCGTCTAACGGTCGTTAGGTACCGTTAAGTGCTTATTTCGTGAATTTAATAATTATTCGTCACTAAAACAATAATTATTAATTAATTGAAACTCATACGTAAAGTGTGCAATCCCGAAGTCTCGAGTTCGAGTCCGGACATATTCATTAATTTTATCCGTTAAAACTAACAAACGGCTCATCTAACAATAAAGTCGAATCAATTCTTTTATGCTCCATATGATTTATTTTTATTTATTTATTTATTATCATTATTTTTTCTGTCTCACTTCTCATTTTTGTCCAATATATAGTCAAAAAAAATATCCGTTTGTAAGCTCCAACGTTCGAATTTTTTCAAGTCTTCCTGTGCGTGAAACTTTACCATGTGGGAAGGATCTTGTGCGGTACTGCATCGCCGGCGGCGGTGTTTCCGCACGGGATGGATCCCATCTCGTGTCTTCTGGCATTCACTACCAACATCCTAATCTGATGAACATGGCTAATTATTTTTCTTTTAGCCACACGCAGAGAGTTCTCGCAATCGTCTATACGTACGTTTACAAAAATAATTATAAATAAATACATAACCTTTATATCTACAAGATGGAGAAAATATAATGTGAAACAGTACTTTGGTTTAAAATTCATTCTAGGTTAGATAATTAAGTACAGCTACCTATAACAGAAGTTGCGCACTTTAGGAAATTTATTGCTTGAAAATGATGATGACAATGACAAAAATAAAATAAAATAAATAATAATAATAAATATACTGTATATAATATGAATGGGAAGTGATTTGCACACTTTCGATTCTTATTTGGACACTCCAATGTACAAGCAGTTAAAACAGATTATATTTATAGTACAACTGTCTGATGCACACCTTGGAGTGTGCCAATAAAAAATAAGAGTGTGCAAATCATAATATGAATTATATGACTGTATTTTATTTATTTTCAAATGATTATCAAGTTATCATAAGTCTACTTTTACAAAATCAACTCCGGCAAACTTCTTTTAAAAAAGATACAAGATGAGCAAAGCAAGCTTTTAATATGATCGAATTACATCGAAACTGCCTTTTAATATATGTATGAGCTAACAACTAAAACATTAAGCCTGATTTTTTTCATTATGATTGAAAATCCTCTTTTGAGCAAAGCATTGCCCCCCAAATGTCAAAACTGTTAAATTGGCGGAATTCGATGATCCTTAAAGAATTACTTAATAAAAAAACAGTAATTTTGTAAAAATTGATGTAAAATATAAAATGAAGGCATGTGATACCCTCCACCCCATTTCCAATGAAGTTGCGACCAAAACTTTCCAAGAAACTTTTAATTTAAACATAAGCTAGTAGCTGAATCGACTTCCGGCAGCAATCTTAGATCGAACCAATGACACATTAAACTTTGCAAGTTGTTGCCGAATATGTACACCAATCTATCTTAGATGCAATTTCTCCTTTAGCTCGATCAAATAGAAGGTAAATACTTGTAATTCATCACACACCATGGTTAGGTTTATTACTTTGTTTTTCAACATTCACTTGCTTCGAAAACACCGTACTAAATATGACAACGATCAACATACCACTTGCCGATTTATTTTTAAATTGTTATTACATCAATTGATCCAATATTAAGATTCTTAAACTTCCATCGATTATGATCTTTTCTCACCATGTAGCATTTTAATGGAATTTCTGTCGTTAAAGAAAATGAGAACTCGAGCAAATCTAATGAAGCAATGATGAAACATTTCTCTTCATATGGCCGATACTGATAATAATGGTATCCCTTGTGCAACAAGTGTTTCTCCTAAGGATGGGCCTGATTTGAAGGTTGGTACTACGAATGACACTAAAGTGACTGAAGAAGATACTGATGATGAGGTTCTTAATTGCCAAAACAATATGGCTAGTTTTTTAGCATCTGGTATACCTGATGTTGCTAGCTCTTCTAAAGGTAGAAATAGAAGTACTACTCCTATTGTTGAGAAAATTAGGAAGATTGAAAAGCTAATTATTGAAGGAAAAATTACTCTTATTAATGATGATGGTAAACCTCTTAAGAAGGTTGATTCTTCAACTAAGTTGGGTAACCCATTCTCTAAGGTGGCAATGTGTTAGTTTCTGACAATGATTGTGATGAAGTTTTTGATAATCACATTAGGACGTTATATTCTAGAAGTGGAAGTAAGGAGCAAAGTCTTTATTAGCAATGGAAAGCGGGTACGGGTGACGGCAACAATTATGATGATGATGATGATTATTATTTTGGCCTCTTTCCTGCACAATTAAAGGCTGCTGAAATTCAAGATTTTTGTCTTAACTAGGTTGTTTTATTTATTATTTTTTTTTTGCATAAAATTTCTGATGTATCTTATTTTATGCAGCTTTTAGTTTGGTGGTCTTGTTGGTTATAGCTAGTTGTCATTTATGGCCTATCATAATTGATATAGTGGTTGTGTCAAGTAATTCCTTGCAGTTAATGTGGTACTTCAATCATATTTCATTGTACTTAAACATTTTTTTAGAGTAATATGTTTTACCAGGTGGAATACCTTTTACCATAAAAAAAAAAAAAAAAACAAAACAAAAAAAAAAAAGTCTTTCACAACATTGAATAAGTGTTGAATTAGAATTTGTTAGTGAAAACCCAACAAGTCTGGCTTACTAGAACATATAATACACGATCAGGAAACTCCAAGAAGATAACTATAACTTCACAAATAAAATATGTAACAATCGACAATAATATGCTCAAGAACAACCCTTAATATCGATTTATTATTTAGTAAGAAAAGAAGATGACGGTACAATTGACCCCTCCCCTCCCCCAACACTTCTTTTATAGGGACGAAAGGGCATAAAACACATCCAAACTAAGACTTGTAGGTCAGCTTGAAAACTAAGATAGGGAACAAATATACTTTGGTTTTGGCTTATAAACAGGGCCGTCGCATTGATTTGAGGGGCCCGGTGCAAAATCACAAATGAGGCCCCCATAATCTAAGTCTTTCACTCTTTTTGTATATGTCCCAAAGTTTGTCTTTTATTTTTTTATGTGGCTCGATTCAACTTTGATAATTTTTAAAAAAGACACTAGAAATTTAAAACGTTTATATAAAACTATAAATATTAATGGATGTCTACTAAATTGGGGGCCCCTTACAAAGGGGGGCCCGGTGCGGTTGCAACACTTGCACATGTTAATCGCCGCCACTGCTTATAAACAAAGCAAACCGCCTAACACCCCTAGTTTCTAGTCGATTATGCCTTGGCTTTCAAGACAAGCATATACAAACTCTAATCCTATTCATAAACAGCCATACTTAAGCAAATCTAACATCAAACCCTCTAACCTATCGACTAATATGCATACTACATACAAATATATCATTCATCGAAAAATTTTATTCCAGGTACTCGTTACCGTAACGCGCAAGTACCCTGTTAGTTATTTATAATATAGGGGCAATTTCATATTTACCATCCTTTTAATTAAAAATTTCATATGTACATAAGGGGGAATTGCATATATACCCACTAAAACTGGAAAATTTGCATATTTATCCATAATACAAGTTTTTAATGCATGATGTACAATACAACATAAGCATGTTTTGGGTATATATGCAAATATGCAAGTTTTAGCGGGTATATATGCAATTGCTCCTACACACAAACATTCATTAAAAACATTGTATATTATGCATTTAATACTTGCAATTTTAATATATATGAAATTAGGGTAATATATGAAATTAATCAAATAATATATGGCCGTCACCCATCTAACTATCTACTTGCATACATTTCACATTTGACAAATTTTAACTCACGAGTTATTAAATTTCCGCGCGTTACAAGATGTTTGAAAAGTACATAACTGTAAATGAAGATTAAATTTGAAGATAACGAATATAGTTACAGTATTATTTAAATTCCATAGTCAAGAACGATACATCATGACAAATTACCTAGTATTATTATAGGAATATTAGATATCATATCATACGTCCAAAAAAGAGTATCAGTCATACACTTGTGGTTTATTGACGTTACCTGAAAGTTAATATAGAATATAAGTTCAAGTATAAAGTAAAAACATGTTGCACGGTTCCTTTCTATATTTGAACAACTCATAAGCGCGGCATATTTCCTCCGGTTCTAGCACTGAGGAAGGTCGGCAGGCGGAGGTGGCAGCGTTGATTCCGGCGTACCACCGTTGTCGACTAAGAAAACAGTTCCCAAACCCCATGGTAAATGTACATCCAAATGGCAGTGAACATACCACGCACCTATAAGTATTTCATTTTAAATAAGTAATCAGTATATATGTAGCCATTAGTCAACAAAAACTATTCTAGATATGGTTAAATCATGCGTGACAAGGGCTAGTTATATATTGCTTAATTACCTGGATTATTAGCTCGGAATCTGATAACAGCCCAACCACCAACTGGAACACCAAGCGTGTTACGTTCTTGTGGATTTACCAGATTGAAATTTTGGGAGTCGGTTGCGGGATTATAGTTTCCAAAGCCTTGAGCCAACACGTAAAAATTCATTCCATGCAAATGCATGGGATGATTTTCAACACCAATCAAGGCTGTGTTTTGGAACACCACTTGAACCGTAGCATTAAACTTAACTCTCTTCACACTTGTTGACTTTGGTGCAAACAATAGACCCTGATTGAAACTGTTGTTGACGTTTACGTAATCAAAAACCAAAGGTGGCGTATCCGGGAAATCAGTTGTGTAAACACCACTAATGTTTCTAAAAAAGGCTTCCAGAAGAGATACTCGAGATGGTAAAACAAATGAACGATTGTTCATGCTTGCTGAAAATTTTTGCCCGAATATACCTGAACAATTTTGGTTGGAATCACAAGGGGTTAAACCGAGACCGATGGTCATAAACAAGTTTTCATCCACTGTGCGTGGAACAGGTGACCAGAAAGGGCTAGTCACAAGAGAGGTTAAGTTGCTAGAAAATGCAAAAGCTGTGGTTGTGTCATTAAAATCGGGTATAACTGGAAGAACTGGTCGTGTTGTTTGTCTAGCGTTTTGGTAAGCAATGATTCCAGTAGTGGTGTTTTGATTGAATGTAACACCGACCGCAGTAGCATATGGACTAGCCGTCATGTAATATAGTCCTGGAGATTGGTTTGCAGTGAACAAGACATCGTGAGTTTGGCCCGGACCAAGGACGAGAACATTAGTTCGGTATGGGTTTGTGTAGGCTGCATCCGCTCCAACCACCGTCATGCTGTGGTTGGCTATCTTAAAAAAGAATTGAGTATTGAGGGCAGCGTTGATTACTCTCAACAAATATGTTTTTCCTGGCACGACGTTTAGCCTGAATGTGTCTTACGTAATTCAAACACAAAAGTTAAACAAGATAACACTAATTAGTTGCCAAATATATTAAGTAGTGTTCCAAATGTTGTGATAACTAGGTGCTGATGTACTTACTGTTTGAGACACAAGAGTTAAACAAATCACCGGGCCAGCCATTGAATGTATAAGCATCTGCGTCAACAGGAGCGGCTCCGCTTGCTAGTGCAGTGTTTTCAACATCGATAGGGTTAGCATTCCACCATTCTCCTGTAAAATTATTATAGTTTCATCATATATAAAGTATGTAGAACAAATAAGTTAAACAGGCAAGGAATATATAAAATAGAATAAGATAAGGTACCTAACATAATAGTTTCTTCACGAAAGGGTCTAACGAAAGGGTACGTTTGACCGTTACGTGGCCGAATGATTAGAGCACCATAAACAGTAGCTCGGAGCCATTGAGCGTGTGAATGCCACCAAAGTGTTCCCACTTGTCCGGTGAGATTAAACCTGTATGTATAGTTTCCTCCGGGCCTGATTGGGCACTGAGTGATGAACTCGGGACCATCTGCCCATTGAGTTAACCTTTGGAACACCCCATGCCTGCATTTACAACGAGAACAAATACTCGATTTAACACCATACACTAACTCTTTCACTAAAATTCGTAAGAGCATATAATAGCATGTTAAACGTAGACTTTACCAATGAATAGTAAGGTTATTTGGCGATCTGTTAAAGACGTGAACAATAAGTGTATCTCCCTCTTGAACGTTCAAAGTTGGGCCTGGAAGGCTTTGGTTAACTGCAGTAATGGCTTGATTTTGACATAATCGATTCGCCATTATGTTACTCACCTGTTAAGGGAAACAACATTAATCACTTTAGACCATTGTTTAGAAGTATCTAAAAGAGACCCGAGAAGAGAAGTGGATAGTTACAACAAATGAAGTCTCGACAGTAGCAGCAGAGGCCGTCCACAACGACAAAGAGAGTAAGGCTACTACGAATCCAACCGTAAACACAGAGCTCGACGCCATAGTTCGAGAGCTAAGAAAAGAAATATGCATGCGCATGTATGAGAGCTAGATCTTAATTTGAAGATTTGTAAATGAGTTGGTTGTCTACGTTCGTTAGGTGTATATATATATAGCTAGAGAGATCGTGGAAATATAATATAAAAAAGGAAAGTTGATTAAAAAATCCAAATAAATTACAAATAGTGTGTAGAAGAACATTTCAAAAGACAGATTTGTTAAATAATATGTTGTTGAATTTTGCTTTTGACAACATTTGACTTAAGATATGCAGCTGTCGGTGATCAAACCTTCCTTCTCTTAAGCACATGCATTTGGTTGACTATCAAATTTGTATATAAATCTATTAAGCACACTTGGTGTTGGACGCGTTTATGTGTGGCATGCATGTACAGACGTACAGTATTTTGTATTTAGAAATTGTAAAACCTGTTTTTTTTAACAGTTTTACATTAAAACTAACATACTACTATATAAAAAGTTAGGCAAGAATAATATTACAGTAGAATTTTAACGATATAAAAAAGTAAATCAAAATTCCAAATAGTAGGTAGAAGAATATTTCAAAAGACAGATTTAGTGCAATAATACGTTGTTGAATTTTGTTGTTTCTGGAAACTCTTGAGAAAATATTGGTATGTACACACTTGCTTGACTTATACTAGTATTAATTAACATTAATTAGTAGATTGACTTATATTATGGATCCATATTAGACAAATTTTCATAGTTCTACTAACAATCTAAGGTAGGAAAACTGTAAACGTTTTAACTTTTCATGTTCTCGCATAATATTCCTAAAACGCTGGTACATTAGCATTATGGTTAGCTAATGCATGTAAATATACCTCATATGCAAACGGACACAACGCAAAGCGATCAATCATAATTTTGATTTTTGACAGGTGCATGCTTATATATAAATGTCATCAGTATTCACACATCATTTTCAAAAACAGAAACAACCGTGGAAAAGATTGAATCATTTTTAAGATTTGGAGATTGTGCGCTGGTCTACATTAATGCTTTTGCAACGAATTTTTGAGAATGTGAAACGCATATTTATGTTTTTTCTTCATAGATGACTAACCCAAAGAATGTATCAAAGAATACTAGTAGGATACCCGCGCGTTGTGGCGGTAGATACCTTAAACTACAAGTTAACGGCACCAAATATCTAGTAGCGTGTCCGCATGTTTCTCGTGGAAAAATAATCAGTGTATCAAATTTTTAACTATATTTTATAAATTGCAACAAATTCATATGCTAAAGTGTGTATTAATTGTTTTATAAGCTTAATTAGATTGTATATTGTAGTTAAATAGTTATATATATATATATTGAATGAGTGAATTAAATTGTGTATTAATTGTATGTGTTAAATAGTGCTTTTTAGTTTTATTTGTGTTTCAAATACTTGTAAATGATGCTTCTTTTATTTGTAGTTGCTTAAAAATCTATTTAAAGAAAGTGCTAAATGTTTTATATTCCGCTTCATTTTTAATCTAGCTCAACACTTACACAAGTCTATATTTTTATAAAATGATCAACTGCTAGTAACCAAATGAAAGTAATCTTCAACAAAACCTTTTTTTTTAATGGCAAATTTTACAACTTACATCACCTATCTCATAAAATCAATTTCACGTGTCTCCAACTAGACTTGAATTCATAGTCCACTCTTCATCAAACCTTAACTAATTGCTAAATGGAAGTATTCCATTTTAAGGAATCAAACAAGCTTTAGTTCATAGACTTCCTATTTATGGTTAATGGTTTGCTAAATGTGAAAAGTAGCTAGCTTAGTTTGATTCGTGCAACTAATTAAGGATAATAGTGGAACTAGAAGATTAAAACATTTGTTATCTAGTTGTATTTGAACTACTAAGTTAATTTGAAATTCAAACCAAAAAGCCGTTTTATATGGCTTAGTCTCTTGAACAAGCCAAGGGTACATACTCCCCCTTTATTTGTGTATAGGTGTAATTAAGTTTGTGTAAGTTGGATACTCGGAAAGTCACTTGAGAAGACAGTCAGAAGTCCCAAATAACCTTAGTCAGAATGTGTCCAAAATAAGAAATAATCCAATAGTTGGAAACAACCAAAGTCGGAAACCCAATAGTCGGAAACCAACAAAGTCGAAAGTACCAAATAACCTTAGTCGGAAACACCCAAAGTCGGAAAGTTCCGAAGTAGGAAGATTTTCCAAAGTTGGAAAGTTATCAAAAGTCTGAGAGTCTCAAGTTTCCTTACTCGAAAGCCTATTCCAATGGGAAACTCGGAAAATTTCAAAACCAAAGTCGGAAGACAAAGGTGCTGATACACGAAAAATGAGGGTTTTAATACTTGGAAGATTAGGGTTTTAATACTCGAAAAATCGCAGTTTTCTTCAAATTTTCAAAGCACTTGAAAACTCTTAAATCCAAGTTTTTAATCCAAAATTTTTACCAATATTAACTTAAAAACACCTAAACTAGTATAAAAACGCAAATTTTAAATTTTTTTGTCTTAAAAAATTAAATCCTAATAAGATGAAACTCAGAAAGGACGAAAGGCTTTAAAAACTTAAATAAATAAATAAATAAATAAATAAAAAACTCTAAATTTTAACACTAAATCATGATCTGGTGATGATATTACATGTTAGGTCACACTATCATTCATTGTTACACAATAATATTTGTTATTATAGAGAGAGAAAGTAAAGTAGAGAGTGGAAGGAACTAAATTATGTAATGAAATGGAAAATTATTCACTAGAACCAACACCTTTCTCATTGTAAGAAAGGATATATATAGTGTATTTACAAACCCTAGGCCACACATGGGCTTGCTTCATGGGCGGGCCTCTTAAACTAAAATACAAGCCCAATATAATAAACGACCTCTTCTATTCGCATATGACTGACACTTTAAGCATTTTCCAACAAATTTGTTTGTTGATAACCATTGTCGTTGCAACTTTTATAGTACAAGGAATCCTCTGGTCATTAGATGAGTTTGTGTATGCTGTTTCCAGGACAGTATATTTCTTAATCTCTCGACAAGGCCATACCCCATTGCACGTTAGGGCGTACTACCAGATGATTGAATTTTTAGGAGTAAGTTCGTCTAAATCACCTACATGTTTAAAACTATCGTTAGAGGTCCAGTTCCGACCCATTTATGGCTCATTTTGGCACTATTACATCATGCACGATTTGTTGATAAGTATTTTACCCTTTTAGATGAATAGTATGTTCAACTTTAAGCGTTTTACATGTTGTTTGCTTGTGTTTATTGTAATCTAGAATAAAGATGCTCATTTGAATGTGGGATCTTTTGTACCATTTAGATCACTACTTAATTTTTGTTGGTGTCAGGGGTTTTTTTTGGGTAAAAGGGTAACCACCCCGGTGTCAGGGGTGTTTGGGCTCGCTTAAAACCTTTTATCTGGTTTTTAGATTTAAATAAGCTATTCTAAATAGATAGTTTGAGGTTGCTTATTAAAATTGTATTTTTGCTCAAGATAGATAATTGTTGTTTACTTTGTGACTAATATGTGTGAGTTCGAATTAGCTACTAATAGTTGCTTATTATGAATCAGTTCTAAAATACAGTGGTGTTGGGTAATCAACCCCAAACACCCTCATATGATCTAAAAGTTGCAATTTTTATGAATGTTCTAATTTTTTATTTGATTTACGTGTCGAAATAATCATTTTCAGTACTAGAACAAAGTAGTAAACCCAAAAAGCGAAATACTGGTGCTTCTTTTGCCTAATTTCATCAATGAATTGTAAGTGATTTTTTAGATTTCTTCATATCCAATAAAATTTATCCTTAAAGTTATGGCTATATTCGAACTAATCAGTTTTTTTGTTTAAGATATAAAGGGTTATGATTTCCTTTCATATGATGATGGGTGGCCATTGTTGTTACTAAAAGAAAAGCACCAACCATTTTTCTTTCATTTGTTTTAGGGAGTGCCCATCATATCTAAAAGAAGAGTATCAAGTTTAATATTTGCAGCTCCTAGGTGTTCTTAAATTCCAGAATTAGTTGCACTTAGGGATATTTTTTAGAAGAATTATAACAGTTTTTTTTGTTAGTGTCGCTTTTGACCCATAACCTGGCAGTAGTGTAAACCGAATGGTGATTATCTTGATAATCCTACAGGCGTTTAATTTTTATAAAACTATTATTCACTGCCTTGTTAGAATTTTATGAATTTTGCAGCTTATATAGATATGTTAATTCTTATTTAATTTTCTTCTAAACAGCAAATGTGAAAGAATTTTACAAAGAATATGGTAACTCGATGTTTTTTTCTGATAAAGTATTAATATTTTCAATCAGTTATGAGATGACTTATGTTTGTCGTTTCACTTGCTGCAGAAGATGATCTGCTGATGCAGATTTTGAACCCGACTCAATCCCTCCAAGTGTTGAAAGAGGGAATGAGGTTAATTATTTTACTTTATTTTGGTCAGTGCAATGCTTATGCCTCATTGTGGTAGTTTTTCTTTTTTTCTTTTTTTAATTGTCATTCGTTTAAATTGTGAATCGTATCTACTGCTTTAGGCATTGACTGTTTAACGTTTCTCTAGGAATTTCTAACCTACCATAATAAATTATCTCTGCATTTTTCTTAAAAACTCTTATCACAATTGACCATTTACTACAATAATATTCGAGGAATTTCATTTGAAATGCTAACCCCTTCCTTGCATCAGGACCACTGGATGTTGCATGCCGATGTCAAGTTAAGAAACACCAAAGTGAACTTCGAATACTAACCGAAAGCACGTTAGAAACATCTATTAACTTTAACATTTTTTGTAGACAAGTCTGTGGAAAACTAGAAGGGGGGTTGAATAGTTTACCGGTTTTTATGTTAATTATCATGTGAAACTTTACGTTTAATCAAAGATCTAAACTAAAAGACAATATATAATATGCAAGAGTAACGAAAGAAACAATCAAACCACAACACGATAATTTATCGTGGTTCGGCTACAAGGACTCTTTTTCCTTGCCATACTCCACGCCTCGAGTATCAAACTCGAGAGTTTCTTTTACTAGTCAACAAGCTCCTTTCACCGGCGGAGAAAACCTTACACGTCACTTACACATGATTACCGACACAAAGCTAGATGTCGAGTTCTTTTACAAGGGTACAACCACTCCCATCACAATATGTATTTTAAGGCCTAAATACTAACCGATCACTACTGAATATACACAATCAAATGAAGTATAGTGATGAGGCGAAAAATGATCCGTTTTAGGGGGTCATTTAAGCCCGAATCCGACTTTATTTGATCAAATATTGCCCTAAATCGTTCCTTTTGTGATTTTAGGTGTTTGAAGAGTGAATTCTGGAAAAGAGGCTATTTTGGACGTTTTTGGAGCATAAAGTGAAGAAAACGACAAAGTACCAAAAATCCAAGCTGGAAATACAAGGTGACGGCGTCAAGGGTTTGCTCTTGACGGCGTCAGACAAGATGAATATTTTACCGTAGCTGGTGACGGCGTCAGATGGAGAGATGACGGCGTCAAAGTGGCCAAGATTAATTTACCGTAGGTGGTGACGGCGTCACCAAGGCCGTCACAAGTGGATCTAGGGCGTCCGAGGAAGTGTATGGCGGCGAGTTGACGGCGTCAGATTTTACTCTTGACGCCGTCAGGACGATTTTCCTATATATAGTTTTCTAGTTTATTCATTAAAAAAAAGAGAGAAGTTTTGGTGAAACCCTAAAGACGATTTTGGTGCCTCTTTTACAGGTTTTTCAAGGGTTCCAAACCCTTGAGACCTTGCATTGTAATTGAGATAAGTATACTCTTAATTCAATCAATATGTCTATGTGTTGGTTGTTTATCTTTTGTTCTTATCTTAATTCTACTATGCTAGGCTAGATTTACTTTGTGTTTGCTTAGATCTAATGAAACCTGGATGTTGATTATGTGTTGATTACTTGTCTATTCTTGTTCTTGGATGAATGATATTATATGTTTGGCTTAAGAAAACTGGCAGATCTCCAAATGGTAACATGCTTGAACGTCTTAAGAAACATGAACCGAGGCGTACTAGGTCTTTATTGGTTGTATTTAATGCATGAGCCACTGTTTACAATCCCTATAGTTGTGCTGGGTCATGGTGTAGGAGGAGATAAGAGCTCATAGAGTTGGGGAGTTATGTATGCCAACCCACGAATGGTATTAAGGAATACAATCCGTCATCCATACAAGTGTAACAAGTAATTGACATGTAAAACATATCTAGGGAGTAATGAAGTCTAAGTAAACACAATTTCTCCAAATACTGCTCACAACCTTAGTTTAATATTAGCTTAATTTCATTTTCATTAGTTTAATTAGTTATAAAGTAGTTTTTGGGTTAGTTGAATAACAACTAATTCCGCCAACTCCTTCAAAACCTGAGATTTTACTTGCTTTCATAAAATATAAAAACACAAAAATAATCATCTTTCATCTCTAGAACGTTTAATTAGGCTTTCTAATCCTAGCGACACTATTCCTAAGCTGAACGATCAATCCCCCGGTACTTGTCACTATACTATACTACAACGATCAGGTACACTGCCTGGTGGGGGTTGTAAGCCTCGCGAGATCCCTCGAGAGGTAAAGCAAGGTGCGATTCCCACGCATCAAGTTTTTGGCGCCGCAGCCCGGGGAATAGTTATTGTCTAGGTTAGGATTTCTTTTTATTAGGTCTACTTGCTAGATTCCTTTCTAGTAAGCTTTTTATTTTTTAGGTCTTCTTTAGTCTATCTTAATTCTTCGTGCCTTTGTTCGTAACTCTTTACCATCCGACATCATGGAAGGTGGTAACATCTTTGAACCCGTCATCCCACCACAACAAAACCCACCATTAGAAACCCTTAGGCCCCGAACCTTAGGAGAGTATTCCCGACCTAGCCACCAAGGCTACCGAAACACCATTGAGCTCACCGGAGCCAATGTGACCCCCTTGCGATCCGACACCATCCGGTTGGTGCAAAGCGGATGTGCATTCCATGGACTTCGTTCCGAAGATCCAAACCAACACCTTAAGGACTTCCTCAAAATCGTAGATTCCATAGACCTAGGTGTTGAAACTAGAGAGACTACCCGTTTACGCCTATTCCAATTCTCTCTACGGGATCAAGCTAGTCAATGGCTTGAGCGTTTGCCCGCGGGATCCATCACCACATGGGATGATCTCACCACTCGTTTCCTTGCTCAATTTTTCCCACCGGGGAGAACTACTAAGCTTAGAAATGACATCTTGATGTTCCAACAACGTCAAAATGAATCTCTTTATGAAGCATGGACTCGTTTCAAGGACTTACTCCAAAAATTCCCTCATCATGGCATAGATCTCTGGCTCCAAGTCCAAATTTTCTATGACCATATCGATATCCCCACGAGGCGAACCATTGACCAATCGGCCGGTGGTAAGCTACGTGATCTTAGTGCGGAACAATCATGGGAACTCATAGAAGATCTTGCTCTCTATGACAACGAAAGTTGGAATGATCCCCGTGATTTGAACAAAACGGTCAAGGCAATATCTTTGCCTTCGAACAATTCAAGCACTCCCGACCGTAGGATCATGGAACTTGAGGACCAAGTCAAGTTTCTCATGAAATCTTACGAAGCTCCGAAGCATTCAAGCCAAGTGAACAAAATCACTTCTTCATGCGAATTATGTAGTGGTCCCCATGACACTCGTGATTGTATGGAACTCCCCGGAACAGCTTTTGCGGACTACGCATCCACGCGTACCGACGAAGCGGGAGATAAGTGGTACACTTTCAAGCCCGAGCCGAACACATACGGTGATTCATACAACCCCTCATGGAAAAATCACCCAAACCTTAGGTGGAAACAAAATCAACCCAATTCTTCCAATCCGCCTAATCGTTACCAATCAAACGGTCCACCATCCAACCGTACCTTCAACAACAATCCTTCTAACAACTATGGTAGTACCAACAATCTTGAAGGATTGATGTCGAAATTCATGGCATCTCAAGAAGCCCGTATAGTTAGGTTCGAAAACGAATTCAACCAACAACAAACGGAGATGACCAACAAAATCGACAACTTGTTGAAAGCCCTCAACAACCAAACATTAGCCACACCTAGGAAGGACACTAGGGACACAAATAGTGGAATTCAAACTAAGGACCCCTCATCATCCAAACATGTCCACTTTGTCAATGTTGTCACCATTAAGCCAATAGATAGAGAGATAGAGGAGAGTGACAAGGATGAAGCTAAGGTAGAAGCCAATAGTGAGGATGAGAGTGGGGAAGTTGAGGTTAAAAAGGATGAGAAATTGGAGGAGATAGAACCTATAGAGAAATACTTTGATAAGTTGCCAACCGAGGAGGAACGGGAATACCATAAGGATTTATTCCATAGTCCCGAGAAAACATATATCTTTGGCGACCCCCTGATCAAAATGGGAGACCCCTCCAACATTAACATCCCATGTAATATAGGGCACATGCATATATGGAAAGCTTACATCGACCTTAGATCACCCGTGAACATCATGACTAGGACTTATTACAATTGGGTGATGAAGAAGCAACTCAATTTTAGGATGATGCCCGGTAAGAATCTGATAAGTAATTTTGCAGGAAGAGTGAAAGGATTGCATGTGATTATAGGGAATCTCACCTATGAGATTGATTTTATGATAGTGGAAGACACTCGTCCAGTGATTGATGCTGACCTAAGCCAAATAATATTCGGGAAACCCTTTGTTGAGGCCACTAGGATGAGTTATGATCCGACGTTAGGGATAGTTAGATTCAAGAAAGATAATGATGAGGTCGCTTATCAAATGCCCTACAAGATCGAACAATACCGCATTCTCTCTAATTTCGAAAAAGAACACAAGCAAGCGGCTTATTATAGGAATGAGGAGGATAGACGTAGAGGAGTAGAGTATGTTAGAAATAGGATGCTTGGTTTCTACAAAGAATGCTTGCAACTAGGTCCGGAATACAAAACTGGTTTAGAAGATGACCTAGAGAGTAGAACCAATGATGAAATCACGTAGTAACCCAAGACTTTGAGTCTAGCTACAAGACTCGTAAATAAAGAAAAGCGCTTCTTGGGAGGCAACCCATGTTTTGTGTGATTTTAATTGTTTGATTGTTATTTGCTTCCGTATGCATGTTTTATTTTTATTGTTGGTTGATCATGTTTCCCAATTAAAATGTGAAATACTTTATTATGTTGTTGGGCCTAGTCTTAACTTCAACCTAAAGGTATTTTTCCAAAAGATAAGTGTAAGGGGAAACCCCAAATATGTTTTTAAGAAACAAACCGATCATGATTCTCCACAATATTTAATGAACATGTATATTCGTATTTGTTAGAGTCAAATGCTTGTATCGAGTCATAATGAAGTTTTGCAGGATTTTCCAGGAAGTAGGACAAGGTTTTTCCAGAAATTTTCCGGAAACTTAACATAAAGATTTCTGCAGGTCCATTCTGACGGCGTCAGGCAATTGCCCTTGACGGCGTCAGGAGTCAAAAATCTGGAAATTTTACCCGTTTTGTTTTTCTAACGGAGTCTTATGGTTTTTGTGAATTATTAAGTTTTATAATCTCCAGGAAATCTGCAAACTTCATTCCACAAGCATTATATCTTACTTTGTTTTCTAGGATTTAGTAACTATTATAGGATGCCGCCGATTTTACGCGAGGTTGCCTTGTCTACTTTTGTCAGGATTTACAGGTTATTTAAGACAAGAAGATGATTCATATTCTGGAAGGGAAGCTTTGATTGTTCATTTTCTTGAAGGAAGATTTAACCTGGCGACCTAAAATCCATACCGAGCGAATCAGGGGAGTATTTGATTTCATTCTCTTTACTTTTAACTTTTACATTCTTTACTTGAACATTGGGGACAATGATCATCTTAAGTGTAAGGGGAGGGTAAAAAGATGATACCTTACATATGCACTTTCGCTTGAGTTTGTTTTGTTTGATAGTAGATGAGTAATAAAACTATGAGAAATACTTGTTAGTGCAATTTTAGCTCCAAATTTAAAATTTTTTACAACATTTAGGAGTGAAACTTTAGCCATAGCAAGCGTCTCATGGATAGGAGGTTGTATGACTAGCACATAACCGTATATTCAGAAAAATTTTCCACCCAAAAATGTGAGGTTCGCCTTTAGATTTGATAGGAAAAGCATTCATTATTGGTGCTTATGAGTGTACCGGTAGCATTTAGATTCTAGAACTTGCGTTAGTGATGCATCCCGAGACCGCTAGTGAGACTACATTCGTGTAGTAGGATTTACTACATGATAAGAGGCATTAGGATCACCCTTGTGTTAAACCCGTATCATAATTACTTGACCATTTAAGTCATATTACTTGGCTAGTTAAGTCAACTAATTTTTCCCACACCATTAGCGTTGTACTCATTTTTAGTACACGAAACCCCTAGTACACCCCTCCGAGCCTATCTTTTCGTTTCTAACTTTAAGCATCTTACTTAAAGGAAGAATTTGTTACACCCCACTTAAATGTACACCCAAATCGCCTTAGCCTTCCGTTTATGCGCTCATCTTTAGTGCATTATTGTTATTTGTTAAACCCTAAGTTAACTTTCTAATTGATTACATGGTTGCTAAGTCGAGTCATATCATTGTACATATTGTTTTGGGACGATTGGGACTCATGGGTAAGTACTTATTTTATGGAGTAATGGAGAAGAACATAATATTATTACCCCCATATGTACGTTAATCTTAAAAGTGCTCCAAGTGTTTTGATTTTCTTAATTCGAGTCATTAGAATAGTTTAATGTAAAGTATGTAAAGATTCAAGTGTAAGGGGATTGCTCATACCCCTATGATGTATTATTTTGGATGGTAGGGTAAGAGTGTATGCAAAAAAAAAAAAAAAAAAAAAAAAAAAAAAAAAAAAAAAAAAAACATACGGACTACCATCCCGTTTTTCATTCTATGTTCATTTTATGTTTTTGTTATTTTTTCATTTATTAGCTTAAGTCGAGTCTAGTCTTGGCTTAGCAACGCCATCTTGTACATGTAATTTACTAAGATTGTTAACTCGCCACCAGCAAAATTCCCTTTATCCAACAAAACCGTGTAATTCATATCCCTACACCTAATATTATAACCCTTTAAAAAGACCTCTTTGATAGTTTATCCTAGGTGCTTACGCCATGTGGTGGAGGTTTGATCCTTTCCCAAGCCTATGGTAATCTATTTTGTTATGACAGGTAGTGAGAGATATCTTTCATTTCCATATTGTTATATTACTTTATTACACCCGAGAGATGTGAGTATCTAAACACTATTTGTGAGGTGCTTGTGTATGACCTCCGTGCTTGTCTATTGGTCTTTAGTGGAACGATTATTTGTTGTAATTACTTTTATATTAGTGTTAAATGACCCCTAACTTGTCTTTTGAGTAGAATAAAAGCTCATTTGCTTGAGGACAAGCAAATCTCAAGTGTAAGGGTATATGATGAGGCGAAAAATGATCCGTTTTTAGGGGGTCATTTAAGCCCGAATCCGACTTTATTTGATCAAATATTGCCCTAAATCGTTCCTTTTGTGATTTTAGGTGTTTGGAGAGTGAATTCTGGAAAAGAGGCTATTTTGGACGTTTTTGGAGCATAAAGTGAAGAAAACGACAAAGTACCAAAAATCCAAGCTGGAAATACAAGGTGACGGCGTCAAGGGTTTGCTCTTGACGGCGTCAGACAAGATGAATATTTTACCGTAGCTGGTGACGGCGTCAGATGGAGAGATGACGGCGTCAAAGTGGCCAAGATTAATTTACCGTAGGTGGTGACGGCGTCACCAAGGCCGTCACAAGTGGATCTAGGGCGTCCGAGGAAGTGTATGGCGGCGAGTTGACGGCGTCAGATTTTACTCTTGACGCCGTCAGGACGATTTTCCTATATATAGTTTTCTAGTTTATTCATTAAAAAAAAGAGAGAAGTTTTGGTGAAACCCTAAAGACGATTTTGGTGCCTCTTTTACAGGTTTTTCAAGGGTTCCAAACCCTTGAGACCTTGCATTGTAATTGAGATAAGTATACTCTTAATTCAATCAATATGTCTATGTGTTGGTTGTTTATCTTTTGTTCTTATCTTAATTCTACTATGCTAGGCTAGATTTACTTTGTGTTTGCTTAGATCTAATGAAACCTGGATGTTGATTATGTGTTGATTACTTGTCTATTCTTGTTCTTGGATGAATGATATTATATGTTTGGCTTAAGAAAACTGGCAGATCTCCAAATGGTAACATGCTTGAACGTCTTAAGAAACATGAACCGAGGCGTACTAGGTCTTTATTGGTTGTATTTAATGCATGAGCCACTGTTTACAATCCCTATAGTTGTGCTGGGTCATAGTGTAGGAGGAGATAAGAGCTCATAGAGTTGGGGAGTTATGTATGCCAACCCACGAATGGTATTAAGGAATACAATCCGTCATCCATACAAGTGTAACAAGTAATTGACATGTAAAAGATATCTAGGGAGTAATGAAGTCTAAGTAAACACAATTTCTCCAAATACTGCTCACAACCTTAGTTTAATATTAGCTTAATTTCATTTTCATTAGTTTAATTAGTTATAAAGTAGTTTTTGGGTTAGTTGAATAACAACTAATTCCGCCAACTCCTTCAAAACCCGAGATTTTACTTGCTTTCATAAAATATAAAAACACAAAAATAATCATCTTTCATCTCTAGAACTTTTAATTAGGCTTTCTAATCCTAGCGACACTATTCCTAAGCTGAACGATCAATCCCCCGGTACTTGTCACTATACTATACTACAACGATCAGGTACACTGCCTGGTGGGGGTTGTAAGCCTCGCGAGATCCCTCGAGAGGTAAAGCAAGGTGCGATTCTCACGCATCATATAGACTACACGAATTATACACAATGCTAAGCTAACAAGTCTTGCAATGTTGTGTTGAATACTTGTAACTTTGATATGAACTTATGAACTTCTTTGCTACAAGAGAATTTCACACAAATGAAATGTTAATGAGTTAGATGAATGATATGAATATGTATGTGCAAACTGCAAAGTATATATGAGAAGTGATGAAAGATTTTTTGCAAGTGGCTTGGTATTTATAGCCAAACAAACCAGACCACTGGCGGATCCGACGAAACCCAAACAAGGGTCCGCCCTTTTAACCCCAGGGTTCCACCAGTGTCTGACAGTCAAAGCTTTCAAGAAATCTTTCCCTATCTTGCAATGTCAAATCAAGTTTCTTCAAGTCAACACACAATAGATAGAGTAAGAGACCATCTATAATGAGTAAGAACAATGTGTAAGAAGTCTTATGGAAAGTCAAACACTCAATCTTTCCATAAATGCACATGTTACATTTTCTATATTTGGAAATAAGAAAATGTTATGTTAAATGTGAAATGTAAATGTAGCAAGTAAAGTCTAGTTATGCAAGACTAAAACTAAAATCATGTTTTACTAAAAACTAAAGTTTACACTTTGTCGTTAACAAAACTTAGCAAAGATCGTAAAATATAAATAACGTTTTTAGGCGATATTTGTATTAACAAAGTCTTTTTTTTCCATGCATAAATACTTTTAACTTACCAGTTTTTAACATCTTTGATGAAAAAGTCCCTTTTACCCTTAAAATGGTCACACAAGTGTTATTAGGCTATTGTTTAGTAACATGCTAGACTCTTGCGAGTTTAATTCTAATAAAATGTCACGGGTTCAGTATCTACATGATTTTTGCTTTTGCTTTTGCAGGTCCCATGAGGGGATGTATTTGAATATAATTGACTACATTTTTATGAGCATAGCATTGATATATAATCCGGACGCAGAAAGTGAAAGTTATGTCATAGCACAAAACCTCTATAGTGTATTTTGATTGAATAAAGAAGTGCATATTAAATTTTTTTTCTTATTATCTTTTAGCAAATAAGTACATTATATATTTTCTTAGCCACCAACGTTTTTTAGTTAAGCGGTGGCCTTCTCGGTTTAAGTTGTGGTCAAACAAACGTTGTGTACGAAGAAATTTTATTTCGTATATGAATAAGCACTATGTAATTTACATGTTCTCATACTTTTCATTGTTTTTTTTGTATATATACGTCCAATTAAACTTCGTCAAGTAATATATGAAAGTTAGTCCGCCCATACGGGCGGGCTATGAAGCTAATAAGATAATATGTATATAAGTAATTTGGAGAGAGAGAGAGAGAGAGAGAGAGAGAGAGAGAGAGAGAGAGAGAGGGAGGGGGGTGGGTGGGTTAAAATGAAGACTAAGTTTGAAGATAACAAATATTATTATTTAAATTTCTTAGTCAATTACAATACATCATGACAAATTTCCAAGTATTAATTGAAATACTGGATATAATACAACCTTAAAAGACTATTAGTCATACACTTGGAGTTTATTGATTTTACTTGAAAATTAATATAGAATATAAGTTCAACTATAAATTAAAAACATGTAGCACGATTCTTTTCTATACTTGAACAACTCATAAGCTTTGCATATTTCCTCCGGTTCTAGCACTTTGGAAAGTCGGCTGGCGGTGGTGGCAATGTTGATTCAGGCGTACCACCATTCTCGACCAAGAAAGCCATTGCCAAACCCCATGGCAAATGTACATCCAAATGGCAGTGAACATACCACACACCTATATATATTTCATTTTATTAGTCTACAAGAAACTATTCAAGATATGGTTAAGAATCGATAAATTAATAGAATCATGCATGATTAAGAAATGTGGCAATGACTATGAATAGTTTACCTGGATTATTAGCTCGAAATCTAACCACAGCCCAACCACCAACTGGAACACCAAGTGTGTTACGTTCTTGTGGATTTTCCAGATTGAACTTTTGAGCGTCGGTCGCTGGATTATAGTTGCCAAAGCCTTGAGCCAACACGTAAAAATTCATTCCATGCAAATGCATGGGATGATTTTCAACACCAATCAAGGCTGTGTTTTGAAACACAACTTGAACCGTAGCATTAAACTTGACTCTCTTCACACTTGTTAACTTTGGTGCAAACAAAAGATTCTGATTGAAACTGTTGTTGACGTTAGTGTAATTGAATATCAAAGGTGGGGTGTCCGGGAAATCTGTTGTGTAAACACCACTTATGTTTCTAAAAACGGCTTCCAAAAGAGATACTTGGGATGGTAAAACAAATGAACGATTGTTCATGCTTGATGACAATCGTTGCCCAAAGAACCCTGAACAATTTTGGTTGGAATTGCAAGGTGTTAAACCAAGACCGATGGTCATAAACATGTTTTCATCCACTGTGCGTGGAACAGGTGACCAGAAGGGGCTAGTCACGAGAGAGGTGAAGTTGCTTGAAAATGCAAAAGCTGTGGGTGTGTCATTAAAAGCGGGTATAACTGGAAGAATTGGTCGTGTTGTTTGTCTAGCGTTTCGGTAAGCAATGATTCCAGTAGTGGTGTTTTGATTGAATGTAACACCGACCGCAGTAGCATATGGACTAGCCGTCATGTAATATAGTCCTGGAGATTGGTTTGCAGTCATCAAGACATCGTGAGTTTGGCCTGGACCAAGGACAAGAACATCAGTTTGGAATGGGTTTGTGTAGGCTGCATCCGCTCCAACCACCGTCATGCTGTGGTTGGCTATCTTGAAAAAGAATTGAGTATTGAGGGCTGCGTTGATTATTCTCAACAAATATGTTTTTCCTGGCACGACGTTTAGCCTGAATGTGTCTTACGTAATTCAAACACAAAAATTTAACAAGATAACACTAATTAGTTGCCAAATATATTTAAGTAATGTTCAAAATGTTGAGATAACTAGGTGCTGATGTACTTACTGTTCGAGACACAAGAGTTAAACAAATCACCGGGCCAACCATTGAAGGTATAAGCATCAGCGTCAGCTGGAGCGCCACCACTGGCTAGTGCAGCATTTTCAACATCAATAGGGTTAGCATTCCACCATTCTCCTGTAAAATTATTATTGTTTCATCATATGTAAAGTATGTAGAACAAATAAATTAAACAGGCAAGGAATATATAAAATAGAATAAGATAAGGTACCTAACATAATAGTTTCTTCACGAAAGGGTCTAACGAAAGGGTACTTTTGACCGTTACGTGGCCGAATGATTAGAGCACCATAAACAGTAGCTCGGAGCCATTGAACGTGTGAATGCCACCAAAGTGTTCCCACTTGTCCAGTGAGATTAAACTTGTACGTATAGTTACCTCCGGGCCTGATTGGGCACTGAGTGATGAACTCAGGACCATCTGCCCATTGAGTTAACCTTTGGAACACTCCATGCCTGCATTACAATGAGAACGAATACTCAATTTAACTACATGTAGTTCTTTCACTAAAAGTCGTAAGAGCGTGTAATAGCGTGTTAAATGTGGACTTTACCAATGAATAGTAAGGTTATATGGAGATTTGTTAAAGACGTGAACAATAAGGGTATCTCCCTCTTTAACGTTCAAAGTTGGGCCTGGAAGGCTTCGGTTAACTGCAGTAATGACTTGGTTTTGACATAATCGATTCACCGTTAAGTTCTTCACCTGTTAAGGAAAAAAACATACTTTAGACCATTGTTTAAATTAGTATCTAAAAGAGACACGAGAAGAGAAGTGGATAGTTACAACAAATGAAGTCTCGACAGTATCAGCAGAGGCTGTCCACAACGACAAAGAGAGTAAGGCTACCACGAATCCAAACACAAACACGGAGCAGGATGCCATAGCTCGAAAGAGCAAACAAAAAAAAATGTGTGTGTATGAGAGCTAGTTCGATTGTTTGATAAATTGTAAATGAGTTGGTTGTGTACGTTAATCTTGGTGTATATATATAGCTAGAGATCGACATGGAAAAAGAAGAAATTTTTTGATATAAAAATGTAAATCAAAATTCCAAACAGCGGGTAAAAGAACATCTCAAAAGACAGATTTCGTTGTTGAATTTTTTTGTATTTGAAAACATTTGACTAAAGAAGCATGTTGTCAACCTTGCTTCCTTCTCTTAAGCACACTTGCTTGACTATATTTATCAATATTATATTCTTCTTCTTTTTTTCTTTCTCTTAACAGCACTTATATTAACATTAGTAGATCGAGCTAAAAGAGTTGCAAGAGTGATTTTATTTCATGTTCTCGCATAACATGCTTACGGGACAAACTACGGAACCTAATTCCTAGAAGCCGATAAGTTAGCATTAATAATTCTTAGCTAATGCATGTAAATATACCTCATATGGAAACGGCCACAACAATAAGCGATCATTCAAGATTTTGATAATGGACGTGTATACTAAAGGTGCTTATAATTATGTGTGGTACGTTGTATAATTAAAAAATTGTAACCTATACCAAAGTTCACGTGTAAAATCATAGGATCGTACGAGTTTACGTGCTCACTAGCTAAAATCATGTAGGAACGGCATCAGATCGGCTGAGATAGGATCGTAAGTAAGATCGTAGCATCAAACGTAAAATTGTAAGATCGCGTGTCGACCCGATTTACTAAGGCTCAAATCCATTTTACTTTTTTCAAATCTTTTAGGCTTTTAGCCAACTTTTTGCTTAAGCCCAAAGAAAATAGACAAGTAACAATAAGTTAATCTCGTGACGTCTCATTTACACCAAATCAAATTTCAAGAGATAACTATAGAAGTCTTCTCTTCATCTCATCACTTGATTGAAATCTTGTATTTTAACAGCCAACAGGTAATTTCATAATTATTTTTTGTTCTCCATGAGGGGTGTGGGAAATCAGTGTGTAATACTCATTATTTCAATCTACTAATACATTGTGTTTTCTTCACCTTTTTCTCACTACTTTCTCTCTCTAGAAACTAACATGGATCTCACATATTTCAATCAACCTCGACCTCCAGAAACCGATTCTTGTTCTTTTACAATTGGTATCAAGAGCAAACCAAGAGCGAATCGTGGTGTTTTGTGGTGATTTGTGTTATTTTTTGGTTCGAAAATAAGCTTAAAGAAAACCATGGTTTGATCTTTGTTTTGTGGTTAAAGTTAGTAAAGTCTTGTACTTTTGTGCTTAGATCATGACCTAGTATCGTTTCTTGGTGATCTATGACTTATTTAGTGGTTTATTTGGAAGATTGATGAAAATTTCTAAGTAGCGGTTTGTGTGAATAAAGAGGTTTTCTTGGTAGCGATTTGGTCATTCTTGGTAGCGATTTGCCTAGAACCAGACTTGCGATTTGGCAGTATACTATAAGTGGGAAAAAGGACAAATCGCAAGAAAGTGACTGTTCTGTCTTGTAGTGACTGCGATTTGCCCTCTAGCGATTTTTCAGATAGCGATTTGTCAGGTAGCGATTTATCAGGTAGAGATTTGTCAATTGCAAGTTTGGGTAATAGCGATTTGGATGTTGTGATTTAAGGGAACCGTGATTTGTCTAAGCTCTTCACGTAAACTCAATTCAACAAAACCTTATTCAAACCTAATATTCAAAACCCTCGTTTTCAAACCCTAATTTACCGAAAGAATTACTGCATATCACAAACTCAACCATCACACCAAAAACACATATGATATTATTGGTCCACACTTTATAGAACATGATTTATTTCATCGTTTCATTATCTTAGTACCAATTTGTCTCACTTCAACACAAACCACGTATAGCTTAAAAGATCCTGATCAAGAATCGCAATCAAATGATAACGACTAGTATCAGATTTTTGTGACTACGGAGTTTTTGTACGAAATTGCTTATTTGGGTTTAAAGTTCATTTCACGGACATGTGTACTTATTTATCTCAAATTCTAGAGGTTGGGTAGATGCATGATTTCAGAGATACTTGTTCAGGCAAACTGATGAGGCGAAAAATGATCCGTTTTTAGGGGGTCATTTAAGCCCGAATCCGACTTTATTTGATCAAATATTGCCCTAAATCGTTCCTTTTGTGATTTTAGGTGTTTGGAGAGTGAATTCTGGAAAATAGGCTATTTTGGACGTTTTTGGAGCATAAAAGTGAAGAAAACGACAAAGTACCAAAAATCCATGCTGAAGATACAAGGTGACGGCGTCAAGACTTGCTTCTTGACGGCGTCAGACATGAAGAATAAAATACCGTAGCTGGTGACGGCGTCAGATGGTTAGGTGACGGCGTCAAAGTGGCAAGGAATAAAATACCGTAGGTGGTGACGGCGTCACATAGGCCGTCACAAGTGGATCTAGGGCGTCCGAGGAAGTATATGGCGGCGAGGTGACGGCGTCAGAAGTTACTCTTGACGCCGTCAGACAGTTTTTCCTATATATAGTTTTCTAGTTTTTTCATTAAGAGGGAGAGAAGTTTTGGTGAAACCCTAAAGACGATTTTGGTGCCTCTTTTACAGGTTTTTCAAGGGTTCCAAACCCTTGAGACCTTGCATTGTAATTGAGATAAGTATACTCTTAATTCAATCAATATGTCTATGTGTTGGTTGTTTATCTTTTGTTCTTATCTTAATTCTACTATGCTAGGCTAGATTTCTTTTGTGTTTGCTTAGATCTAATGAAACCTAGATGTTAATTATGTGTTGATTACTTGTCTATTCTTGTTTTGGATGAATGATATTATATGTTAGGCTTAAGAAAACTGGCAGATCTCCAAATGGTAACATGCTTGAACGTCTTAAGAAACATGAACCGAGGCGTACTAGGTCTTTATTGGTTGTATTTAATGCATGAGCCACTGTTTACAATCCCTATAGTTGTGTTGGGTCATGGTGTAGGAGGAGATAAGAGCTCATAGAGTTGGGGAGTTATGTATGCCACCCCACGAATGGTATTAAGGAATACAATCCGTCATCCATACAAGTGTAACAAGTAATTGACATGTAAAAGATATCTAGGGAGTAATGAAGTCTAAGTAAACACAATTTCTCCAAATACTGCTCACAACCTTAGTTTAATATTAGTTTAATTTCATTTTAATTAGTTCAATTAATTATATAATAGCTTTGGGTTAGTTGAATAGCAACTAATTCCGCCCACTCTTCCAAAACCCGAGATTTTACTTGCTTTCATAAAATATAAAAACACAAAAATAATCATCTTTCATCTCTAGAACTATTAATTAGGCTTTCTAATCCTAGCGACACTATTCCTAAGCTGAACGATCAATCCCCCGGTACTTGTCACTATACTATACTACAACGATCAGGTACACTGCCTGGTGGGGGTTGTAAGCCTCGCGAGATCCCTCGAGAGGTAAAGCAAGGTGCGATTCCCACGCATCACAAACAATGGTAGTGATAGTGATTAATACTTGGATTATCTAATTATACCCGATGTAAGGAGTTATATTGTAGTACTCATGGGTTAAAGCTATCACTTTAAGGAGTTACGTTGTAGTACTCAGTGTCACACGAAGTTGTGGATAGTTCAAGAGGTGGATATTTCATATATTTGATAAGGCGAAAAATGATCCATTTTTAGGGGGTCATTTAAGCCCGAATCTGACTTTATTTGATCAAATATTGCCCTAAATCGTTCCTTTTGTGATTTTAGGTACTTGGAGAGTGAAGTCTGGAAAAGAAGCCATTTTGGACGTTTTTGGAGCATAAAAGTGAAGAAAACGGCAAAGTCTCAAATTTCTATGCTGGGAACAGTGCATGAAGGCGTTAAGAGTAATTCTTGACGACGTCAGAGTCCCAAGAATAAAATACCGTGGTTGATGACGGCGTCACATAGGCCGTCATAAGTAGATCAAGGCCGTCCGAGGAAGTATTTGGCGGCGAGATGACGGCGTCACACCCTTGCTCTTGACGCCGTCACCTCGATTTTCCTATATATAGTTTTCTAGTTTTTTACAAAAAAAAAATAAATAAATAAATAAAATAAAAAAAAAAAAAAAAGTTTTGGTGAAACCCTAAAGACGAATTTGGTGCAACTTTTACAGGTTTTTCAAAGGTTCCAAACCATCGATACCTTGCATTGTAATTAAGATAAGTGTTCTTCTAATTCAATCAATATGTCTATGTGTTGGTTGTCTATATCTTGTTCTTGTCTCAATTCCATTATGCTAGGCTAGATCTCTTTTGTGTTTGCTTAGATCTAATGAAACCTAGATATTGATTATGTGTTGATTACTTGTTTATTCTTGTCTTGGATGAATGATTTTATATGTTAGGCTTAAGAAAACTGGCAGATCTCTAAATGGCAACATGCTTGAACGTCTTAAGAAACATGAACCGAGGCGTACTATGTCTTTATTGGTTGTATTTAATGCATGAGCCACTGTTTACAATCCCTATAGTTGTGCTGGGTCATGGTGTAGGAGGAGATAAGAGCTCATAGAATTGGGGAGTTATGTATGTCACCCCATGAATGGTATTAAGGAATACAATCCGTCATCCATACAATTATAACAAGTAATTAACGTGTAAAAGATATCTAGGGAGTAGTGAAGTCTAAGTAAACACATTTTCTCCAATTACTGCTCACAACCTTAGTATAAATTAGTTTAATTTCATTTTTAGTATTTTATTTTGATTACATATTAGTTTTGGGTTAGTTGAATAGCAACTAATTCCGCCCACTCTTCCAAAACCCGAGATTTTACTTGTGATGCGTGGGAATCGCACCTTGCTTTACCTCTCGAGGGATCTCGCAAGGCTTACAACCCCCACCAGGCAGTGTACCTGATCGTTGTAGTATAGTATAGTGACAAGAACCGGGGGATTGATCGTTCAGCTTAGGAATAGTGTCGCTAGGATTAGAAAGCCTAATTAATAGTTCTAGAGATGAAGGATGATTATTTTTGTCTTTTTATATTTTATGAAAGCAAGTAAAATCTCGGGTTTTGGAAGAGTGGGCGGAATTAGTTGTTATTCAACTAACCCAAAACTACTTTATAACTAATTAAACTAATGAAAACGAAATTAAACTAATATTAAACTAAGGTTGTGAGCAGTATTTGGAGAAATTGTGTTTACTTAGACTTCATTACTCCCTAGATATCTTTTACATGTCAATTACTTGTTACACTTGTATGGGTGACGGATTGTATTCCTTAATACCATTCGTGGGGTGGCATACATAACTCCCCAACTCTATGAGCTCTTATCTCCTCCTACACCATGACCCAGCACAACTATAGGGATTGTAAACAGTGGCTCATGCATTAAATACAACCAATAAAGACCTAGTACGCCTCGGTTCATGTTTCTTAAGACGTTCAAGCATGTTACCATTTGGAGATCTGCCAGTTTTCTTAAGCCTAACATATAATATCATTCATCCAAGAACAAGAATAGACAAGTAATCAACACATAATCAATATCTAGGTTTCATTAGATCTAAGCAAACACAAAAGAAATCTAGCCTAGCATAGTAGAATTAAGATAAGAACAAAAGATAAACAACCAACACATAGACATATTGATTGAATTAAGAGTATACTTATCTCAATTACAATGCAAGGTATCAAGGGTTTGGAACCCTTGAAAAACCTGTAAAAGAGGCACCAAAATCGTCTTTAGGGTTTCACCAAAATTCTCCTCTTTTTTTTAATGAAAAAACTAGAAAACTATATATAGGAAAATCGTCCTGACGGCGTCAAGAGTTAATTCTGACGCCGTCAGCCAGCCGCCAATAACTTCCTCGGACGCCCTAGATCCAATTGTGACGGCCTTGGTGACGCCGTCACCACCTACGGTAAAATATTCTTGGCTACTTTGACGCCGTCATATCTTCATCTGACGCCTTCACAACCTACGGTAAAATATTCACCCTTTCTGACGCCGTCAAGAGTAACATCTTGACGCCGTCACCTTGTAATTTCAGCTTGGATTTGGTACTTTGTCGTTTTCTTCACTTTATGCTCCAAAAACGTCCAAAATAGCTTCTTTTCCAGAATTCACTCTCCAAACACCTAAAATCACAAAAGGGACGATTTAGGGCAATATTTGATCAAATAAAATCGAATTCGGGCTTAAATGACCCCCTAAAAATGGATCATTTTTCGCCTCATCATATACCCTTACACTTGAGATTTGCTTGTCCTCAAGCAAATGAGCTTTTATTCTACTCAAAATACAAGTTAGGGGTCATTTAACACTAATATAAAAGTAATTACAACAAATAATCGTTCCACTAAAGACCAATAGACAAGCACGGAGGTCATACACAAGCACCTCACAAATAGTGTTTAGATACTCACATCTCTCGGGTGTAATAAAGTAATATAACATTATGGAAATGGAAGATATCTCTCACTACCTGTCATAGCAAAATAGATTACCATAGGCTTGGGAAAGGATCAAACCTCCACCACATGGCGTAAGCACCTAGGATAAACTATCAAAGAGGTCTTTTAAAGGGTTGTAATGTTAGGTGTAGGGATATGAATTACACGGTTTTGTTGGATAAAGGGAATTTTACTGGTGGCGAGTTAACAATCTTAGTAAATCACATGTACAAGATGGCGTTGCTAAGCCAAGACTAGACTCGACTTAAGCTAATAAATGAAAAATAACAAAAAACATAAAATGAACATAGAATGAAAACGGGATGGTAGTCCGTATGTTTTTTCTCTCTTTTTTTTTTCTTTTTTTTTTTCTATTTTTTTTTTTTTTTTTACATACACTCTTACCCTACCGTCCAAAATAATACATCATAGGGGTTTGAGCAATCCCCTTACACTTGAATCTTTACATACTTTACATTAAACTAATCTAATGACTCGAATTAAGAAAATCAAAACACTTGGAGCACTTTTAAGATTGACGTACATATGGGGGTAATATATGATGTTCTTCCCCAATACTCCATAAAATAAGTACTTACCCATGAGTCCCAATCGTCCCAAAACAATATGTACAAGGATATGACTCGACTTAGCAACCATGTAATCAATTAGAAAGTTAACTTAGGGTTTAACAAATAACAATAATGCACTAAAAATGAGCGCATACACGGAAGGCTAAGGCGATTTGGGTGTACATTTAAGTGGGGTGTAACAAATTCTTCCTTTAAGTAAAATGCTTAAAGTTAGAAACGAAAAGATAGGCTCGGAGGGGTGTACTAGGGGTATCGTGTACTAAAAATGAGTACAACGCAAAGGGTGTAGGAAAAATTAGTTGACTTAACTAGCCAAGTAATATGACTTAAATGGTCAAGTAATTGTAATACGGGTTTAATACAAGGGTGATCCTAATGCCTCTTATCATGTAGTAAATCCTACCACACGAATGTAGTCTCACTAGCGGTCTCGGGATGCATCACTAACGCAAGTTCTAGAATCTAAATGCTACCGGTACACTCATAAGCACCAATAATAAATTCTTTTCCTATCAAATCTAAAGGCGAACCTCACATCTTTGGGTGGAAAATTTTTCTGAATATACGGTTATGTGCTAGTCATACAACCTCCTATCCATGAGACGCTTGCTATGGCTAAAGTTTCACTCCTAAATGTTGTAAAAAATTTTAAATTTGGCGCTAAAATTGCACTAACAAGTATTTCTTATAGTTTTATTACTCATCTACTATCAAACAAAACAAACTCAAGCGAAAGTGCATATGTAAGGTATCATCTTTTTACCCTCCCCTTACACTTAGGATGAACATTGTCCCCAATGTTCAAGTAAAGAATGTAAAAGTTAAAAGTAAAGAGAATGAAATCAAATACTCCCCTGATTCGCTCGGTTTGGATTATAGGTTGGCCAGGTTAGATCTTCCTCCAAGAAAATGAACAATCAAAGCTTCCCTTCCAGAATATAAATCATCTTCTTGTCTTAAATAACCTGTAAAACCTGACAACAATAGACAAGGCAACCTCGCGTAAAATCGGCGGCATCCTATATAAGTTACTAAATCCTAGAAAACAAAGTAAGATATAATGCTTGTGGAATGAAGTTTGCAGATTTCCTGGAGATTATAAAACTTAATAATTCACAAAAACCATAAGACTCCGTTAGAAAAAACAAAACCGGTAAAATTTTCAGATTTTTACTCCTGACGCCGTCAAGAGCAATTGCCTGACGCCGTCAGAATGGACCTGCAGAAATCTTTATGTTAAGTTTCCGGAAAATTTCTGGAAAAACCTTGTCCTACTTCCTGGAAAATCCTGCAAAACTTCATTATGACTCGATACAAGCATTTGACTCTAACAAATACGAATATACATGTTCATTAAATATTGTGGAGAATCATGATCGGTTTGTTTCTTAAAAACATATTTGGGGTTTCCCCTTACACTTATCTTTTTGCAAAAATACCTTTAGGTTGAAGTTAAGACTAGGCCAAACAACATAATAAAGTATTTCCACATTTTAATTGAGAAACATGATCAACCAACAATAAAAATAAAACATGCATACGGAAGCAAATAACAATCAAACAATTAAAATCACACAAAACATGGGTTGCCTCCCAAGAAGCGCTTGTTTTTGTTCGAGTCACGAGCCTGACTCTACCCTTATTTCACGGATAAGGGTGAGGTTTTCCCTACACTTAGGATTAAGTGCGGGTGGTAGTAGTGATACACACCATCTTGGTGGAAGTATGCCACGTGAGGAAAGTGTGGTGGATGAATTATATGCTCAAAGAGCTGTGCTCCTATCATCATAACCTTACCTAATTCAATCGGGTTAATGGGTGGATTAAGATTTTCTCCTAGAAAGGGATCATTTTCTATCAACTTCAAGAGATTACTAGTTGGGGATCCATCTTGACCTAATAAACCCGGTTTAAACCCATAATGTTTCTTGTGATCAATCATAAATGGGTGATGTAAGCATGTAAGGTCATTTTCCACTCCTATATTGGCTTCCTCTCTACAAGGCTTAGAGTCCACTACCTTTATCCTAAAACTACCCGGACTATATGGTTTGATGGGTGGATCGGAACCTATCTCAATTCCTAAATTCTCATCCAAGGATGGAAGATTAGGTGACGGTTTTGGTTGAGGCTCCGGTTCATCAAAACTAGGAACTTCCCTAGAACTAAGAGTAAGGTTATCATTATAAGTATTCAAACCTATATCTTCTAGTTGTGTTTGGTTCAAAGGTTCTACTTCTATTGGGGTTCCTAAAGTCTCTTCTACTTCATCCGAATAAGTCACGGGCGGTGTATATGCCTCAAATGATGGTAGGACTTGTGGGGTACTTGGTGGGTTTAAATTATTTACCTCATCTTTCCTTTTTTCAACATTACCTATATCCACATCACGTGTTTTGGTAGAATCTAACCTAAACATGTTACTAAGTATCTCAAATCCTTCTCTAGCCATTTCAAGTTCTAAGTCTGATTCATAAGAACCTTCCTCAATAACTTGATTATAATGTTCAATTTGCCTAAAGGATTCATCTTTTTGCTCAATATGCTCATGTTCGGCTAAATCCTCCTTAATTGTTTCCTCAAGTTGTGATGTATACAAATCCATCAATTCATTGAACTCATGGTTCACGGTTAGGAGGCTTTCCTCAAATTTTTTCCAAAGGGTCTTACTAAAAGGAATTGATCCTAACAATGATAGTTTAATATAGGCTACACATGCGCATAACTCATCAAACCTATCAAACTTTACACCCATCTCCTCTTGTATATAGTTAAGATCACTCAAAAATTCATTGGAACAACAGGAAGCAAATCTATCTGAGTAAACTAATTGTTCCTCTACTGTTAATGATCCAAATGGAATCTCATCCGCCATGAAGACAAATGAAAATGGTTTTACAAACAAAGGGCACAAAGAAATAGATAGACTAAAGAAGACCTAAAAATAAAAATAAAATCTTACTAGAAAGGAATCTAGCAAGTAGACCTAATAAAAAGAAATCCTAACCTAGACAATAACTATTCCCCGGGCTGCGGCGCCAAAAACTTGATGCGTGGGAATCGCACCTTGCTTTACCTCTCGAGGGATCTCGCGAGGCTTACAACCCCCACCAGGCAGTGTACCTGATCGTTGTAGTATAGTATAGTGACAAGTACCGGGGGATTGATCGTTCAGCTTAGGAATAGTGTCGCTAGGATTAGAAAGCCTAATTAATAGTTCTAGAGATGAAGGATGATTATTTTTGTCTTTTTATATTTTATGAAAGCAAGTAAAATCTCGGGTTTTGGAAGAGTGGGCGGAATTAGTTGTTATTCAACTAACCCAAAACTACTTTATAACTAATTAAACTAATGAAAACGAAATTAAACTAATATTAAACTAAGGTTGTGAGCAGTATTTGGAGAAATTGTGTTTACTTAGACTTCATTACTCCCTAGATATCTTTTACATGTCAATTACTTGTTACACTTGTATGGGTGACGGATTGTATTCCTTAATACCATTCGTGGGGTGGCATACATAACTCCCCAACTCTATGAGCTCTTATCTCCTCCTACACCATGACCCAGCACAACTATAGGGATTGTAAACAGTGGCTCATGCATTAAATACAACCAATAAAGACCTAGTACGCCTCGGTTCATGTTTCTTAAGACGTTCAAGCATGTTACCATTTGGAGATCTGCCAGTTTTCTTAAGCCTAACATATAATATCATTCATCCAAGAACAAGAATAGACAAGTAATCAACACATAATCAATATCTAGGTTTCATTAGATCTAAGCAAACACAAAAGAAATCTAGCCTAGCATAGTAGAATTAAGATAAGAACAAAAGATAAACAACCAACACATAGACATATTGATTGAATTAAGAGTATACTTATCTCAATTACAATGCAAGGTATCAAGGGTTTGGAACCCTTGAAAAACCTGTAAAAGAGGCACCAAAATCGTCTTTAGGGTTTCACCAAAATTCTCCTCTTTTTTTTAATGAAAAAACTAGAAAACTATATATAGGAAAATCGTCCTGACGGCGTCAAGAGTTAATTCTGACGCCGTCAGCCAGCCGCCAATAACTTCCTCGGACGCCCTAGATCCAATTGTGACGGCCTTGGTGACGCCGTCACCACCTACGGTAAAATATTCTTGGCTACTTTGACGCCGTCATATCTTCATCTGACGCCTTCACAACCTACGGTAAAATATTCACCCTTTCTGACGCCGTCAAGAGTAACATCTTGACGCCGTCACCTTGTAATTTCAGCTTGGATTTGGTACTTTGTCGTTTTCTTCACTTTATGCTCCAAAAACGTCCAAAATAGCTTCTTTTCCAGAATTCACTCTCCAAACACCTAAAATCACAAAAGGAACGATTTAGGGCAATATTTGATCAAATAAAATCGAATTCGGGCTTAAATGACCCCCTAAAAATGGATCATTTTTCGCCTCATCATATACCCTTACACTTGAGATTTGCTTGTCCTCAAGCAAATGAGCTTTTATTCTACTCAAAATACAAGTTAGGGGTCATTTAACACTAATATAAAAGTAATTACAACAAATAATCGTTCCACTAAAGACCAATAGACAAGCACGGAGGTCATACACAAGCACCTCACAAATAGTGTTTAGATACTCACATCTCTCGGGTGTAATAAAGTAATATAACATTATGGAAATGGAAGATATCTCTCACTACCTGTCATAGCAAAATAGATTACCATAGGCTTGGGAAAGGATCAAACCTCCACCACATGGCGTAAGCACCTAGGATAAACTATCAAAGAGGTCTTTTAAAGGGTTGTAATGTTAGGTGTAGGGATATGAATTACACGGTTTTGTTGGATAAAGGGAATTTTACTGGTGGCGAGTTAACAATCTTAGTAAATCACATGTACAAGATGGCGTTGCTAAGCCAAGACTAGACTCGACTTAAGCTAATAAATGAAAAATAACAAAAAACATAAAATGAACATAGAATGAAAACGGGATGGTAGTCCGTATGTTTTTTCTCTCTTTTTTTTTTCTTTTTTTTTTCTATTTTTTTTTTTTTTTTTACATACACTCTTACCCTACCGTCCAAAATAATACATCATAGGGGTTTGAGCAATCCCCTTACACTTGAATCTTTACATACTTTACATTAAACTAATCTAATGACTCGAATTAAGAAAATCAAAACACTTGGAGCACTTTTAAGATTGACGTACATATGGGGGTAATATATGATGTTCTTCCCCAATACTCCATAAAATAAGTACTTACCCATGAGTCCCAATCGTCCCAAAACAATATGTACAAGGATATGACTCGACTTAGCAACCATGTAATCAATTAGAAAGTTAACTTAGGGTTTAACAAATAACAATAATGCACTAAAAATGAGCGCATACACGGAAGGCTAAGGCGATTTGGGTGTACATTTAAGTGGGGTGTAACAAATTCTTCCTTTAAGTAAAATGCTTAAAGTTAGAAACGAAAAGATAGGCTCGGAGGGGTGTACTAGGGGTATCGTGTACTAAAAATGAGTACAACGCAAAGGGTGTAGGAAAAATTAGTTGACTTAACTAGCCAAGTAATATGACTTAAATGGTCAAGTAATTGTAATACGGGTTTAATACAAGGGTGATCCTAATGCCTCTTATCATGTAGTAAATCCTACCACACGAATGTAGTCTCACTAGCGGTCTCGGGATGCATCACTAACGCAAGTTCTAGAATCTAAATGCTACCGGTACACTCATAAGCACCAATAATAAATTCTTTTCCTATCAAATCTAAAGGCGAACCTCACATCTTTGGGTGGAAAATTTTTCTGAATATACGGTTATGTGCTAGTCATACAACCTCCTATCCATGAGACGCTTGCTATGGCTAAAGTTTCACTCCTAAATGTTGTAAAAAATTTTAAATTTGGCGCTAAAATTGCACTAACAAGTATTTCTTATAGTTTTATTACTCATCTACTATCAAACAAAACAAACTCAAGCGAAAGTGCATATGTAAGGTATCATCTTTTTACCCTCCCCTTACACTTAGGATGAACATTGTCCCCAATGTTCAAGTAAAGAATGTAAAAGTTAAAAGTAAAGAGAATGAAATCAAATACTCCCCTGATTCGCTCGGTTTGGATTATAGGTTGGCCAGGTTAGATCTTCCTCCAAGAAAATGAACAATCAAAGCTTCCCTTCCAGAATATAAATCATCTTCTTGTCTTAAATAACCTGTAAAACCTGACAACAATAGACAAGGCAACCTCGCGTAAAATCGGCGGCATCCTATATAAGTTACTAAATCCTAGAAAACAAAGTAAGATATAATGCTTGTGGAATGAAGTTTGCAGATTTCCTGGAGATTATAAAACTTAATAATTCACAAAAACCATAAGACTCCGTTAGAAAAAACAAAACCGGTAAAATTTTCAGATTTTTACTCCTGACGCCGTCAAGAGCAATTGCCTGACGCCGTCAGAATGGACCTGCAGAAATCTTTATGTTAAGTTTCCGGAAAATTTCTGGAAAAACCTTGTCCTACTTCCTGGAAAATCCTGCAAAACTTCATTATGACTCGATACAAGCATTTGACTCTAACAAATACGAATATACATGTTCATTAAATATTGTGGAGAATCATGATCGGTTTGTTTCTTAAAAACATATTTGGGGTTTCCCCTTACACTTATCTTTTTGCAAAAATACCTTTAGGTTGAAGTTAAGACTAGGCCAAACAACATAATAAAGTATTTCCACATTTTAATTGAGAAACATGATCAACCAACAATAAAAATAAAACATGCATACGGAAGCAAATAACAATCAAACAATTAAAATCACACAAAACATGGGTTGCCTCCCAAGAAGCGCTTGTTTTTGTTCGAGTCACGAGCCTGACTCTACCCTTATTTCACGGATAAGGGTGAGGTTTTCCCTACACTTAGGATTAAGTGCGGGTGGTAGTAGTGATACACACCATCTTGGTGGAAGTATGCCACGTGAGGAAAGTGTGGTGGATGAATTATATGCTCAAAGAGCTGTGCTCCTATCATCATAACCTTACCTAATTCAATCGGGTTAATGGGTGGATTAAGATTTTCTCCTAGAAAGGGATCATTTTCTATCAACTTCAAGAGATTACTAGTTGGGGATCCATCTTGACCTAATAAACCCGGTTTAAACCCATAATGTTTCTTGTGATCAATCATAAATGGGTGATGTAAGCATGTAAGGTCATTTTCCACTCCTATATTGGCTTCCTCTCTACAAGGCTTAGAGTCCACTACCTTTATCCTAAAACTACCCGGACTATATGGTTTGATGGGTGGATCGGAACCTATCTCAATTCCTAAATTCTCATCCAAGGATGGAAGATTAGGTGACGGTTTTGGTTGAGGCTCCGGTTCATCAAAACTAGGAACTTCCCTAGAACTAAGAGTAAGGTTATCATTATAAGTATTCAAACCTATATCTTCTAGTTGTGTTTGGTTCAAAGGTTCTACTTCTATTGGGGTTCCTAAAGTCTCTTCTACTTCATCCGAATAAGTCACGGGCGGTGTATATGCCTCAAATGATGGTAGGACTTGTGGGGTACTTGGTGGGTTTAAATTATTTACCTCATCTTTCCTTTTTTCAACATTACCTATATCCACATCACGTGTTTTGGTAGAATCTAACCTAAACATGTTACTAAGTATCTCAAATCCTTCTCTAGCCATTTCAAGTTCTAAGTCTGATTCATAAGAACCTTCCTCAATAACTTGATTATAATGTTCAATTTGCCTAAAGGATTCATCTTTTTGCTCAATATGCTCATGTTCGGCTAAATCCTCCTTAATTGTTTCCTCAAGTTGTGATGTATACAAATCCATCAATTCATTGAACTCATGGTTCACGGTTAGGAGGCTTTCCTCAAATTTTTTCCAAAGGGTCTTACTAAAAGGAATTGATCCTAACAATGATAGTTTAATATAGGCTACACATGCGCATAACTCATCAAACCTATCAAACTTTACACCCATCTCCTCTTGTATATAGTTAAGATCACTCAAAAATTCATTGGAACAACAGGAAGCAAATCTATCTGAGTAAACTAATTGTTCCTCTACTGTTAATGATCCAAATGGAATCTCATCCGCCATGAAGACAAATGAAAATGGTTTTACAAACAAAGGGCACAAAGAAATAGATAGACTAAAGAAGACCTAAAAATAAAAATAAAATCTTACTAGAAAGGAATCTAGCAAGTAGACCTAATAAAAAGAAATCCTAACCTAGACAATAACTATTCCCCGGGCTGCGGCGCCAAAAACTTGATGCGTGGGAATCGCACCTTGCTTTACCTCTCGAGGGATCTCGCGAGGCTTACAACCCCCACCAGGCAGTGTACCTGATCGTTGTAGTATAGTATAGTGACAAGTACCGGGGGATTGATCGTTCAGCTTAGGAATAGTGTCGCTAGGATTAGAAAGCCTAATTAATAGTTCTAGAGATGAAGGATGATTATTTTTGTCTTTTTATATTTTATGAAAGCAAGTAAAATCTCGGGTTTTGGAAGAGTGGGCGGAATTAGTTGTTATTCAACTAACCCAAAACTACTTTATAACTAATTAAACTAATGAAAACGAAATTAAACTAATATTAAACTAAGGTTGTGAGCAGTATTTGGAGAAATTGTGTTTACTTAGACTTCATTACTCCCTAGATATCTTTTACATGTCAATTACTTGTTACACTTGTATGGGTGACGGATTGTATTCCTTAATACCATTCGTGGGGTGGCATACATAACTCCCCAACTCTATGAGCTCTTATCTCCTCCTACACCATGACCCAGCACAACTATAGGGATTGTAAACAGTGGCTCATGCATTAAATACAACCAATAAAGACCTAGTACGCCTCGGTTCATGTTTCTTAAGACGTTCAAGCATGTTACCATTTGGAGATCTGCCAGTTTTCTTAAGCCTAACATATAATATCATTCATCCAAGAACAAGAATAGACAAGTAATCAACACATAATCAATATCTAGGTTTCATTAGATCTAAGCAAACACAAAAGAAATCTAGCCTAGCATAGTAGAATTAAGATAAGAACAAAAGATAAACAACCAACACATAGACATATTGATTGAATTAAGAGTATACTTATCTCAATTACAATGCAAGGTATCAAGGGTTTGGAACCCTTGAAAAACCTGTAAAAGAGGCACCAAAATCGTCTTTAGGGTTTCACCAAAATTCTCCTCTTTTTTTTAATGAAAAAACTAGAAAACTATATATAGGAAAATCGTCCTGACGGCGTCAAGAGTTAATTCTGACGCCGTCAGCCAGCCGCCAATAACTTCCTCGGACGCCCTAGATCCAATTGTGACGGCCTTGGTGACGCCGTCACCACCTACGGTAAAATATTCTTGGCTACTTTGACGCCGTCATATCTTCATCTGACGCCTTCACAACCTACGGTAAAATATTCACCCTTTCTGACGCCGTCAAGAGTAATATCTTGACGCCGTCACCTTGTAATTTCAGCTTGGATTTGGTACTTTGTCGTTTTCTTCACTTTATGCTCCAAAAACGTCCAAAATAGCTTCTTTTCCAGAATTCACTCTCCAAACACCTAAAATCACAAAAGGAACGATTTAGGGCAATATTTGATCAAATAAAATCGAATTCGGGCTTAAATGACCCCCTAAAAATGGATCATTTTTTGCCTCATCAACTTTCTTTCATAAAAATATAAAAATACAAAAATAATCATCCCTCACCTTTAGAACTAGTAATTGGGCTTTCTAATCCTAGCGACACTATTCCAAAGCTGAACGATCAATCCCCCGGTACTTGTCACTATACTATACTACAACGATCAGGTACACTGCCTGGTGGGGGTTGTAAGCTTCTCGAGATCCCTCGAGAGGTAAAGCCTGTTGCGATTCCCACGCATCAATATTGTTTGATTGGTTTGGGTATATGACACTACCTATGGAGTTACCGTGTAGTGCTCAACATAGGTTCTTAGTCACACTTTCGTACAAGATTAAGTCACATATATAAAGGATGTTTACTTCATTCTCAGATCAGTTATATTGGGTTGTCTCTATTCATTGGTCATTTACTAGCTGGTTAGACTTTGAAGAGGTCGCGTAGAGGTTGAAGACAAGAGATGAGATTGTAGAAAAAGAGAGTCATATTTTTTTTCGACATATTCTCACGAAATTATGCTTACACGGCTTTAACATTTCATCAAGTAAAAGGTAATTTACGATGTGTACACAAGATTATGATGATTTCGATAACTCGCAACCATCAGGAGGGAGAAGCACATGAAGGAAAAAATAGTGTTTTCATCTTCTGCGATTGGATTGATTGAGGGAACTGTGCTTAATACCAAAGAAGTACCAAGAGGTACCAAGAATGTGCACATAGGGGCTTATTACCAACTTGAATGCAAATTTACGTGAGTTATGTTGTTATGCTGCTACCCAACCACACAACAATTTTGAAGATTTCAAAGTGCATTGTCTACTTTATCCGCTGTGTGATTAGAATATTAAAGATATATCACAAGGGTTGTCAGTTTCTGAGAGAGCAGGTAAAAGAAAAAGGGTCACTAGTTATGAGGGAATAATAACCTAACTAGATCATAACAGTTGAAGTTCAGACCTACATAAATCAGTGCCGTCAGTGCCAAAGATCAAATTCCGAGATCGTCAGAAGAAAAGAACTTCAAGTCTGCCTCAGTATCTAGACTATAGAGACTCTGCGCTTCAACAACGTCAACATAGTTTACTACTGTTGTAATTTACTTGTTTATAGGTCTCACTTGTAACAGGGTACTCTACAAGCTATTCAAGAGGTTTTTCCTTCTGCTGAATACAGATTCTGTGTTAGACACATCCATGAGAACATGAAGCATATTTTCAAAGGAATGCTTTACAAGGATTTTCTATGAAAGTGTGCAACAACAACTCTGCCTCAGTTTGAACATCTAATGGGGCAACTGAAAGACTACAACCCGAAAGCTCATGACTGGTTAAGAAAGATACCACCAACCTCATGGTCAAGGGCTCATTTTTTAGGTATGTCATTTTTCATATATGTGGTTTAAGTGTGTATATAGATTAAGTTATCCTTAATCGTTAATAAAAAAGGCAGAGTTAAGTGTGAAATTCTGGTCAACAACCTCTGTAAGTCACTCAACAGTAAGTTGGTAGATAGTATAGATAAACCAATAATAGGGTGTTTGGAATACATTAAGGAGTATTTGATGAAGAGGATAGCGAATGTGCAAAAGGTCATAGATAAATGTGCATGCCCCTTAACCCCAACTACAACATCCATTTATGATGTTATTAAGCGTGAAGCTAATGATTATCATGTTATTTGGAATGGGGCGGACAGTTACCAGTGTCAGGGCAAATGGAATGACCAATGTGTAGTGAATGTGAGGTTAAGGACATGTACCTGTAGGAGATGGGAGCTAACCGGTATTTCATGCAAACATGTTGTGGCAGCAATATATAGCATGGCAAATGATGGTAGGGAGGTAGGTATACCTGAGGATTGGGTACATCAAGCATATTGGCTAAAAACATGGAAGGAGACGTACATCCATAATGTTGAATGTGTTGCTAACAGTCAATTTTAGCCCAAGTGCACCATCCCTTATATTTTATTGCCCCGATACCATCATGTTCCAGTTGTCATACCAATGAAGAAGAGGAAAGTGAGCAAAGAAGAAATGGCTGAGAAAGCCTTAAAGGAAATGGTCAACGGTGGGAAGCTTTCAAAAAAAAGAAAAATTGTCACTTGTAGCCAATGTGGTACAATAGGTCACAACAAAAAAGCATGTACAGGTCCAAGAAAGAAGAATGCAAAGGGGAAGGCAAGAAGAAGGCAAGAGTTGAGGGTGTTGCAGACAGTGAAGCAACTGAAACTGATGCAGGACCAAGTCAACCAATGGAATCACAATCAACCAAAGAGTTTGGTAGTCAGAGGAGAAAGAATATCAGAAATGCTTCCAAACAAGCCACAAGTTGAATGACTTTATGTATGTATGAGATAGACAATTTCTTTAATTTCTATTATTGTTTGTGAGTTTTAGATTAAGACAAATGCTATTTCTGTGTTTATGTTATGTTAGTTAAACAATGGTGATGAAGACAATTAGTATGTCTTTAGAATAAGACAATTGCTTTTTCTGTAGTTCTATTATGTTTGGTAAACAATGGTGATTAAGACCATATGACCATTAACTAATATACAATTCCATTAAACAAATACAATACATAATACTACTAACATACAACAAAAGTTTCTTCAACTACCACAAAGTTATTACACCAACTGTTTCATCTTTAACTTGAGGAATGCAAAACATTTAACAAAGATGTCATTTCTTACTCGCAAGCTGCCTTTTTCCACATGCAACTTCAACATTCCCTTTTCCTTTACTGTCATTTGCTGGCAGGGTTAGTATGCATTTAGCAGACAGTTTTTGATGTGGAACATTGTTTGCGCTGGAAGAAAAAAAAAACAAGCCACCCACCAGAGCTCAAAAATAAAAAGTCATGTCTACTTATCTAAAGAATGTGGACAAATGGAAACTCAAAGATTTAACTCATTTTGATAATACGACGATAGAAGAGGTGTATAATCAAGCTAAAAAGAAAATATACAAATTTATGCCTATGGAAAGAGTGGTGGTGGTGGAAAGTTCTAAGAGAGCAGGTCCTAAGTTAGAAAAGGATGTGACTAAGAAGTCAAAAGCAAATGTGGATGAACAAGACCAAGAGCAAAAAGGGCAACAAGAAGATTTGACTGATGAAATGTTGCAACAGATGATGATCATTGTTCAAGAAGAAGGCATGAATGTTGAAGCTTTACAGACTAAGTATCCTATTATAGATTGGGAGATTCAAGATGAAGGCAAAATAAAGAGTGAGAAGATCATCAGGGTTGGTAATCACATTGAAGTGCATCAACATTTTGATGACATGCTCCAAGCATTTGACAGAGAAGATCTAGTAAAGCTGTGGAGTTTAGTCAAAGAGAAGTTCGCTTCATCAGAAACACAGGATAACAAAGAAAGAATGCTATGGGTAGATTTGAAGAGAATCTTTGAGCCAGATGAAGGTGATAAGTTATGGAAATTTTAGGCTGGTACTGAAAGTTTGACATGGAGATTGTATGACTCATGTGCAGTTCATCATGTGTCTACAAGAGCTCGAACATATATTTATATGCTGGTGGAGCAAGACTACCCATTGTCAAGGGGTACACTCACTTTGATGTTGTCAGCAAAACTCTTGGTGGATGAGCATACACAGATGGCAAGGAAACTTATAAGGAAGATCTTCATGCAGTCTGAAAGAAGGTGAATTCTTTTGAAGAATGCTCTCAAGATCAAAGATGTAATTCAAGAAACATGATGATTTGGAGGTAAATCAAAGTTTCTAACAAGCTTAGAAAGATTGGTCCTTGTAGTGATGTCTATATGAATTTTCATGTTTGTATGTTGTATGTTTGTTGTCTGTATGTTTTAGTTCTAAGATTCCGCAACTTTGGTCTTGTCCTTAACTCTGATTTTGTTTTGTAAATGTTTGGAGTCTAATATAATTCATCTTTGCACAAAAAAAAATATCATGAGGATTGTGTATTTGGGATCAACAGTATGCAAATTGTGTTATATAAGAATGAAAGAAGCAAAATGTTGCTGCTTCATTGCCACTGGTTCATTTTCAACACATAACAGATACATTCCTACTCCATCAATCCTTATTTTGGTGAATTGGTTAATCATTTATTAAAATGCAAACAAATATATACATAGCAATGCAGTCATCAGGTAGTACGACAATACAATAGTTACCCATTTTGAGGGCATGAGTATTACAACAAACAGGGCATTCAAAACTCCAAAACCAAACCTAAATCATGATAACTGAATCTTTAACAGATAATTGAAGATTCATTCACCAAATTACCTAAAGTGTTATTGCGTCTACTACACCTATTATTACTGAACATAATAAACCACAACTTCAACTCATGTTAGCCATCCAACCTTACTAAACACACTGACAACAACTTCTACTCCAAAAGTTTTTACCCATGACATGAATAACTGAAATCATAATCCTACTTAACAAACAAATAACACAAATCATAATCCTACTTAACAAAAAAATATCACAAATCAAATTAGATAATTAAAGATACTTGAACCATTGTTTTGATACCATAATGTACATTAACTAAACCATCAACAAAATACATTAACCAAAACCAAAAAATCAACCCACATTGACCAACACCAAACGTTCAACTTTGCAAGTAAACATAAGAAGCGAAGAAAACCCAACTAATTATAAGGTATTTTCTCAACTTGTTAGCCCGCTACTCCTCAATTTTTTCCTGACGCTCCGCCTGGTTTGCCCGGGTCTCCTCCTCGTTTTCCCTATGCTCCTCCCAGTCAGCCCTCTCTTGCTCTAACCCCAGAGCATCTTCCAAAGCATCCCTGGTCCTAAGTAGACCAGGGATAATGTATAAAGATCGGTCGCACATCGGAGGATCCACCCAAGCGATAAAGGGACAACTGGAGTTCTGTAAAATGAAAGAAATGTAATTAAAAAGAAGAAAACAGAGACAACTTGTAAAATGTAATATTATTATTGTTTCGATCAAGAGTCAAACTTATGTATGTGGGGCATGAGTAGAAGCGCCTACCAGGATTCCTGTTAGTCCAGGAAGTTCGAACCACGCATTAAAGATAGCAGGCACACGAACCATTTTTTCAGGTAAAGAAGATTTTTTGGTGCCAAAGGTGAACAAGATAATGATCAGTAAATGTAGATTCTTGCCAAAGGTGAACAAGATAATGAGCAGTAAATATCGATTCAAGGGTGTGTAATAGTGAATGCTAATTGTATTGTATAAGAATTAGAGAAGTAAAACTATTGTTGCAAAAAATTGTCTCTCAACACAAAGGTAGGTGTGCTAGTGGACCCGTCAGGTAGGGAACAATGAAAAGACGAAAATACCCTCACGTGCAACGCACGTGAGGACTAACTAACGGGATTTCCTAACTAGTGTTAGCCAAAAAACCTTTTTTGCATGAACTGTAACACGTCAAGGACATTATTTGCAAAAAATTGAAAGTTTAGGAACAATATTTGCAGATTTTTTTTTGGAGGATATTATTTGCATTTTTGGGAAACTTAAGGGACATTTTTTGCAGTATACTCAATATGTTATAGAGATTAACCGCACATCTCATATATAATCAACATCCCACATTATTATGAGGTTGCTTTCGAATTAGAACTAAAGAAGGATATAGTTATATGTATTGCAATTTCACTCATGCCATGCCATCTGGTTTACGTACATATATACATGCATGCAAAAACACACACACATATATATAAATGTCATGCATCAGTATTATTTACACATAATTTTCAAAAACAAAAACAACGTTGGAAAAGATTAAATCATTTTTAAGATCTGGAGATTGTGCGCTGGTCTAGCTTAATCCTGTTGACTCCCTAGTCCTTATTGTAGTGATTACACTACATTAGTGCTTTTGTAACGAATTAATTTTTGAAAATGTGAAAAGCATATTTATGATTTTTCTTCAAAGAAAATTAACCCAAAGAATATATCAACGAAACTTTTGACATACGATGGTTTTTAGATTAAAGTAACACGTACATAACACACGATTATTCTATCTATCTAACATTTGAAAATGTGGTATCTATATTTGGATAATAATTAGTGCTCTTACGAAATCATCATTTTTGACTATATTGATGCTTAATTAGTTACTTACTGTAAAATACAAAAAAGTCATTGATCAATAAGTCTCTCGAGTATTGCTTATATATTAAGTATTTTTTATGTTTATTTTTGGTCTAAAACAGTTTATGCATGTTCTAGACGCCTGTTGTTTTTGTTGTCTACCAAGACCATTGACACATATCACTTTCAGCATGTAATTAAGCTCCAAGAAAACGCGTTGGTTTAGTGTAAGCCATATATTTTTTATTGTGTTACGTAAGATTTGAAATGTTATAGTTATGAGTTGTGAACGTTACATATATCTAAATCGATGGTCGTCTAAATAACATAAATTAGCAAGTATAAGTTCACGACTGGCCAACTGAAAATGGCCGGCCGGGCAAATTAGCCCGAACGGTAGTACGTACAGCTGCATGTCATCTCCATGTGGCCACTTATAACCCAACGTACATCAAATTCCATACAATGCTAATAACATTACTCAGCTTTTTTACATATAACATTATAACGCGCGTACTGCTTATCAAATCTCTAATTCATGATGAACATGGAAAACGATTTCAGTTTTTGGTCACACGCGAAAAACACGATGAACCCACGACAAAAGTTTCTGAACATCATATTATATTAGTCAAGCGATGACAGAAGTTGTGCAACCAAGTTTTAAGTTAGAAAAATTAGGTTGCTTGAAACAAATGACACTGACTAAACTAACATATATAATAGTACTATAATCTAGCAATTTTCTTTAGTCTACTCTCATAAAATCAACTCTGGCCAAACTTTTTCAATTCAAAGAAACGAATTAATTAGATGAGCTAACCAATTACGATAAGGTAACTTTAACGAATGTGAGTTAATTGCATCTAAAACAGCGGAAACATTGTATTACTCTTTCCATTCCAAAATTATTTTCTATCTAGGAAAATGGTATTTGGCGGAACCATCTCAAGTCCGTGTACCTTTTTGGTAATATTACGGAAGCTACTCTTTGAATTTTCTATCTAGGATGTCTTGATATAATTGTCAGCTTCTTATTTCAATCAATCAAAGACTTTAGTAGGTAGATAAGACATTTGATTTGTTAATGAATAAACTTATCTCACCTTTTTTCAAAGGGAGGTGATTTGCACACTCCTTATTTTGATTGGGACACTCATCGTACAAGTATATAGAGCGCACTGTGAACACTGTACAACTATGCTATGCATAAAATGGAGTGTCCCAATCAAATCTTTGAGTGAGCAAATCAATTCCCTTTTTCAAATGTGTTATTTTGTTTGAGTGCATTAATTTTGAAACTGAGGGCACGATTAGCATTTTCGTAGAGGTTGTAATTTGAAAAAAAAAAATAAAAAAATAAATGGCTAATTTGAGCAAATTTATAAAAAATTTGAGCATATTTAGCCATCTCTTTTTTTTTTTTTTTTTTTTATTTTTTTTTGAAATGGGCATATATTACACATTTGAAAGTTAAATGAGCATAAACGGACATATATTTTCTATCAATTTGAGAATATTGCAATTGTTTTTAAAGAAGAACTTATAGATATACTCCCTCCGTCTCATAATTATAGTCCATTGTTGACTTTTGAAGTCTTTAGTTTTCAACTTTGACATAAATATTTTAATTTGTGTTATATATTACTTGATGCAAAATATATGAATAGATTGAGTTTTAAATTTATTTTTCATTGATATAATTTTTGTCAAGTATTATATAACATAAATGAAAATATATAAGGTCAAAATTGCAAAACGAAGAATTAAAAAGTCAACAGTGGACTATAATTATGGGACGAAGGTAGTAATATATTTAATTTTTGTAAATATAAATGAGATGTTACGTTTGAGTAATTTATTTCGTCATTTTTTGTCTAGTCTAAAGAGATTCGTATAATATGCGCTCGTTTCGCCCGTGCCAGTTTAGCCCGTAGCCCATGCCTGACCAACTCGACCGTTTTGCCACCTCTACATTTTCGTAAACTTGAATCCACTTTTTTTTTTAAGATAAACTTGTATCCACTTGTATCGGGGAAAAAATATTATGGCCCAAATTTAGCCAAATGCATTTTAGGTAAAGTAGTTTTTATGGGCTGAATTCTATGGCCCAAATGAAACCAATCCACTCGTGAATCATTTTTCATTTGCTTTCAAAACTGGATGATCCAATAAGTGTTGACATTTTTTATTAAACCATCAAACTGCACCATGTCCATAATACTCGTTGTATAAATCCTTTTTCGTTTTAACAAATTAAATCTTATACTTTTTTGTCTAGGTCCGCTACGGGGCATCTGTATTGCAATCTACAATTATGTATCTCAAGATTTAGGAGTAGCGCGTTACAATTTTGTATAACGTGCACTTTTTTTTCTTATTGCATATGCATGTTAACATTAATACACCGTATAGTATAAGGTTTTGGAACATAATATTTAGTTTCACCTAGTTTAAAACCACCGAATACTGCTTAATTTTACTCGGTATGTGTTGATGCATAATCTGGCGCGGACTGATTCAACGACTCTCCTTGGGCCGTTAGTCATCTTCTCGAGCCCTAAATAGACCTGTTCAACAAAGAGAACCCGTTAGGAGTGGACCCGAGGCCGTAGCCCCGGGATCCACCTCCGACGGTCAAGTTAGTATTGATGCGCGGAGCATATGAGAATTAGGTTTAGGATAACCTGTTATATTCTATTCTGATGTGAATGGAATCACAGCCCTATATTTATAAGGCATTGATTAGGGTTTAGGCATAGAGTGGGCCGCTGTCTGCCGGGCCTGGCCCATGTAGGGTCCAGTCCGGACCATACGTCCACAAGCCCCCCAAGTTTAGTATGACATAGTGCGTGGCTATGTTATGCTAGACTTAAGTTCTATTCATAGCCGCGTAGGCCCAATCAATCATGACGACATGGCTCATGTGTGCGCATAGGACGGACCATACTGCGCAGCCCACATGCGACAGTGCGCACTGGGATTGCGATTGTGATTATCTCACAATTGTAAAGGTGGATCTCGTATGCTGCATCCTGGGTAAGGGCGTACCTTTTGTACCAGTAGCGATGCAACATGGCGCAACAGAAGACGTGCTTCTGTGGCAGAAGTGTGCGCTGTGCGCCACAAGGATGTGCGCAGTGCGCAACAAAGGTGCGCGTTGTATGCGAACATTACATTCGTCTTTACAACCGACAAAGGACGTCTCCCCTGCGGTAAGATGGTGCGAATATTTAAATCCGTCTTTGTACCGGGCTTGCAATACCTCTTACGTACGATCTGCTTCCAAATATGCATGCGTGACTTGTACAGAAACAGTGGTACTATATACCCTGGTAGCCCCCCCAAGTTTGATGGTGCTACTCGTGTAGGAGCATTAAACTTGTATATTCAAATCCTGAAAAACACTTAATGCAAATATTAAAAGTATATGCCGCGAATCGCAACATATAAAACTTAATGAATTAAAAGATTAGCGTGAAGCAATATATAGCACATAGCATATAAGAGAAGTATTAGTGCGAAATACACCTATCGTGAGGTTTTACAAACTATATAAAAGAAATAGCATGTAGCTAATAATAAAAACAATGCGCGCATGGCGATTAATTGATCTTGTTGCTTTTTTATAATAAAAACAATGGCGCGGATGGATGTACCATGACCGCGACTAATAGTTTTTGTTGCACGCACAGACGCAGATAGATTTATTGTGTTCGCATAGACTCTAACGTTTTGTGGATAATCACAGTTGACCACGGCTTTCGTCCAGTGCATGTACGTGACAGTGACAGTGCGCTCATGGCGATTGACTAGCATCGTGGTGCCTGTACATGACAGTGCTCGCATGGCGCCAATCTGCGAAGATTTCCAAACGCATGGCCTAACGCGGGTAGATTTATCATGACTGCGCTGTTCGCGTCTAAAAGATGTGCGCGAATTAATTCACGTCTAAAAGATAAAGTAGGTCCGATCGTGCGGACATAATGCGCTCATAGCGATAGATAAAATCGTGTTTACCATGTTTAAAAGATTTATGTAAAATCTTCTTAATATTTAAAAGGTAACATATCCTATTACCAATTTAAAAGATATGCACAATACTTTATTATTTAAAAGGTAACATATCAAAATATCTTCTAATGATAATAAAAATATTGTTTGTATCTTCGAATGGAATTAAGTAAGCAACAGCATGCATCAAAAATATATTGTTTATATCCATTCGTGAGAGTAAGTTATTTATCAAATATAAAACTTATCAAGATATGTTATTTTGAATTTTGGACCTATCTTGAATTTTGGATTTTGGACGTATCACAAAACAGTAGGTGCCCATGATGAAATTCAAGATACGTTATTTATTCAAGATAAGTTTTAAAGTTACCGGCCTTTTAACTTGATGGTTGCTTTCCGGTGATGTGAGAGCACAAAACTTGTTGTAGTGTGTCCCACGGATGGCGCCAACTTGTTGATGTATAATCTAGCGCGGACTGATTCAACGACTCTCCTTGGGCCGTTAGTCATCTTCTCGAGCCCTAAATAGACCTGTTCAACAAAGAGAACCCGTTAGGAGTGGACCCGAGGCCATAGCCCCGGGATCCACCTCCGACGGTCAAGTTAGTATTGATGCGCGGAGCATATGAGAATTAGGTTTAGGATAACCTGTTATATTCTATTCTGATGTGAATGGAATCCCAGCCCTATATTTATAAGGCATTGATTAGGGTTTAGGCATAGAGTGGGCCGCTGTCTGCCGGGCCTGGCCCATGTAGGGTCCAGTCCGGACCATACGTCCACAGTATGTATTTGCATAAAAAAAATCGCGAGCGAATAAACAAACAAACATCAACTTGACATACATGTTAAGGATGATTATTCTGATCCATTTTGAAGAATAAACTCAAAGTCATTGTTGTTCGGCAAACTTTTTACTTTTTAAGTTTGGAGATGGATGACTTTTTGGCTTAATATGGTTTTTAGCTATAGCTATATTTGAAATCTTTTTGGTCCTTTGGAAAAAAAGTTATATGTAAACACGACGACCTTAATTCCAATCATTAAATACCTTCGAGAAAATGTCAATGCTAGCTCTTTCGTGGCAACTACCATACGTGTTCTCCACAAATGTTACACTAAAATGATGTCCTTGGTAAAATTAGTGATAGTTGTTAGTAGAGTATTGTTGGAACATGGAAGGTTCAATCCCACATTGCTTAAACTTTATTTCTTTTTAAATCATTTCCACACATGCCAAGCAAATGCATCAAACCCTCAGGGGTCGTTTGGTTCGAGATATTTAAATTGTGCTATTTAAAATTTCAATGAAATGAAAATGCCTCCTATATAGAGGGAATTATTAATGCCCCACTTTTACCTCAATTAATACAAGAAAAGGAAATGAAAATTCCATGGACCCACATATTTCTTGTGAACCAAACAAGAAAGTTGAAGCAATTTCAATTATAAATCCTACCAATTTCCTTGAAATTGCCCCAACCAAACGCCCCCTTAGTAGTTGGCTTAGTGGTGCGTTAGATGCTTGTTTTTAAAAAATCTGAAATTGTTTTTAATAACCCAGATAATAGAAACGATTAACAAACTAATGCAACGTTTTATTTTGACACTTATACCAAATAACGGTATTCTTAAAGAGTTGCAATGGTTGTTGGTACCCCTTCATGCACTATATATATGGCCGCAAAATCCATCAGGAAGCATCAATCTAGATTCGTGAGATTCAAAATTTATTCTTGATTTGATTGTTGTATCCTCAGAACAGTCGCACCAATTCGGGCGAAATTCAGTAACAATTACACTGTTTCTTCAAGTAACATTTGAAAAATAGCGTTTACAAAACATATGTTCTCATGGTCAAACGAGTTTCTAATTCAAAACCCTAGCTAAACCCTGACCTGTAAATGCTTTTGTCCTTGCCAAACATCCTTTATAGTTAATTGTTTAGTAACATTATCAAGATTTTGATTTTTTTTTTTTTTTTTTTTTTTTTTTTGGTTTTGTATGATAAATTGACTTTGTTGGCTTGATGTTGTTAATTGTTTGGCATCATAACGAGTGTTATATATTGGTCGAACAATCCATAAAACAACCTAGAAAACAGGCCTGGTTGCAATATGCTTGTAAAAGATATACTATAGAAATGCAAAATTTATTTATTCATTATCATATCATAAGCAAATTTAAAACAAAAAAACAAACAAAGATAGTTTTCTTCTAAGTCTAACCCAATGATATTATTCTCCCATCCTTCTACAACAAATTTAAAAAAGAAAGAAAAAAAATGATCGATCAAGTCGAAAATCAAACGTTTTACATAGAAGTTGGACCGGGAGCAGCTCTAACGCCTGCAGGAACGAGAGCACCAACAAGGTTTTCACTTCCTAAAGGTCCAGCGGCAGAACCAGAGCTCAAAAGCTCGATCATGGCACGGTGAGGGTTTATTCGTTGGTTCTCACATAAATCCGGCAAATATACACCTATAAATAAAATGTTGAAATGTCAATAACACGTACATGTTGAAATGTCCCTTTGATAATTGCCATATTGTTTTTAGTCATGTTAAGTGGTTAATATGACCCACTCTGTCTATTTTTATAAAATACCCTCTTCTGTGGTTTTTTTTCCCACTTAAATCTTTCAATTCTTTTGGCTTACTAACACTTTGTCTGTTTTTATAAAAATATTTTCTTCTTTGTTTTGGGCTTTCACTTCTCTCAATTCTTTTGTCTCATAACCACTCCATCTATTTTTGTCACACAGAATTACACAAATCCTCTCTTCTCTATTTTTACTCACACTTCTCTCAATTCTTTTATCTCACAGACGCTCTATATGTTTTTTCACACAAAACACACAAATCCTCTCTTCTCTGTTTTTCTTACTATCTCTCAATTCTTTTTTCTCCCAATTCACTCTATCTATTTTTCATGCAATTCTCATTTTTGTTTTTGGCTCACAAACTCTCTCAATTATTTTGCTCACCAATAGAGCCGGCAATTTTGACACGAAACATGTTAACACGACACGACACGACCTGTTCTTAACAGGTTTCGTGTTTGACCTTAACAGGTTTCGTGTCTTAACAGGTCAGACCTGTTAAGACCTGTTAATTAACAGGTCTTAACAGGTCAGACTTGTTAAGACCTGTTATGACCTGTTAGCATTATAATATATATATATATATATATATATATATATATATATATATATATATATATATATATATATATATATATATATATATAATCCTTAAAATTAAAAACAATAAAATCCTAAATCTATTCTATTATCCATTCTTGTGGGTCTTTGAAATTGTATGAACTTTTGTATTATGTATTATTATGTATGTTAACAGGTTCTTAACAGGTGCATGTTAACAGGTTAACAGGTCTTAACATGTTCTTGTATCATTTGATTTGGTCATATGCATGTTAACAGGTTCTTAACAGGTCTTAACAGGTGCACCTGTTTATTTTCATGTCATGTTCGTGTTTGAGAAAAATGACACGATTAGTTAACAGGTCGTGTTCGTGTTCGGCCTTAACAGGTTCGTGTCTTAACAGGTTCGTGTAACCTGTTATGCCAGCTCTACTCACCAACATACTATACACTCTATTTGTTTTTAATGCAATCTCTATCTATACTACCTATAATTCAAAAATAAAAGCAAAATGCAACTCTATAAAAAAAGAATTCAGTAATCACTAATACAAAGATAACAAAGGGCTTTACACAAGGGTATTACTACCCACCCCATCTACCTCATTCCTAACAATACAATTCTCTTTATATTCATTCAATTCAACTACATTATCCTCCTTTTCTATCTCTTCAGCTGCACCAACCAGCTCTATTTTGTCTCTATAGTATCATTTTAAATTTGCATCCCATTCTTTCATATCATCTTTAGTTAATACCAACTTCTTAGCTATCATTTCATATATCCTTTCTGTATCCTTCTTTGATGGAACTAACTCCTCCTCATCAATTAAGGGTTCCAGTAAGGTAAACCTGTTAACTCCGATATTATTTTCCTTAGGCATCCCATTTGTATCCATCTTATACTTTTGAGAGTAGAATTTATTCTCTAAAACCTTACTACTACTCCCTTTTTCTCTATTGAGCCCTCTATTTTCATCAGTTTCTTTATTTCCAACATTCTTTGAACCCTCAACCTCTTTTCCTTTCCCATTAACTTTCTCATTAACAACACCTACATTTTGCTTTTGTATTCAACCCTGTTATTATACTACTTTTATTCAGGCATCCTATTTTGATTATCAACCATTTTAGTATTCTTGTTTACACCATCTCATTTCTCCTATTGTTCTTAGTATCTCATTCAACTCTCACCTTCCTATTCTGCACTTGTTTGAATCCATCATCATTTTTCTCCTTGACATTTTCCTCTTTATCTTTCTCAGTTCCCTTAGGAACTATCCTACATTTGCTTTCTTCATGTCCAAAAACACAACAATGACCACATTTGGAAGGTTTCCATGTATATTCAACTTCTACAAACTTTGTCATAATAATACTAGCATCTTTTTTCCAATACACAACCTCAATCACATTCTTAAAATTCTATTCAGCATTGATTTCAACTAACAATCTAGCATACCCTAGCCTTCCAACCCTTGTCATACACATCTTAGTAGTGATTTCATCCATAATAATAGGCTTACCAAGACAACTTGCTAAAGTGCTTATCCTCTTCACACTCCAAGCCTGGTAATTTGATCCAAAACTGGTAATTTCCTAGGTTCTGATCTGTCCAAACATACATCAATACTCCACCTTTGCACAAATATAGGCTTATTATTAACCATCAATTGGCCATTACTTATGACCTCACAAATGCACTATTCATCGTGAAATTTGAAAAAGAATACACCCTTATCATTAGTGGTTACATCTTCAAGCCCATATTTGTACTACGTCATTTTTAAATGATATCTAGCCTCATTCAAACTCATGCTACATCCTAAAAATTTACAACAAATGCTCTTATTCCATTTCACACTTCCAAGTTCAATAGTATCCTCATCAAAAACTGCTACTTCATTACCATTCTCAATTAACTCAGTAGGAATCAACAACAGCTTGTTATCAGGTTTGTTAGCATTGATTATGTCTACATAATATTCATTCTCTTATCAATAAACTCAGTATCATTGTTTGTTGTCTGATCATTCACAGTATTCTTATCTTTATTTCCAATCACATTAGAACTACTATCAACATTACCACACTTATTATTACCCATCTCACTAATCTTCACAGCACTACGCACATCCTTATTAGCACAATTATTCAAATTTTCACAACTATCATTTCTAGTACCATTATTCTTAAATTTTGGCCTGTTCATTTTATCACAAGCATTTAATTCATCAGAAACTTTATGCAATTCATTAAAAGTATTCACACTATTAGGAGATTTGGTTACCTGACTGAGAGCAGGAAAACTAACTTCATTCAAATCACCATCAAAATTCTCTTTGTTACCATTACTCTTAGCCTCTGCAATCCCCTTTTCCCCCATTATTACTCCTATCTTCACCCCTACCTTGTCTTTGATTCTCCCATGAATCATTATTCTGATCACAATTCCTTTTTGGTAGAGCATGTACAGAATCCCTAAATTTAGTCGGAACCCTAATTTCTCTTTTTGATGACCTCTTTTTGGTTGACATTCTTGTGGCTATACTAATCAACAAATTCAAGAAATATTACACTAATTTATTTATTTATTTATTTATTTATTTATTTATTTACTTATTTATATTTCTTTTTATGATGAAGACCTAAAATCACAACATGATACTAAAAAAGCCCTAATTCAACAAAAATAGTTCAATCAGAACCAAATTGAAAAAATCAACCCAACAGATGTATGTAAATTGAGATTTGGAATCGATTTGTCGGTTTAGATTTTCAAAATAGGGAAGAAATGAGCTTGAAATGAAGGTTTTACATGAAAAAATGGAGTGGGATAGTGGCGGGAAAGTTTGTTAGTCGGTTTACCACTTAATTATACTAATTTTACTTAGTATGTATTTGCTTTTTTTTTTTTTTTTTTTTTTTTTTTTGCAAGCGACTAAACGAACAAACATTAACTTGACATGCATGTTAATTGTTAAAGATGATTATATATTCTGATGAATAAACTCGGAGTCATTGTTGTTCGGCACACTTTTTATTTTTTAAGTTTGGAGATGGATGACTTTTTGGCTTAATATGGTCTTAACCTATAACTATATTTGAAATCTTTTTGGTCCTTTGGAAAAAAGTTATGTAAACACGACGACCTTCCAATCATTAAATACCTCCGAGAAAATGTCAATGCTAACTCTTTCGTGGCAAGTACCATACGTGTTCTCCACAAATTACTCCCTCCGTCCCAAAATTATTGTCTAGTTTGAAATTTCAAAGTCAAACTGATTCAACTTTGACCATAAAAATATATTTTTTATTATATAATACTTGATGAAAAATTATATTAATGAAAAGTACATTTAAAACACACTTTATTTATACATTTTGCATCAAATATTATATAACACCCACAAAAATATTTAAGGTCAAAATTGAAGAAGAAAAACTAAAAAAGTCAATAATGGACAATAAATTTGGGACGGATGGAGTATGCACTAAAATGATGTCCTTGGTAAATTTAGTGATAGTTGCTAGTAGAGTAATATTTAAAAATAGTTGTTTTGTTTTATAAAAATATTTGTTAACATAGTTGTATGTATAATTATAGGTGTAAAATGACACAAAAAAAGTAAACGGTAACGCTATGTTTCTTCAAGAAACATTTGAAAAATAGCGTTTACAAAACATATACGCTCATTGTCAAATGTGTCTCTAATTCAAAACCCTAGCTAAACCCTTGCCGGTAAACGCTTTTGTCCTTGCCAAACATATATACCTTATCGTTAATTGTTTAGTAACATTATCAAAACTTCGATTTTTGTTTGATTTTCTATGATAAATTAACCTTGTTAGCTTGATGTTATTAATTGTTTGGCATCGTAACGAATTATATATTGGTCGAACAATCGAATAATCCATAGACTAACCAAGGAATCAGTCCTGGTTGCAATCTGCTTGTAAAAGGCATAGAAATGCAAAATTTATTTATTCATCATATCATAAACAAATTTAAAACAAAAAAAGCAAACAAAGATAGTTTTCTTCTAAGCCTAATCCAATGATATTATTCCCCCATCCCTCTACAACAAATTTCAAAAAGAAAAAAACATGATCGATCAACACGAAAATCAAACGTTTTACATGGGAGTGGGACCGGGAGCAGCTCCAACAGGAGCAGGAGCTGCACCAACAAGAGCAGGAGCAGCACCAACAAGGTTTTCACTTCCTACGGGTCCAGCGGCAGCACCAGAGCTCAAAAGCTCGATCATGGCACGGTGAGGGTTTGTACGTAGCTTCTCACATAAATCCGGCAAGTATACACCTATAAATAAAATGTTGTAATGTCAATAACATGTACATGTTGAAATGTCCCTTTGACAATTGACATATTGTTTTTAATCACGTTAAGTAGTTAATATGACCCATTCAAATGCAACTAGAGATATTGACTTTGTAACATGCATGTTGGCCAAATTAATCATGATTAGTGTCTATATCTATATACCTTCTCCTGCAGCCAAATTGACGTAAAGATCGACGATGTTAGGGCAGTTTTGGTAGCACGAAGAAGAGCAAATCTTCGAGACAGATTTAGCCTCAAGCAAAGTATCCGAAGAAATCCCTACAGAGTTCCTATCAACGCCACAGGCCTTAACACATTCATCGGTCTCAATATACTCAGCCATCCTCTCGACCACCACTCCGGATGTTTAGCATTGATATCCTGTCTTTCCGTTATCGCTCTCGTAATTCTCCAACAAACATCTCTTCCCGGATGATGCAATCGAAAACGAGCAAACCTCCGTGGGCAAATTCTCACATATAATCTCACCTGAAAACCCAAACATTTTTTAATTTTGACACAAAGTAAACCAATGAAAACTGACCGAGGTGTTAATAGTTAAAAGGGAAAAATATTTATTAATGTACTATACTTGTCACAAATATCACTTCCGCGTAGTGAACAAAAAAAATAGCTTTTCTGTGCACTAAAGTTGACATTTTCGTCTTTTTTTAAGTATTATGACTATTCTATCCTTGCAAATTACAAAAATGGTCCCTGTGGGTTTGCTAAAATTGCAGCCACCGTCCCTTTTTTTCTAAATTAATTTTTGTCTCAAAAATTTATTTTCTGAAAAAAAAAAGTTTTTTTCTGAAAAAAAATATTTAAAAAAAAAATAATTTTGAAAAAAAAATATTCAGAAAAAAAAGTATCAAAAAAAATTTTTAAAAAAAAAAATATTTTTGAAAACAATATATTTTCGAAAAAAAAATTTTGAAAATATTTTTTTGTCTGAAAAAAAGGTTTTTTTCTGAAAAAGAAAAAATATTTTCGAAAAAAAAATATTTTGGGAAAAAAAATATTCGGAAAAAAAAATTTCGAAAAAAAATACTTTTGAAAAAAAATTCTGAAAAAAAAATTTGAAAAAAAATAATTTTTTAAACCTCAGGGACCATTTATGCAATTTAGCCAAAGGACATTGGATGTAATTTTCAAAAAGTGAAGAGTAAAATGGTCATCACAGAATTATTTTTTTGTGACAAGTATAATACATTAATAAATATTTGAAAAGAAAAAGAATAGAAATAAATAAATTAACAGCCTCATAATATTAATAATTTCAAACGATCTAATTTCTTCCTTCCTTGCTTGCTTGGTTTAAAAAGAAGATGTAGAAATTTGATGAGTATTTTAGAAGAGCAGATTTGGTCAAACCCAGTCTCGCTCAGGTCACTTACTAGTAACGTTTCGATTGTTGACTGGTTTAGGATTTCATAATTTATTTCATTTTTTAGTAATTTGAAATCATAAATTTCGTTTAATTGCTTCGGGTCCATTTAGTATGCTATTATAACTTTATTTAATACCCAGTAGAAAAGTGTTCAGTATTATACTATGGTTAAATGCTTTCACAAGACACCTGTGTTATTTGGGCGATTTCAATACTTGGACCGTGTGGTTTTACTTACAATCTTCGAGCAGTGCCTTTTTAAGTGTAAAGAGTTGTACTCCTGCTAATTCTGGGATGATGGTTTTGGGTTCGTGTTCAAGCCTGAATAGGATAATGCATTTGAATGACACAGTTGCTACTATCCCTGTTTGAACCATGAGCTCTTTTTGAAGCCTATAAACGGGCTATTAATAATGTCCCATCATTTTGTTTAACTCACTTGAATGTTACTTGGGGGGTCAACTTGTTGCTTTGTCTGTAAGGGTTACACACATTTGACTCTTATAGTTTGAATAGGAGTCAAATTATAAAAGATGGCGATATGACAGTGAAAGTCAATATTAATCTTGGTCTTTTATACATACAAAAAGCGTAGTGGTTGATTGCTAATGGACCGGAAAAATGTAAATGTAATATTGCTCTTGGCACGTGCTGGATGAGGCTAGTAATAGTTTTGATATAACTGTTGAACTTGATTCCTGTATGAAAACGAGGAGGCATGATGGGGAGACAATGCCTTGATAATGATTACTGGTCCAATGTTTTTCCAATTTTTTAAGTGTAAAGGTCTTCCAACTTACAATTTGGTCCAAACCATCTGATAGTTCCTTAGAGTAATCCTTCGATAACAAGTGATAATGATACCAACCTAAAGAGTTTTGCACTGGTTAGTGCTCTCTAGTCTCTACCCATGAACAGTTGAGCCTGGTGCGATCTCAATTTCGAGGTTAAGCTAGACATGAAATCTATATTTAGGCGAGCGTTTAGCTGCATATCTAAATGTTATTCACATTCTAGTAAGAAGGGTTAACAGACTTGGCCACTCTCCTATAATATTAAGAATAACAAATGTATTAAATTTGATTACTAGTTTGATGAAATGATTTTGGGTCTCTGTAAGATGTGAATATGCTTGAGCCACTTTTGACCTGTTTGACCCATTCGACTTGGAGATAATGCAACCCCAGTCGACCTACGTTAGATAGATGAGTCAAAACTTTTGCATCTAGAATGTATACAAAATAACTCCTCTTACTAAAGTTACTATGTATACAAAATTACTGTGTTAGATGTGAATAGTCTCTCATTCTTCTTGTATGTCTTTGATCTCTGATTGAATACTATCTATGTTTACAAATTACAATCCTAAGAAGATTATAGGACTATACTTTGACAAAAATAAACAGTTTAACCATGCATCTGGGTCATGTTTCTTATGATAATATGTTATTGTATTTGATTGCAGATATGGCAGCACGCTGATCAGAACCGCACCGGCTTCCTTAGCCGTCAGGAATTCTATAACGCTCTTAAGCTTGTAACTGTTGCACAAATTAAAAGAGAACTAACACCAGATATAGTAAAGGCGGCATTATATGGACCTGCTTCATCTAAAATCCCTGCTCCACAGATTAATCTTGCAGCTCTGCCTCCAGCTCAACCAAATCCAATGGCACCACGTCCTCCCACACAACAGCCTGGGAATATCAATTCAATGGCCCCACGTCCTCCTACACAACAGCCTGGAGTTGTTAATCCAATGCCAACTCAAAATTTCAACATAAGATCACAGGGCCCTCCTAATTCAATGGCTCCTCCTTCAGTTGCCCCACCTTGTGCACAGTATTTTGAACCTCAAGGAAATCAGTCAATGAGACCGCCACCTCAAAGCGGCCCTCTTCCATCACAGGGTGTCGTTGGTCCTAGTTTACCGTCTGGTGGTGGTCTGGCCGGTCCTGGTCTATCAAAAATTCAAATGTCTTAGGTGATTGGCTTGGGGGCAGAGGTGTTGGGGCTACTGTACCAAAACCCCAAGAGCCACTATCATCCTCATCTTTCACAGCTCCTAGACCTTCTGTTGGAGGAAATGCAATTACTTCTGCCGCTATGTTTGGAGGCGACTTGTTTTCTGCTTCCCATTCTATATCCAAACAGCCATCATCCTCAATGCCAACACAAACTGCAAGCATTCCACCTGTTTCTTCTGCAATTGCTCCTGTAACTTCTGAGCCCCAGACTCCAGCCAAGATAGACTCACTTGGTGCATTGAATGCTTTTACAAGGCAACCCACAGGTGCTCCAGTACACTCAGCGGGGCCATCTATACCAAGACCAAACCAACAGGCCCCGACTCAAAATGCTCCAGTATAGTCAGGTGGGCCATCATTATTACCTCAGTGGCCAAAAATGACGCGGGCTGGTGTTAACAAGTATATGAAAGTGTTCATGGAAGTAGACTCTGACAGAGATGGGAAAATAACTGGTGATCAGGCTCGTAGCTTATTTTTTAGTTGGAGACTACCAAGAGGTAAATGATTTACTCGATTTCCTATAAACACGACAAGCCTTAATGTTGTTATTGTTCTTCGACAGAAATTCTGAAATAGGTGTGGGACTTGTCTGATCAAGATAATGACAGCATGCTTTCCCTGAGGGAGTTCTGTATCGCTCTCTATTTGATGGAGCGGTACAGAGAACGCCAAAATCTTCCACCAACACTTCCTAGTAGTGTCTTGCTTGATGAAATTCTGCTGTCTCTCACGGGTCCACCCAATCCTTCTTATAGACCTGCTGGTTGGGGAGCTAATCCTGGTATACCTCTATACATCATGTAGACATATATTTAGAGTTGCAAAATGGGGGGTCGGATGGCTGGAGACGTGTCAAAACGGGTTGAATTGAAACATGTTAGTTTTAGTAAGGGTCGAAACACGTCGGGTTGAGTTGTCGATTTGTTATTACTGTTATTTATAAATGACGTAAACACATGAAAATGTTAATTCAAATACTATTGTTACTGATACTGCTACTTTCCAAAATGGGTAGTTCAAATCATATTATTGATACAATTACTCGTGAAAGGAGCAGAAAAATCCCTCAGATAGTTGAGAAAATAAAAAGTGTTTTGAATGTTATCGAACCTTTGTCTTCATGTTCTGCGCCCCAGCAGCCAGGGATGCCTGGCGCCCAACAAATGTTGCATGCTAATATGAGGCCTCCCATGCCTGGTGCCCAGCCAATGCAATATAATCAGCCAAACGGACCGATGCCCCCCATGGATAACTCTCATGCACATCAGCTCAGTAATGGTGATCAAAATACTTCTTGCTCAGTTGCTCTAGAGACAACTGAAACAGAAAAAGTGGTAAAGTTTCATTTGTTCCTTATATATTTGGAATTTAATTACGCATATACTGTCAATTTAAGCCTTGAACTTCTGAATTGTTATGAAGTATGAATAGAAGATGCTTTATCTGTGTTATAACAGGCGCCTTATTTTGGATATAAATCAGTTAATTTAGTTGAACCATTCTGTTAAAGATTTTATCCATGCGACATTTTTTATCTTCTTTAGAATGCGCGCTCACTGTCGTTGCTTTCCATTGGTGTTAAAAGGTTGAAGATAAGAAGGAAATTCTGGATTCTAGAGAAAAGATGGTCTTCTACAGGAACAAAATGCAAGATCTCGTGAGTAGCCATTCTTCTCAATATATGGATCAATGCCTGCCCATAAATTTACTGCATTATACACTATATATGGGAAGACATGTGTATTCACCTCCTTTCTTCTCCGGGTTTTATATAAAAGCAGATGTGATAACCGCCTTAATGAGATTACAAAACGAGCAATAGCTGATAAACGTGAGGTATATTGGCGATTTGAAATCATGTCTTTTTTCTATCTTTTCATTTGGGGTTTTTTCTCGGTCCTTTGAGATTTGTCATTATCTAATTCCAGGCAAAGATGCTTGCTAAGAAATATGAAGAGAACTACAAACAGGTGACAGAAGTGGCCTCTAAGTTAACTATTGAGGAGGCATCTTTCCATGATATTCAGGTAAAATCCCCCTTTTTATTCTCTCACACAAAATAAAATATATTTGCACCTAGAAAAACGATAAAAAAAAACTATACGACTTGATAATAAAATGGTTTCAGTTGTTTTGGCTCATCTATTTTGTGCTGGTAAATCTGACCATTTTTAGCAACTGCTAATGCTGCTTCCACAGTTCACCTATATTTTTTATTCACCATGCTGTGAGTGTTGTCCTTTTTTTTCTTACGTCAAAAAATGGGACCAGACTCACAAATTGTCTTTTTTGTTAGGATTTTGTTGGGGGTTGACATGACCAATTTGTCTTTTTTTGAATAAAGATAAATCTATTAAAGTTTATTGCAATGCCTATTTATTTGTTTGAACAAGTCCATTTAGTATGTTGTAAACACTCGACAACTTTTAAACCGTTTGGGCAGTTTCCGTTTTAGCAATTATTATGATTTTATGAGTTTGACCTACCTGTTATTGATAAAATATCATCCAAGTTGGCCTGTTCCCACATAAATGTGCTGAATTTTCCCCTTCTACTCAAAATTGTTAAATGGCTTGAAAAATAGCATTGCATTATCACTTTCCACTGGAGTGGCAGCTTAGTGTACATTAGATTTAGTTTTTGTGATTTTTTTTTTTTTTTTTTTTTTTTTTTTGGTTTTTTTTTTTATTTTGTTTTTGTGTGTGTGTGTTTGTATAAGAATAAAGGCAGCTGGGAGCTGAAGAACATTAATTGTAACTTGGAGTATAATCCCATCTTTTTGTTAATTGAATTGACTTTTCTGTTGACTTTTAGGAGAGGAAGATGGAGTTGAATCAGGCACTTGTGAAAATGGATCAGGGAGGCAGCGCTGATGGTATCCTTCAAGTAAGTTCAGCTACTTCTATATGATCCCGAGTTACAGGTTTTTGTCTAAATGAGTAAGTTATAAAGAAGGTGTAAAATAGTGGTTGACTGACCACCCATCAACATCTTTTTTCCTTTCTTTAGAATTCAATAAATATATAATAAAAAACATTAAACATATTTTCGGTTGACCCAGGTCCGTGCTGATCGTATCCAATCTGATCTCGAGGAACTGCTGAAGGCTTTAACTGAACGTTGCAAAAAACATGGAATTGATGTCAAATCAACTGCAGTTATTGAGCTTCCAAAGGGTATCATCTTTCATCTCATGCTATCAGGAATACTCCATTAGCAATAATGTCACTGTGTATCTGTATAATATTATAATAAAATGATTGATTTTGCATTATGGTTCACCTATTTTGCTTGTCAAGGTTGGCAACCTGGAGTTCCAGAGATATCTGCAGTGTGGGATGAGGATTGGGATAAATTCGAAGACGAAGGTACGACGCTCTTTCTTTTATAGTAACTATTTATCAGAGAAAGAGCAATGTCAGCTCATTTTTGTTAAAAGATATCAGCATTGGTGGGTCAATCTGACCCGTGTTCCACACAAGATATCAGCTCATTTTTGCTACGTCTACTATATGTTCTCACATTATTCTCTTCAACCACATTTGCACTTTGCACTAAACTAGTTTGTAATTCTCATTTGATGCTATGGTGCCTGCAAATACCAAATCAACATCTCAGGCAGAAAACTCGTCTATGATGGAGGACGTTTCTGAGGATTCATATTCAAATGCTGACAGGAAGTCAGAGAAGCCTTTCGAGACTGAATCAGCATACGCACATAGCAAAGATGAGTTGGCTAAAAGTCCAGCTGGTAGTCCCACGGCGCAAAAAATATTTGAAAGTCCAACCAAGGAGGATTCATTTAACCATTTCGGGAAGAGCTTTGATGCTGACACAGAAAGGTACCAATTGGATTTAGTTTATGGTATGATCTTTCATTGTCTAAATAAACAAAATGTTTACCTATACCTTGTTTGGTGGAAAGATCTAAACATGCACTAGTCTATTGCTCTTGTTTATTGAGTTCGATCTTCTTCTGTTAGGGGTTTTGATGACCACGGATGGGGTACCTTTGACAACAATGATGATGTAGATTCGGTGTGGGGATTCAATAGTGATACGGCTAAGGTGAGTTCATTTTCTTTTTTAGTTTTAACATTGCATTCAATGGAGTATTACAATGTAAGGTGGAAAAATGCTACATATGTGCTACCAAATGAAATGATAAATAAACGCTCCAGAGTGAAAATTAATACAATACATTTCAATGTACCAGTGTACCACTCTAGAGTGGACCTGGAAACTGAACCAATCTAAAACTGGTTTTGTATCAATTGCGAACGGTTTTGGTATGCATGTCATAATTTGAAAAATATAAACCTAGAACAAAGCTGCTTGGAGTTTAAAAGAACCTATGCCCTTGCAAATAACTTCATTTGTACAGGATGCCGAACATGAGAAGCATGGAAAGAGTTATTTCTTTGACTTCAATAGCTTCACTGCAAGTCCAAGGAAAAGTGATTCTCCGCAAGGCAATAATAGTTTCTTCCAGAAAAAGAGTCCATTTGGGTTTGATGATTCGGTTCCTGGCTCACCAGCTTCTCGAGCTGGCACTTCACCACGATACAGTGGGGGAGGAGCAGAGAATTCTTTTTTTGATAATTTCTCGAGATACGACTCTTTTAGTGCCACTGACCGAGGTTCTCCCAAACAAGAAACCTTCTCGAGATTTGATTCCATGAGCAGCTCCACACAGGATAATAACTTCTCAAGATTCGACTCAATGAGCAGCACGGCACAAGACCGTAGTTTCGCAAGGTTTGATTCAATGAGTAGCAATGCGGGTTTTGACCATGGTCATACATACTCATTTGATGACTCAAATCCCTTTGGGTCAAGCGGACCGTTTAAGGTGTCGTCAGAAAGTCAAACAGGGAAAAATGAAACTGATAAATGGGCATTTTAGTTTGGAGTTTGGTGGTGTTATCTTACTGTGAAGAGGGTTTTTGAATTCATGAAGGATGGGTATGGGGATTACCATGTATTTTTGTTCCTACCAGTTTGATAGTGTGTTTGTATCACTTGCTTGTCTTTGATTCCATTGCATGGGAACTTTACGATATTTCTTTGGTATAATCTTGACTAGAAATTCTAATATTGGATTGCGGTTACTATAAATATTTGGTTTTGATTGTTAGATGCCTATTGTAAAAGTAATGTATGCTAAAGTTTAAAGATTAGGCGTGGTCAAATTTGAGAGTCATTGTGTGGTACTTCTAACTGTGGATTGGCTTTTCTTAGAAAATTATCATGAGAAAGCGTTGTGCGTGTCGTTGCACTTGTTAAGAACAGGGATGATAGTGTTGATGCCACTATATCTACGTACTTTATACACGAAACCCGTGCTCGCACACATACACACACACCCCTCAAGTGCTTCCACTCCATTTTCGCCTTTTTTGTGATGAAGTGGCATTGCAGTTCTCCATGTTCTTGGAGTGCAATTGGTATCGTCTAGGACTGATCACGGTATGAAAATCGGACCGGACCGAAAACCGTTTTGGTCCTAAAGCATTATTCAAATTATTCAAATTTTGATTTGAGAGTAGAATTATTTAAATTATTAGAAGTAAGAAGATCAATTGAACATAGAAGTTATATATAGGAACTGTTAAGCGTTTTACAAATTATTCAAGTACTACTAACATTAAAGCATCCGGAGAGGAAATGACTGAGACCGGATGACAAATCAACATGTGTACTAAGACAATCATCAAATCTCATATGGGAAGAAATAGATGGAACTTCACAAATCAATTAAAGAATCAACTCTACAAATTCTCCATATTGTTAACCGAGAAGATAGTGTTATTTTCAAAAGACAAACTCCAGCAAGGTTATTATCTTACACTACACATCGCAACTTCAAAACACCACAATCTATTCTTAATCCGTTAGAAATCCAAATAAATCTACAAACAAGCCGAAGAATAATAGTTTGTTGGCATAATAATAGATGATTTCTACTCGTACACATTTCATCAAACACCTACACAAAAGCTATTAATCAAAATAAAAGACATCGATTAGTAAAAAGTTATTAAATGTATGGACATGTGGTCCTTCACATTGCAAATATTGGTTTCTCAAAGCTTACTATGAGAAGTGACATTAAAATAAATTGATTTTTGCTTGTAAGTGGTAACCAAAAAATAGGTTGTGCATTTCATCAACCACCTGGTGGTGTCATGTCTACTAGAGAAAAAGTAAATCATTTTCCTTATCAACAAAAAACTAAAACTTAATATTAACGATTACTAATAAATCAAACTTGTAATTGGACTACCAGTAGCTAACATATAAAAATTACAATCTATTAGGAAAATATAGTTTAGAAATATAAAGAATAAAACAAACGTTTTTTTCATTGGACTACCACGACCATGATGTTTCACCTTCAGTACCCCAATACGAGTAGATGGCCCCACCATGTTGTGATTGAGTTGCAACGTCTTGGAACATACTACTCATGTTGTTGCAACGTCTTAAATCTTCATCACAAATTAGTCTTACACCACACTCCTTCACCTCAACAACATCTTCTTCATTATTCTTCTCTTCTAAGAAACTAAATTTAACATAATTCTTTGCTTCCTTCCATTCATCCCTCCTCTTATAATAATGCAACCATATCATATATGAATCTTGGATTCCTATCACCTCTTTCTCTAAATATTCCTTAATTTCATATGGCATATTGTGAGCGTATTTATTCAGTGTCAGAGAAGCTCCATCAAAGTTGTTTACAGAGTATCCTAAGTTAAATTTTTTGCACTTGAAAACAACACAAGTTCCATATCCCCCAAACTTATCACGACACCAATCTGATGGTAATTCTACCTTTACCTGATTTCCCCTACTTCTATTTGTAAACCACTCTGGCATGCTATTCCCATGATATCCTATATCTAACCGATAATCGGACATGTATTGCAAGAAAAATTCACATCTTTTAGTCTGGAAACCCGCATACCCAAGGAAAGCAGAAAGCTGCTGGTGAATAGAGCCTTGGGAAGTTATAGATGAGTCAAGACACTGAGTCTTCGATATAGACCCCTCGCTATCAACGGTAACATTCTTAAACAGGTTTGGACAATTGCTGAAATCATTGAGCCTTTTCTTGAATGGGTCTTTAGATGATCCCGACACTTCTCTTAAGGAGGTGCAATCATTTGCATAAAGATACTCTAGTCTATCTGGAAGTTCGGGCAACACTTCCAGCTTCTTGCAACCAATAACAAAAAGCCATTCAAGACTAGAAAGTTGACTCAAACTTCCAGGCAAGCTAGTAAAATTGTTCCCTTGCAAGTCTAGTTCCTCTAGACATGATAAGCCTCCAATGCTCTCAGGCACTTGTTCTAAATTGCAGTAGCTTAAATTCAATTCCTTTAACATATGTAAACCTTCCAATGATGACCAAACTGATCTTTGGGGATGTGGTTGTTTACTTAGTAGTAAACCAAAAGGAGCAGTGATTGAAGTCCACCATCTAGGTTGAATACTCCGTTGGCCACCGAATGACAATGATTCAAGGTTTACTAGAGATGATACAAAAGAAGGAAGTTCGGTTATGGCAGTTCTATCAATATGAAGTTCTGTTAAGGTCTTGATCTTGCCCAAGTCTTCAGACAGTTTGTCGACTTTTAAGCACCCCGTTAGATTCAAAACTTGAAGAGCATCCATTTCCACTCTACTTGGAAAATTCTGCAGCCGTTCGCAGTCTCTTAGATTTAATACAACAAGCCTCTTGAGTATTCCAATCGAGGGATGAACGCTAACCAAATTCACACAACCTTTAAGACTAAGGTTTTCGAGATTTGTAATCTCTGAGAAGTCAGGGGTAGTTGTAAGGTTACAACAGTACCTTAGCTTCATTACTTTCAACCTTCTAAAGCACTAACATCGATAGGAAAAAAAAGAGGATAAGTTATTGGATCATTAGGTATCAAACAGGAAAACATGTGTGTACAAGGAAATACCTTAGGTGTTGTCCAAAAATGTTTAATGTTGCTGTAAGACAGGTCAATGGCCACAATGTTTTCTGGATAGAAATCTGAAGGCAAGTACTTGAAAGGGCCTCCATGCCAATAAAACAAGCTTAGCTCATTGGACAAATAATACAAATTTCCTGAGAAGATCACATTGTGGCCCTTGAGTTCATGTTTCTTCTTATATACTTTTTCCTCTTGATAGATTTTCAGGATCCGCAACTTTTTCATATGTGCAAAATCATTAGCATCTATGTGAACCTTTTGGCTAAATTTCTCTGACGAAAGGACTAGAACTTCAACTTCTTCAGTTATTGGCACCTGGAAAAGCAAGAACATGTAGCTTCATTAGGATATTTTGTTAATACTTAATGTATTAATGCAGAAAAAAAAAAATCATATACCACTACTTACCTTCTTTTCACTCAATACATTGTAAACTTCAGATGAATTCCACAATCTCCTCTGTTTCCCAGTCATGATAGATTCTTCATGAATGATTTCCCTTGCCATTGCTTGAATCAAGTCATGCATTTGAAGTGAATTATTGCTAGAGATCGTGATTAATGACTTATCAACTAGAACTTGCATGTTTGTAACTGCATAAAAGTTACAGCCATCTAGTATGCTTGCTACAAGTTCACTATTTTCTCCGATGAATAAACATGCGATATCAAGTAAGATATTTTGCTGCTGGAGGTTTAGCCCATCGTAACTTAAACGAAGCACACTTTGTATCTTTTCATTCGGATGTACTTTGAGCCTTTCCAGTTCACTTTCCCACTGACCCACAGTTTTGCCATATAAAAAACGGCCCAAAACTTTGAGGGCCAGAGGGTGACCTTGCACATAGTTCACAACTTTCTGAGAAACTTCTTTGAAGCCTGTAGAAGAATCTTTTGTCTTAAAGGCATATGAACCGAAGAGCTGAAGAGATTGATCCTCATCTAAAAATTTAATGTCATGGATTTCATCCACTCCATGAGATCTTAGCAACTGTTTATCTTTACTTGTGAAAATAATCAAACTTCCTGGGCAAAACCAACTAGCTGAACCTGTTAGTGCCTCTAACTGCTCATGATCATCTACATCATCCAAAACAAGCAGGATCGGCTTCGATGACATGCTCTTCTTTATCACCATAATCCCTTGACCGACACTCGATATCTTCAAATCTCTTGTTTTCATGATGTTATCAATAAGTTGCATTTGGACTTGAGTTAGGTCTTGTTGTTTTCGGACATCTTCACAAAAGCAACTTCCTTCAAAGTGGACATATATCAAGTTATAAATAGCTTTGGCAAGGGTTGTCTTTCCTATTCCACTTATACCACAAATACCAAGCATATTAACCTTATGTGACCCAACAAAGCGTGACAAGTTTAATTCGTCAAAATGGAAATCTACGCCAACAAGGTTTTCACCAACATGCAAGGGCCCGTCACATAATTTTTTGAGTATGTCTTTGGAGATGCAATCGATGAACTTATACTCATACCTGTTAACGATAAAGACACAATAAGTAAGAGAAACTACATAGCGTTAAGCTTTAGTAGAGCTACAAGACTAATTACACAAAAACAAGAAATTTACCCATTTGTCATGTCCTGGAGATCCCATCCAGATAAGTTAGCCGCCATGGATAGAGCTTCCCTCCATTTATACACCTCTGTTCTATTTGAAACATCATGTTTGGCAAAAGCACGAGCATAGCTCCCGGTTTGTTTTCTCACGACATGAGGCTTAACATCATAAAAGATTATTTGAACCTCGTGTTTAGGCTCTCCCATTTGCTTGCACTCAAGTATTTTGACAAGTTCCCTCAGACACCATGTTGAAGAAGCGTAATTTTTGGAGAAGACAACTATCAAAAATCTAGATTCTTCAATAGTTTTGTAGAGATGAGGTGATATCTCTTCTCCTTTAGGCAATTCTCTATCATCTCTAAAAGCATGAATCCCTTTTTGCATGAAATCGTTGAACATATGATCCATGAAGCTTTTGCGGATATCTTCACCTCTGAAACTTACAAAGACATCATATTTCCACCGATGAGGAATGGACGTAGTAGCCATTTTCAATAATGAGATCGAGCTGTGTTCACAAGTAAAGAAATTCAGAAAGAGTGGGCATTATGATAACAAAGATAGTGATTTTGAAGTTATGAAAATGAAGTTGAACTACAAATGGCATTTCATCAACAATTCGGTTCACTAAAAACATGACTCTGTTTCATATTTTTGACGTTTTAGACTTTTATCCCCTAGAGATATTAAAAAGTACGAATGTAAGGCATAGACACGTTTCTAATTTTAAGTAAAAAATGGAAAAAGTTAAACATATATGCATACGAGTGATAATACCTTAGGCTATATTATAAATTGTTGGGTTATTGTTATTCAGATAGTATGATCAAATCTCCTAATCACTTCTAACGATTTAGAATAATAAAATAACCACACAAGATCTTTCTAAAATTATAAAAAGTTATTAACTTATAAGATGGCCAAATACAAAATGAACAATATAAAAAGTTAAATGACTTGCATATTGGATCGCTAATGAGACAATATCAAAAGTAATTGGAGCATAAGAGGAAGACTTACAGTTTAGCAATTGGATGAAATTAGTCTTTGAGACTGAAGTTTGGGTGAATAAATGACTGGAAAATGAAATGAACAAAGAGTAAAGCAACTGGGTTGACTCCAAAGTCAATTTTACATGTCCAAATTGCACTTTTAGTCCTTTGGTTTTTTATAATATGTAATTTCTTGTATTAGGTTGTATGTCATATCCTACTATATTATAAAAGAGGAATGCCTTCTAATTTTAGCATGCTTAATTTTAAGCCTTACAAATTAATAAGCTTAAAGTACAAGTGATGAAAATATAATTAGACATTTACAAGTTAATAAGCTTAAAGTACACACCAATTTTTCCCTCATTTAATTCTAACATACCATTAATACTAACATTAAATATAATAAATAAAACATTATGTACATTAAATACAATTAATTAACCGGTCAATAAATACAATTAATGCACTTATTAAAACACCCCTTACATAAGAAATACAAATTATCAAGCATATTGTACAACCAACTTAAACACAATTCCTACATTAAATGTCACTAATACAAATAATAAAGCACATTATACAAATATTCAAGTCCGAACGGGCAACGGGTCAAATGGGCTCGAGCCCGAACGGGCATGGGCCAAACGGGCTCGAGCCTGAACGGACACGAGCCAACGGGCTCGAGCCCGAACGGACACGAGCTAAACGAAATTTTGATATCCGTAAATTTATTGTCAAAAAGAACATAATAAACTAAAATTACACGATTCACCGGAAAATTTTAATTTAGGGTACCCGCCGCTGCAACGCGCGGGTACCCTGCTAGTTTTAAATAACCATTTTACGTTTTACCTTTATTTTTTGTAGTCACTCTTTTGACAACAAAGGGTAAAATGGAATACACCAAAGTGACGAAATTCAAAAGTTTAGGGTTACAATGGAACTTTTTTGTTCAGTGATTAAAGTTGAAAAGTTTGACAAGTTTGATGCATTTTGAAGTAATTACCCATTTCACTTATTCATGTCTAATATGTGTTACGTTGGTCACAGTGGTGACACGTATTGCATCATCTTCCTGGCTACCACATCAGCTTTCTCTCTCCAGCAAACAGACACAACCCAAGTGTCACCGTAGTGACCCATATTAATAATAAAGATACCCACATTAAATTGGAACGTTTTGTTTGTTCAAACTCGGTCGAGTTTACAACCGATGGCCAAAAATTTTGATCGGTGATCGATATTCCAAACAACCCTCACAGTGGCCTCGACCTATTTGCAAATCGGTCGTCAAAGACCCTCAACCGATTAAAACCGGCCCTATGTGCACAGCGTTACACAAGTGCTAATCATATTACTTAAACACTCGATCAGCTCGGCGTTAGTTTTAAAAGTTCCCCAAAATGAGACTAGTGGTAGCAAATCTTCAATCTTTAAGTTCTAACCACAAAATGTCCAAACACATCCTCTCCTAATTAAGTTGACACAACAAATATTTGCTTGAGATTAGATTTGTTTCTCTTCCAAACCGCCAAGTTGGCCTCATAATGCAGAGTGGAAATAGTTGCTTACATACCCGTATCTTTCAAAAGGGAGATGATTTGCACACTTCATAAAATTATTGGGACACTCCTATTTAGTGTGTTTGGACATTTATACCCTCACAGTTACCTTTATATTTTTACCCATTTGAGGTTATAAATGTTAAAACACACTAAATTGTAGTGTCCCAATCAATTTGGAGAGTGTTCAAATCACCTCCCCTTTCAAAATCTCAAGTATTTCAAAGCTAAACTGACGAGAAACTAGTAGGTTCGAGAAGATAGAAAACAAAGAAGAAAAACAAAACCCTTACTAAACTCATTATCAACAACCTTAATTAAGTGTCATGTAACTCAAATGAATTCAATTATTTAGCTTCGAGAAGATATAGAAAAAAAATGTACAAAGTTCAGCATTGTTGATCGATCATTTTATGTATATGTGGCAAAACGGGCGTGCCAGGTGAGCACGGGCCACGGTTCAAATGGGCTCGGCCTAAATGGGCGCGGGCACGGGCTTAAACGAGCTCATGTTATACGAATTGCTTTAAAAAAATACCCCAAATAACGAAATAAATTTCTCAAACGTAACAACTCATTTATATTTAAAAAATTGAATATATTACCCATAAGTTTTTTTTTTTTAAAACAATTGTATTGTTCTTCAACTGAGAGTAAAACATGTGCCCGTTAATGCCCACTTAACTTTAAGGGTTAATTCCATATATACCCAATTTAAACTCTTAAATGCCATATTTACCCACCTAAATGTTATAATGACAAATATATCCAATTCAAGCATCACATTTGTCATATTTGCCCAATTTCATTATAAACTCAATTAATTGTAAACTTATATTCTTGAATTCCTGTTATACCCTTAGGGCTTTGGCAATGCATGCGGGGAGGCACGGCACGGCACCCTCACCGCACGGGAACACCGCCGCCGGTGCCTCCTTGCCGCACGGGAGAGTGGGTTTGCGGTAAACTTTACCGTATGAAAAAAGAGACGTTGGGCATAAATGTTGTGAACGTTGGGGTGCTTTAATGGTACTAACGGATCTATTTTGTTTCCTATATATTGAGGCTCCCAATTTGAAATGAGTGCAAAAAAAAAAAAAAAAAAAAAAAAAAAAAAAAAAAAAATGAAAGCAAGAAAAACTAGAGATCCGAGAAAAAATGTTCATGGATCAAGAGGTGGATTGAGAGGCGCAATTCGTCCTCAAGTTCAATCACAAACCGGTCACGAATCTTCTTCACAACCCGGTTACCCCCCACAAATGTACCCGCAATCACAACCCGGTCACGATTCATCTTCTTCACAACCTTACTACCCAAAAATGTACCCGCAATCTCCACCACTTTTCTACACCCAACAACCCCTTCCACAACTTCCTACAAACTTTGAGCCGTTTGATTATCAATATACCCAACAACCCCCCACCGCAAAGGCCTAGTAACTTTGACCCGTATGAGCCACGCTATAAGCAACAAAAAAGTTGTGAGCAGGTTAGTGAACCGTTACCCATTGACGACGATTACGAAGATGACGAATATTTCGACAATGTTGATGTGGTACCCGAGACACAACCAATTAATGAAGCCGAACAAGCCGATGAGGTCGAAATGATCGAAGAGGAGCCGCAGCCTAAAAGTACAAAAAAACCAAGTAAGATTTGGACGCCCAATGAGGAGGAGGCGTTAGCCAAGTCTTGGTTTAAAATTTTGGTGGACAAAGATGTTGGTGACCGTCAAACAAAGCTAGGATTTTGGAAGCGAGTTCTAAATCATTTTGCAACCCTTGTCCCGAGAACCGAACGCACTCATCATCAATTGAGCTCGAAATGGACTCCTATGCATCGAATGATCGGTGCGTTCAACGGTTACTACATACAAGCGGTATATTTTTTTACATTTATATACTTGTTTTTTTTTTGTTTCGTATATACTTTTTTTTTTGTTTCATATATACATGTTTTTTTTTTCATATATACATGTTTTTTTTGTTTCATATATACATGTTTTTTTTTGTTTCATATATACATGTTTTTTTTTAGAACCGTTTGAGAGATAGTGGATGCAACGATATTCAAGTTTATGAGAGAGCCCAACTCGTTTGAGAGATAGTTGTCACTCAACATTGTTTGGGTTTAGAGAGGAGTCATACCATACTTGTCATTTTCAATCCCAAGTGTTATTCCGCAAACACTTGGGTATAATTCTTTTGATTAACTTCTAATAATAATTAAACGTTGAAAAATGGTGTCTCTTATCTTTACGTTTTATTTGTTGTTAATCATTTTTACATCTTTGTTAAAAGTCATGGAACTTGGTTAGTTTAACTCGTTAGTTAATTTTAACCTAGTAAACGGGACCAACAAAAAGACCTTGAATTAGCAGATAGGAAAGGGGTCACATTTATATCTGATGGACACAAGGGACTTTACCATGCTGTTAAGAGAGTGGTCCCATTGGTAGAACATATGTTATGTGCTAGGCATATTTATGCCAATTTTTCAAAGGTCTACCCTGGTGTTCTATTTAGACAACTGTTTTGGCAAGCATCAAAGTCTGCTAATCATCAGAGATTCTTAAATACAATGGAAGAAATCAAGAATGCAAGTGAAGCAGCTTATCAGTATTTGATGGATAAAGATCCATGGACATGGTCAAGATCATACTTCAAAGAAGGTATAGTCTTTATATTTGTTGTAGCTTATTTGAATAATTACATGACCTGAACTAACTTATTATTTGTAATGTGTTTGACAGGAATGGATTGGGGTGCCGTTGAAAATGGTCTTAGTGAATCTTTCAATTCTCATATAAAGAATGCAAGGAGAAAACCAATAGTTGGAATGCTTGAAGACATCAGATCCTATGTGATGACTAGGAATTACACTCTCATGAAGGAATGTGAAGGCTGGAAAAGTGATATTTGCCCTAACATCATCAAGGTTTTGGACTTGAATAAGAAGATTCAAAGGTAAATACTTATCAATTTGTATCCTGATATATTAGTACAACCCGCATAAACAAAACTAACAGCAGCAACCAAAGTATGCTACTAGCAGAAACCAAAGTATGCTACCAGCAGAAACAAAACTAACAGCAGCAACCAAAGTATGCTACCAGCAGAAACCAATAATACTCTAACAGCAGCAATGTACTATTACAATTTAATAATTCCTAACACTTTATGCTAACTTGTAATATACTAACAGGAAATGGAGTTTGAATCCAAGTGGATGGCATCAGTTTGAAGTAAGGCAAGGGAATCTTGAAGCCTATAGTGTGGACTTAGAAAAGACGGAGTGCACTTGTAGGCAATGGCAGTTAACTGGCATACCATGCTCTCATGCAATCACAGCCATGTACTTCATTGGCAAGCAGCCAGAAGAGTATGTGAGCAACTCATTCAAGGTAAGCACATACAAAAGTATCTATAAGTTTAATATTTTGCCAGTTGGTGGTATAGATATGTGAAAAAAAAAACATGTGCCCATGAAATCCCCATTAGAAAGAAGGATGCTAGGTAGACCCACATTGAATAGGACAAAGGATAAGTCAGAATTGAAAAATAATAAACATGTAGCTAGGCCTCCAAGAACAATGACATGTCAAAACTGTGGTGAAATGGGTCATAACAAAAAGGGGTGTACTAAACCTAAGGAAACATGTGAACCATCAACACAAACACCTAATCAACAAGGTCAACCAGCAACACAAACACCTAATCAACAAGGTCAACCATTAACACAAACACCTAATCCACCCAAAAAGAAGGGCAGACCTATGGTTAATGACCCAGTCAATTCTAGAACCCTAAGTTGTAGTAGAAAGAAAAAATTGGTGACTGCTATAGGTGGTATATGGATGGGAGGAACAAGTGCAGGGGGTAGCAGTGGAAGGGGAAGGGGAAGGGGAAGTGGTAGTGGTAGTGGATCAAACAGGGGAAGGGGAAGAGGAAGGGGAAGTGCTAGTGTATCAAACAGGGTAAGTTTCATGTTCTTTTTTTAATTTTTTTGTCACTATCTTTTCATTTATGTATATTATAATTAACACGCCAATTTTACAGAGTGTTCAATACATGCTCTTTGTTGATGATGACTTGGTTGATGTACAACTTCAGCAAGAAGTTGATACAAGGGCAAATAACCAATCAAGTGTTAATGATGAACCTGCTTTTGAGGACAATGCTTTGGTTGATGTACAACTTGGTCAAGCAAATACAGAATATATGAATGTTGATGCAGTTAAACAAGTGGATACCATTAAAGATACAGCTGCAAATACAGGTACACCAACAAATGTTGTTGATGCCAATACAGATACACCTGCAAATGTTGTTCCTGCCAATGAGGATGAAACAAGGCTAAAAAGGAGGTATGATGAATTCTGGAAAGGTCAATATAATGCAGGATACAGGCCCCCTAGAAGGACTTCTCAAAGATTAACAATGAACAATTATAATAGGAAAATCAATCAGGATTATGAAGGTTTAGGACTCGCACCAGATGAAGCATTTAAATAAAAATATTTTAGGTCAAAGTTGAGAAAGAAATACTTCAAAATGTCAAATTGGACATTTAATGTGGGGCCGATGGAGAAATAAAATGAGGGTCTCAAAAAGTCAAAACAGTTCAAATAAGAGAGTATTTTGATGTGTGAATGTGAAAACTGAAATGATGATTAAAAAAAAACAAAAAAAAAACGGTTTGGTTGGATCGAAATGTAAAATAAAAATGGAGCAACTAGCTGAATCAACAACTTCCTTCCTTTCAATTTGACACGCGATCGATCGATCCATCCATATTTATTTATTTACACTAATTTGTTTATTTATTTATTTATTTTTTATTTATATTTCTTTTTATGAAGAACACCTAAAATCACAACATGATACTAAAAAAGCCCTAATTCAACAAAAATAGGTCAATTAGAACCGAATTGAAAAAATCAAACCGGCAGATGTATGTAAATTGAGATTTGGAATCGATTTGTCGGTTTAGATTTTCAAAATAGGGAAGAAATGAGCTTGAAATGAAGGTTTTACATGAAAAAATGGAGTGGGATAGTGGCGGGAAGGTTTGTTAGTCGGTTTACCATTTAATTTTACTTAGTATGTATTTCCATAATTTTTTTTTTTGCAAGCGAATAAACGAACAAACATTAACTTGAAATGCATGTTAATTGTTAAAGATGATTATATATTCTAATGAATAAACTCAGGTTCATTGTTGTTGGGCAAAACTTTTTATTTTTTAAGTATGCTAGTTCTTTCGTGGCAAGTACCATACGTGTTCTCCACAAATTATGCACTAAAATGACGTCCTTGGTAAAATTAGTGATAGTTGCTAGTAGAGTAATATTTAAAAATAGTTGTTCGTTTTATAAAAATAGTTGTTAATGTAGTTGTATGTATAATTATAAGTGTAAAATGACAAAAAAAATTAAACAGTAACACTATGTTTCTTCAAGAAACATTTGAAAAATAGCTTTTACAAAACATATACGCTCATTGTCAAATGAGTTTCTAATTCAAAACCCTAGCTAAACCCTTGTCGGTTAACGCTTTTGTCCTTGCCAAACATACCTTATCGTCAATTGTTTAGTAACATTATCAAAAATTCGTTGTTTTTTTTTTTTTTTTTAATTATTTTTTTCCTATGAAAAATTAACCTTGTTAGCCTGATGTTGTTAATTGTTTGGCATCGTAACGAATTATATATTGGTCGAACAATCGAATAATCCATAGACTAACCAAGGAATCAGTCCTGGTTGCAATCTGCTTGTAAAAGGTATATAGAAATGCAAAATTTATTTATTCATCATATCATTAAAATATATATATATATATATATATATATATATATATATATATATATATATATATATATATATATATATATATAGTTTTCTTCTAAAAGTCTAATCCAATGATATTATTCCCCCATCCCTCTCTACAACAAATTTCAAAAAGAAAAAAAACATGATCGATCAACTCGAAAATCAAACGTTTTACATGGAAGTAGGACCGAGAGTAGCTCCAACACCTGCAGGACCGGGAGCAGCTCCAACGCCTGAAGGAGCGGGAGCACCAACAAGGTTTTCACTTCCTACGGGTCCAGCGGCAGCACCAGAGCTCAAAAGCTCGATCATGGCACGGTGAGGGTTTGTTCGTTGCTTCTCACATAAATCCGGCAAGTATACACCTATAAATAAAATGTTGAAATGTCAATAATACTCATGCCATAATACTCCCCACTCTTTCAAAAATCACCTTACCCTCAAGGTGATACGATGAATATGCCGATTGAGAGTCCGCTAATTCCTCGCTTAAATTCAAATTTATTTCATCCAAATGACTATCAAATTCACCACCTCCATCATTAAGTATCGATATCACTCTATTCAACTCATCCTCGCCAACCTTAAGTGCTTCGCCACCACCCACAACCACTTCAACTCTAATATACTCATCAGCATTCAATGACCCTTCAGCCTTAGGTGAAGCAAATTCACCCTCTAATGGTAGAATGACATCTATTTTCTTTTCAACGATGTGCTCTTTCTCTTCCTTTGTAACTGTCTCAAAATGAACCTCGGTGATACAAGCTTTGAAGAAATATTCTCCCAAAGTTAAAGGATTGTACCTCAAAAATTCTCAAATATCTAGGTTAGCAAAGCGTGTTTCCGTCGCACGGGTCAATGAAAAAGCTTCGTCTAGAGTTTTGGGATTTGATCGTAATAGTAAACATTGTAGATCTAGTTTAAGTCCAGAGATATAACACGATGTAAGTAAAGATTCAGAGATCCTTATTACTCGATTTGCATGTACCACAAACTCACTCTCATATTCGGCCACCGTACTCATTTGCAAGAGCTTAGAGAGTGCGTATTCCGCATCCTGATCGCTGCCACATGATGCCATGAATAATACTCAATCAATTAATAACTCAATTTTTTTTTATGAATAGTACCCCGCGATGAACAATACCCGATGAACAGTGACTTTTTTTTTAAACCCTAATCGTAAGCCCTCTCAATAAAAGCACCAATTGATACGACCTATTAAGGGTGTATCGGGATAGGGCACCACTTCAAGTGTGTGTTGGCTCCGTCAGAAAATAAAAGGAAAGAAATAGAGATTTGTTTATCAAACTTTGATTGATTTATTCATAATAATAATAATGATTTTGTATATATAACCGAATAACGCTAGCTTGTAAAACAAGACAAACACAAAGACATACAATTTTCTAATACGACACAAAAACATATTCTAAATAAATATAAGGGTGCGTTTGGTATGCTGGGAGGAATGACAATGGGTATGAGTTTGATAGTACTCAACTATGAAAGTTCCATTCCCCACTCTCTAGCCATATATGGAGTATGGAAAATAATAGACTTTCATAGTGATAGTTGTGGGCCCAGACACCCTAAACAAACACCAACTATCACTTTCATAGTGATAGTTGATTCCCAGGAATGGGTACCAAACGCACCCTAAGATCAGCTAGGTATCATCAGCTTATTTTCATACTAACATTAAAAAATTGATCCAAAGATATCATTTCTCTAATGCTCGGCCCCGCATGAGAACCATCCATGTAATTTACAAAAAAGTCAGACCTCATAAGCACAAGCCAACAAAAATAAGTCAAAAGACCGGCTTTAAAGTCAAACAAAATAGACAGACAAAGCATTAATCGACATCATAAAATTACGTAAGTAATTTTTTTTTTTTTTTGTTACTGTAATTGTTAGGTTTATAGACTTGAAATTGAAATTTTATTTCTAAACTGTAATTTGTGATCATGCTATTATTTGAACAAATGGTACATTATTTGTAAACTGATATTGTTCAATTTGATTAATTTTTTTTTATTTCATCTACATAATAGTAATAATACTGATCTATAGAGAGCGCCTGAAATTTTGTTATGCGCCCAATATTATTTGAAGAAATATTAATCGAATCATTTGTAAAGTGTGTTTGGAACTGCTTATTAAAACTATCATTAGCGTGCATTCTGATAGACTCGATAAGCAGTTTTGAAGGTGTTCAACTTGTCTCAGGCAATGTTGATATAATTACTAAGTTTATGTACAATTGTTGACAGTTGGCTATATTCCAGTTTTTGAACAAAATCCATATCCAACAAGTTCCAACTACCTTGACAAAACTTGTACAAATTAAACGGTTTTTGTGTACCTCAATGGAGTATCCCAAACGGTTTTCGTCTTCTGTACCACCAACAAGAGGATGGACACATGATGTATTTTTAAGCTTCAGAGGCGAAGACACTCGTAATAATTTTGTAGATCATCTTTATTCGGCTCTAATTCAAAAAGGAATAAATGTGTTCAAAGACGACAAGATCCTCCGTGGAGGGAATTCTGTCTCAACAGAGCTTCTGAAAGCCATTGATGAATCGAGGTTTGCTGTGGTTGTATTTTCTAAAAATTATGCCAATTCTCCGTGGTGTTTGAATGAGCTGGCCAAAATTATGGAATGCCAACATCAGATGGGACAAAAAGTGTTACCGGTGTTCTATCATGTTGATCCATCGGACGTGCGTGGACAGAAAAGAGACTTTGCAACGGCGTTTGAGGAACACGAGGAGAAGTTTAGTTCAGAGATGGATAAAGTGAACAAATGGAGGAAAGCTTTAGCTGGAGCCTCAGATTTATGTGGCTATCACATTTCTGCAGTCTGTGGGTTAGTTTTCCTACAACTATTGCTTTACTTCATTCAATTTCCTTGTCAAAAGCTGACTAGAGTCTAAATCTCTATATCATTGATGCTTTCATGAAAAAGTTTGCGTGTATAGAATTTTTACAAAATGCACAAACACACATATGCTTCAACATGTATAGGTTTGTTAAGGGCGAAATTTTCTGGGCATTTCAGTCGCCAAATATACATTTTCATTGGTTAACATTTTCATTTACACATTCAAATATTGATGTCCAATCAGGACAAGTTTCTTTACATCGACTTCGACTATAATGTCCATCACTAATTGGGTAGAACTTGAGAAATTTAGATAGGTCAGAACCCATCTTTATTCCCCCCCCCCCCCCCCCCCCCCCCCCCCCCCCCTTCTTCCCAGAAAATGGAGAGATGAATTGATGTATCCGGCGTCAGGACTGACGGGGCTCGAACCTGCAGCTTCTACCTTCACGCCTTGACAGAGCGATGCTCAACTTGTATATAATACATGACTATTATGAATGCCTATTACTCCATTATCTTTTTCCTTATCTTTGAGAAAATTAATTATTTTTGGCAATTTAGTTATTGTTTTGGCAAGTCACTGATTTTTCGTTTTCTAAAAGCCTTTCCTCTTCTCTTGTGCATGTCATAGTTAGAAATACATTTAAATTAGAAACTTAGAGAAAATGTTTATAAGAAACTTCGAGAATATTATTATTAGAAACATCAGTTAAAAGCTTAGATACACACTGTATTACAAATAGGGTGAAGTCCATAAATATGTGACATACCAAATCTAGTATCCCGATGTAGGTAACGTACCCCATGTTGTTCCAAGCAATGCATTTTCAAAATAATTCACATATAGATAGTCATTTTTATCTTCATCTTCCCCGGCGACCAAACCCAGATTCCTGTCAACTTTTTTTTTTCCCCACGGCCGACCCTATTAACTGTTATATATACTTGAATGTGGTCAAAGGAATTAAAGGAGCAAATGTATTGCTACTCCACAATCCCATTAACTGTTGTGTTTGTAACGATTTAGGCAAAAAAAAAAAAAAAAAAAAAAAAAAAAAAAAAAAAAAGGTGACCGGAATCTGGGTTTGGTCACCGTAAAAGATGAAGATGGTCGCCGGAGAAGATGAAGATAAAATAGACTACCTATATGTGAATTATTTTGAATGTGCATCGCTTGCACTGGAACAATATGGGGTACGTTACCTATATTGACTCTAAACTTGGTATGTTGCGTATTTTTGGACTTCACCCTTACAAATATTAACAATACATTACATATTAATAAAGAAATAATGCATTTTTAATGACGGCTTATTGGACCCTTTCACATTGCTGGTCGTTCTCTAGGTCCTTAATCCCATCTTGTTATCACCCTGTGTAATTATGTTTATCACTTTATCTAGTTCCATTGGAAGCCTTGGAGCAACCTTGCATGTACTCCTTTGTGATTGGAAGATCATCAATTTACATCACACATGAAAGCAACTTTTGATACATTGCATGAGAAATGTTTTGTAAACATAGACCTCCCTAGCCGTTACACGAATTAGTAGCCTCGCTTATGTAGTGACCTTTGATGCTTTTTAATTAATAACACAACCTACTTTGGTTGTTGTAGTTCAAAATTGCGTAAACAAAGTTGACTTTAATATAGATCGTGTAAAATTTTTTACTTCAACACTTTGAATTACAGTTAAGTTGCTAAAATTGCTCTTATGTTTGTAGGGGTGAAGCTGCATTTATCAGCAAGATTGTTCAAGAGATCTTAGGTGGTATACCACCACGTGGTTTGGAGAAGAATCTAATTGGTATAGACTCTCACATGCACACATTAAATTCATTATTGAACATGGAAGCAACAAAAGATGTGCGCATTATAGGGATATATGGAATGGGAGGGATCGGTAAAACAACTATTGCCCGAGCGTTGTTTAGAAGAATTTCTTATAACTTCGAGTGTAACACCCCGCCTTACGCTGACCACAATATTGTCCGCTTTGCCCGCAGGCTCACGGCTTTGTTTTTGTGGCCTCATTTGAAGACTTCCCGGCAGGTCACCCATACCAGTGCTACCCTCATATGAGCACGCTTAACTGCCAGTTCCTAAGAACCCCACACGCAGTAGACCACAAAACGCGTTGTGTCATTGTAAGGCGAATGTTATCTTATGAACCCAGCATCTCTCCAGGCCACAGCCGATGTGGGATTTGTCTAGGGTGTTACAATCACCCCCCCTTAGGGACTCATCGTCCTCGATGAGGTTTGCCCCACCATCCCGAACGGCTCAGGAGTGGCTCTGATACCACTTGTAACACCCCGCCTTACGCTGACCACAATATTGTCCGCTTTGCCCGCAGGCTCACGGCTTTGTTTTTGTGGCCTCATTTGAAGACTTCCCGGCAGGTCACCCATACCAGTGCTACCCTCACATGAGCACGCTTAACTGCCAGTTCCTAAGAACCCCACACGCAGTAGACCACAAAACGCGTTGTGTCATTGTAAGGCGAATGTTATCTTATGAACCCAGCATCTCTCCAGGCCACAGCCGATGTGGGATTTGCCTAGGGTGTTACATCGAGGGTAGTAGCTTCGTTAAGGACATTAAAGAAAATAGTTCCTCTAAACGTGATATATGTGCCATACAAGAAAAGATTCTAAGAGATATTCTAATGATGCAACACGGCTTCATGATCCAAGATCCTGAGTACGGAGCCGACATGATACAAGAAAGATTGTGCAATAAGAAGGTTCTTCTTGTTCTTGATGACGTGGATGATGTCAAGCAATTAGAGTTCCTAGGTGCAAATCATGAGTGCTTGGGTCCTGGCAGTAGAATCATTATAACTACTAGAGATGAGCATTTGTTATTAGATGCAAATGACAAGTATAAACCTGCTCTTTTATGTATGGATCAAGCTGTCGAGCTCTTTAGTAGGCATGCTTTTCGAAAAAGTTGTCCTCCAGATGAGTACAAAGAGGTGACAAATCGTGCGATACACTATAGTGGTCGTCTTCCTTTAGCCTTGAAAGTTTTAGGTGCATTCTTTCGTGGAAGACGAGCAGTTGTATGGGGAAGTGCTTTAGATAGACTAGCCAAAACACCAAATAGTGAGATTTTTAAGACACTAAAGTTAAGTTTCGATGATTTAAATGTCCTTGAGCAAAAAATATTCCTAGATATTGCATGTTTCTTTAAGGGCAAAAAGTTGAAAGATGTGACTAGAATTCTAGATTGTTTTGGCTTTCACCCGGAGATAGGGATTAGTTCACTTATCGAAAAATCTCTTATAGTCGTTTTAAACGAAAGGCTACATATGCACGATCTCTTGCAAGAAATGGGTTGGCAAATAATTCGTGAGTGCGCCCCGAATAGCAGACTATGGCAAATTGATGTATTATATGATTTCATCAAGAAGAACAAGGTAATAAACTTTGTTAGATATGTTAGTTTTTAACTTTTTATACGGGTGAAGGCTGAGGATTGCCAACTTACTTTTTCAAATTAACAGGAATGAATAGCCTACTTTCACAATTTGTCAATATGAATAACTTACTCTTATCTATTATATCAAACTATCAATATGAATAACTTTGCTGATGTGGGAGGGATATTTTTTGTAATTTTGTTGGTGGTGCCACTTTAGCGAAGGTATTCATATTGATACAGTAAATAAGAGTACCTTATTCATATTGATAATCGTGAAAGTAGGTTATTCATCTCTGTATATTTGAAAACGTAAGTTGGCAGTCCCAGCCTTCACCTTATATAATGAGCATACTACTAAGCTAAGTTGTTTTCTTTGTTGCAGGAACTAAACGTAATTGAAGCCATTGTGGTGCCAAGGCAATGCAATATTCTGGATCAGGAGGAGCAGGGTTTGGGTTTGGGCTTTAGTGCTAATGTTTTTAAAAGCATGAAGAATCTTCGGCTGCTTGATGTTCACCACCATTTTACTTCTGGTGAACCCACTTCTCTCCCTGACGAGTTACAATGGCTTTGCTGGGTGCACTACCCTTTTTCTTCTCTGCCAGTAGCATCAAACATGCACAAGCTTGTTGGGCTTGAAATAAAGTATGGAAATATTAGACATTTATGGATGGGACAAAAGGTATTATGTAGATGAATCCAATTTCTCAACAACAAATTAAATTATGACTTTGGGTGCCACGATATGTACATCGACAAGTCAACTACTTAGTTTTATTTGTATGCAATTTTAAGTAACCTTTATTATAACTATATTTATTTTTATTTTGTTGACAGATTATGCTGAGCTTGAAACTCGTCCACCTTAAAAATCTGGACTGCTTAATAGAATTTCCAGATGTCTCAATGGCGCCAAATATCGAGAGGTTGATTTTGGCTCGTTGTAAAAATTTGGTAGTGGTTCATGAGTCTCTTGGAAATCTCAAAAGGCTTGCTTTTTTGGAAATTAATTCTTGCGAGAAGTTGACGTATCTCCCATACAGATTTGAGATGGAATCCTTGGAGATCCTAATTATATATGCCTGCAGGTCTCTTGAAATATTACCGGAATTTTCGCCATGTATGGTTAAGCTATCTCAAATTATTTTTAGCTGTTGTTTTTCAATAGAAGAACTACCGTCATCCATTATGTATCTCTCTAATTTAAGATTCTTGAATCTCACACTTTGTGACAGTCTTGAGAAAATTCCAAAGTCTATTTTTGAGTTCAAGTATCTCAAAAGCCTTAGTCTTTATGGTTGCCCAAAACTACAGGAATTGCCAGATGTAATTGGAAGCTTGCAAAATTTACAAGTGCTCCACCTAGGAGGAGTAGATTCTGTCAATTTTCCTGTTTTGCCAAATTTGAGTTCCTTGAGGAAGTTAAATCTTTGTTATAGACAGATAAAAGAAGAAGACTTCCCCACAGATCTTCATGGATTATTTGCCTTGGAAGAATTAAATTTAAGTCAAAACGCGAAATTAATCCAGTTACCTACAAGTATCTCCCACCTTTCGCGCCTTAAAGAACTGAACTTGTATAACTGTTGCCAACTTCAAAATTTACTTGGGCTCCCATCAGGCATACAAGTATTGAAAGCAAGCAATTGCAGCTCCTTGGAAAGTATTGAAGGTCTATCAAAAGAGTACGAGTGCTTATATAAGATATGGCTCGATGGTTGTCCGAAACTCCTAGAGAATCCAGAGAATGAACAGTGCCTTGATAACTTGCTGAGTAAATCATTCCTTAAGGTCACTTATCCATCTCTCTTATATCTCAAGTTATAATATTTATAAACTCGGCCAACATTCTGAGTATGAATAAAAAAAATACTCGTATGCCTACACAACATCTATTTATTTAAATGTGACCATCAAGTTTGATGTTTCTTGTTGAATACAGAAATGTGCTGCTGTAGACGGTTGTTTGAGTATCGTTATTCCTGGATACACTCCAGGCTGGTTCAAAGAGCAAAATGGAAACAAAACTTCATTGAAGTTACCTCCAAAATGGCAAACCCAGATCTTGGGGTTTGCTACATGGGGTGTATATGAGCAGTCAGATTTAGTGAACTATAATTTTCCATGCATCTCATTCAGATTTGAAAGTGATGGAAAGTTTGTTACTGATTTGGGAGCTGATTGTATTAATGCATCTTCAGCAGATGAGAATGGGAACATGTGGATTAACTATATACCATTCAGTTTGTTTAAGCATGATCACAATGATGACGATGATGGCCCATGTTATGTTGATGATGAATTATCGGATCATGATTTTGCTTATGAAGATGATGATGATGGTATTCAAGGTGAAGATTGGTCTCATATTATTGAAAGTAATCTTATTGTCGACGTATCATGTGGTTATCTTTGTGAAAAAGCTGTAAGATGTGGAGCACATGTTGTGTACAAAGAAAATGTGGAATCAACCCAACAAATTGAACCATCTCTTTCCTCTTATTATTGGAAGTGGGAGCTCTCACATTCCTCTCAAAATGTAATCAAGTGTACCTCGTTTAACAGCAATTAAGGGTTGTATGAAGGTGATATATGAAATTATTTCAATTGTAAAACCCACACTATATGGTGAGGAATTAAGTTAGGGGTGTGACTTCCAGCTTCAAATCAAAACCTACTAAACAAACAATTTGATTTGTCATCAAAGTATTCCTTTACACCCAAATGGTGTCAAACAAATGCCCTTGTTAGCATTAGAAAAGTGATGGTCATTCTACTTATAGGAATCTTGTATCTTACAATAGATCTTGTAATAGATTAGTTAGCTTAAGTAATGGGCTTAAGGACTTGGACAAGCTAATATGTGTCTAGTTATGATAGGTTAGCCATCAAGATAGTCCAATCCAAGTCCAACTCATCACACGCCCATGAAAGCTTTTTTGCTCTTTGTATTTAAACAAGGGGAGGGAACCCGCCGCGTTGCGGCAGGGGCTTGCGCTACATTTATATAACTGTTGTACTGTATAATTGCGGTAACATTAGAAACAACAAAATTGCAGGTTTTTAAAGGTAACCTGCTTTTCCATAAGCTTCTACTGAATGTTCATACATTTTAGCGGATATTGCTGGAAGTTACATTAAGGAAGAAGGTTACCTTTGAAAATTGAAATAAAGGTAACCTGCTTTTTCACTTAGGAGTACATATATTGGATATGCGTCTACTTACTGTACATGCATTACAATGGATATAACTGCCACTTGTGTTACGGAAGAAGGGTTGATGTCTGGTGTAGGACTATTCGTGTTTTGCCTTCTTCAGCTTTTCGTCAGCCTCTTCGTCATCTGAATCCTTGAATAGTTCCCTTCTAGCTGTAAAATGTTCTCCCTCTTGTGTTGTTTTTTGCTTTTCAGCTGGAGTTGCAAGGTTAGGTCCTCCAATGCATAGCACTTTCTCAGCAGGGCTGCTAGTACCTGGCGGTGGACTTACGGTTCCTGGTATCATTTCTGTAGGTTCTTGTTCTCCAACGACAGTTGAGGAGCTTCCTTCTTCAGGGGGTTCAGTAGTTTGTGTCAACACTGGTGGTGCAGCATCTGTGTCACCGTCTAGGATAAAATTGGGATAACCTCTGTGGCTGCCTTTTCCGAGATGGATCTGAAACCTATGTTTTGTATTTTCTAGGTCTTTGATAATGGGGGGCCATGTGTATGGGTCTCGGTCAGGGACATACGGGAGGACTTCTGTAATATTAGGTACCAAGGAATGAGCTGCTGGGCTATAACATGCAACAACAATACTGCCGGTAACATCTGCAAGTGTTGCTCTGAAACAGTAGCTGCAAAAGGAATAGTAACATAATGGATTATTTTTGTGTCATTCATTTGTTACTGTCATGCTGGTTTACTTGTGTTTGGTTAGCAAGTACCTGTAATTTGGCAGTTGCTGTGTTCCTGGTTCATGGCATTGGCGATGTGGCATATGCTCATCCACTGGGTTGCCGCATGCGCGGCATCGATTAAAATACCATCCCTTAGTTTCATCAATTTTAACTATAACTGCCTCAGTTCTGTGAACTGTTGTTGGTATGTTTGACAAACGCAAGGAATTAGTTTATATGATCATGCATTTTCTTTATATGGCTTTGACATTAAAAGTTTGTAATTATACTGTGGTATTCTGAGGAGTGGCCCCCATGATGATCCCTAACGGCAATAGTTCTGGACGTTTGGGTTCTTCGACTCTTGGCCCTTCTATTGGTGGCAATTGCGTAGGTGGTGCTGAGGTCAGATGTGCATCCTGTGCAGATAGCCATAGTTAAAAAGAACATGTCACATTTACGGTTTACAAATACTCATAGAATGAAAAGGGTATAAACTAAAAGCCGTAAGTGCATTTAAAATGTGTAGTATAAGTGCAACATACGTATGGACGGCTGCTGCCGCTGCCTTTTTAGTACATATTTTAAGCAGCCAAGTTGTATTGGTCAGCGTCCATTTGTCTTTTGCCTTTCTGTTTAGCAATGTCATTAGTAGAGACAGCGGACGGTGGGACACACTGAGAATGTTTGCCGTATCTTTGAGGTTCATTTGGTCCACTAAAGTTATCGGCCACCTCCGGACAAACTGTCCCGCTAAGAAAGTTCAACACGACAGGACCACGATGTACGCCTAAAGAGGGTAACATGGAAAAAATTAAGTGTGAGTTCAGCCTTTGCATTGCTAGTATAGTATAATAAGACGTACAAAAACACTAACCATCAGTTATATTAGGTTGCTCGGGAGGTACATTAAGCTGTGCTATAGTCTCCACATCCCTTACAAATTCGACGCTGCGAATCCTACCAGTGTTGTTATTCGTAGCTGCATTTCAACAAAAAACGGCATTTGGGCTATTGGGCTGCATCATTGGAGTATTTGTAAGAAAGATATAGAAGCAGCAGGCTGCGCTATTGGGCTGCATGATTGGGCTCAATGTAATCTATAATCGGGTTCAAATTATATTACTATTTTATAAAACATTGAACTCTGGTCCTTTGAGAAATGTATAAAAGAGACAATACTCGTTGAATAAATCCTTTTTCGTTTTAACGAATTAAATCTTATACTTTTTTATCTAGGTCCGCTACGGGGCATCTGAATTAGAAACTCGTTTTAACTAATTAAATCCTTTTTTTTTTTTTTTTAATTATGCCATGTGCTTGTTAACATTAATACACCGTATAGTATAAGGTTTTGGATCATAAAATTTAGTTTCACCTAGTTTAAAACCACGGAATGCCGCTTAATTTTACTCGGCATGTATTTGCATAAAAAATTTCGCGAGCGAATAAACAAACAAACATCAACTTGACATACATTTTAAGGATGATTATTCTGATCCATTTTGATGAATAAACTCAAAGTCATTGTTGTTCGGCAAACTTTTTATTTTTTAAATTTGGAGATGGATGACTTTTTGGCTTAATATGGTTTTTAGCTATAGCTATATTTGAAATCTTTTAGGTCCTTTGGAAAAAAGATATAATGTAAACACGACGACCTTCCAATCATTAAATACCTAGGAGAATAAGTCAATGCTACCTCTTTCGTGGCAACTACCATACGTGTTCTCCACAAATGTTACACCAAAATGATGTCCTTGGTAAAATTAGTGATAGTTGTTAGTAGAGTATTGTTCGAATATGGAAGGTTCAATCCTTAGTAGTTCGCTTAGTGGTGCATTAGAGGCTTGTTTTTTAAAAATCTGGAATTATTTTTTAATAACCCATATTAGGTTTTCATCGTAACGATTAACAAACTAATGCAATGTTTTATTTTGACAGTTATACCAAATAACGGTATTCTTAAAGAGTTGCAATGGTTGCTGGTACCCCTTCATGCACTATATATATGGCTGCAAAATCTATCAGGAAGCATCAATCCAAATTCGTCAGATTCAAAATTTATTCTTGATTTGATTTTTGTATCCTCAGAACAGTCGCACTAATTCGAGCGAAATTATGAAACAGTGACACAATGTTTCTTCAAGTAACATTTGAAAAATAGCGTTTACAAAACATATGTGCTCATTGTCAAACGAGTTTCTAATTCAAAACCCTAGCTAAACTCTGACCGGTAAATGCTTTTGTCCTTGCCAAAGATACCTTATCGTTAATTGTTTAGTAACATTATCAAAAAGTACTTTGAGGTGTTTCAACCGATCTATTTGAGGTGTTTCAACCGATCTATTTAACGTTTTTTGTAGTAGTGAGTCAATTTTTGTTTGATTTTCTATGATCAATTTTTGTTTGATTTTCTATTTAACGTTTTTTGTAGTCGAACAATCAAATAATCCATAACCAAGGAAACACGCCTGGTTGCAATCTGCTTGTAAAAGATATACTATAGAAATGCAAAATTTATTTATTCATTATCATATCATAAACAAATTTAAAACAAAAAAAAAGTAAACAAAGATAGTTTTCTTCTAAGCCTAATCCAATGATATTATTACCCATCCCTCTACAACAAATTTCAAAAATCAATAAAAAAAAATGATCGATCAAGTCGAAAATCAAACGGTTTACATGGAAGTGGGACCGGGAGCAGCTCCAACACCTGCAGGAGCGGGAGCACCAACAAGGTTTTCACTTCCTACGGGTCCAGCGGTAGCACCAGAGCTCAAAAGCTTGATCATGGCACGGTGAGGCTTTGTTCGTTGCTTCTCACACAAATCCGGCAAATATATACCTATAAATAAAATGTTGAAATTTCAATAACACGTACATGTTGAAATGTCCCTTGGGATTGTTTCTTTTTTTTCAGATTAAGTGGGTGGACCCCTTTCTGTTAATGTGTCTTAATAGGGAGGAGCACTCTTTGCTTCCTCTCCTCATATAGACCATTTAACATAAAAAGAAACATATTATATGTGTGGCCCCACCACTATCTCCCCATTAAGACTTATTAACATAAAAAAGAAACACCCCCTTAGACAATTGCCATATTGTTTTTAGTCATGTTAAGTGGTTATATATGACCCACTCTGTCTGTTTTTTTTTTAAATGCCATCTTCTCTGTTTTTTTACCCACTTAAATCTTTCAATTCTTTTGGCTTACCAACACTCTGTCTGTTGTTATAAAAAGTACTCTCTTCTCAGTTTTGGGCTTTCACTTCTCTCAATTCTTTTGTCTCATAACCACTCTATCTATTTTTGTTACACAGAATTATACAGATCCTCTCTTCTCTGTTTTTACTCACACTTCTCTCAATTCTTTTATTTCACAGACACTCTATCTATTTTTTCACAGAAAACACACAAATCCTCTCTTCTATGTTTTTCTTACTATCTTTCAATTCTTTTTGCTCCCAATTCACTCTATCTATTTTTCAAGCAATTCTCTTCTCTGTTTTTGGCTCACAAACTCTCTCAATTCTTTTGCTCACCAACACAGTATACATTCTATCTGCTTTTAATGCAATGTCTATATATACTACCTATAATTTAAGAATAAAAGCAAAATACAACTCTATAAAAAGAGAATTCAGTAATCACTAAAACAAAAGATAACAAAGGTCTTTACACAAGGGTATTACTACCCACCCCATCCACCTCTTTCCTAACAATACAATTCTCTTTATTTTCATTCAATTCAACTACATCATCCTCCTTTTCTATCTCTTCAGCTGCACCAACCAGCTCTATTTTGTCTCTATAGTATCTTTTTAAATCTGCATCCCATTCTTTCATATCATCTTCAGTTAATACAAACTTCTTAGCTATCATTTCATCTATCCTTTCCCTATCCTTGTTTGGTGGAACTAACTCCTCCTCATCAATTAAGGATTCTAGTAAGGTAAACCTGTTAGCTCCCATATTATTTTCCTTAGGCATCCCATTTGTATCCATCTCATCTTTTCAGAGTAGAATTTGTTCTCTAAAACCTTACTACTACTCCATTTTTTCTCTATTGAGCCCTCTATTTTCATCAGTTTCCTTATTTCCAACATTCTTAGAACCCTCAACCTCTTTTCTTTTCCCATTAACTTTCTTTTTAATAACACCTACATTTTGCTTCTTCCTGTATTCAACCCTGTTATTATACTGCCTTTATTCAGGCATCTTATTTTGATTATCAACCATTTTAGTATTCTTGTTTACACCATTATTATCATTTCTTATATTCCTCTTAGTATCTCTATCAACTCTCACCTTCCTATTCTGCACTTGTTGGAATCCATCATCATTTTCCTCCTTGACATTTTCCTCTTTATCTTCCTCAGTTCCCTTAGGAACCATCCTAAATTGCTTTCTTCATGTCCAAAAACACAACAATGACCACATTTGGAAGGTTTCCATGCATATTCAACTTTTACAAACTTTGTCATAATAGTACTAGCATCTTTTTTTCAATACACAACCTGAATCGCATCCTTAAGATTCTTTTCAACATTGATTTCAACTAACACTCTAGCATACCCTAGTCTTCCAACCCCTGTCATACACATCTTAGTAGTGATTTCATCCATAATAATAGGCTTGCCAAGTCAACTTGCTAAAGTGCTTATCCCCTTCACACTCCAAGCCTTAAAAGGAACATTTAGCAATTTGATCCAAAACTTTCCTAGGTTCTGATCTATCCAAACATACATCTATACTCCACCTTTGCACAAACATAGGCTTATTATTAACCATCCATGGACCATTACTTATGACCTCACAAATGCCCTATTCATCATGAAATTTGAAAAAGAATACACCTTTATCATTAGTGGTTACATCTTGAAGCCCATATTTGTACTACATCCTTCTTAAATAATATCTAGCCTCATCCAAACCCATGCTACATCCTAAAAATTGACCACAAACAGTCTTATTCCATTTCACACTTCCAAGTTCAACAGTATCCTCATCAAAAACTGCTACTTCATTACCATTCTCAATTAACTCAGTAGGAATCAACAACAGCTTGTTATCAGGTTTGTTAGCATTGATTATGTCTACCATAGTATTCATTCTTCAATCGGTGAACTCAATATCATTGTTTGTTGTCTAATCACTGACAGTATTCTTATCCTTATTGCCAATCATATTAGAACTACCATCAACATTACCACACTTATTATTATCCATCTCACTAATCTTCACAACACTATGCACATTCTTATTAGCACAATTATTCAAATTTTCACAACTATCATTTACCCTAGTACCATTATTCTTAATTTATGGCTCGTTCATTTTCACAACTCCATTCAAATCATTACTACTCCTATCTTCACTTTGTAATCCCCTTCTTTCCCCCATTATTACTCCTATCGTCACCCCTACCTTGTCTTTGATTCTCCCCTGAATCATTATTCCGATCACAATTCCTTTTTGGTAAAGCATGTACAGAATCCCCAAATTTAGCCGGAACCCTAATTTCTCTTTTTGACTACCTCTTTTTAGTTGACATTCATATGGCTATACTAATCAACCAATTCAAGAAATGCTATACTTTTATTATTATTATTATTATTATTATTATTATTATTATTATTATTATTATTATTATTATTATTATTATTATTATTATTATTATTATTATTATTATTATTATTATTATTTTCTTTTGATTTTTATGAAGAAAACCTAAAATCACAACAAGATACTAAAAAAGCTCTAATTCAATAAAAGTATGTCAATCCGAACCAATTTGAAAAAATCAAACAAACAGATGTATGTAAATTGAGATTTGGAATCGATTTGTCGGTTTAGATTTTCAAAATTGGGAAGAAAAGAGCTTGAAATGAAGGTTTTACATGAAAAAATGGAGTGGGATCAGGGACGGAGCCAGGAATTAAGAATAAGGGGGGCTAAAAAAATTTTCTCAAAAGTTAGAGGGGTCATTTGCCTATAGTTGCGTTATATGCTTAAATTTTATAAGGTAAATAGCAAAGCGATTGGGCGTATTGGAGGGGGCCGAGCACCCCCTGGCTCCCCCACTGTCTCCGTCTCTGAGTGGGATAGTGGCGGGAAAGTTTGTTAGGCGGTTTACCACTTAATAAACGCTCCGTATGTATTTGCATAAAAAAATTCGCGAGCGAATAAACAAACAAACATCAGCTTGACATACATGTTAAGGATGATTATTCTGATCCATTTTAATGAATAAACTCAGAGTCATTGTTGTTCGGCAAACTTTTTATTTTTTAAGTTAGATGGATGACTTTTTGGCTTAATATGGTCTTAACCTATAACTATATTTGAAATCTTTTTGGTCCTTTGGAAAAAAGTTATGTAAACACGACGACCTTCCAATCATTAAATACCTTCGAGAAAATGTCAATGCTAGCTCTTTCGTGGCAACTACCATACGTGTTCTCCACAAATGTTACACTAAAATGATGTCCTTGCTAAAATTAGTGATAGTTGTTAGTAGAGTATTGTTCGAATATGGAAGGTTCAATCCTTAGTAGTTCGCTTAGTGGTGCATTAGAGGCTTGTTTTTAAAAAATCTGGAATTATTTTTTAATAACCCAGATTAGGTTTTCATCGTAACGATTAACAAACTAATGCAACGTTTTATTTTGACAGTTATACCAAATAACGGTATTCTTAAAGAGTTGCAATGGTTGCTGGTACCCCTTCATGCACTATATATCTATGTAGTTAATATCGCGATATATCGGCGATATCTTGTCGATATATCGTGTGTCGACCCTAAAACGTATATCGGATCAAAATATCGCCCCAAAATATCGGATCCGATAATATCGGCCAATATCGCCGATATTTTGGAATCGCGATATTTTGGTATCGGCGAGATATTGACTTTTTGACTTTTTCTGGGTTTTTTTTCCAGCCCAACAGCCCAAGTAACTATTAGCCCAATTTAATTAAACTATAACTCACCCAACTTTATACCCTAAATCCCTAATTGAAACATGCGACATTCATAATTCTTTTCTGGGTTTTTTCTTCTTCCTAAATCAACCAGAGTAAGAATTGGTAATTAAATGCTTCTTTTCTTCATTTAGTCAATTTATGCTTAATTAATTACTGATTAGTTGATTACTTGATTAGCTGGTTAGTTGATTACTTGCTTTGTGGTTTCTGAATTGAATAGATAGGTAGTTATTTATAAGTAGTTCAAGTATGGAGGGTCGATCTTCGCATGCTTCCATAACCCCAAATATTAGTGCTAATACTTCATCAGATGCTGGTACTGCTATAAAATGTGCGAGTGAGGATATGGCTTGGGAATGGGGGGTTTTGAAAGATCCCACAAAAAGAGGAACTGTTTGGTGTAGTCTTTGTGCCAAGAGAATGTCGGGAGGGATCACAAGGTTAAAACAACACCTTACTCATACAAAAGGAGATGTAACCGGTTGTCCTAAGGTCACAACAGAAATAACAAAGAGGGTTCTTGCATCAATGCAGGAAAAGGATAAGGTAACAAAGGAAAAAAGGAGAAATTTAGAAATTCTAAGGTCATCAAATACGATAGATTTATCAGAAGACGAAGACGAGGATGTGGATGATGAGGTACAAGTTAAGAGGAAGGAAAGTAAGAAACGAAAGGCCGTAGGTGCTAGTAATGTCCGCGGTCCTCTTGATTCTATACTTAAGAGTGATCATGAAAAAACAAATCAAAGTACGTTGGATAAAAACAATCCAATAAAACAGAAGTTGAAGATGGTTGCCTGGAAAAAATTTGCAACTTGGGCTTATGCGGTTGGGTTACCTTTCAATGCCGTACGTGATGAGAGCTATCAAGATATGATTAATGCTATTGGACGAAGAAGTGAATGCTTTAGACGATGTTGATTCAGATGTTGAACCCGTGGATTGCACATAAATTCTGTTTGTTTTCCGTTAATTTTATGCTATGAAATACTTTTATGATTTTAATTTTAGACAATGTGCTATGTTTCTTGTTTTCTGTTAATTTATGTTAATTTTAGACAATGCGCTATGTTTCCTGTTGGCTGTTTATTCTTTTATGTTAATTTTAGACAATGTGCTATGTTTCCTGTTGGCTGTTTATTCTTTTATGATTTTAATTTTTATATATATAAAATATAATATCCTAGAAATATAAAAACCAATATCTCACCGTGAAAACCGATATTTCAAATATCGTACCTTGAACGATACGAGATTTTTGACCGAGACAACAACCCAGCTATATATATGGCTGCAAAATCTATCAGGAGGCATCAATCCAAATTCTTCAGATTCAAAATTTATTCTTGATTTGATTGTTGTATCCTCAAAACAGTCGCACTAATTCGAGCGAAATTATGAAACAGTGACACAATGTTTCTTCAAGTAACATTTGAAAAATAGCGTTTTCAAAACATATGTGCTCACAGTCAAATGAGTTTCTAATTCAAAACCCTAGCTAAACACTTCTCTCAATTCTTTTATCTCACAGACGCTCTATCTGTTTTTCACACAAAACACACAAATCCTCTCTTCTCTGTTTTTCTTACTATCTCTCAATTCTTTTTGCTCCCAATTCACTCTATCTATTTTTCACGCAATTCTCTTCCATGTTTTTGGCTCACAAACTCTCTCAATTCTTTTGCTCACCAACACACTATACACTCTATCTGTTTTTAATGCAATCTCTATCTATACTACCTATACTTCAAAAATAAAAGCAAAATACAACTCTATAAAAAAAGAATTCAGTAATCACGAAAACAAAAGATAACAATGGGCTTTACACAAGGGTATTACTACCCACCCCATCCACCTCTTTCCTAACAATACAATTCTCTTTATTTTCATTCAATTCAACTACAACATCCTCCTTTTCTATCTCTTCAGCTGCACCAACTAGCTCTATTTTGTCTCTATAGTATCTTTTTAAATCTGCATCCCATTCTTTCATATCATCTTCAGTTAATACCAACTTCTTAGCTATCATTTCATCTATCCTTTCCCTATCCTTGTTTGGTGGAACTAACTCCTCCTCATCAATTAAGGATTCTAGTAAGGTAAACCTGTTAGCTCCCATATTATTTTCCTTAGGCATCCCATTTGTATCCATCTCATCCTTTTTAGAGTAGAATTTGTTCTCTAAAACCTTACTACTACTCCTTTTTTCTCTATTTTCATCAGTTTCTTTATTTCCAACATTCTTTGAACCCTCAACCTATTTTCCTTTCCCGTTTACTTTCTCATTGAGAACACCTACATTTTGTTCTTGTATTTAACCCTGTTATTATACTACCTTTATTCAAGCATCCTATTTTGATTATCAACCATTTTAGTATTCTTATTTACACCATCTCATTTCTCCTGTTGTTCTTAGTATCTCTTTCAACTCTCACCTTCCTATTCTGCACTTGTTTAAATCCATCATCATTTTTCTCCTTGACATTTTCCTCTTTATCTTCCTCAGCTCCCTTAGGAACCATCCTACATTTGCTTTCTTCATCTCCAAAAATACAACAATGACCACATTTGGAAGGTTTCCATGTATATGCAACTTCTACAAACTTTGTCATAATAGTACTAGCATTTTTTTTCCTATACACAACCTTAATCACATCCTTAAAATTCTTTTCAGCATTGATTTCAACTAACACTCTAGCATACCCTAGTCTTCCAACCCCTGTCATACACATCTTAGTAGTGATTTCATCCATAATAATAGGCTTACCAAGACAACTTGCTAAAGTGCGTATCCCCTTCACACTCCAAGCCTCTAAAGCAACATTTAGCAATTTGATCCAAAACTGGTAATTTCCTAGGTTCTGATCTGTCCAAACATACATCTATACTCCACCTTTGCACAAATATAGGCTTATTATTAACCATCCATGGACCATTACTTATGACCTCACAAATGCCCTATTCATCATGAAATTTGAAAAAGAATACACCTTTATCGTTAGTGGTTACATCTTGAAGCCCATATTTGTACTACATCCTTCTTAAATAATATCTAGCCTCATTCAAACCCATGCTACATCCTAAAAATTGACCACAAACAGTCTTATTCCATTTCACACTTCCAAGTTCAACAGTATCCTCATCAAAAACTGCTACTTCGTTACCATTCTCAGTTAACTCAGTAGGAATCAACAACAGCTTGTTATCAGGTTTGTTAGCATTGATTATGTCTACCATAGTATTCATTCTTCAATCGGTGAACTCAATATCATTGTTTGTTGTCTAATCACTGACAGTATTCTTATCCTTATTGCCAATCATATTAGAACTACCATCAACATTACCACACTTATTATTATCCATCTCACTAATCTTCACAGCACTATGCACATCCTTATTAGCACAATTATTCAAATTTTCACAACTATCATTTACCCTAGTACCATTATTCTTAATTTATGGCTCGTTCATTTTCACAACTCCATTCAAATCATTACTACTCCTATCTTCACTTTGTAATCCCCTTCTTTCCCCCATTATTACTCCTATCTTCACCCCTACCTTGTCTTTGATTCTCCCCTGAATCATTATTCCGATCACAATTCCTTTTTGGTAGAGCATGTCCAGAATCCCCAAATTTAGCCGGAACCCTAATTTCTCTTTTTGATTACCTCTTTTTAGTTGACATTTGTATGGCTATACTAATCAACCAATTCAAGAAATGCTATACTTTTATTATTATTATTATTATTATTTTTTCTTTTGATTTTTATGAAGAAGAACTAAAATCACAACAAGATACTAAAAAAGCCCTAATTCAACAAAAATAGGTCAATCCGAACCAAATTGAAAAAATCAAACCGACAGATGTATGTAAATTGAGATTTGGAATCGATTTGTCGGTTAAGATTTTCAAAATAGAGAAGAAAAGAGCTTGAAATGAAGGTTTTACATGAAAAAATGGAGTGGGATAGTGGCGGGAAAGTTTGTTAGGCGGTTTACCACTTAACTTTATTCAGTATGTATTTTATTTTTTATTTTTTATTTTTTGAAAGCTAATAAACAAACAAACATCAACTTGACATACATGTTAAGGATGATTATTCTGATCCTTTTTTATGAATAAACTCAAAGTCATTGTTGTTTGGCCTAATATGGTCTTTAGCTATAGCTATATTTGAAATCTTTTTGGTCCTTTGGAAAAAAAATATAATGTAAACACGACGACCTTCCAATCATTAAATACCACCGAGAATAAGTCAATGCAAACTCTTTCGTGGCAACTACTATACGTGTTCTCCACAAATGTTACACTAAAATGATGTCCTTTGTAAAATTAGTAATAGTTGTTACCAGTAATATTTAAAAGGATTGAGATCGTCTAAAGTTTAGATGAACATGACCGGTCAGGTTTTCCCACAAATAAAAGATTAACCGGGTCCTGTTGTAGGTCCCGCTGTTTAATTTTGTTTGATAGAAAACATGACCGGTCATGTTCATCCAAACTTTAAAGGATCTTGTTTGTTTTATAAAAATATTTGTTAATGTAGTGGTATACATGTATGTATAATTATAAGTGTAAAATGACAAAAAAAAAAAAAAAAAAAAAAAAAAAAAAAAAAAAAAAAGGTAAACGGTAAGACTATGTTTCTTCAATTAACATTTGAAAAATAGCGTTTACAAAACATACACGCTCATTGTCAAACGAGCTTCTAATTCAAACCCTTGGCTAAACCCTGGCCAATAAACGCTTTTGTCCTTTGCCAAACCAGGGGCAGACCCAGAACTTTTTTATCGATGAGACAAAATATGATAATTTTTAGAAACTACACTAAAAATTGGTCATTGATTTTCTATGACAAATTAACCTTGTTAGACTAATGTTGTTAATTGTTTGGCATCGAGTGTTATATATTGGTCGAACAATCGAATAATCCATAGACCAACCAAGGAAAGTCGCAATATGCTTGTAAAAGATATACTATAGAAATGCAAAATTTATTTATTCATCATATCATAAACAAATTTAAACCAAAAAAGCAAACAAAGATAGCTTTCTTCTAAGCCTACAACAAATTTCAAAAAGAAAAATAAACATGGTCGATCAACTCGAAAATCAAACGTTTTACATGGGAGTGGGACCGGGAGCAGCTGCAACTCCTGCAGGTGCGAGAGCAACTCCAACTCCTGCAGGAGCGGGAGCAGCACCAACAAGGTTTTCGCTTCCTACGGGTCCAGCGGCAGCACCAGAGCTCAAAAGCTCGATCATGGCACGGTGAGGGTTTGTTCGTTGCTTCTCACATAAATCCGGCAAGTATACACCTATAAATCAAATGTTGAAATGTCAATAACATGTACATGTTGAAATGTCCCTTTGACAATTGACATATTTTTTTTGGTCATGTTAAGTAGTTAATATGACCCATTCAAATGTAACTAGAGATATTGACTTTGTAACATGCATGTTGGCCAAATTAATGATCATTAGTGTCTATATCTATATACCTTCTCCTGCAGCCAAATTGACGTAAAGATCGACGATGTTGGGGCAGTTTTGATAGCACGAAGAAGAGCAAATCTTCGACACAGATTTAGCCTCAAGCAAAGTATCCGAAGAAATCCCTACAGAGTTCCTATCAACGCCACAGGCCTTAACACACTCGTCAGTCTCAATATACTCAGCCATCCTCTCGACCACCACTTCGGATGTTCTGCATTGATAACCTGTCTTTCCGTTATCGCTCTCGTAATTCTCCAACAAACATCTCTTCCCGGACGATGCAATAGAAAACGAGCAAACCTCCGTGGGTAAATTCTCACATATAATCTCACCTGAAAACCCAAACATCATATCATATATATTAGAACAAATGAAAAAACATGTCACAAAAGTTAGTTAGTTGTATTAAAACATAGTTAAGATTATACGTACCAAGAGCTCCTTGAAGCAAGATCGAGAACGCGAAAAACAACAACATTGGAGAAGAAGACATGTTTTTTGAGGATGAAAGCTAAGGTTTGTATATTGATGAAGCAAGTATATGTTTTTGAGTTTATACTATGTTTGAAGAGAATATGGTGTGTGTGTGTATATATATAGGGAGAGATGCCTGAAAGAGATATGTAAGGGAAGTTGATGAATAAATAATTAAATGTATAAGTTGACGGAAGCCGCGTTTAAAAATAGCAAAGAAAATTTACATACGGCGTGACTGCTATCATTTATTTTTCACAAAATTAAATACGAGCTACTCGTTTTTTCTTCCTCATGACGTCGAAATTTCGAGACACTCGTTTCTGGCTTACACTTTCGTTTAACCTTTATTTCGGTCCTTCGCCTTTAGCAAGACGTACACTATCGAAGCAATATACTTGTTCTGGTATTTTCGTGACCGTATTGTATTTGTTATATCGGCTTTAATTTGAAAAAAAAAAATGTATGGATATTTCTTTTAAAACGTACCATACTTGTCCAAAAAATCATTTTTGAGTATCGAGCTTTTTTTTTTCCTTATTGGGTTGCTAAACTTTCATTTTTGGCCTTTTTTACGCATTTTGGGACGTTTTTGCCCCTCAGATTTTTGGAAATCCAGGGGCAAAAATGTCCCAAAGTGAGTAAAAGAAGCAAAAAAATGAAAGTTTAGTAACCAAAAAAAAAAAAAAAAAAAAAAAAAAAAAAAACTCGATACTCAAAAGTGATTTTTTGAACAAGTATGTTACGTTTTGAAAGAATTTTCTCAAAAATATACTGTATTTGATTATGCTAAGACAAAAGTATTACTTCGATCATTATGTTCAAACTATATATCTACTTTGTGGTTTAGTGTTTTAGTTAGTTGACCCAATGAAAAGAAAAACAAAAAAGTTTGGTCATATTGAGCAAAAATATATGAAGTTTATCAGAAACAAAGGGTCCAGACTCCAGATGTTAAAGAACAATATCTTTGTAGTAATATAGTTAGGGCTCGTTTGGTTTGTAGATGTGTTTAGATCGAGATTTTAGATTTAAATGTAAGATTTTAGATTAGCATTTATATTTGAATTTAATGTAGAAAGAGAAAAATATTAAAATAAGTAGGAGTGAGAAAAAACATTATTTAATAAATATTATTTAATTTATATACTATTAGTTACAAATTATTAAAAAGTAATATAATCAATTTTTTACATAAAAGACAAAACTTATGGTCTCACTTTTTTCTTAAAACCTACATATCCCTCTACTTTTACACACACCCTTATATTTAGTTTACAAATCCAAACCCAAATTTTAAAAAAGCAACCAAACATCTTAATTTAACTTTTTAATCGTAAACCCAAAAGAAATCCCCCAACCAAACTGGCCCTTAAATGTTAATAGTCCTGTAATAAATATGGGGTACTCGAAATGAAACATACTATTTTCTACTTCCTATAAATGATAAGCATGAGTCATGTGTCATAACTCACCGTTTTTTTCATCATACAATATTTCTGTTACTTTTATATATATATATAAAGAAAAGCCTTAAAATGATACCCTATATTATAATAGATGAAAATAATTATCAATAAAATTTTAGATGTGATAACTAATTTAACTAGCTTGTTAAGGGTATCTAAAAATGTAGCTACCGTTAATTCAAAGGGGTCGGCTAACATACACAGCCGGCATGCATGACGTCATTATTAAGTAATTAATAGATTCGACAAAAATTCAAATCTCTTGTAAGTAACGATCAAAAAAGCCATCGTGGTTGCATGACAAATGGTCACATACATAGGAATATCGTCAAACTGCTATAAACAAATTAATTTTCTTATATTCTTTTAATGCATATGTTAAGTACGTTGATTCGTCAAATATGCTTTGTAAACAAATAAGACATGAGTTTAATGTCAACTTTTAACAAAAAGTCACTGAAAAATGATCGGTGTTTATATTGATATAGACTATTTATAATTAGATCTTTTCTTGAGTATGAAATTGATTAACATCAAAAGTACTATAAACCTTAAGTAAAATGATAAATAGTTATTTAAATATGGGATTTGCTAATGATTTTTTTTTCTTTAATTTAAATGAATGAAAAGTTTGAATTTATTACGTGAAGAATCACTTATAAAGTTTAAGTATATTAGCTACACGTTAAATGCATTTTCTATATTTTATAAGGTACTCAGTGAACGCCCGTTAGCAAATCCCTTTAAATATAAACCATGTAACTAATGCGAATATTTAGAAATTCTATGAAGTCTCCAGAAGTTCATGTTTCATAAAAAGATCTTTAAGTATAAGAAAGGTAACTAATGTGAATGATGATTATTTCTAGATAGATTTTATGAAGAATGAGTCATGGGTTTGTTTAAAAGCGTAGAAATTGGAAGAAGAAGAAGAATTAGGTGGTGGGTGAAATGTCAAATTATATATATACGCGTTTCTTAAGGAATCCATGTCTCTTTAGAATTAATGAATTATTAATTAATACTGTGCCATTGTTAAGGCTCCTTTACGTGTCATTATCATTTTGTTAAGTAGTCAAGTCATATAAGGAAATTTCCAAGTCATTAACAAACCACTTTTAACACAATTTTTAGACGACTGACTTATTGACCATCACCAAATGACATTTCGGTAAGACTTGTAGTCTTTTCATATAAGGTTTAAAACTCGTTCAGTATGTACATTTGAGGTGGACATAGAAGGGTTGCAAATTTTTCCTAAATTAACCCGACGAGGCCATATACATTTGAATATAGCCTGACAAGAAAGACCTTATTTGTTTATTTTAAGTGTATTCATATGTTCAGTTATCGGATTGTTCAGTTTGTTTAGTTCGGTTAAATATTATTTTGGTATAACGAAAAACCGAATTCAAAATCGATTCTGCTTTTGGGTTGAGCAGAATAACTTGAATACATAATTTTTTATTTAATTATGTAGATTTTTAGCATCAAACAAAATTCAAGTTTTTTTATACAAATATATAAAAGATAAAAATTACATATATTTATGTGAATTCAGTTTTTGGTTCGGTTTGGTTTTCATTTTGTCGAAACTATATCCAAACCGAAAACCGAATATTTTATTATTTTCGATTCAGTTTTGACAAATTTTGTTCAATTATAAATTTGATTCCGTTTGTTTCGGTTTCAGTTTTCGGTTCCTGTAACTATTACGGAGTACTTGATTTGTGAACATGCCTACTTTACTCATTTAAGACCACATATTCTAATGCAGTCATTAAGGGTGCGTTTGGTTTATAAAAGGGTTTAGATTTGATTTAGGTGATGTTTGTTTTTTCATAAATGTCTTTTAATAGCATCTATCTTAATTTAACTCATTCAGACGCGGTCAAATATTTGGGTTATTAAGACAATTTGTTTTTCTCATTTCATTCAGAGGCGGTAAGAGGCAATCTGGGTTAAGAATTTTTTATTTATTTATTTTTTTTTTTTGGAATCATTAAGAAGCAGTAAGAGACATAAACCTCTTATTAAACTAGTTGTTGAATGGGTATCTTAAAATCTCTTAATGTCGTTTTTTTTATTTTTTTCTTACCTTTTTTTTTCATTTATTATTTACTTTATTAATTCATATTTTGTTCTAATTGAAAGGTTCGGTTTCCAACTCATATATCTCAACTATGATTTAAAAAAAAAAAAAAAAAAAAAAAAAAACATTTAGTTAATCGTTTAGAAAAGTTCAATTTAAACCCCCAACATGTTTATTTTTCTCAAATAAACATAAGATTGCTTGTTTTGTTTAAAATACTTTAAACTTTAAATTGATTATATTATAAAACTTGTTTTTTATATTTAACAAAGTTTATTTATTTTTATTTTTATTTGTGAATGCAATCGTTTTATATTTAAATTGTTAAAACTAATAGTTCAATAAATCTAGACATTTTTACAAAAATAAACAGTTTTATTTGAGTCAGATTCAAATTTTTCAACCATTTATTCAGATTAAGATGAAAATCGTATTCAGATTTTTCTCACATATTCAAATTCAGATAAGCGTATCAAATTCCGATTCAGAGCCTTTTAAACAAACAACGCCAGTGTAGGTTCTAGAGAGAGAAATTAAATTTATTTAATAGATTTTATAATAAAATTCAAAGTAAAATAATTATTTAAAAATAAAAGTATGTGTATGTAGGGCTGAGTATGGAAGATTCAAAATCGAACCGGACCGACAAAACCGATCGAACCGACAAAAAACGAGCCGACCCGATTTTTGGTTCGGTTCCGGTTTAGGTTTTTCACGATTTTCGGTTTCGGGTCGGGTCGGTTCAACCCAGAACCGGCAAAAACACGCCTAAACCGAACCGACGGACTTGACACAAACCGAACCGAACCGACCATATTCGGTTCGGTTTCGGTCAAGGTGTTTCACTTTTTTCGATTTTTCGGTTTTGTCGATTCAGGTTGGGTCGGTTTTAAACCGATGCTCAGCCCTATGTGTATATGTGTGAGTGAGAAAGAGAGAAATATTAATTAGAGTGTGTGGAAGGGAATAAACCAACCATGCTTCCCATCAATACCCAAACCTCTTGACCAAACTATAAATTTTCAAAACTTAAATCAAAACGCAATCAAAACCCGCATAACAAACAGCACCTAATTTCGCGGCACCCATGGGCGAAGCTTCATAGGGGCTGGGGGGGGGGGGGGGGGCCGACCCCCCGAAATTTTTTTTGCGATGTAAGGGGTATATAGTTTTCGTGTAGAAAAATTTCGGTATATTCGGTTTCGACCCCCCAGAAATTTCGGTATACCTGAAATATAGCCTTAGGAAAAAAAAAATTTAGATCCCGACCCCCCAATTACAAAACCCAAGCTTCGCCACTGGCGGCACCTGACTTCGCCCTAAGACAGGAATCAAAGCAACATGTAATACATAACCTGTGGTTTCCTGAAACTTCAGAATAATAATCATGTTTAAGCCTTATCATTTTTCTAACAAAGTATACAAGAAACTATGAAATGGTTGATATGACTAAACTTGTGTCAACTTGTATGCCAAAGTTTACACGCCATTCATTAATTGGTTTAAGCACCATTAGTTAAACGAGACACGGATTTAAGCATATAATAAGGCACAAGTTTTATAAGGGCGATCATTTCTCAACATACACAATTATAGTAATCCTGCCAATCAGGAATTGAAATGTGAGGAGTTTGTAAAAGTATAGACCTCAACTTCTTGATGTTTATCAGTGTCAGAAAATGGATATCGACTAAATGTTTACATAGCTTTGGATGCAATTTGTCCTGCTAACAGCTTCAAGAAATGCAGGTTTTTAGTTTGTTGAATATAACCAAGTAAAAAAAACACTTTGAAGTTAGTAACAAGCAAAAAGTTACTTTAGAAATAACATTACTCAACTCTATGCCAAAGTCAAAGTTTTGCAAAAATGACTGCTGCAAAATTAAAAGTAACAAGTTTGACCTCAAAAGTCAAATTTGATGAAATCAATATGCTGCAATTATCCTTGGACTGGAATCTAAGACATTCAAGGCATGTTCACAAAACGCATCCAACGTTGAACAAAAGATCATTGTATTAATGTATTCCAAGTCAAGTAAACGCAAGCTACATGTCAATGGGAATACCAATGAGATTGACTCAAACATCAGATTGGTATCAGTTAGCAGAACTAATTAACGATAGAATCTATTCTTAAGAAACAAAAAGAACTTGCGCTAATTACTATTGTATCATATCAAAAGACCACTAAGTACTATACTTGCACCATGTTAGCAAAGTAATCAACTGTGGTTGTTAAACTACTTGGTCTGCATCACACGTCTCGTGACCTGATCCTGTACTTTTACGGCTTTTCACTGCAAAACAAATATCATAATCAGTCGAATAACTAGATAGTAATCGGTTGTGTGTATAAAAAAAAGATAATCACAACATACCTGGACTAAATACTTTAATGCATTTTGTTACAGACCTCATGGATGTCACTGAATTTGGTCCTGCTACAGCAGTCAAGAACCAAGTTAGACATGCCATTTTAGACAGAAAACGGATACTCTGAAATTTTTGAAAAGCGAAAAAGGAGGCATTTCGTAATATGTTACCTGGTGCATTCATGTCTTGCTCAGATCGGATTTCTGTGACTGTGGAAGACATTCCAGAGATGAGCTCGTGATCACCTATTATGCTGCCATCAGCTACAGTGTCTGGTGATCTGGTAGTTTGCATATAAGAAGCGGTAACAAAAGCATTAGAATTTGTTGACAACAGTATTGAAATAGTTAAACCGGCCGAAAACAGGTTGAGTGAGCGTCTTACCCTGAAAGAGTCTCTGGAGAAGATCCGTTATCTGTCTGGCAAAAGTAATTGAGTCCCTCACCGTCATCAAAATCACCCAACAACTCGTTCAAATTAAAATCTGCTAGACAATCTAAATTAGGCAAATCAAAGTCAAAAGCATCGTCTTCTGAAGGAGATCCTGTAGTATTCTCATCAGAAGTCGGGATATCAGAAGCCGGGGCATCAGAAGCCGGGACATCAGAAGTCGGGACATCAGAAGCCGCCAACTCAGAACCATCAAAATCCAGCCTTCCCTTAGCAGTACTAAACCTTTTTGAGGTTGTTGGCTTCATTGGTGACGAAATGCAATGATTCCTCTCGATTGAATAGTAAGAAACTTGCTTCATTGGACTGACTTGAATAGTCTCAGATGTAATAACAGTCCGATTGGTTGACATGAACTGCTGTTGGGGTGAGACGGTTTTCTTGTTCATAGAAGGTGGAGTCTGATTATCGGCTGGTGAGACAGACTTATCGGTTGTTGAAGGTGAGGGCGTTTGAGGAGCAGGATTGAAGAGACACTTGGCAACACTAGAACCTTGAAGTGGCGACAGTTTAGGTGGTGCAAGCACAGGAGAAGTCGATGGAACAGGCGTAATTTGCTGGCTATCTGCTGCTCCTGATGGTGGAGTAATCATTTTAGTAGTTGATGGTTGAGCACGGGAGCGCTTTGAAGCTAACAGGGGAGCAGATGATACATCTTTAGAGTTCTTCCTTTTCTTTGGACCAATTTGTCTAGTTGTTGTCATTGGCGTTGAGTAAATAGTTTGTTGTGATATCAATTTGGAAGGTCCGGATGCTGACATCATGACTGGCGTGTGGTATACAGGAAAGGTTGCTGAAACAACAACATATAACAACTTTAGTATCTATGCACACTCATCAAATAACTTACAACACGTCAATGCTCTTAATCAATGAAACTAATGGCAGCATCATATGACAGATTTCAAACTATCACAGTTTTAGTAACATCATCTAGAAGTTTAACTTAGCAAATTGACTATAAATGAAGCTAATGCAAGTCGCATAATAGACTAATGGACTATAGATAGGTGCCAAAATATATAATACTCGGTAGTAACAAGTACGGCGGATGAAACCTGAAGTTTATGCAGTCAAATGTTTGATTATAACACATGACATTCATAACTCGTGTGATTTTTTTTTTAGATTAGATGTTATGCATACAATTTACTGATTAGTCTTCAGCATACATAAATAACGAAACTTTAAAATACAAATGAATGTAAAATCAGCAAATTGACTAGATATTAAGTTAACGCAGGTTCTAAATAGACAATGGATAACAAACAGGTAGTAAAGAAACATTTATGTCGGATCGAACCTATAATTTGTAAAATGTTATGCAGAAGTAACAGACGTTAATTTTCAACCTGCATTGGTTTTTACCTAAAGTAAACTCAATCGCCTAGTAGCCGAAACTAAATATTCCTAAGTCCTAACACCTATATATTGAAGTAGTGGCATATGTATCCTAATCTAGTGAAACACATATACGGCGGATAGAACCTATAAATTGTAAAATGTTTTATACCTGCTGCAGGAAGAGGAGGGGCAGAAGAAGCGGGCATAACGACAGGAGCCGCAGGCGCGGAAGACGGATTAGTATCATTATTATTATAAGTGTTCATAACATCTTGCATTCCTTTAAGCAAGTTTTGAACTTTAGACTTCTCGTGATCCAAACGAGTCTTATCCTGATTCAAAATCACCTTCTGTTCCTTTAAACATATATACTCGTCCAACATATCCCCTAAACTCAACAAACTCCGCGGCGCCTAAAAGCGAATAATAAGTTAGTTACTAAATAAAAAATGTGACAAGTCAGATAAATTTTATAATAAAAAAATAAATAAATAAGTACCTCATTGACGGGGTATTATAAGTTAGTTACTAAATAAAAAATGTAACAAGTAAGATACATTTTTATATTAAAAAAAAATTAGTACCTCATTTAAAAAAAATAATAAAAAAAGTACCTCGTTGACGGGGGATTTGGCAATAAGATGGGAGGCTTCGTTGCGAAAAGCGGAGCGGGTTTGGGAGAAGTTGTTGTCGGAGAGGTAACGGTCGACGATGAAGGCGATTTGGACAGGTGTTACTTTACCTTTTCCGGATGATGTTTTTTTAGATCTCGTGTTTTGTTGTTGTTGTTGTTGTTTCCCCATTTCTATTTCTTTTATAAAACCAAACAAAAAAAAAATGAATGAATGAATGAATGACAGATTGCAAAATGGTTAGTGATAAAATAAGAGATGTGTTATTTAGGGGTGGGGGTATTTAAGTGGCGGGATTATTTCAAAATTTTTAGAGGAAAAGAGAGGGTGTATTTGCCTTTGGTTTTAGCGGGTTTTTTTTTTATCTATTTATTTTTTGTGTTTAGTAGTCAACTTTATGTGAAAGAGAGGGAAACTGTGCCCGCTAAAACAATACCTCAATTGGTCAAATTTTACTGTATTTAATTTCTAACCGTTGTGTTAATTAATACTCCACTACCATTTTATGTCTAACTAATTAATTCTTGTTATTAATCTACCATTTTAATTAATTTGATACACTTGGAAAAATGTATCATTGAAAAAAATGTGACCGTTGTTAAGAAAGAAAAAAAAAAAAAAAAATATATATATATATATATATATATATATATATATATATATATATATATATTTATAAAATACTAAACGGATGGTATTTTCCATATTCTTAATGAAATTCTATTCTGTTATTTGGAATTTGGAAACATCGTTAACCCTAGATGGCAAAACGGGCGGGTCGGGCGGACACAGGCTAGAATGGGCACGGGCTAGAACTGGCACGGGCCAAACGGGCACATATTATTCAAATTGCTTTATAGAAGACCAAAAATAACGAAATAAATTCGTTAAACGTAATACTTCATTTATATTTAAAAAATTAAATATATTATATGTGTAAGTTTTCCTTTAAAAACGATTATAATGTACTCCAATTAAGAGAAAATATGTGCCCGTTATTGCTCATTTAATTTTTCAACGGGCTAAATATGCCCATTTCAAAAAAATAAGGGGACTAAATGTGCCCTATTCTTTTACAAAGTAGTCAAAATTAGCCTATTTTTTTATTTTTGGCACAAATTGCCAAAAATTACTTTTGCCAGACAGATAATGGATCTTCTCCAGAGACTCTTTCAGGGTAAGACACTCACTCAACCTGTTTTCGACCAGTTTAACAATTTCAGTATGTTGTCAACAAATTCTAATGCTTTTGTTACCGCTTCTTATATGCAAACTACCAGATCACCAGACACTGTAGCTGATGGCAGCATAATTGGTGATCACGAACTCATCCTTCTATGATTCCAATCTCATGTTTTTTCCTTCTATGATGAGTTCCAGGTATTAGAGTAACTTACTAATCTTATGTCAAACATGTGATTTCATAAGTCAATAAATATTAAATTTTAATGTACTAATAAGGTTACTCTTAAAATTTATTTGCAGACACTGCCAGCTGCATTCTTTGGTGGCTTAGGTAATGCATAGCAGATTACAATCAAAGTAGACGGGGTAAACTTTGATGTTGGTTTGATTGCTGTTGAAGCGGGAGGAGCCAACGGGCAGGTGATGTATGAGTTGGACCCCGATGATTGGAACAAGCTTGAAGAATTTGTTGGTTTAAAAGCTGGAATGATTCTCATCTTCACAAGGAAGCGCGCAACAAAGTTTTTGCTTACCGGCGTCAGTCGTGAAGGTAGTCTAACTACCGACGCGCGTTTCCTTGGTGCCACCAGCTTGCTACCTGATCAGCCCGGTTTGTTATTGACCGAAAGAGGTAAATATTTACCAAATACTTTCATACTACACGTTATATCTGTCAGTATATATATATATATATATATATATATATATATATATATATATATATATATATATATATATATATATATATATATATATATATATATATATATATATATATATATACGTATACATCACTTTTAACTTGATCATAATTTACGTATTCGGATATCTGAAAACTTGATCATAATTTACTAAAAAACTGGGTTTTATGAAAGCACAGTTTTGCAAGTCATATAAAAGTTTTCCAAAAATAATAAATATTTGGATATTCAGATACATAAAACTGTAATCTGAAATTTCGGATATCCAAATTTGTGATATAACTAGTTGTTGACAAGTCTATTAAATTTTTTAAATTAACAACAAAAAGGATTGTCATATATATATATATATATATATATATATATATATATATATATATATATATATATATATATATATATATATATATATATATATATATATATATATATATATTTTAATAACCATTGCGTATGTAAAGAAGGCTATGAAGGAAATCCATATCTTGTGTTAATTTTGCATAACCATCTGTTCTCCAAATGGCACAATAGATAGTGTTGTAGCCAGGATGAGGTTTGGTGACAGGCCGTACAACTTATCGAAAGTTAACAAGTTCACACTTATCGGTTGCGATGGTTATGCTTTGCTGATCAAAGTAAGACAATCAACGGATGTTGATCTGTCTACTGATTGTATGGTCTTTTGTTCATTGAATGATAATGTAACCGGCGAATTTCATGTAGCCGGCGAGTGTACAAGAAAAGGTTGTTGTCAATCACCCATATCCCACGGCATAACCGGTTACATAATTTCCGTATGTAATTCAAGTTTATATGATAGTTTGGTCTGTAGGGGCGGTTTAATCCTTGTACATACGCCTTTGTTGGTGAGGAGAATGTATTCAAGTTTAAGGGTGTTGATGATTTAACTGATACTAATTTCATAAAGAAGATTGAGGATACTGTGCCGATTGTGCTTGAATGGGCTATTGGTGATTGGAGTTGTTCGGAAGCCAAAGCAACAGATGGTTATGCAAAATTCAAAAAATATATGTATATGACAATCCTTTTTGTTAATCCATATCAAAATTAAGCCAATCAAATAGCATATGTGTTAGCTCTACTAGAGATACTCGTGGGTACCGTTGCGTATGTAAACAAGGCTATGAAGGAAATCTATATCTTCCTCTTGGCTGCCAAGGTACAATCAATATACAAAGGTTATATCATTGCTAGCCAAGGTACAATCAATATACAAAGGTTATATCATTGCTTTATCACTTTATCAATCGCTATTTAACTATTATGAAAAGAGTCCTTTTTTCGAAATGATTACAGTCAAATGTCCTCTACGTAGCTATTGACCCAATTTTTTTTCCACTAAGATTGATTTTATGTATGACTTGCAAATGGAATTTCATATTACAGTTTTATGTATCTGAATATCCAGATATTTATTATTTTTGAAAAACTTTTATATGACTTGCAAAACTGATCCTTTCATAAAACCCAGTTTTTTAGTAAATTATGATCAAGTTTTCAGATATCCGAATACGTATATTTTTTGAACACACAAAATCTAAGTGTATTTGCTTTTCTTCAATAACCAACTTAGCCGGTTTGTCATCGTCTGGAGGCGGTACTGGACGGCCGGAAAGCAATACAGCAGCAAACACTACAACGAGAATTACATTCATAATCTTCATCATTCCGATTTTTTGTAAGATAAGAGGAGATGTATTAGCTGAGTGTTTTTCACATGTAGTCTAAAAGCACAGGGTACGGTCAAGCCATGGGCTCGTGCCATCCTACCAGCCTTGAAAATCCAACGGCGCACTGTACCATGGTTGGCGCTGTGGGCTCTTGCGTCGTCACCATGGCTCAGTGCCACCCTTGAACGTGTGTTGGGTTTGCGTTATACTGTGATGCGTTTTTTTTTTTTTTTTTTTTTTTCTTTGTGTGTGTGTATGTTTTGCAGGTGGTGAAACGAAGAAGATGACTCAATTTGTGATGTGCGGTATTTAGTCAATTTTAGGTCTTTGTATATTTTTATTAAAAGCTCATGGTCTTTGTATTTAAAAGCCCATGTTGGTAAATGGTTTGTTTTTATAGATTGGGCTTGAATAACTTTGGTCCAATAATTGGTTTGGTCCGACAGCTTGAATAACTTTGGTCAAATTAATTACTTGTAAAAAAAATAAAAAATAAATTAAAAAATAAAAAATTGCCCGACGGCACCAGAAATTCTGGTGCCAACGGATACCCCTGAAATCGTGATTTACACTTTTGATGATTCAGAACAGACAGGGTTCAAAATCGTGATTTAAAATCGATACAGAAACATTTTTATCAAATGTCAAGTTTTCTTTTATTATACTTACCTGATCACAAAAAAAATAATTAAAAAAAAACTGGCGAAAACGTATGAAAGGGCGAAAACGGATAAAAACATAAGAATACAGACGAAAACGTTAAAAAATGAAAGAGAACATAAAAAAATAGACGAAAACGTAAAAAGATTGACAAAAACATAAAAAAATGGACGAAAACGTTAATAAAACGGACGAGAACGTAAAAAATGGACGAAAACGTAAAAAAATTGACAAAAACGTAAAAAAATAGACAAAAACGTCAAAAAAATGGACGAGAACGTTAAAAAATGGACGAAAACGTAAAAAGATTGACAACGGTGCAAAATATTAATGGAGGGACTAACGGTGCAAAAAGTAAGAACTTTTTTAGAAAATGAGGACTAACGGTGCAAAAAATATTAACGGAGGACTAACGGTGCAAATAACTTAACGGATAAACTAACTGCCCATCCAAATTAGAAACTAAATATGTGACAAGTTTCAAAAATAGGTATCTATGGTGTAATTAAAACAAGTTAGAGGCTAAACTTGAAATATGAGTAAACTACAGGGACCATTCGTGTAATTTTTTCTTTTATTTACTCGTTGATTAGGTTGGTTACTTAATTTATAGCCGTTGTGTTAATTAATTCTCCATTGTCTATCAATATACACAAACCTTTTATATCTAACTAGTTAATTCTTACTAGCAGGGTCCCGCGCGATGCAGCTGCGGGCACTCTGTAATTTAATTTTTTCGATTAATAATTTATTTTATTTGTAAGTTTTTTGGCAGTAGCTTTACTGATTTGTTTTTTATGGCAAAAGTTTGATGAAATTTTGCTTTGTTTGTATTATTTTATTTACTATTTATTTTATGTTTTTGTTTAGTAGTTTGCTTGGTTTGTACAATATGTGAACATATTTTAGTTTATTATGTTCTTTTTGACAATAAATTTACGAGTAAATTGCATAAATCGTCCCTAAACTTTGGCCAGATTGCAAGTTTCGTCCCAACCATTTCGAAAGTGCAGAAATCGTCCCTGTGGAAAACCTTCGAGTAAATTTTCGTCCCTAAACTTTGGCAAGATTGCATGTTTCATCCCAACCAAATTGCATGTTTCGTCCCAATCAGGAACGAAAATTTACTCAAAGGTTTTCCACAGGGACGATTTCTGCACTTTCGAAATGGTTGGGACGAAACTTGCAATCTGACCAAAGTTTAGGGACGATTTATGCAATTTACGGATATCAAAAATTTCGTTTAGCTCGTGTCCGTTCGGGCTCGAGCCCGTTTGACCTGTGCCCGTTCGGGCTCGAGCCCATTTGGCCCATTGCCCGTTCAGGCTTAAAAATTTGTATAATATGCTTTATTATTTATATTAGTGACATTTAATGCAGGAATTGTATTCAAGTTAGTTGTACAATATGCTTGATAATTTGTGTTTCATATATAAGGGGTGTTTTAATAAGTGTATTAATTGTATTTGTTGACTATTTAATTAATTGTATTTAATATAAATAATGATCAATTTTAAGTCATTAATTTTAAAAACAAAGTGGTGTGTACTTTAAGCTTATAAACTTGTAAATGTCTAATTATATTTCATTTATGGTATTAATTGTCTAATTGTGTTTTAATCACTTGTACTTTTAAGCTTCTAAACTTGTAAGGCTTAATTTTAAGTATTCTAATAATAGAAGGCATTAATGCTTTATAATATAGTATGATTACGGAGTATTACTCTACCATTTTAATTAATTGATACACTTGGAAAAATGTATCATTAAAAATGTATCTGACCGTTGTTAAGTAAAAATGGTACAGTAGTAAAGTCCTTTATTCTAAAATACCCCCTTTTTTATATTTTACACTATATGTGGTCTAGTGGGTGGGGCTTAATTTGTTAAGCGAGCCACAAGTGGGAGTAGTACCGGGTGGGTGACCACCCGGGAAGTCCTCACTTGTGGTCCACTTGTAGACCATATTGTTCCGGAGATATATTGCAATGATGGATTTGAACCTTCATGCCACTCGTTGCGGGGGTTCGAATCTTGAGCATGGCCCGGTTTTCATCCGGCTGTTTCTCCAGCAAGGTAAAACTTGTGTGGAGGCAGTACGGTTTCCGGGGGAAACCCGTTACCACCTGAGATCAGCATGGACCCGGTTAAGACAACATAGTCTGGCGGGGGTGGCGATGAGGCCTTCGCTGTCCGCGAAGGTGGTCGTTTTCTAAGTTGAAATTCACCTTTCAAAAAAAATATAGCTTATATAACCTTTGTGTAAATGGTGGTGTAATTTCATAGATTTATAAGTTTTAACTCCTTGCAAAAAACAACTTAGAAAATGCTTGTTAGGTAGTAACGAGGTTTTAAGCCCGCGCGTTGCCGCGGGATGTTTGTATACGTTAGTCAATTATAGATGTTATGCAAAAAAGAACATAAGATAGAACTTTAGTTTGTAGGTTTGCGCCAAAAAAGAACAGATGATAGAACACAAATTGCCATATATTTCATTAAGAAGGGATGTGGCAAGATGGGTACAGTGGACAATATACAACCATAAACAACCGTTAACTTGCTGCACCTTTACATAATGTGTCCGAAACTCGTTTGTCAAGCATATCATCACATCTACAATGTTGAATTTCAACTCGAACACATTAGCATTAACCCACCCACCCGTCTCACCACATCTGCAATGTTGAATTTCAAAATGAAAAACCAAATGGAGATGATATTGGTGAAATTTTAAGAACAATACCAGATAGTGGAACAAAATCCAGGCACTAATTAAAGAATCATCACTGCTGCGACGGGCCTTTTTCATGATGTATTTTTCTGGTGGATTAAAAACCAAGGCTCTTGCAGGGGGGTCCCTCAGTGACCAGATTGAGCAATAGAAGTTGAACTGGAATCAAGCCTTCTAGAACAGCAATAGCAGCAGTCAAGAATATAGAGGCAAGCAGAAAATATACAATTAGTTTGAGAAAGATGATACTTGAAAAAGGAAAGAGTCAACGAAAAAATCTAGAATACTAATATAAATCCAATAAAATATAGTCTTTAATCAAGTAAATATTTTAAATATACCTTAAGTTGTTAAAATAAGAAATCCCAAACAACCACAATATAATATAGTATAAGGGTATAAGATGTTCAAGTAAGCAGTTCGAAACAGTGGTATAGATAACATGTACAGTAGAAGCATTTGAACCAATTATGCGGTCTTCTGATAAGAGAACGGCGAAAGAATAATAATAATAATAATAATAATAATAATAATAATAATAATAATAATAATAATAATAATAATAATAAGACGGTGCAAATGTGAAGGCAAAAGAAAAGAAAGAATGGAAAAATGCACGTCGGTATATGTAACAATTTAAAGGTCAGACACGACTTACATTAAAAATGGATTGCGGAAGCACCGACACTCACTGAATCGCGTTCAAACATATACGTTCCCCTTATGGAAAGACTGGATTTTTAAAACAGCCGAGGCCAACTGCAGCCTGCATCACATTGACGGCTGTCAAAATAGAAGCAATGCGTGAAAAATATATACGAATACCGATTTCTTAAATACATGCATAAATTTAAAAGTTAGAACGGAAGTGCAAAACACAATTTGACTGACACTTACACGAATACGATTACACTTCAATTTTCCCCAACATTGTCTTCAACAGCCTAAATACAACACAAAATAATATATTAATAATCAAACAAACAACATGTATGATGACAATGAAACATACAGATTAGCCATAATAAACTGAAGATATAGCAAGTGGAGCTGGCAACAATTCCATATAACACACAGTATCATATGATTTTGAGTAAGAGGGCGTTTGGCAATGCGTCTTTGAAAGTGATTAAACACCAATAACTAAAATCAGATAATGTAATATACCTAACTGGAAGTGGTTCAGAGGAGTCGACAGGACCCTTTGAGTCCCCCATTCGTTTCAACCTGTTGTCTTGTTCCTTGTCAACACGCATAGCAGCCCTTTCTTTTTACAGAGCTGCAACCGCTCTTCTCATCTTTTTGGCCTCAACCTCCATACCCTTTGTGAAAGTATCTACTTTCTTTGCTATAATTTTCACGCATTGCATCTAGAAAAATTTAGGTTATTAATTTATGAGTTAAAAGCCACAACTCAAGCAATCTGTATATAGAGAGTAGTTTAGCAGCTTTACCTTAAGTTCATCCACATCAACCTTAACGAAGACAACACCTGAGAACTTTTTTGCAAGCTCCTCAAAGACTGGTGCAATCACACGGCAAGGACCACACCATGAGGCAGTGAAATCCACAACCCCCTGTCAACATGAATATTCATCATACTGAATAACCGATATGCAGAATCTAATCAAACCATTGTGTCGACTGGCTTGTAGCCTAGTGTACGTGGTCCATCAACTGAAAGGTTGTGAAATCAAGTCCCGTTGTGGACAATATGTAGACTAAAAGGTGTATAGTAGGTCAGAGTAGTGTGTGCATGTGTCTGTGTGTCTTTTCCTTTCAAAATTATCAAAGCATCCTAAAACTAATACTAACATCCCATTGATTTAGTTAACGACAGCAAATAGATAATATCCAATCACTGACAACATGAGGTTCGTGATAGATAATGTAATAGAATAAATTCATAGTATGCAAATTCACATAAAAGAGCAGTTATAACTTCTAATTTGAAAATGAAATTATACTTTTACCAACTTTCCAGAAGCATCGAGTTTTTCTTTCTGTGCCTTCCACTTAGCAATGGTGTGGGCACTAATTACTTGACCTTCTTCTGATGACGACATTTTCCCCCAATGTAACCTGATTGAAGTCACAAATGGTTGTTAATATTGTAACTTTCAGTATAAAGATTTGTGCAGAACCAACCGCTTATATTTATAGGGAGGAAATCCATTTCGTTAGTGGTGATAATTGCAAATTGCCCCACAAATAATAGGTCTGCTTTCAAATAATTGCTGGTTGTTATGACCTTATCACCCCTTATAACGACAACACATCATCTTTAAGTGCCTAAAATGCCTAACATCAATACAATGGGACCTTTTAATTGGACTAACCCATTTATAGAATAGTAACCAAAAATAACAAAAATCTAAAAATAAATAAATATACCGAAAGGGTTCTTTTATATCTGCATTGTGAATGTTACCTGGTTGTTTTAGAGATTTACAGCGGTGAAGAGCCTGTTGGTGTTGGGTCCAGAGAATTTTGAGTAATCCACTTACGACATACTTTCATTTCCATCATCTTGTTTTTGTTAGTTGGCTTTAGCTCAGTAGCTTTACTCTGTGCAATCCTGATTACCACATGATTAGCACAGTTAGTATATATTAGCTACAGTAGCAATAAGAATTTTACAGTTCCAAACTTTGAAACATAGTGCATGACAGGAAATTATAGGTCACAACGTGGAAAGTTGAGTAGGGCAAGGAACCAAATAAGTAAATTTTCGCTGCTGATTGGACGTTCAATAAAACATGTCAAATATGATAAAAAATAATATTTTCCAACACTAAAACGATGTATCTAATAAAAGCATTAGGTTGGCTTTATGCATATATAAGTAATTTGCTCAAAGATTATTCAGGTGCATCAGATGTTTAATTGGGTGCGTGACTGCTTATTTATATAAGGCCTGAAAATGCTTTAAAACATGTGACACAGAGCGATACCAAAACAAACATAAAGACCAATTCTACATACTAATTAAGAATTGCAGTTGAGGAATAAAGTATAAGCATTCCAGTTTTGCTGAAGCAACACGGTTGTTCTTCGTTTACAATGAGACTTAAAACATGTGTAGATTGTTTCTACACCTGTATTTATCAAAAAAGGAAGCAGCATCAATTTCTTCAGTGAGCTAGGTGTATCCTCAGGCACACTGAACCGTAAAATGGCTCAATAGCAATTTTGGCATATTTTCATTTTCAGCTAATTAGTTTTTCAACAGTCACATAAGCTCATTAACCCAACATCTAATAACACAATTGGTTAATTGATCTCTTAATCCCATATCACTAATAGGGATTGAATCAAAATTACACGAGTTAATCCAAATTCTAACCTTGGTTGATCTTCAGTGAGCAAATCCATATGCTACTATGTACCGAAAGATGAACATTTATTGGAGTTCTCTCAATTGTCGCGCTTGCGTATGCATTGCTGGGTTCCAAGCGTTACAGTTCACCACGGACAGTTGTTGCAATCATACACGACACGTTTCAACTATGCATAATTTCAATAGTTGATAAACGCTTGAAATAAGCTAATCTAAACACCTCCTAAGCATCAGTAGACTCACCTATTATGATTTTTAACATTTTAATGAAGATAGTACGCAAGCATACCTGAAGAACATGCTCATTTCCTCCATCTGCAACAGCTTTCGGTAAATGAGTAGCCTTCATCTACATTAAAAAGAAAAATAAACTGTTCTATAAGAAAAATAAAATAATAGAAACATGGCCATACAAAATTATGTGCTTATTGCAGATAAATTTCAATTTTTGCCCTCATTTTTAACCTTTAAACGTTTAGGTCGGTATTTCAAATAAAATATAACCTCAAATGAGGAATATTACCTCAGGAATGATCAAATCAGGGAACTAAAGATTAGAAGAACATATGAGAATGCGGAGGAGTGCAAAATGTGCAGGCTTAGGTGTAGGAGCATAGACTAACTTGCTATTATTTTTCGCAGCCAAGCTAAGATTCGGAGTCACACGTGGTATTACGGTAACGAAAACACGATTTTCATACAAATTTTTTCTTTAAAAACTGTTTTGTGAGTTCATAATATGAGGCTCAGATTCATCAGTATTCTCAAAAAGCGGATACATCCGGCATGGCTGCAAACTTAATAGTTTGCCCCGCCAAGACACGGAGATTCACGGCTTTAATTAAACTCATTCAAATTCATCATTGCCTCAGATTTGGAAGTGTGTGCAGATAAAACGGGATGCAACCCGGCATGGCTGCAAACACGATGCCGTGCTGCCCCGCCAAGACACAGGTCGATTTTAACCTTCATAACCAACCAACTTATTCTAGAAAGCGGGTATGCACCGGTATTTGTACTTGGCTCAGATCTGTAAGTGCGTGTCCACATAGAAGGGTATGCGGCCCGCCATGGCTGCAAGTACAATATGGTGCTGCCCCGCCAAGATACGGGTCGATTTCAACCTTCACAATCTAGCAACTTAGTGTAGTTGCAAAATAACAAACGCACAAATGCAACAGTATCATCATCGCTTATAATGTCGTGCCACTAACTCTGCCTCATTACTTCCGCTAACAGTGCTTCATTCCTAGCATATTGACCAAAAACCAATAATCAAAAACAATAGTCAAGATAAAATATAAAAACAAAAAATATAAGAACACTGAAAATTGAAATTTATCATGAACCCATCCAAAAGCACCAATATCATCAAAAGGCAAAAACCCAAATCCAAACAAAAAATGTGAAACAAATCCTCAGTAATTGCAAACTACAATATAAAAATTCACCTAAAATTATAACCATCTTTCATTGTGAATCCTAAACCCTAAATTTACACCTAACAAACAAAGTTAACAGGCATGAAACCTAAAATTAGACCTTATGTAAGCATCTTTTAGCAACAGTCATGAACCCTAAAATAATAGTTACTAAAGTCGCAAATAACAACACAAATAAAAGGAAAGTTACAACTATGAAGAATAACCTTCGCTTGACATTAGTGGCTATATCTGTAATAAAGTCTAACAATCAGAAATTTGAGTTCAACTAATCCTTAATCCCCAAACACTAATGATAAGCAATCAAATAAAAACAAATTAGCGCAACTAATCTCCAATACTCAAACAATAAGGCATAATCCAAGAGATAATCTAACAAAAGTAAAACAACAACACCATAAACCAACTGGTAATTTATGAAATAGAGAGGTAAGTGAGGTTTACCAAAGGCAAACGAAGAATCTGGAACCCCATTATCAATCTTCTTACATAAGCCAAAAAACTGAGATTGTGGCTATAACAAAGGGTTAGACTGTAGCACCCACACATGGTTTAAAGAGAGTCACAAAACGATTAAATAATCATGTTACTATTCATAACACTGTATATTCCCTCACAAAACACTGTAGACACAAAATAACCCATGGATCGGATCTAATCGGCGTCGGGTGTGGTGGCCGGAGTTGCACCGATTGGATCTCAAAGGCGTGAAGCGAGTGTGAGTAAGGATGAATAGTTCGGATGTTATCGGGTTATACCAAAATGTTCTATGGGCCGGGTGCTTTAGCAAATGGGCTATTTTAGCCCTCTGCTTTAGGGGTGTTCATCGGTTCGGTTATCGGTTAATCGGTTTATTCGGTTAAAATTTTTTTTTGGGTCATAACCGAAAACCGAACCGAACCGAAAATATCTATAACCGAACCGAACCGAGAACCGAACCGAAGTTCGGTTCGGTTATGGGTCAAAACCGAAAACCGAACTTTTTACTTAAATTACACTATTTATATATTTTTTTTAATTTAATTATATATATTTTTGGGGAAAAAAATATTTCAAGCATAAAAAATTGTTTTTTTATATTAGTATAAAATTTTAATGGATATTTTTTATATTTAAAATAATATAAATATATAAAAATATATATATATATATATATATATATATATATATATATATATATATATATATATATATATATATATATATATATATATATATTTATATAAATTTGGTTTTCGGTTCGGTTTTCGATTCAGATAGCTAAACCCATATCCAAACCGAAAACCGAATTTTTAATTTGGTTCGGTTCGGTTCTAACAAGTTCGGTTCGGTTTTATTTCGGTTCGGTTCGGTTCGGTTTTCGGTTTGTTCGGTTAATTAACCGAACCGTGAACACCCCTACTCTGCTTAGTATATTGATATAATATATTTTTTAAGTTCGTAAATAACTCATGTGCCTTATATTCGATAAATAATACAACCACTAGAAAGCATTTACACATTTTTTTTTTCAAAGATAAATGTTTACTTTGTCTCGAAAAATATCTTCGATTACAATTTCCAACAAATTGCTTCCTTAGTCTCAGGCAAAAAATACAAAGTTTAAAAACAATAATACAAGTACAATTTTTAATTAATCAAATATTATATTCACGAACTCTCATTTTATTGGTTGAAACAAGAAGGGTAATTATTTTAGAACATCTAAAAATGGAAAGATGAATAATAATTATATGACCGAAGGAATAAAATATTTTCAAAATGTAAAAGAAATTGAGTGTTTTGTTAATAAATATTGTCATATAAAACTTTATGAAAAAACTGGACCGGACTGAAAATTACCCAAAACACATGACCATAATGTGTACGTTCCGTTTCTGTCCGGTCCACTCCAACAAAAATATCGACGGTTTTTTGTGTAAAATTGGACAGTATCAAGGACCGAATATGATAAAAAGGGTGGACCGATGACCAGATCGAAATACATTTGGTCTAATATAAAAAGCATTTTTTATGCTTGAAATAGCTTTTTTCTCCAAAAATCTATATGATTAAATTAAAAAAATATATTAATTGTGTAATTCAAGTACAAATTTCGGTTTTCGGTTTTGACCCATAACCGAACCGAACTTCGGTTCGGTTACATCACATATATTTTCGGTTCGGTTCGGTTATGACTCAAAATTTTTTTGACCAAACCGAATAAATCGATTAACCCGAGAACTGAACCGATAAACACCCCTAAATATGTTAGTTCCTGTCTGGTTTGGGCCGGTTTGTCAGTTCGATTCGGTTTTCGGTCAGCACTACTGGATAATAAATTTCACTACTGGGCTTTATCTGGCCTAAAAATGGGCTTGTATCACATAATCCAGACTTTATTTCATTTGTCGAAGAGTAAACTCAAACTGTTAAAGATAGAGATAACGTTTGAAATCATAAAACATAATCATTGAAAATGATGATGATGATGGTCCTTCCTAACAAAGACCTACTTCTTCTTCCATCCTTCCCAACCATAAAGAACAAACCAACAAGAAGAACCAATATAACACTCCTTCATGCAGCTCTTGTGGAGGAAGACCACCAAGAAACCATGCTAACAACAAAAGAGAAGAGGGAGCTTAGGAAAGTGAAGAGAGACTCAAAGACAGGAACCAACTGGAGGGAACAAGTTGAGGAGAAGCTCCTTCAGAAACCCAAGAAGCAGTTCAGTTCTTGGAAGGAGGAGCTTAATCTTGACTTGCTAGCTCACATGGGCCCACAGTGGTGGATTCTCAAAGTCTCTAGAGCTAAGGGGAAAGATACTGTTGAACGTATGTTGCAAGCCCTTCATAAAAACTTCCCTGATGCTGAGTTTAAGGTACTTACTTTGTGTCCCGTTTTCGGCCTAGTGCTAGTTCTTGTTAAGTTTTCATTATTGCTAGTTTAACATGTAGTTTAGGTTTTGTTCGTATAGTCGTGGTTTATGTATATGAAGACATGACTAAATTGTAACAAGGTGATCTCATCTTTTCGCAATACTTTAGAGGTATCAATATGGGCGCGTCTGAAGAGATAGGAAATGGGTCAAACGGGTACTTTTTGGCCAGGGGCGGAGCTATGTGAGGACCGGGGAGGGTCCCGGGCCCCCTAGGTCTAAGCCCGTTAGTGTATTTATTTGCGATTTCATGTGTATTTCTGGAAAAAAATTTATTTCGGCCCTCCCATTTAATGTATTTCCAGAGAGAAAATTGTTTCGGCCCTCCCACGAAAATTTTTCTAGCTCCGCCACTGTTTTTGGCATGACGAAACACCTTTAGGCAAAATAGTCATGAGGTTGTTAAATTAATAATGCTGGTGTTAGTTATCCTTATAGTGGATATATATACTTAGAATCCATACTGCAGCACCCAACCTCACATTCATAACATTGTATTGCAGCCACAGAGGGGCGTCATCAATGTTCTTACAGACACCAAGACCCATCCAATTCTTACCTTCCTTCGCTTTTCTTACCATAATAACAAGTCTAATATACACAACTTAAGCTGACTACATTTCATAGATAAGATAAGATGAACCACTACTAGGCATCATCAACTCAAGAGTAAATACCCATGGGAACATATGAATTAACCCATCTGCCAAACGCTCCTTCATGGGCTTGCAAGAAACCTACTTTATGGAATAGGAGATCGCCTTTGACTGCACTCTTCACTCCACCACATTTACACTGATTCCACCAAACATCCAATGTATATGCGAGAGGATTTATGCAGAAAGGTTTCCACATCCAAGGTACAAGGCCATCTGCAATACACTTAAGCCAATCACCCCTGTTGACATACTTGGAGTCTTTAACTGTCAAGCTTGTTAGTTTGAACCTTACTGAGTTTATAATAAGAACCAATAAGACGTGCCATTCCCCTTTTTCATCAGCAAACAGTCTTTTGTTTCTTTCTTACCACACTCTTGATTGACTTGTTACATGGAAGGGAGCACATTTTGCTAATTATTTCATATCCAATCATCATACATAGTGTGCTTATTGCACATACTTGACTTGTTGTCCAAAACAAACACTCACATTTATAGAAACAATAACACTCCCGTTAGCTACACTTTTCCTTTTGATCACATTCATTATTTTTAGAATCTCACAGTGTCATGTAAAATGCTTCTACATACAAAGACAAACTGGCTTTTGATGACTTTCGTAGTTTCAACTACAATTACTACCACATAAACCAAAAGTCATGTGCCAAATATTTAACGTTTCAATAAGAGTCAGTTCAAACTTTGAGAAAAATACAAGTGTAACGGTCGTTCTATGGATAAAAGAGAATTAAAAATGCCATTCAATCTTCCATCACTCAGGTCTAATGTGAAGAAAACTATCAAGCACTTAATTTATTTGCACCATAAACGATTCCACTCTTTAATGTTAATGTCGGACAGTTACTATTATGCCTTCTTTAAGAAGCATTAGGATAACTTCCTTGCATATCGGATCTACTAGTATGGTAGTAGTATATAAGATGTTCTTTGCAAAATGCACATTGAAACAGCCCCTGAATAGAACTTTGATAATGCGCTCTTTGCAGAATATTTCAGTGCATTTACATTTCCCTTGGCTCTCAGGATTGGAGTACAATAGGAAATAATCCTAGAAAATGACGTGTGTCTGATGCATTTCGGATTTGATGGCAGGTATTTACTGCAGCTGTGGACGAGAAGACCAAGTTAAAGAGCGGAAAGATCTCAGTCAAACCAAAGCCTCTTTATCCTGGATGCGTGTTTTTGCATTGCACACTAAACAGGGAACTCCACAATTTCATAAAAGAAGATTGTGAAGGAGTTGGAGGATTCGTTGGACGAATGGTTGGAAATACGTAATAACTACTCCTATGCTTTCTCATGCTTTAGGAGAATGTTGACCCGTTTAATATATAGCTAATTTATTAAATTTGACCCATTACGCTTACTAAGGTTTTGTTGTGAAATTTTGCAGAAAGAAGCAGATTAACAAACCGAGGCCTGTATCCGAAACTGACATGGAAGCAATATTTCAAGAAGTGAAGGAAAAGCAGGAAGCATCAGATAAAGCTTTTGAAGAAGAAGAGCATCTGCGAAGTCTTGAGGCCAATATTGTCGATAAAACGGGTAAAAAAGTAGTTACTGGGAAGACAACAAAGCGATCCAGAAAGCCTTCAGGGCCTATTTTAGGGTCAACTGTTCGTATTGTGTCTGGGACTTTTACTGACTTTACAGGCACCATAAAGAAGCTTGATAAGAAACGAGGACTGGTATGCATTCATCATACGCGCTGAATTTTGTAATCTAATGGACAAATTTGTCATTTTATTGCAAGTGATTTCAAAATCTGTTAGTGGAAGTTGCACTTAAAACATGGTTCTTTTCATCTTTTGCAGGTAACCGTCGGGTTCTCAGTGTTTGGGAAGGATACTATAGTGGATTTAAATCTCAATGAGATCGTAGAAGAGCAGAAATGATGCACGAAAAGCCTATTTCATGATCTATAGTGGTAAGTTCTTGACTTACCTCTTATCCGTTTGTCTTCCTTTACTCCCGAAACCTTGTTACTTTTTGCTTACAAATTACCTTTAATAAGTGCTAACAGTCTCATTTCTATGAGGCCGAAAGTCACTCTCTTTCGCCTAGAAAATGGGACTAGATCACATAGGTATAGTCACCAATTAAGTTCCGGAATGTTACTTAGAATTTCGCATTTCTACTTGTTTTGTTTTTCAGATGGAATTTTTTGACTTACATTGTTGCGCAAGTTTTGCACCAACCACCTGTTAGCATAACATCAGTTGAACTCATAGGCGATCCAAGTACCTGAAATGACCCACTAGCTAGCTGCATACATCCATCAAACTGTTGGAGTTTATGGATATATATTAATAAACGTATGTCTAGAATCGAACTCGAGACCTCGGGATTGCACACGTTACGAATGAGTATTAAGAAATAATAATTAATATATTTATATATTTATTATTATACACAAGTATGTAACGATCGTTGGTATTGACCGTTAATGACTAACGACCGTTAGACGCAAATAAGGAAAGAATTATGTTTATACAATTAGGAAACATGAGAAGGATCTAGAACCCCCCCCTTGGGCTCTAGATCGACCGGCCATGGGTTGGGGAAACCCAAACCCTAGCTTTTGCTCCAAGTTTTCTATTTAGTATAAATATAAACACATAGGGTCATTGTTGGAGTAATCTTTTGTACACACAATTATCCCTAAGTGTCTTTCTTCTCCTCTTTTACTATAACCGATCGTACAACCCTTTAGGGTGTGTGGGATCGAATTTTGTTCATCAAAATTGTTTCTTGTGTTGTCACTAGCATCACCTTAATACGGTTTAATTCGTGTGTACAAGAACGAGGTAACAACATACTTTTGTTGTTATCAAGGGATCGATTAACAAAACGGTAAGGGGTTAATCATTGATCCATATAAACCCTAATTAGGGTTCATCACATGTTCAAGATTATTTATTGATTCTTGTTTTGCTAGAATCACTAAAGGTACGCTCTCTTTATGTTTCAGTTAATTAATTATGAGTATTCGATCTTTTGCTTCCGTTGTGCGTTGTTGATGTTATATGTTTAATTATGTAATTGTTATGGTACTTAAATTCTAACAGTGGCATCAAGAGCGGTTAATACTGTGTAATTAATTACTGAAACACATAAAAAAAATTTGAAATCTTTGATTATTATTGCATGCTTAAAGGTTTCTTGGTGTTAATTTTTGAAACCCTAAAAATATTTTTTTACTGTTCACGAACACTGTTCATTCGACACTGTTCACGCGGTACTGTTCATGGTACTGTTCATGGTACTGTTCATCCGAAGAAATTTTTTTTTAGGTTTTATAAAAATTGAAGAAAGCCTAGGTTGCATGCTAATATTTTTTTTTATGTGGTTTAATCATGAATAATTGTTATGTGACATGGTTTATGTGCGTATCTTGTGACCTAATTGGTAATTGTTATGCTTTGATCCATGACGAAACATGCATGTTAGTCATGGGTTATTAATTGTTTTTTAATTGTTAAGCTTTGTCACATGTTCTAATATTGGGGAAGACCTCAATAATAATTATTAAAATCAATTTACGTGCTATGTGGTGTGTATATTAGCTTTGGCCTACGCAATTGATTCGTCAATGTATGTGGCTCCACTTCCATTAAGAAGGGAAGGCCTTAGTTGATTACATGCATTTTACACCTAGAATTGATTTTGTTAGGATCTTTTCTTAACAAGGATTGCATGTGGCTATTTGTTTCACCTTTGTTATTATTATTAGTTGTTGATTTGTCTTGGATTACTTGTTTTATTGTTTCTTATTTGTTCGACATGTTGTAAGCAATAAAAGGGTAATTTTTCCATAAAGAAAATAATACGGACTAATAATGGTGAAACCCTATGTGATAAAGTAAGAATCTTGCAAGGTCTTAAGTGCCGCTAGTGGTCCGATTCGCACGGTAATCAGCTCCCAGGCGAGACCAGCAAAATTCACACTTTATTACATGATTTTGAGATTGAATCCATAAACTTTTGCTTGATTGATGTTTTGTACAAATATGCTTTTAAAATTAAGTCCTTTAAGACGATATTCATAACCGTGATTTGAAGGCTTAGAAAAGAGCCTTAGAGTCTGCCTTGGTTATCACAATCTTGAATATGTCTTAAACGAATTACTTTTAAAATCATAATTGTAGAAAGTCATCTTAGGGTTTATTAAACCTCAAGTAAAACTTTGTGTATTAATTTCACGAATAGGTAATAAAAAGGTTTTGAAAACTTATGTTATAAAGATGAGTGCATGCATCTTTATACATGTTTTGATTTTCACATCAAAAGTTTATACCCTAAAATTTAAGTTACATGCCATCTAACTATAAGGAACACTTGAAGTTATTATTTAGTAACACGTGAGACGCAGGCTAAATTTTAATGACAAGGTAAATTTCCGAGTGTGCGTGAGACCACACATGGAGAATTTGCGGTTTCTAAGTTAGACGACTTAATTAAGTTGATGCGTGAGACCTAGAGCTTAAGGCATGAGATGGGATGAAACATGCTTACATGACAAATTGATGAATCAATTTGATGTAAATCCCATAATGATCTAGGAATTGGAAAAGTGTTTGCCAATTATTGTTCGACAGATTACCATCTTTTATACTTTCATCACTAGCAGATCAACTGATGTGGTGGAATCTATGTAAAGTTGGATCCTAGATTTTCAAGAAAATATGTTGGTTATATGAATATATCCTTGGGTATTTTATTTTCTTGAAAATATAAATTATCGAAAATACTAAAATTGAATTTTGTAAATTCTTTAAATGTATTAATGCAACTTAAAACCGTAAACGTAAGTTATTCTTTTAATTGATCTACACCCGTTTGGGTTTTTGGTTAGAGTCAATATTTACAAAAAGAATAAATATAGTCTTCTTTCCATTAGGAGAAGTGTGAGACTTAAATCCTATTCCTTTTCATGAATGAGAAAGGTATAATAGGATGATTAGAATTGTCTAAAATTCTAAATACATAACTCATAGCAAACTTTAATAGTAAGAATATTTGCACTTTATGAGTTATTAAATTAGAAGCTAGACTGATTACTGCATAATGGTAAAAGACGAATTAGATTATTTTATCTAGTTTTTTTGGTTTGACCATTTAAAGATACTACATACAATTGTTGGAATGGTAAATCTATAAAGGAAGAAATTGCATGCCCAGTTTTTTTTCAAGTTAATAGTTTGGAATGTGATGAATCACATTTATGTAGTAGATTACATCCTTTTATAACATATATAATTGCTTGAATGGGTTTTCTTAAAAGATGTAGGAAAGTAAACAAGTACACTATTTTCTTTCACTGATTAATGAAACATTTACAACGTTGTCAAATTCAGTGGGAGTATTGTGTTCTTATGGCTGAATAAGGGATTATTATAATGTTCTCTAATTCAGTGGGAGTTACAAGACTTATTGTCTTGATTGTAACTTAGATTATCTTTTGAATATCTCAAGGTAATTACTTTCCAAATATAGACACTAATATTTTCAAGGATAGTCATGTACGTTTCCTTGATTGATTGAGTAAACTCTATATCTACTAAGTTATGTTAATGACACAAATCATATTGTTCAAATTAACAAACGCGTGCGTGTTGTTTATATGATACATGGTGTTGTACCATGCACAAGTGGGAGAAATCTTCATTATGTGCAAAGTACAACACATAAGAATATGATTTAAAGCATTCTCTTAACTGCAAAGTAAGAGACTATAATTCTAATTAGATTAATTATCTAATCTAAGAAACACTTGGTGTTAAAATTTAGTAAACGTGAGACGCAGACTAAATATTAACAACAAGGTGAATTTCCATGTATGCGTGAGACCAACATGGATAATTTACTGTTTCTAAATTAGACATCTATTAGAACATTGTGTCAAATAACATTACTACTTCAGCTTTAATATTTATGTATTATTGGAATGACATAAATGCATGAAGTAATATTATACTACTTCAATAATTATGTATTCTTAGAATGACATAAATAAATAAAGTAGTGTGTTAACTTGAAAATATTATTGAAACCAAATGATGGTGTTCATGATTACTTTAATAATACATGTTCATACTTTATTGTATAGTTATAAACATGAAGTCTTCTAAGTATTACAAGACTTATAATTAAGTAAGACGTTAGCTTGTTATGGTCTTCAATTAAGACATATACAAAAGGTCATTGAGTTGATCAATGACTAATAACGAATAGTGGGATTATAACACATTTATGTTTTAATGCGACATAAACATGAAGTGACTTGATTAATAAGTACTTGGGTTATAAAGCATGCAATTGGCTTGAAAATACTATTACACCATTAAGTTGATTTAGTTGGTAAATAGACAAGCTAAAAGATATATGGTTATCTTACATATTGTTAGATTGTCTTACAATATGAGTTCTAATGAAATACTAGATTATAGTATGTTAGGAAATCAAACCCTTGTTGTAGTGTTTGGTTCAAGATAACTACATCTTCTTTTCTTCCAAAAGTTATCAAGGTTAGAAATTGAGTATGGCTTAAATATACTCAATTAAACTCCTAGAAGATTAATAAGACGTTATTGAATTATGAAATGTGATGAATCACATTAAGTCTTAAATTGAAGTTCTGAATTTGTTAAGTTACTTATGTGAAGGTTATTAACAAAGAGCTATCAATGCGTATTTGTAAAGTCCTAAAAGAGAACGTTGGATTGTTGCTCTAATTGCTAAGTATTTTATTCTATATAATACTAAAGGCAAGTGGGAATATTTTATCTTGAAAAGATAGAATTACAAGATACATAATCTTCTAAAACCACACTAGTTAAAATCATGATGAGGCTTAACATGTAAATGATAAACCTCAAGATGATGGAATTATCATTCATAGATCCACTTGGATATCTCAGATATTTAATTAATATGCTGATGATTATATGATGTAGTATTACCAAAATAATGAATTGGGTAAATTACTCATACTATGAGTGTTATAGATGCTGTTCATAAAGATATTCAACATTTTGAAAATTTGGTTTATCTTAATTCTTAATGGTTAGAGAATGAAGATGAGTTTATTCAAAGATAATGTAACCTTAGTGGGTTAAATCTTTGAGTAGAAATCATATGAACAAAATTGCACACATATCTTAATGCATGTCTTATGACAAGATTATTAATCATACTTAAGCAATTAACTATGATTGAATACTCTTTCTTAAGTACATTAAAGATATAAAGATGGTAATTGTCATATTTACATGAATGTGAAATTTGACAATGGAATATCAAAAACTCTTTCTTGAATAAATTACTTAAGCGAGGACGATAAGTAATCAAAAAGGAGTTTATGAATTCATGCAAATCTTTGGAAGTGTACAAAATGCAATAATCCATGAATGGATATATGCATGCATCTAGGAGATTATTCTTATGGTAAATTATTAAATCTATGTTTAGGTTTATAATTAAAATAAGATAATTTCTAAGTATTCCTGAAAACTAGTGGGAGTATTATGTTTGATTTACTAAATCATATATGTTGTATAACATATAAGAGTAACATTCCATATAAGTAAAAGGTTAGACTTAATTTGGAATAAAACGTTACTTGAAAGATTTAGGAAATATAACATACAACCTTGAAACTAAAGTTTATTATTGAATGAATAAGTGCGGTAAATAAATTCTAAAAAGAATATGATATATTATTTGGATGACTAAATGGATATACATATTTATAAAGATCAAACATGAATAAAATCTAAGTTTGACTGAAGGATTTTCATGTGCATTATATTATTGTTGTATCATGCTTAAGTGCTTAGATGATTTGACAATATTTAATATCCAATTAAAAGTTATAATATAACTTGTGTAATAGATATTCTAATGGAAAATGTTTGAAATTAGAATAATGATCCTCAACCTGGAATAGCTCCTAAACATTACACAATGGATATTAAGTTTACGGAAATTTTAAAAGAGCATATTTTGGTATATATAAAATGATGCTGGTTTAATTGAGATGACACTCAATAACTAGTCATGAAGGATATCATGAGAACTAGTTATGCTCAACTAAGAGCATAGTTGCATTAAACATTAAAGAATTAGAATACTTTAAACTTTAAAAGGTTTGAAAGTTCGATTGTCATAAGTTGGTGATTGAGGATATCACACCATTTATGAAAAATTATGTGGCTATATCAAGATAGTTATACACATATAAGAATTTTGCTAATTAAATTCTTGAAATAAGCATTCTCAAAATTCGGATAGATCAAAGTTAGTTGAATAATGCCTTGTCAACAAGTATGATTGTCATTACTTGAGGCATAATTGTTAGCAAGTCATTACTTGAGACAAAATTCATTAACTAGAATTATCATGCATTGATCTATTTAGTATTTGGATAAAGGACATTAAGCAATTATTATTTGTAATGAATTAAAGTACTTAGTACGTTTGTTTTCATTAATAATAAATTGTGTCCTATATTTGCATGTTTAAATCCGTGAATAACTTATGTTATTCTAAATTGTCCATTGTCGATTAATGATATGGGAATATCATTAAACTAAGACAAATCTGAGTATTGGTTAGAATATACTTGAAAGTATATTGATGCGTTGACATACCAATTTCACATGATATTCGATGAATTGAATATAGGACTTATCCCAACTACATGATTTTACTTTATGGATCTTGTCAGTAAGTAAATCATGAATTTGTTATCCTCAGACTTGAGATACCAGATAAGTGTCATGGATGTAGTGCATTTTGTGGAGCAATCTACCGCTTACCGTAATTGGAAGTCATAAGGGTTGCTTTCAGAATTGTTGCAAAGTCCATGGGTTATTCTTGTAGTCAAGAAAGAATTTGTTCCTTCAAATTCGTTTTGAAGTTTAATACTGCTGGGCCCCTCGTAGGTTTGACAAGATGTATGCGTGCGCACGCCCAAAGTCTATCTGGAATACGTTCAGATGTTTTGGTAATCTTGCTCAATCATAAACAACGAGAAACAGAATTGTTAATTAAAGAATGACTAAGATCCATATCTTTATTAACGTGGTATTAGAAACAAAAGGATGGTAATAATAATGATGAATCATTATAGGTTTTTCCAGGAAACCTTCCTCGAGTTGATCTAGGGGCATTGGGGTGTTGCTAGACGCTTACCAATGTCATTATGTTATTAATAGATATCCAAGTGGGAGCTGTTGGAGTTTATGGATATATATTAATAAACGTATGTCTAGAATCGAACTCGAGACCTCGGGATTGCACACGTTACGAATGAGTATTAAGAAATAATAATTAATATATTTATATATTTATTATTATACACAAGTATGTAACGATCGTTGGTATTGACCGTTAATGACTAACGACCGTTAGACGCAAATAAGGAAAGAATTATGTTTATACAATTAGGAAACATGAGAAGGATCTAGAACCCCCCCCTTGGGCTCTAGATCGACCGGCCATGGGTTGGGGAAACCCAAACCCTAGCTTTTGCTCCAAGTTTTCTATTTAGTATAAATATAAACACATAGGGTCATTGTTGGAGTAATCTTTTGTACACACAATTATCCCTAAGTGTCTTTCTTCTCCTCTTTTACTATAACCGATCGTACAACCCTTTAGGGTGTGTGGGATCGAATTTTGTTCATCAAAATTGTTTCTTGTGTTGTCACTAGCATCACCTTAATACGGTTTAATTCGTGTGTACAAGAACGAGGTAACAACATACTTTTGTTGTTATCAAGGGATCGATTAACAAAACGGTAAGGGGTTAATCATTGATCCATATAAACCCTAATTAGGGTTCATCACATGTTCAAGATTATTTATTGATTCTTGTTTTGCTAGAATCACTAAAGGTACGCTCTCTTTATGTTTCAGTTAATTAATTATGAGTATTCGATCTTTTGCTTCCGTTGTGCGTTGTTGATGTTATATGTTTAATTATGTAATTGTTATGGTACTTAAATTCTAACACAAACATCATCCTCCGATTTTGCAGACCACTGTGGATCTTTTGCAGACCAGCTTTCATGAAGTAACGACTACTAATTTATAATGTAGCATCTCGGTGTGCTTATTTCCTGTAAATTGCTATGTATGAATCCTGAACGGCAAATGGCACAAAGTCACATTGCGAGTTGTGAACATGACTGTAAGTAGGCAAGTTAGCAGCATCTAGGTGCACTTTCCTGTAATCGGGTATGGTTTTGTTATCGTCGTTTATATCTTTACAAAGAAAAACATTCACTAGATCTTTATTGTTTGGTTTTAATTATTTGAAAAAAAATAATAAAAATGAAAGATTAGTTAAAATCAGCTTATGTTGGTGGTAGGGGTGTCAAAATACATGACCCGACCCGGACTAAGCTTATTCGGGTAAGGTTACTCGGGTCAAAAATTGAATTCAGGTTATTCGGGTCAAGCCGAGTAACACGAATACTAAATAGGGTCGGGTATCAGGTTGAAATTGTTTGAGTAACTCTGGTTCGGGTCGACTAGTTTGACCCGAGTAAGGATTTTTTTTTTTTTTTTTTTTTTTTTAAAAAATATATTATTTTATAGATTATCCATATAAATTAGAACAAATATGCAAATTTATGACTATTTCTGGTCGACACGAACCTGAGTTGACCCGACCCGAATTGACATGAACTCGGGTTAACCCGAGTTCAAATAGGGTCGGGTTCGGATATATTATTTGTAGCATTGACCCTACCCGAATTGACCCAAACCCGACCAACCCGACTCGACTTACACACCTAGTTGGTGGTATAGAGTATAGCCAATAATGTGGTTTGAATCCAACATTTAAAAGATATGAACGTCGACCAGAGATCTACAGTTGCAATTAGTGACTGAACTAGGGGTCCCGCGGTGTCACAGGACCCCGATGAAGTCCTGTTTCCTACCATAAAAACTTGGATTTTTCATAAATATACCCGTTCCAAAAAAACATGTCTTCATACTTAGTGCATCCAGTCTAGTTTTGGTCTTGGTTCCGTCACTGGTCGCAATTATTTGATGGTGGTGGGGCTTGGTGAATGTCAACCATGGAAGTACATCTCGAGTGTGCCTTTTGAATGGAGTCATGGACAAACAAAAGTTGCCCGCCCTTTAATAATTCTACTAGTATTACTTTTATTCCTATATCATTTTCATTTCGGTTAAACCGTGTATATTTGATTCGAGCCCGAATAATGTGCGCCTTTATCTCTATAAGAACGGCGCGTTCCGAGGTGTGAAGTAGGAGATATCAACTAGTTTAATTGAAAGGAAAAAACAATATCGAAAATGAAAATGGGAGAATTTAATTAACTGCATTGGGACAGGACCATGTTGGTTGTTCACTCTTGATCATGACCCAACATAACATTTTTTTTTTTTTTTACTTTTTCGTATTCCCAAAAAATTATGTCCATATTACTATTTTAGACTAAGGATCAAATGAGAAGAATCTTTAAAATAAGAAGGATGAGAAATAATTATAACTAAACATTAGAGATGCATCAATTTGAATTAAATGCATCCCTAATCTTTTATATGAATCATAACATATTTTCTTGCTAAAAATTAGATGCATATACATATATTAGATGCATTCCGTCAAGTTAGACGAATCCTATGTATTTTTCGTCCTCTGGGGGTCAAATTTGTTGCTAGTACTACTTTGCATCGTTTTCACTTAAAAATCACTTTCGAAACTAATTGTGATGCATCTGAATGAATAGAGATTCATCTAATTCAAGTTGATGTATCTCAAATACGCAGTTATAGTTATTTCTCATTCTTCTCATTTTAAGGTTTCTTCTCACTGGATCCTTACCCTACTATTTTATTGCCCAAACTTTTTTAAACTATATTCAAAGACATCGCACATTTACATATGTGCTAAAAATCAACGAACTAGCTCAACTCGTGCTTGATACGCATTTTAGTCGACCTAAAAACCAAAAATAACGGTAAAAAGGAGATTCCATCCCATTCCTTTGTCGGATAAAATAATAGTACTATATATGTCAGAAGAATCTCTTTTGCTTAATATTACTTATTTAACCCTTGGTACTTGCGCTGTTTTAGGTTAAGGCTTTATTTAGACTAATAATGTTTGGCGAAGGCTTTTATCGGGCTTATTGAGGCTTATGAAATGACTTATAAAATAAGACGGCTAAAACTTTAGCCTCATAAAATGGGCTAATTCCTTTAGCCCAGGGCTTTTATTTACTTACAAAAAATGTTTAACATATAAAAAAACTCACTTTTTTTTTTTTTTTTTTTTTTTTTTTTTAATAATTTTGCAATAATAAGCCCCAGCCCCAACTCATTTGACAAACAAGTTTATAAAAATGCAAATTTTAATTTCGGCTTATAATATAATTCCTAGCCCCAGCCCATTTCGCCAAAAATACCTTTGATACAGAAAAAAATGATACATAGATCTAATCGTTGACCTAATTGTGGACCTAAAAACACGTGACATCATCCTGATAGCTGTAGACATGAACCACTTATTTTACAACCCATCAAGATGATGTCACATATTTTTAGGTCCACAATTAATTTTACGATTAGGTCCATGTATCATTTCTTTAATATAATATAAATAAAACACCTCATATAAAAAGTTGTAGCATTTACAATTTGTGGAATGAGGAAAGGCAATTCAAGCATCATTTCCTGTTTTCTAAGACTTGAAAAAAAAGTGACACAAGAATACAAAAAATCATATATTGAAAGTATTATTTTTGAGATAAACAAAAGCATAGCTCTAACTGCTACACATGTAAAGCTTGACTTGGAAGTATCTTGGGGTCTTGACTTTGGGACCAAATAATTTTTAGGAGAAACAATAAAAATAGAATAAGTTATCTTAGTATAAAAAATTGGTACTAACACATGGTAAAAGCATGTAATAAACAAAAGTAAAGGGGCAAAAAATAAAGAAAGAAAATATCATCCTCCTCATATGACAGCTGTCTTTAGGGAAACCAACTCTTGTGGGAAAAGAAGATAAAATTAATTAAATACTAAAAGTTTCACTCTACCCCAACATGTATAGTGTAACTACTGTTATATACTCTACCTTTATCCTTTTTAACTATTTAGCCCAAAATGTGTAAAAACTACACAACATCAACTTGAATACATATCTATTAGCATACAAATGTTAAAATATAGTCGATAGTGTGAGAGAGATGAAGATTCCATTTACGCAAAGAACAATTTTACATTAGTGCTGTCATATTTACTGAAACAATAAAATGTTTCTATGATCCTTCACAACCATAAAACCATAAAATGATTGTTATGTTTTTATAGTTTTACTTATTTTTATACACACAAGCATATAACACATGTTTTCTACTAAATTATGTTTCTTTATTTAAATCATAACTTTTTAACGTTTAATCTCAAAGGTATGGCCTAGTGGTGGAGGCTTGGGATGTTTTAGTAGACGTCTCAAGTTCAAATCCCATATGCAGCTTGAGGCCAGCTTTCGGGCGTCTATTCTCCCAATGTAAATGTTTTTGTAAGGCCAGAAAAAGGGAAGACTTTTGAAAAAATAGGTAATGAGTATAATCTCAACTCTCCCAGTTCGCAGTAAACAACTAAACATTACTTGAGGCTGGTCTTTAGAGAATGGTCAGTCGACACCAAGACACCAAAAGATTTACAGAATTTAGATTTCTCCTCCGATTTAAACTTTTAGGAGAATGATGTGAGTAAAAAGCCGAGTATAGATACCAAAAAAAAATAAATAAAAAAAAAAAAATGCTTATAGAGATTTTTTAACAAAATGGGAGAAAACAAGAAGTAGAAGGTAGGTACATGGAAACACAAGACAAACCAAAGAGTGTTAAATGTAAAAGCAAACACAAAGTAGCCAACCAAACAGTCAACCAGTTGTAGCAACAAAAGAAGTGACAGTCAGAGTGTGTTTCAGAAACACCACTAGCCTCACATTTATTTCTCACATCCTCCCACTCCAATCCCTTTTTTTAGCTAACCAAAAACCAACCCATCTCATTTTCATGTCTTGTTCTTCTTCATACTAAACCAACCCATCATGTCAAGATCCTTCATTTCCCTTGCTTTGCTACCTTTCTTCTTCAAAACCCTCTTTGCAGACTCATTCAGCCTTGCTCAAACCCCATCTTTAGTCACTCTTCATGGAGATGCAAACCTCATCAAGAATAGTACTTCAGTACAGCTAAGTGGTGGCAGTGTCATTTACAAAAAGCCCATCAAGATTTATGGAGGAACACCCAAGAAAATGGTATCTTTTTCCACTTACTTTGCTTTTCATCTTTCATATGGAAATGTTTTAGCTTTTGGTATGCTTCCACTTGGGTATCCTTTAAATGGGTCATTTGGGGTGTTGGGTAGCAAAAAGTTTAGGTCTTTAAGGGTTGAGTTTGAGGAGCATCAAGGGTTTATGTCTGTTAAGGCTATGAATGTGTCTTCTGTGGATTTGGTGGTTAATGCTAGTGTCAAAATGCAAACTTGGATTGATTATGAGGCGGGTTCGAAAAGGTTAGAAGTTAGGGTGAATAGGTTTGGCGAAATTCGACCCGTGGATCCCGTGTTGTTTGTGCAAGTTGACCTTTTGAAAATTTGGCCTAAAAGTAGGAAAGTTTTTGTGGGATTGAGTTCGATGAATAGGAATTCTTCGCAAGGGTGTGAAGTGGATTCGTGGAGGTTTAAAACGTCTCTAGCGCCAGATTGGATGCATTCGCAGCCGTTGGATCCAATGGTTTTGAATCAAGGGCATGAGGTGAAGGTTGTTGTTCCGAAGGAAAGTGATTGCGTTGTGAAGATTCTTGTAGCGTTGATGGTTGGAATTGGATGTGGTGCTTTGGGTACACTTATTGGGATGTTTATGTGCACGGTGCTAAGTAACAGGAACAGACGGCCGATTGTACCAGAAGAGTTTGCAGTGAAATCGTTACAAGAATACGAGCACAAGAAACTGAAGATTGTACTTGATGAAGCTTCTGCAAATGAGAAGTAGGTAACTCTTTGAGTACTAGTTTAGATGTTACTATTTCTTAATTTGTAAATGAGTGTGGTTATTGTGTTTGAATCAGTCGAATGCTAGTTTTTTGTTTGTATTTATAATGTTGTGCAATATTATGAACAAAATGTAGTTCGATATTGTACAATATTATGATCATTTAGATGCAAGTTTAAGAGTGGAAATGCCATGTGAGCTTACTTACATGTTCTTTGCTTTCGCTCCAATGTCGGCATATGGCAACTTTAATGTTTTTTTCAATTTTTGGAAGCGCAAGTCTTTGGTTCAAATTTGACTTGGTGCTATCAGTTCCTTGTGGAAATGCCTATTAACCAAAGGGGTTTCTCTCATTTCCTCGGTATTGGTTTATTGACACTTGTTCTGTCATTTAGTTTCTTGTGAAGCGTTAGGCCTCAGTTCAATTTCTGATTCGGTGCTATGGTTAGTTAGGGGAATCAATACTCTCAAAGCTCAACATGATAAGCTCACTTTTTTTTGTTTTGTTTATGTGCTTATCAAGTTGAGCTTATGGCTTATTTTGAGTCCATAAGCTCAACATCAAAAACTCGTAAGCAAAAAAGTGGAATTAGGAGATTCTGAAATTCAAATAAGCCCTTACGCCCTCAATATAAACCATCCAAACGCCCCCTAACACACACTACTAGTCAAAATATGCTTGAAGTTTGGTTATGACATGTGGGAAGTAAAGTTTCATCGCACCGTAGGAACTTGTAAGGCTGAAAATGTTTCATACCATGGTCCAAGGATACGTACAAATAAAAATGGGTGGTGGTTCCGTGTGGTCGCTTTCTAAAAAGGCTAAGTGGGCACGCCAAAGCGATTTGACAAGGTTGAACTCTTGTATATCCTTTCTTTGTTTGTGAGTTAGTTTTTGCTGCATGATCCGTGACTTTCCTCTAGCAAAAGAATTACATTTTCTTAAACTGGTTAAATTTATGCGAGTTTAATTACAGCAATTGCTTTTAAGTGAACTGGACTGTCGTTAAGCAGTTTAACAAATGGAAATATTGATTGTTAGAACTAGCCTTATGTAAGCGTTGGGTTTATGATCAATGTATCAGAACTAGCTGGGTCGCAATCTCTTCGGTTATGGGTTGGATGATAAAGAATTTTGATCAGATTAGCTCATGCTCATCAACCCATCTGATTCATTTTTGTCTGATAGACAGCTAGACAAGTCTACCACTGTCAATAATGTTTTCATTCATTGCATTATCTTGACAAAATGGACTTATTCATTGTATGTATATATAGCTTCTTATACCTGTGTATCTGATACTTAAGTTGGAGAAATATGGTATCCACCCTTGGATAGCTGGATACATGGTCGCAACCGAGCGAGCGCGAGTTTATAGTATTGGAGATGGCTTGAGCTCTTATGCCTCATTGTAGGTGCATACATATAAAAAGGAATACACCACACAACTGATGTTATTGTAGGGATGAAAACGCGACAAGCCAAATCCGAGCCCGTCAAAGCTTGAGCTTGGATCATCTAAGTTTATAGGCTCGAGCTCGAGTTCCTTTAGAGCCTATGCTTTTAGCTCGAGCTCAGCTCGTTACGTATTTTACAAGCTCGACTCTTTTTTATGATAGTTCTAAATGAGAATTTTTTTGAGAACGGCAAATTTTACAATCTATACCACTTATCTCACATGTCTCCAACGAGACTTGAACCCACAACCTTTAGGTTGATGGGCCACTCACATACCGCTGGACTAAAAGGCCTTTGGTAGTTCGTAAACTGCTTATCTCACATTGCATTATCTTGACAAAATGGACTTATTCATTGTGCTCGAGCTCGTTTATTAAATGAGCCCCAAAAAGGCCCAAGCTTGTTAAAGCTCGGTTTTTTTTCTAGATTTTACCGACTTGATCCCAAACATCATGTTAGTGATGAATTATATCATACTAAACTTATACACATACTTTAACCGGGCTCGAGCATATCTAAAGTCATCAAATTGAGCTTGAACATAGCCTACAGGCTACAGTTGTAAAATCAGCTCAAGTTAAACCTGATTGTCAAGCCTGGCTCAAGCTATGACTAAGTCATCAAGTAGAGCACAAGCTCAAGCTTGAATCTGCTCTCTTACACCACAATAAAACTTGGAAACAGAAGTGAAAAATACAAAGATATCATGATCAGGGAAAATGGCGAAAAATAGCTACCAAATAACATGTGGTAGCACACTTGCCACTTTTTATTTGGAAAAAAACACACGCACACACAAATGATCGATAGACATATAAAGACCAAGATTACAGGAAGCCAGGGTTGCTCAATCAAATTCCACAGTAGGATCTGATGGCGTCTCTCAGTCTTTTCCCGTTAGCATCGGTGGTACTGTTATGGTATTCAATATACTTGTAATGACTAAATGCCTTAAACTTTAGAGGGTGATCTTCGTCAACGAGCCCTTGAGGTACCTCTACCTTATCCTGGATAAATGAAGACACCACTAGCGAAATTCTATCTTTATTCCCTTCCATCATCACCTTATGAGGCGGTGCTTCGATTCTTCCATTAGACCATGCCTACAAAACAAAAACATAACACAATAATAATATAATCGGGTTTAATGCTAAATTTGTGAGGTGTATGAAAAGATAACTGCTTAACAATTTTGTGAATCTAATCAAAGTTGTGATTTTGTGATCAGCTGACAGAAGTTGTGAATTAGTTCACTTCTCACACTTGTAACAAATTTTTAGCTTCTTAATTGAGGCATTTGATATTGTTACGTACCGTGCAAACATCCCCAGCCATGACTATGAAAAATCCGGGTTTAAGATCAACTTCTATCCACTCCCCGTCCTTTGTCTTCACCTCGAGACCCTTGCCATCTTCTTGTTGTTGAATAATGGTCATGAAACATTTATCAGTGTGAGGATAAATTCCTACCTTTCTCTCACCACCAGGAGGGCTTAGGTATTTATTGAATTTAAGAATATAAGTAGTCGACTCAAGGAGCTTTTCGTAGTCTTGCTCTATTCCAAGACTTTTCGCCACCATTCTCATCACTATCACCTCTAGTTCTGCTAAAACCTTTGTGAATGCCAATGCACTTTCACTGAAACATAAACGCATTCAAATCATAACCATGTATGTAGATCGTATATGGTGTGACTATCAAGTAAGAAAGTATATACTCGTGAAAAGCATTATTTACAGCTTTCATAAAACGCACTGATTTAAATTGACAGGTCTGTATATATTGTTAAAATCTAAAAGCATTGCATACCAGAAGCTTGGATTTCCAGATGGCCACATGAGTTTTGTGAATGTTTCAGCTCCTTGTGGAGTGGTTGCATTTTCAATGCTTAACCTTTCAAAAAGTGGAATTTTGGGTAGGTTGCCCATATAACCATGGCCTGCGGCGTCTTTAGTGTTTAGGACTTTCACTTCAACCGGAAGATCAAATAGTTCTTCTGATGCAACCACGGTTGCATCGTGAAGTTCCTGAGACACTCCATCATATACAGCTATGAAACACCCGTATTCTTCAAGTGCACGTGTAACTTCGTCACACTTTGCCACCCATGAACTTGAGCTAGAGTTTAAGTATTTTAAACACAAATCAATAACAGGAAGCTGCTTTGGCTGTGCTAAGGAACCCATTGTTTTTTTGTTTCTTAGTATTTCTATTTCACAAGAGGGTTGGGTTTTAAGGGACAAGATATAAATATAATCGTGGATCGCATAATATAGGATTATTATTTGAGTACGTACGTATACAGAGAAAATTATACCCTCGAGTAGGGTATGACTATTTGTTTCTCTAATAGCGTGGCGAGATTAGATATTGTTGTTGTATTCGAAATAAGAAAAACTAAACACGTGGGATATAACTAATTGGTTATAGTGTGGCGATATTAGATATGGTTGTTGTATTCTATACAAACTTAGTTCGTCAAAATTATATACTTATAGAGGGAGTGTTTGATGATTAAAAGAGTGAGGGTCTTTCTACATTTGTAAAAGAGTGTGATGGTCTTTGTAAATGCGAGAATGATGATGTTAATATGGCGTTGCGGGAAAGCTATGGGAAACCCAAACATAACATACAACGAACGCATAGACATTATGAGTATTAAGTAACGACTTCACTAAGCAGGTAAGTAATTGCGAAGAGAGTTGAGTTAGCAATTCATTCACTGTATTTATTGTAAAAACTAGAGGGAATACTTAAAACTGTATTATCAGATTCGCCAAATAACTGAGATTACAAATGATTAAATATAATTTACAAAGACAAAACCCTAAGTGCTATTAAACGGGCCTAAACAAGTGAGTCAGGCCTATAAGACTTATTAGCTAACACCCCCTCTCAAACTCATAATGTTTGACAAGAAAACTCCAGAAGGGTGCAGACAGATAGATGCAGATTTAGCAGAGATGTCCAAACAGAGGTAGACGAAGAGCAAATTCAAACAGTCAGATGAAACATATAGACATATTCAGATAAAACCAAGCAGAACCAGATGCAACCCCATACGAGGCCTTACCAATAGATGTTCGTATATCTTTCTCTTTCTTTCACTTCAATAAGGTTGGCGTATGAAACCGATAGATGCAACCCCATGAGGCCTTACCAAACTTTCATCAAAGTAGCAAAAAGTTGTTATCTCATTCATAAAGTTTTATTATATGGCCTTAATTAGGACATTCCATATATTTCTCATGCTTTTCACAATCTTCTTTCGTTTCATTTAGTTTTATCCTAACGCTATGTGATTACTCAACAACATAGTTGGATATACATCCAATCTCATGATGGTACCATACATAGTGACATGTAACGTGAAGCTAAGGTCATGGATTCAAATAATATATTTGTTTTTCTAGTTTTAAGTAATGAGATATGCTTCATGCATTTTATATTCTTCTAGGAATCTCAACATCAAATGAACACTTATTTATATTCTTTAGATGCATATCAATATTTCTCATATTACTAGACTTATATAATGTCGATATACTTTAATGGATCCACCACATGAAAACATATATATCTTATATACTATCTTTGTTATAAATGTCCATAGCATTAAATATTGTGAGTACATCTTTGTATATTAATAGAAGATTGTATCTAGAAAAATACCCTTCAATGGACTGATGTCTGATGCCGTGTGCAATGACATCAGTCCATTGAAGGGTTTCAATTTCATACGGCTGAAATGCAAAACGAACATCACATGAATATATTGGTGAGGTCTCAATATCATACGGTTAAAATGCAAAAAAAGCCTAATGGGCACTTGTTAGCAAAATCCATAACTTAATACTTATTGTATATTATCTGAATATTTAATTTGACATACAATACTCAAATCTATAAATCATTGTCGATAAGTTAAAAGGAGGTAGGAAATTCTCAAGTTATATCTTATTGATCTTTATTACTACTCCGTATAATTTACAAGAACAATCAATATTCTATAGTGATTACATAAAGAGAATTGTTTTATATTATTCTCTTAAACCTTCTTATAGTTAACAAAAACAATAAATATTCTATTTTGACTAGAAACACGAATATTAGACATCAAGCAACAAGCCACATGAAGAACACTGACCAAAGAGTAAGCGAGAGCAATGCCAAACCATAACACCACAGCATAATCACTGAACACTCGGCCTCACCGGCTCCAAATAGCTGTGTTATCGTACCTATCATACAAAAGAATTCAAAACTTGTCATGACAATTAAAAAAATACACATACAAAATGGCAACCAGAACTAGTACGTACCAATGTTCATGGCTGGAGGAAGCGCAAATTGTAGGTAAAGAACAAAAAGATACAGAGGATCTGCATGCACTAAGCCAAGGTGAAGTGCTCCTTTGACGATAAAGATGCCAATAATTGGCGAGAAAACTAGTCTAACTACTGCTATTCCACAGACAAGTGGTAACGAGATACCAGATCCTTTGAGACCTGCAAATTAATTGCATCTATCACACAACAAAATACAAGGAATGTCAATTTATTATCTTGACTTACCTTTTAAGAGGTTGCTACCCACAAGCAACGTCATAGCTGGGATCGCTGCATCCCTAAACCAACATGGAGGATTTCCATTAGTGTAACACAAATCTCATCATAAGGAATTCCTAAAATGAAAATCGATAGAAAACTAAAGATGTATATTAACATGCATTTCTTTTTGGCGCACTGAAAATTTATTTCTTAAACAAAATTAGCAATTTTATAGTTGCAGTTGTTATTGTCAGTCTGATGGGATCAACAATATGATAAATTGCATAAGGACTATACCCTACTAAGGATGCAGAGTCCTGGATCACGTGAAGAGGTGCTGTTGTGCCTATTATAAGTCTACGCATTGGCGCAATGGTTCCAATTGTGAAGCCTACAATCTTTGCGATTAGAAAAAAACAATTGTTATACATGTGTAATCTCATTTTCTGACTATGCTCGGACTTTAACGATTAATAAAACAAATCAAGGGCAAAAAAAATACTGAACCGCTCCAATTGTTGGTGGCGCAAAGACTGCCTTCAAGTTGAATTGTCTTGAAAAGCTCCCGAAGTGTTTCTTTATCGAATCTAACATCACCTGAGCCTCATTATATGTATTATTGTCATTTTAGTGTTAAACTTAGGAGCACAATCATAGCTGAAGATATAAACCACTGGGAATCACTAAAACAATAAAAACCAACCTGCTTTGCTTTTCCATTAATGGGAACATTAGAAGAAGCTAACTGGGGTGTACTTTCTTTTATAATCTCTATGGTTCTTGTTTCATTGGCAGAAGCGACAACATTGTTACCAGAATCATGGGAGTGAACTGAGAAAAACTGAACTATGTTGTAAACATAAGTCCACAAAAGTATCATTCCGATCTGATACATTTGGACACAAAATCATATATATCCTGTGAACTTTAATTAACCAATATCCAAAAATTAGTGATAAAAATAACATACTGCCGTAGATACTGAAGCATAAGCCATGCCATACTTATAACAAGCATCAGGATCACCAAAGGGACTGGCTTTCTCTTTGCATACAGCTGGTATGATGATCAACATCATGTTTCCTATGTTTCCTGTAAATCATAATCACGTCCCAGAAACCCTGTTAAGATGTGCATCTGTTCGGGGTTGTATGCTACAAGTAATTTAATTACCTGCTGCACAGCTACCAATAACGAGGCCCTTTAGATGTTGAGGTGGTCTAATAATGATCAAAAGCGCCCATCCAAGTGCTGAACCAATTATGAACGTGAGAAGAATATTGACCGGCAAAAACCACCTACAGTTTTTTTAGTTGATCATCATACAATTACACAAAACAATGTATTAAAATATGACAAGCTGTGTCCTCCTATATAACAACAAACAATTGAACTTACATAGAAATGATGTTTTCGAGAGTGATTGTTTTAGCAAGAATGCTGCCCACAAGCGACGGACTAAAAACATAGAATACAAGCTGATCACATATGAAGGAGTTTAGTGAGTTTCAATAGTAGAATAATCGAAACTTTAAACAAATTACAGTAATTTTGTTGCATCACGCGATGAAGATCCCTAGCTTGAATTATCTAGTGTATTGCCATGCATGATTAACAAAGGGGAAATCAACAACTTACTCTATTGAGTTGCTTGCTTGTACTTTGTCCCAAGAGATCAATAGATTCCAAAGCAAGAAATGAGCCAAGTGCAGTGACTATGAGTACTTTGAGAATAGGCATAGAAGCAGCATATAACATATCTAAAAACCCCATTTTCAAATACTCCTCTATTCTTTGAATGCAAATACTCTAGAAAAAGTATACCAAGTTGTAATGAATATAGACTGTAACAAATATAAGAAAATACCATTTTCAAATGTTTACACAATCCCTTGCAAGACCGAAGGTCCTTTTCTACCTTTGGTAGAACCGGAATCAACCTCTCTACCTTAGGTAAGGGTAAGGCTGTTTACGTCTCAACCTCCCCATACACCGTGGAAGACGGTATTGGGACTCATAACCCGTGGAAGACAGTATTGGGAGTTACTTTTAAATGTTTACACAATGTTGTTACAAATTCTTAAAAGAATGTTATAACCAACTAACCTTTTTACAATGATTTTGACAGAAGAATTGGGTTTAAAACTGATTTTGGGATTAAACTACCTAGGGTTACGTATAAAATTGGGTGAGGTTTTATAAGTGTTTAAGTGGAGGAAGATCTTAAGTTGTTATGTTTAAGTGGGTGGGTTAGATTGTGTATTAAATTTAAGGATTGCAAAAAACCTCGAATCCTACAGAGAAACTCGAAACTCGAACTTTTAAGAAACCTGAACTTTTAATTACGGAGCAGAGCATGCTTATTGGATTTCGGGGCCTTAACGGGGATTCTTATCGGGTTTGGGGCGGGAATGAGGCACACCATCCTCACCCCGCCCCGAAATATATATATATATATATATACATACATATATCCATATTACATAAAATATTGTGTTATTATTTATGTACTAAAAATTACAATTCTATAATTTTTGTTAGTTTTTATTTTTATAATACTTCAATTGTAATAATAGAAGCTTGTTTTGCGTCATTATAATAAATACTATTCCACTCATTAAACGACGGCGTTTTGTCATCGGTTTAAATAATTTTTTTTCTTAAGCCCAAATTCTAAACCCAATAATGCTCCAACCCAAATACAAATGGAAGTTACAAAAGAGACCCCAACCTATGTAATACTTTGCAAAAAATGACCCGAACTTTTTGCTATTTACGTAACAAATTTTATTTATCAAATATATCTAAACGATTTGTTTAATAAAAATAATACCGCCAGAAAGATCCCTGGATAATAAACAAAACGATCCCGATATTGATATACTTTTAACATACATACAATTCTATAAAAAGTGTCGATGGTTAATCTAGTATCAAACTACTTCAAAAGTGGCGAGCAAATGGTGACTGTCAAACTTTTTTCAATAACTAAACTACTTCAAAAGTGAGCAAATTGTGGAGTAGCGAGCAAATGTATTTGCTTGCTATCTTGCAAATGGTGGAGTGGCGTGCAAATGGTGGAGTAGAGAGCAAATGTATTTGCTTCGGGGAGTGATTTGCACACATATTTTTTTGATTTGCACACCAATATGTACAAGCAGGTAAAGCTTGATGTATATACAGTACAACTGTCTAATGCACTGATGAGTGTGTATGAATCAAAAAAATTTGTGTGCAAATCAATTCCCATTTGCTTACTATGTCAAATTTGATAATGTTAAAAAATAATATCGATTTTAGTTATTGGGTTTGATAAAAGTAGATTTTGTTAATTGAATAAATACACAATTATCATGCATGAGTCCACAAATTAACATTTCAAGCATGTTGAACTCATTTCTGTTCTTTATTCAATGCCAAGGGTATGTATGTTAATTCAAAGTTTCATATGCAAACCATTAGTTTCATTAGTTATAACAATGTTCTGTTGAACTGTTAATTCATATGCAAAATGAAAATCGAAGTGAGAATTTAATGATTCAAAAGTTTCATATGCAAACCATTAGTTTCATTAGTTATAACAATGTTCTGTTGAACTGTTAATTCATATGCAAAATGAAAATCGAAGTGAGAATTTAATGATTCAAATGTTGTCTGATGCAAACATTCCTCCCAAAAATTCAGACTTGTAACCAAACAGCAAGAAATAAGTCGACATGATAATATATATTGAAAAGTAAACCATGGCAGCAAATAGAACACATCAAGTATTATAATCCTAACACAAATTTAAACTACCCAATTTCCCATTGCCGAAGACCGACAACTAGAACTTGGCAGATTCATATTTCTAATAACGAAAATCCTCACATTTCTTGACCTTCTTCCTCCTCCTCGTCATCATAATACTCTCCCTCCTCATCTGCAGTCGCGTCCTGGTACTGCTGGTACTCCGAAACCAAGTCATTCATGTTACTTTCAGCCTCAGTAAACTCCATCTCGTCCATACCTTCACCTGTGTACCAATGCAAGAAAGCCTTCCTTCTAAACATAGCAGTAAACTGCTCACTCACACGCCTAAACATCTCCTGAATCGAAGTTGAATTCCCAATGAATGTCGACGCCATTTTCAGACCAGTTGGTGGGATGTCACAAACAGTTGACTTCACGTTGTTTGGAATCCATTCAACAAAGTAGGACGAGTTCTTGTTCTGGACATTGATCATTTGCTCGTCTACTTCCTTAGTGCTCATCTTGCCTCTGAACATTGCAGATGCAGTAAGGTATCGCCCATGGCGTGGATCAGCTGCACACATCATGTTTTTAGCATCCCACATTTGCTGAGTGAGCTCAGGCACAGTCAAGGCTCGGTATTGCTGAGACCCACGTGACGTCAAGGGAGCAAATCCCACCATGAAGAAATGAAGCCGCGGGAATGGAATAAGGTTCACTGCTAGCTTTCTGAGATCAGAGTTCAGTTGACCCGGGAATCGAAGACAGCAAGTAACACCAGACATCGTAGCTGATATCAAGTGGTTCAGATCTCCAACTGTTCAAAAACATCCAAACAAAACCAATCAATCAATCTATGATTTAAAAATACAACCCGTGCACTTAAATAAAAAACTTACAGCTTGGAGTAGTGAGCTTGAGTGTCCTGAAACAAATGTCATAAAGCGCTTCGTTATCAAGGACCATACACTCATCAGCATTTTCAACCAACTGATGAACCGACAACGTGGCGTTGTATGGCTCAACAACCGTGTCCGACACTTTGGGTGAAGGAAAAACAGAGAAAGTCAACATGGTACGGTCGGGGTATTCCTCCCTGATCTTTGAAATCAAAAGAGTACCCATACCCGATCCAGTCCCTCCTCCTAATGAGTGACATACCTGAAACCCTGCATATAAAACAACAGGTTCAGTTGATATAAAAAATTGCTATACTTTTTAGCATCATATACGTAGATCTATAACTAAATAACATAAAGCACCAAAACCCACAATTTATTTATTTATTTTTTTCAACGGCGAGTCAGTAGTTAGTGATTTGATCCCACAATGACACCAAAACCCGCAATTTATTTATTTATTTTTGTGAACGGCGAGTCAGTAGTTAGTGATTCGATCCCACAATGACACCAAAACCCGCAATTTATTTATTTATTTTTTTTAACAGCGAGTTAGTAGTTAGTGAGTCGAGCCCACAATGACACCAAAACCCGCAATTTATAATTTTCATTTGACATCAAAATCCCTACTTTTTAAGCATCATATAACCACAGATCCATACATAAAAACCATAAAACCGTAACGCGTATAAGATGTTCAATACCATACCTTGGAGACAATCACAGTTCTCAGCCTCCTTCCTAACAACATCCAGCACAGAATCAATCAGCTCCGCACCCTCAGTATAATGCCCCTTAGCCCAGTTATTCCCGGCACCCGACTGGCCGAAAACAAAGTTATCGGGGCGAAAAATGGCCCCGTAAGGACCCGATCTAAGGCTGTCCATAGTCCCAGGCTCAAGATCCATAAGAACAGCCCTAGGAACAAACCTACCACAGCTTGCTTCATTGTAGTACACATTGATCCTTTCCAACTGAAGATCTGTGTCCCCTTGGTATCGCCCCGTGGGGTCGATGCCGTGTTCCGCGCAGACGACCTCCCAGAATTTCGCCCCGATTTGGTTCCCGCATTGCCCGCCTTGGATGTGGAGAATCTCGCGCATTTTGGTACTCGAAAATGAACCCGAAAAGGTTTCGAAAAGATGGTAAACTTGGAAATTGAATTGAAATGAGTTAGGGTTTGATTGTGAAGGAGTGAGTGAGGGTAAAGGTGGATATAAATAAGAAAAGAATGAGGGGTAAAATGGTAAATAATTTGAAAAAGAGAGATGTACGATAAAGAAGCGGGATGTAACGGTCGGTCCCATGTTTGAATTTTGAAAAACATAGACATAACAGGTGGCATATACATACAACAAATTATATTTTGGTACAACATTATTTTAGTACTAGAAAAGGGGCAAGTGTCACATATTTGATTGTTGCACATGATTCATTTATTTAGTTTTGATTGTGTCCGTTTGATATTTTTGACTTAACCTTTACGATACAAGCGCATTTCCTAGTGTACAAAGTACAAACTCAATAATGATATTGTTATCTAAGCTTTACATCAATATTTTGTTTTTCAAACAACTATATTGGTGACCATTAAATCCTAATAATACACAAATATACATAACTTAAACACAAACATGTCTTACAATAAACTCACATAAACATACAACAACAAAAGTTTCATTTAGTATTATGGATTACCTCTGAATGGTCATGAGTTCAATCTCGACTCTTGACTAAAAGTTCAATGAAACATGTGATCGTTTCTTGGGACTAGATTTTTAAGGAGGATCAGTCGAATACTCAACGGGGCTGCACGAGGTCAAAGTTTCGCTATCGATTTAAACCGTTTAGAGAGTAATCTCGATGACCAACAACCTCCAACTATGATGCTCAACGTGTGTAGGTCTAGGTCTATAATAGTGCTCAACGCGTGAAAGCATGGGTCCAAATTTAGTTATTATCATAACATTAAGAAAGTATTTTTTATAATTTTTGCTCTAACATTGAAATTGATCTTAGTGACTTGCTTGGTAAATCAAACAAACATGTCCAAGTGTCCAACAACGAAATTTAACTATTTACTCCGTGAAGTAAAGTTGCTATCATAACCCATCTTCACATGCTTTAAACATAAGCAAACATTGAAAAAGAAACTTTACCATATGCACATGGCTACGAACATGGTGGTGTTGTGTTGGATCCACATTTTTTGTCAACCATGTTATGTTACTATGAATTTATACAAATCATTTTATCAAAATTCGTTTATTAAGGATATATTTGGCCGTGAGTTTATTGCTATTGATTAAGTGATGTAACACGAGTCCTTTCTTGTTATTGCAACAAAGGTAAGAAAACTACAAAATTTATTATGGAGTAACATATTCACTCGACTCAACTGGAATTAGATCGATGTAACTAGAACTTATTTTATTTGATTTTTCCAAAATTCATGTTGCCTAAATGCTAATCAAGTACGTGCAGATGTCCTTGTCTTGTTAGCTTTATACTCCGTATTATGTAGGTTCATAATTGTTTTTATTTTTAGTTGTGCTTCACTTTAATGTTACCGGGTAAACTAACTATGCTAGCTCAGTTGATCAGCAAAATTTTTTAAAGGTTTTAGGAAGGGAGGTCTCAAGTTCGAATCCCACTTGAGACTTTTATCCCTTCAGGTGAAATAGGAGGAAGTATAGACGGAGTTTAGAGTCAGCATACTGCTCAATTGGATGTCACTGCTACCTGAATCACTAACAACTAACAAGCCGTTAAAAAAAAATTGTTACCTGGTAACTTTAAATTATATTATTTATCAAATTTATCAAAAAATAATGGTATTTTCAAGAAAAAACAAATAACTTCTTTTAAAAAGAATCATCAAGAAAAGATATTTGGAAATCGTAGTAGGGCTGATTTTTTTTTTTTTTTTTTTAATTGAACTCACATTGCTTCACATAATAGTAATATGATGCTTTTTATGGGATCATTGGTTGCTAAGGAAAAGATTGCTAAGGTGTCTGTAAACAAAGCATAGATCTGTCTATGTGGTTTGTTTAAGATTAATATTCTAGTTATCTATTTATAGTTCACCTTGCAAAAAAAAAAAAAAAAAAAAAAAAAAATGATAGTAACATGAGGTAGTGCTATAAATGAATCGTACAACACGAATAAATCCTTGTTTATGTTCGTTCGTTTAATTTTAATAGGACAAGTAAACGAACACAAACACTTAAACAGACGGATTTTCTTGTTCATGTTCGTTTATTTAGAAAATGAGTTGTTCATGTCCGTTCATTACGACACTAACAAAGATAAACGATCAAACACAAATGAACATAGACAAACAAACATAAACTTTATTAAATTATATCCAATATATTGTTTTTTAAGTAATGTTTGTTTAAACAAACCAATTTTAAAATTATATAATTAAAAGATATGATATTCGAACATAAAAAATAAATGAACACAAACGAACGTTAATGAACGCATAATCGGACATTCACGGACATAAATGAACGGACGTGACTTTTGTTCATGTTCGTTCATTTAACTAAACGAACGTAAAATATTGTTCATGTTTGTTCATTTAATAAATAAACGAACATAAATGAACTTTTTACCGAACGGTTCATTTTTGGGTAAATGGAATTTTTCACCCTGGTAAAATATATTACTAAAAAAAGCCTTTTAAATACAATGGAATGCGGTTGAAATTCCACATTAACCAAGCAACCGCTTGAACTACCACTAGAACACTTATGACAAGCCATAAACGAACAACTAGCTACCAACAACTAGAACAACCAATTAACATCATAAGATGGCATGCCAATCTTATGAACAAACAAAATAAAATGTTACTTCCTAGCACGACCTTTGAGCTTGATATCAAACTGATCGCAAAACTCATCTAATTGCCTGGTAAGTCGTATACCTGAGCCGCATAATCATCAGAAAGATAGTCTTCAAGCTCGTTACCTCCACCTGCTGATGAAAAGTAACTTCTCATATCATCATTTGGCTCAAACACCTCATCATCACCACTATCAGAATCAACCACTTTACCCACCTTATAAAATGGGTTGCCCTTCCTTTTACCATCAACCACCGGATTATGAGTGCTCTTCATAGTCGATGGAGAAAGAGCTTGTGAAGAACTAGAGATATCTTCAAGAGTACATGTAGTGCCAATCACAGGTTCTAAAACCGAATCTTGCTCCTTAATCACATCAAAAGTGTTCTTAAAATTAAAAAGGTTGATATCATCCACCCAATTATTATTCTTACCTTCGACATCCCGAGAAGGAGCCGTAGTACTAGTTCGACCAGTAGTAGGTTCGTTACTAGAAGTAGAACCTTCATTAACACGCAATTCCGAATTACCCTTATCGACATCCCGAGAAGGAGCCGTAGTACTAGTTCGACCAGTAGTAGGTTCGTTACTAGAAGTAGAGCCTTCATTAACACGCGATTCCGAATTACCCTTAGGCTGAGACGTAGATGGCTTGTTATTCTTGGAAGGCTTACTAACCGGACGATAATAGAAATTAGGAGTAGGTTTAGAAAACCGAACACCTCCAATGGGACGTTTTCCCTTGCCCTTCTTTTGATTTTGAACCTCAGTGAAACCATCTTCTTATTGATAACCGGATTGATACCATTAACTTGTTCATTAACCTTTTTAGGACATCGGTCAGTCGTGTGATCAAAAATTTTACTGAACGTCATGAAATGTTCAATGAATGTTCAGTTTGATTACAGCCCTAATATGAGGTGTCGTAATATACATGGTGTTAACTTTTTTAACATGGAAAAGATTCATGGTTAATAAAATATGTTAAAGATACATAATTAATATTAAATAAAGATACATAATATGATTATACTTTTGTGTAAACGTATGAGGTTTATCTCTATTTAGATTATTTGATGAGTATGAGTTTTCAACTAAAATGTACGCTTTTAATTGATGCATTTTCATAACCATTTTTGAACATTTTTCTTAGACACTCTCAAAATGTTTGCATAATAACTTTATAATTTTGAGACTTCTAGTGAAGAAAATAAAAACCTGAATACCATGCTACCTTAGTGATTGTTGATTTTTTTTTTTTTTTTTTTTTTTTTTTTTTTTTTTTTTTTTTTTTAGAAAGACAACAAATTTATAAGAACACGAAAGAACAAAATTACAAAACAAGGCATCCCCTTCTCAATTAAATAAGCTAATTAATAGTGATTGTTGATTAGATTTATGCCTCTATCATGTATTTATTCTGATTTTTGTTATATGATGTTAAGTAGTATATGTTTAATGTTCCTATTGTATATTTATGGTCATCAACGAAATAGAAAACCTATATAATTAATTGTATCGATAGTACTAAAATAACCAATAATACAACTAGTACGATGATAGTATGTGGCATATAAAAACCGGCATTCACGTGCTTCAGGTACAAAAAGCTTTTAAGGATAAAGATGGAGCCTTACATGCGCACATGGTGCTTAACATGGCCTCTCTTTTCTTGAGCCTCTAAAAACTTTATGATATACTGTAATTTTCATTACTAAACCATGTAATGTTAATCGTAGGAAATTTTAGCAAGCTCATGGCAAGTTATATTAGGCTAGGCGTAATAGGGAGGTCACCCACGTGTTGGTGACCTCCAAAGACACATCTTTGTTAGAACGTTGTTCCATTCACACACGTGCTACAATGGCAATTACAATGGGAACTAAGACTATAAGGCGGAGCGATCTAGAAAGATTGTCTCAGTTTGTTCTCTGCAACTCGAGAACCCATCCACGCGTGGTCAGATTGAAAAAGGGAGAAGTTGGTCAATAGACTGAAGACTTGTGAAAGTAGTTGCGTGTGTGAGTAGAGTTTTTGGGTGGTGATATTGGTAGTGTAGTAAAAATGTGTTGTGACACTCGTTGACATTGGTGATGTTGATCACCACTACACCCGATCTTATAAGTCACATCTAGTAAATGTCTTAGATTTCTATTTATTATTACTCATTTAGCACACAAATAACATAAATTTTGATTTCAATAAAAGTAAATAAAAATATATACTTGAGACTAAGGGTGAGCATCGGTCTAAAACCGAACCGGACTGGGCCGAGACCGAAATAGACCAAATCCTTAGACCCAAGACCGGACTGAATGTGTTATGTCCGGTCTGCGTTGGTCCGGTTCGGTCCGGTCCAAGAAAAGATAATGATCGGTTTTTACGTAAGATCGGTCAAGACCGGACCGGATCAGGACCGAAATAAGGAAAATGTTAGGACCGAGACCAGACCAACAGTCCTTAGGTTTGGTTGGTCCGGTCGGTTTTCTCGATCATAGTCGGTCTTGGTCTGCGATGCTTAGCCCTACTTCATAGTAATGTTTAGTACTCGTATTACATTAGAAATTTGTTGGGTGAGGAATAACTACGAGTCGAGTGAGAGAGTTTAGGTGGGCCGTGGGCTCATGAGTAATGTCGGATGGATATGAGGCCCACCTTCTACTATATTTAAACCAACTATCAATTGTGCATTTGTGCCATACCTGAATTCAGGTGACATTAAACCTCTTTTTATCATGTATAAGAAACTAGATAGTCTTCATGAGTTCATTCAACTGAATTTAGCCCAAAATACACATACACCATTACACCCTCCTTCCAAATCGACACCTTAGCAACAATAAACCAAATGTGCACATGATTCTTGGTATGAAATAACCGAAAACTACCAAACCACATTCAACCGTATCAGGTTTATCCACTTAAACTAGCTCGATGTAGACTAATACCGGTATCACATCATCTCGTTGATTATGAGTGATATATGTTTTAAACATATGTGTTTTCTCTTTATATGTAGAATAGATATATGTTTTACACCCGTCAAAGCAATATTATCATTCGTAATAATATAACATCATGAAACATTAGATACATGTGTATAAGATCTAAGTGCACATAATAATTGCATATATTCATGTATGATTAGTGAAGGAAAAAAAAAGGTATGACAACTAACTCAATATTTGCCCAGTTTCTAAAACCTATTGATTTCAAGTCCAAAAAAAAAAAAAAAAACTTTTCGTGTCAAAGTATAACCAAGCAAGACTAGCTACGTATGTGTGTGCTATACAACCCGTTCAAAAATGTCTATTTTCGTGATGATGCAACTCTTTGGTTAGGTCTTCGGTCCATCAGTGTGTTAGAGCCATTGCAAATGCACCCGGGAAATGGGTTTGCGTAGAAATTCTCTTCTACCCTTGGAGAGTCGCCGGCCTTCCTCATTTCTGGTGCACCTAGCCGGTCTTTATGAATGGTCTTGACTTGACTACTAAACGTGTCCCATGATATCATTCCTTTGTCCAACCGATCTATCAATTTAACAAAACGTTGCCTGAAAATCAAAAGAAAATAATCATTGAACAAAAGCGATTAAATTTTTGTAATCATATTTGACAACTCTATGCTGTTAGAAAGTGTACAAACCTGTCAGGGCTAATGGTCTTACGGAACCCTTCAAACTTCCTATGCCCTTGGACCACCTTCGCCATATTTCCGTCATATGTATAAGCAAAGACATCACTTTCAAGGGCAACAATGTGATCAACTGCAGCAAGACGGTTCTGATACTGCTTAAACACATCCAACTCCTCTTGAGTCATCAATGTGCTATGAGAAAACACATTTGAGTACTCGTTTCGGAAGACGTCCATGCTTGTATTACCGTATATTTCACCCGCAACAATGTAGATATTTGTGTTTGGAGGGTACCCCATGGCTTTAAGGAACAAAGCAGCCTCTCTAGGGGTCATGGGGCATCCCCCTTGTTGTCGTTTTTCATTGTTGTTTATCTCCTTTTCTTTCCAATGCTTTACACCATATCTCATAGCCTTTAGCTCCTTGGCTCCATCGTCTGTCAGATTGTGTACACAGCCTGTGAATGCAAGCATGTCTTTCTCATATCTGCAAACCAATCAACAATCAGTTTTGAGTGACAAGACCGTGCTTGTAAAGTACTCCGTAATAAGTTAGATTCAAAAGTCTAGATGGACGAATGAATTAATATTTGGAAGATGATATTACCTCAAGTGAAGAGCAATATAGGGCTCACCCTTGCTCCTAAGCCTATCAACCAACTTCGCAGCAAGCTCTTCAATCTCTTGAGAGTAATGAAGGGCCTCATAATTTGCTCGACACCTAAGCTTTTGAAAAGAAGACGCAAGTCCATTGTTGACTAGTCGTGAATCAGTATGCGTAAACTGAATTACTTTGTATTTATTCAACAGCGAAGACATATGCCCTCTGTAGTAACTAGCCTGCATTCGATATAAGGACCAAAGTCAAACATAAAGTTCCAATTATCCCTTCAAATTTGAATATTTGATACGCACCTTTGACCAAGAAATCGGAGCCTTAAGATGTGGCTTTATTCTTGCAAATTCTGGCGGTAAAGACTCTACAATCTCAATATCGTCTCTTAGAACATCCATGAAATGCCTCCAGTCAAAAATGTCCTTAAAATCACTGCAATAAAGACCATATTATGTCGCTATCACTCCGTACAAAGATAGAGGTATGCACTACCATAACAAAAACTGTATACATATTGCCATACCAGAGAATGTATATTTTCATTGAATTATAACTTTGTAACTTTTTACCTTTTTTACACTAATAGATACTGCAATTTTTTTACTCCTACATATCAGTGACCATTTAGGTCTGTCCATAACTCTATGCAGAAACAATTAAACATGGGCTAGCACGTAAAACTACAAAAGGGGAGTTGTCCATACCTTGGATCAGTCCAAAAAGATTTATGATCAAGCGAAGGAAGAACAAGGGTGGCATTCATGATCTTTGCGATGGCTACCATATCACATATCTGCCATAATAATAAGTTAGATATTTCTAAAAATGGAAAGTTCAATTTCATTAATCATTAATTTATCACTAATTAGAGATAATTTGAAGTTGTGCCTAATTTTTGTAGTTAACGGACATGTTTTGAATTAATAGTATAAATCCAAAAGTTAAACAAAGTTATAACGGTAAATGATTACTATTTTAGATGACAACTCACCCCGGTTCTCATTTGATTTAATCCACCATTGGCATGAACCAGAATATACCCGTTTGTCGCTGAGCTTGTCTCTGTCAAAAAAACAAAGAACATAAAAAACATCAACATAGATTCAACAAGGATTGTGAATCATAATGTAATAATAACAAGACTACTGTCCGACTAACTTTTTCGATTCCTTGGCCTAACAATACATTGATGATACTCACTGCCGTTTGGTTTCATCCAAATTTCTTGAACCTGTTTACAAACAAACAAGAAACCACAGCTTAGATAAACGTCCTATGCTCTTATCAACACTTAAATTAATCATCTTTTTGGCATTATATCAGAATCATTAGCACAAAACCTATACACGACACAAGGGTAAAAATGTAATTCCATTAACATCTAGTGGAAAGTAGCCAATGTTCTAAAAAAGTTGGTAAACTTGGTCAAAATATAAAAAGTCAAATTCTAAGAAGACTCAGCTTTCTTTTCTATGTTGCAGCCCACTACTCGCTCTTGTTCAATTAACATAACATATAACTTATTCCAGTATACATCAATACATCATATGACTAAAACAGTTTAACCCAATATATAAATAATTCAAATTTTTAACAAAATTTAAATAAAAAATCTAAAAAAGACTCAAATTTCATCAGTCAACTCCTTAAAAAAAGCCATAACTATAGTTATTCTAGTAAAAAGATTAAATTTTTACAGTTATTTTAAAAGTTTTATAAAAAAAAGATTATAACCCAATACTTAGAAAAGTTCAAATTATAACAAAAAATAACTAAAATACCTCAAAAAAGCATGATCATCAAATAAAGACTCAAATTTTAACAGTTTACTTCCTAAAAAAAGCCATAACTATACTTAAAAAAAAAAAAAAAAAAAAAAAAGTTATTACTTACAGGGTATTTGTAGTATTTTTCGAGTACACGGGTAGGCGGCATTGAAGAAAAAGAAGAAGAAGAACGATCAACAGCATCAGATAAAATCCTCTGAGCAGCCTTGATAGAATTATAATCTCTCAGTATCAACTTTCCATTATTAGTAACATCAGTCACCCGACAACCAGCCATGAAGGAAACCTTAACACAAACCATAAAAAACATAAAAACAACAAGAAGAAACATGCCACGTCCCAAAATCTTCCATGACCTTAAAGACTTGATGAAACACATCCTTTTATCCGTCCCGCCTTTTCGAAAATAAAAATAGTTGTTTGTAGTAGTAGTGTTAGTATCTATGTATACGTGACGACGGTGGTGAGTAGAGTGTTGTCCTCCTCCGGTAGTGGTGGCGCCACCGGTTGACATTCAAAAATTTTTGTATGAAAACTGAAAACTGTAGAAAATCTAGGAAGGAAAACCGGTGAAAAAGTAAAAGAATAATGAAGGCAGTTACTTTTGGATGTGGGGGTTTAAATATATATGTTTAAAGACTAGTCCATGTTGGATACCAAGTATGTTTTCTAGTGTGTCTTATTTATACTCTTAGTCATATTCCTATTTCTATAACAACTAGGATTCATTATTATTTTTTTTGGATTTTTTCAAATACATTCTTCCACTTGGTTAGTTCAAATCGCAGCCTCCTATATGTCAAAACATTCTTTTACCACCCCACATTATATTAAAATGTGAAAACATTCTATGTGGTTAGTTCAAATCGTGGATACTCTTTAAAACTTTTTTAAAGCCAACTTTGTTTTTCGATTTTTTATTCGATTAATTTATGGGGTTTAAATTTATCGTCACGTAGATTCAAACAGAGTAAAATTAAACTCTTCATTTTCAGAAGATTGACATGACAATTTCTAGAAGGAATTAAACCTGAAACCTAACACATTTTATTAATTTTAGTGATGTTAATAACAAGCCTTATAAAATTAAAAATTTGAAAATGCAATTGCAATGGATGTATGAAAATCTGAATTTAGGTGTTGTTTGTGTTAAGAATGAAGTAATAAAGTGTTGTCACGTTATCATGTTTAGAAAATGAAATTTAACATTTTCACTTTGCACTCTTCAACTTTTATAATTTTACATTATTGATCCCTCTTTTATACCTTGCACCTGACAAAGATCCCTGTAGTTTGCTGCAGGGATGATTTTCCCAATAATAATATAGTAAGTAACATAATATCAAAATAATCTCCCTCATGACATGATACAAAATAACAAAAACAAACACAAACATATAAGAAGAAAAAAAAAAATCTAACAAATTAAAAAGATACAAAATACCAATACGTGCACCATCACCATGGCATGTATATATACCTGAGAGTCACGGCGTGGAGACATAATCGATGGTTTTTCTTATAGTGCTAGCGCTCCCTCACCGTGCACTTTAAGAAACACGCATTTTAATCATTTCTATGTGAGTAACGATGATATGCGAACCATTTTTTTCTTTCTAGAAAGACTATGTATGCCCTATTGTTATTTTAGAGTATGTTGGACTATTTTATAATTTACTTTTATTTTTTAAAGTTTCTTTTAATATTTTTATGTTGGGTTGCATATAAGACGGGTATGAATAACCTTCAAATTCATTAAAATACTCTATGTGTATAACTATTAGCTTAGTGATTATCTACATGATATTTTGTATTAAATATTAGTAAAAACTAGAAGGGTGCTATCTTTCAAGAAAAAAACTAGAAGGTTATTACTATAATAGTTTGATCTTTAAATTTTCAAAATTCCACATAAAAAGGACGTGAGAACTTACATAATTTGAACAATTCAAAGTAAAGACCACGTTATTTATACAGTGACACAACAAGTAATTAAAATTATTTTTCAAAAATCCAATTTTGGATAAATTAAGATCATAGGAATTGAATAACCGTTTTGCTAAAAATCACCCAACATGTCCATGATCATCCCTTATTTGGGGAAAGAGTTTTGTTTCACCTTTTTATTATAGTTATCTGGATTTTACATATCCCATATTAATAATACTAACATCCTCTTAAAATTAATAGTCTTAAATCACCGCTAGTTTGTAAAAGTCAATATATATTTTTGCATAATTATTTTACTTAAGCCAACTACTTTTTTATTTAACACGCACTTGTTAATAGTCAAGGTCACCCATAAACTCATAGTGGGAATTATAAATTATTAGTACAAGATTATTTAATTCATGAAAATCTAAAAGTGTGACAAATGTGTCTATAGTTATCGACGTGAAGGGTTGGTTGTGTAAACAACATTCGCTTACATCATTATAAGTATCATCAACCATATTATTTTTTTTTGAACAAGTAAACCATATATTAATCCAAAAGACATGACATGCATGATCTTTTTAGACATTTCTTCTTCCATTTATACTTTCCTTTTAAGGTTTCTTTTTCTATATTTTTGTTAATCACATTAATTCTTAATCCTTTTTGTTAAATGTACATGGACCTCTATCATACTCGTAAGTGTTTATTGTCCTAAAGCGCATGTCTAGAAGTATATATAATTAGGCTCAGGGGCAATGTTATCTAATAAGAGCGAATCTGATTGAACATCCACATGGTAGCATATGGGTGTCAAACCATTAGCTAAGCATCGTTATAACTCACCCACATAGATCCTATTTGTATTTGAACATGTTACGGTGCATCAATCGTTCATGTTTTGTTTCAAAAGAAGTTTACAATCTTGGGACATTCAACAAACTTGCATGATTTTGCAGATTATAAACATTTTTGTAGATTTCAAAAATGGTATATTTGGCTAATAATGTGATGTGTTAGTAATGCATTAAATGTAATGCAGGAGGATTCTTCAAACGCACACTAGCTATCTCTTAATTATATTTACATCTTCAAAGAACAATTGCAGGTACTAATTTATTCTGATCAAAGACACTCGAACCAACATGCAACCAATATGTTTATGGCTGCGGTTTACAGTGAGTTTTCATATTGAATGAAAATTTTCTCCCATATATATCTAATTGTTCATTCGGTCAGATTTTTATAATTAGTTTATCTAGATTTTAAACTGTTTCGAGCTAGCTATTTTATGTATTCGGTGATAGATTAGTATTAGAGGGATTGGAACATGTTGTATGTAGTACCTTTTAATTTTTCTAGGAGAGACAATCTTTGATACAATAGGGCCGAGCATCACAGACCCAAAATCGACCGGACAGATAAAAAACCGACCGATTCGAAGGACCAGCAGTCCGATTTTTTCCTTATTTCGGTCTCGGTCTGGTCCAGTCCGGCGTAAAAACAGACCATTAATTGCCTTCTTAGATCGGACCAAACCAAACACATTCGGTCCGGTCTCGGTCTAGGTTTTTAGGCTATTTTGGTCTCGTTCTTGTCTGGTCTTAGACCGATACTCACCCCTATGATACAGTATAAAAGAAACTAGAAAGATACTAGGAATTACAAAGATCAACAATATATTTGAATAAAGTGTCCCTAAACAACTTCTATAACAACACCAGAGGCTTGTGTCTTAATGGTATCGCCAATTGTGTGAGAAATTCACCAACCAAATTGTTATGAGTTCAAGTCATGCCTAAAACATCTGAGATTATTTATGGTTGTTGTGAGATAGTTTATTTATTTATTTTTAAGAACGGCAGATTAAATTAAAAGCTTAGCAAGATGCTAGGCGAACAATTACAAAGAGGTACATAGAGAGTTACATGGGTTTAAGAGCCACTCTATCCAACTAAGAGAAACATTACGAGCTCTATTTGAGATCCAAATAAAAGAAAGATGTTTCACGTCATTGAGAACGAGACTCTGCTTTGTGCTTGTGGACGAGAAGCATGAGTCATTTCTAAATTCTTCCAAAGGATCCAAAGGGTGGAGTGGATCACGACATCAAGCACTATATTGTGAGATAGTTACTTACAGTTCTAAATAATAATAATAATAATAATAATAATAATAATAAATTTTTTTTTGAACGAAAGAAGGGCAAAGCCCCACAAAATATATTACTACCTCCGTCCCAAAATTATAGTCCCCTATTGACTTTTTCGGTCTTTACCTTTCAACTTTGACCTTAAGTATTTTTGTTTATATTACATAATACTTGATACAAAATATATGAACGAATTGATTTTTAAATGTATTTTCATTTTGTATAATTTTTATCAAAAATTGTATAACACAAACAAAAATATTTATAGTCAAAGTTGAGGAAAAAAGACCGAAAAAGTCAATAGGGGACTATAATTTTGGGACGGAGGGAGTAAATAATATCACTCCTCGCAGCCGAGGTAATTTCATCCGGAATATTGACATCCCATAAAAAGTTATCAAGAGATCTCAAGGCTATTTTAGCAACACGATGTGCCACTAAATTACATTCACGTTTAGCCCATGAAAAAGAAATAACAAGTTGGGATGCCCAAGCTTTGATGTCTACCACGATTGCAGCTAAGGCCCAAGGAGGCTCGACTTCGGAAGAAGTAATAATAAAAGCTATAACAACTCTAAAACACACAATGACTCTAAAACTTTTCCAAACAACCCATACATCAACTATATAAAAGATCCAAACCAACTGAGCTAGCTCAGTTGGTCACCAAGGTTTCCTTAAAGTGCTTTGGGGAGGGGATGTTTGGCTAGGAGAGGTCTCAAGTGTTAGAATTGTTGGATCACAGTAATCTGAGAGTCGTGTAAACATTTTCAGATCGAAGTATTTCGATGGTTCTATCGAAATCTTTAATCGGATAAAACTCAGATTTTGAACCATGAATCTCTTTTGATTGTTATGAAAACCAGAACCAGAGAAACAGGAAATTATGACCAATAAAACCAAAAAACGGTTGTAACTGCCAAGGCAGTTATTTAACTACCGAAATGGTTAAATTAACGAGGTAAAAATTAATGTCCAAAATACCAGGAATTTTATTTTTAAGTGCGTTTTTGACATAGCACTTTATACCAAATAAAAAATTTTCCAGCTGCCGCCCCTGGAACCCCGCTACCGGGGGCGCTGCCCCTGGATCCCCGTGATACGGGCTGATAATCACAATAACGTCATACAAGTGTGCACTCTGCACAATCCCGACTTGTTGAACATTTATCATGATTACACATTGGTCAACTAAGTCAATCCATTACACTTAAATCATATTGTTGATGTAAAATCACCAACATCAAGTTCGAGTCTCACCTAGGACTTTTACCCCTTCACGTGATTTTTTTTTTGGGTAAAAGGTCAACGACCCGGTAAATATATTATCCAAAAAAACGTTTAAGTACAAATGGAATGTGGCTGAAGTACCACATTAACCTCAAGCACAGGCGCTTGATAAACAAGTGTTTATGACATGCCATAAACACAAACCAAACCTAGCTAATTACAAAGTAACAAACTAGGCATAATAACAAGACAAACTTGAGATGCGAACATCCCACATCCATCCCACAACACGAACCAATGAAGTACATAGGATGAGGGTTAAACCCCTCACCTCAGTCCCAAAGGACACCACACCTCTCCTGATCACACAAAGACGCATGTGATCATTATGAGAAACACAAAGCAGGCTTAACCGAACAATGATTAAACCAAACATATGGTTTACAAAAAACCCCAGCCTCCATAACCAACCAACAACACTTCTGAAACGACAGCAACACCATGGAATAAACCATGCCCAAAACATTGCAGCCACAATAGTAATCATAGAATCCTAGCAGAATGCGTGATGGCTATGATAAGCACTTCCACTATGCGAACTAAAAACATCCACTCTCTCAACCCTCTTCCAATAATCGAACCAAAAACATCCAGCAGGTAAGCACCATAACAACGTAGAACCAAACGAGAATCAATAAACCCTTAATATATAATCGATATGCAACCGACTATTACGATTTATAGTTTATTGATAGGCCGTGAAACATCAAGACAGAAACCCTAAATAATAACGAGTGACCCTAAGATCACACTGATAGAAAAATAACGATTGTCTTAGGGTTTCCAAGTGGATCGATTTATATGAAAAACCATAGAAACACCCCAACCGCCACCACCAGAGAAAGAAAACGCAACCTAAATCGATTGCATACCAGTTAGCAAGGATAAGATCACTTGTTAATAGGCAGAGAGGCGAGATAGGCTGTGAATTATGGACGGAAAAAGCCTAGGTGGTGGCGGCAGGAAATCGCCCACTACCCCTTCACGTGATAAAAGAGTAACAGACGTATCTCAGAGTCACCATACTGCTAAATTGAATGTCACTGCTGAATTTGAACCAATAACTAACAAGCCATTCAAAAATAAATAAATAAATAAATAAATAAATAAATAAAAGATCCAAACAATACTAATCTATCATCAAATAGTTTTCCATCGAGCGATGATTCAAAAGTCGTAAGGAAAACACCAAATAGTTTTCCCATCGATCCCAAACGAATGTACATTTTTTGTACGTCAACAAAATGCCCGTTTTGTACTTTATTAGCTTATGAAGACTTGGTAATCTTGACCTCTAGAGAAGACCCTTTAAATGTCGTGATCAAGAATTACAAATGTATTTTTTCCATTGGTCTCAAATTATATTATATGTGTCGTATGACAATTGGAAGAGAAATACCTTTGTATTATTAATTAATTAATTATATTATATATACTATGTCGATGAAGGTGATCTTTGATATTTTATTTATTTCATTGGCTAAAGAAGGCTATTTTTTTTAAACATATTTTTTTTATGAAAGTTATCGTGTTTTGTTATTTCTCCACAATGAACAGGAAACTAATAGTGATATCTTTGATAAGAGACTTGCAACATCTGTGATCACTATATGCATATATATATATATATATATATATATATATATATATATATATATATAAAAAGTCCTAAACTAAATAGGTCAATCTGCAACATCCAACAACTACATAGTTACAGAACAAAAATAAAATAAAAAGTAATCGGACAAAGGCTAAATGGTAAAACAATTAATGATTATGAAACCCAATATTCCATGATGTTCCCACAAGTGTCACATATTAAGCTTGAGTGCAAGTTCACACTTAACCCATTAATAAAGGTTGAAATGGCAATTAGTGGATTAATAACTCCACCAAATTTAAGTCTTATTTTCCTTTCAAGCTTTAACCCCCTTTTAATACGTTACATTCAACCTTCAGGTTTCATCCATACATCACCATGACAACACATATATATTTTTTTTCGAAATGCAAAACAAATATTTGTGTATATTTAAGGGGGGAAAAAAAAAAACCCCCCGATATTGCGGTATTTCCTACTTGGCATCAGTTGCATTTCTTTGAATAGGTTAGACTAGACATGGTCGCGAGTTTATTTATTTATTTTTAATCATAGAAATAAATACGTGTTTTGTATTTTGTTGAAGTATATGGTTGAGTTTTTTTAATAGTTGTTGTGTCAAAATCATGGATGGATATATAGGAAAATTGGTTGGGCTGGACTATAGATGGGCCACGAGAAACAACCATGTCCATCCAAAATGGTTTTAAAAAGTCCACCAACAGTATAAGACAGTGATACATTGCAAATTTGCAATAGTTAGGATGGTATGAATTTTCATCTTTCAATAAATTTGATATCATATATTCATAGTCTTCAACTGGCTCCAACTTTTCTAGTCATATAATGTACTACACGTACGTGGTAGACAAGATACTAGAATAATACACTAGAAAATATTAGATTGGTAAAATCCTATGAGATATTGTATTATTGATCATCTAGAAACCCTAATGGACCCAAACTTACAATCGGGCTTGGGCGTGTGTTAGAATGTCGTATGATCATATTGCGAGTATGTATTACAAGTCATGTTCAATGGGGGACCGCATAGCCCTTGGTTTCCCTCAAACGATAAGTTTGTAAATGTCGGAAACCGAACTCACCCTTGTGGTATCTTTCCAGAAAGACGATTATACGAAACATGCAGGAACCCAATCAGTGTCAGAATATTCGTAAGCTGCTCCCGGATCCTCCCACTTATAACTTGCTGATCGAAAATCCAACGATTCTAAAGTTTGCAATATGATATCCATAAATTGCCATTTTTTATACGATATGATGAAGTTCTGAGAAAAAAGATGAGACAAATTTATTTGTTTCTTTATTGTGGCTTGGTCTCTGCATGTCTTACAGTAATAATAATTTTGGAACAATACACCGAAGCCGGTAAGTTTTCTCAGCTTTGTGCGTCAAATACTGGCTTTCATCGTGATGATATGTTGTATGCTAACATGTCACTATAATGCTGCATGCACATAACATTTTGTTATTAGGTATGATATATAGCGTCTCGAGCAATTTACCTTCCTAAATTGTAAGATGATTTAAATCACGTCTCGAAGCAAAAGCTCTTTCCAGAGTCACGTACAGATGTTGGTCAAATTTAGCAGCAATCGATTTATAAATCTAATATCAACCCATTTAAACGTACAGTTTGGCCCGTTCCATTGCCATACATAACATTATCAAATTAAGAACATCTTTCTTGTTGTTGCATACATAACACATAAAACGTGTGTAAGTCTGATACACTTTGAATAATATCCATACAAAAAACAAGAACAAAAACAAAAACAAAAACAAAAACAACCATACTTTTTTAGTTGTGGTGTGGTAGCCGCCCGGTGTTACTATACCCTGAAAATGTGAATGTTATATGATCATATCCTCTTATTACCGGTACCACAAGTCTTGCTCAGTGGGGGACCACATAGCCCTTTGTTTCCCACAAACGACAAGTTTTTAAATGCCGGAAACCGATATCCCCCTTGTGGTATCTTTCCAGAAAGACTATTATACGAAACATTTAGGAACTCAAGTCCCATAATACTGGTAAGCTGCTCTGGGATCTTCCCACTTAACTTGTTAATCGAAAGATCCAACTTTTCTAAATCTCTCAATCTTCCATCCAATGGAATCGGACCTGTTAATGAGTTACTTGATAAGTCCAGAAAACGAAGGCCACTAGCTTTATTTATCGAATCAGGAATGACTCCAGTCACTTTACTGTTGGAGATTGTAAAAGAGACAGCAAAGGTTAGTGCATTCCCGAAATCCGCTGGGAGAGACGATCCAAACCTGTTATTCGAAAAGCTGACTCCTTCAATTTCCCTAGGTGGAACTGGGATATCTCCTTTGAGCATATTAGAACGTAGATAAAGACCCCGTAATGAAGAAGGAAAAGTGTAAGGCTTTTCTAGACCTGTAAACTTATTTTTTGACAAGTCCAATAACACGAGAGACCGGTTACCCACATTCCAGATCCAGTTAGGTATTTCCCCTTTAAATCGATTATCTTGAAGATCTAGTGTCCTAAGACTTGCTTGATTCTTCAAATTAGGAATTTTTAGCATCTTGCAAGAAGCTAGGCTGAGTGTGTCGAGTTTAGCAAGTGACGAAAATGAAGATGATTCTTTTGTGTTTGAAATGACCGTAAGATTATTATACGAAAGATCAAGTTCGTAAAGATTTTTAAACTTTCCAAACACATCTAAATGTACACTTCCAGTGAAGTTGTTTCTAGAAAGTTTAAGAGTTGAAATGGAGGGAAGTTTGAAGATGAATTCAGGTAGTGGCCCTTGGAAACTGTTGTTACTCAGATCAAGAAGAATCAGGTTATAAGATGCTACACGAATGTGTTTACTTATAGGACCAGAAAATTTGTTGTTTGAAAGATATAAACTTTGAAGTGAAGGCAACGTCAGCAACGATTCAGGGAAATTACTTAATAAGTTGTAACCGAAACTAAGAACCTTGAGACTATTGAGACTTCTTAAATGAGAAGAACTAATCTCGCCACGTATCCCTTCCTCATCAAGATAGAGAGTCGTCAAATGACCGGCTTCGTCACACGTCACACCCCACCAGTCACAACAATCTCTACCGTCGTCCCAACTCACGAGCTTGGTTGAAACTTTAGAGTCGAATATGAGATCATTTTTAAACGACAGCAGCGATGATTTCTGGCTATCCAGACACCGGCTTGATGATCTTATTGGATGTAATCCCAAAAACAATGATACTAACAGAATGCATTTCGACATTTTAACACTCATATATGTGCTCATTTAGGTTTTGACACTAGCCAGTAAGGGATTGATGCTTTCTATATACTAGTCAAATTCGGATCCAGTGGTCAAATATGATATTCAACATGTGGGCATTATAATAATTATTATTTTCTTCGGAAATATTTTTAAGATCTAGATATATTATAAATTAACTAGAACGGTACCCGCGCAATGCGGCGGCGGGTAACGTATGATTATATTTTGCGTTATCTAGTTACACGTTTAGTTGTCTTCATGTTTTATAAGTAGAGATAATAGAGATGGTTAAGGCAAATAATTTTTAGTTTGAATAAATAATCGCTTACTAACAAACTTTCTAACCAACTTGCATCCTAACAAATTAAATTTGAAATCTTTTCATAATAAGGAAGAAAAAAGTCTGAATTTTAAGCGTTTCTAATTATAAAATAGTCTCAAATGCATTATAATGCAGTATAGATTATATGATTATGAAAGACCGCGCGTTGCTGTAAATTATGATATGGATATACCTATATTTATAATGTATATAAACGGTAATATTGTTATATTAAAAATCTTTTACTTATAAAATACAATGCAATTTATTAACTATTTTTATAATTAATTAAAATTTAAACGACTAACATTTTAACACTCACTTTCTCCACAACAATATATATACATAAAAAAAATTGCACAAAATTAACGCCGTTATATAATGTCGACATTCTGTTCGGGTAATTGGCTAGTTATAAATAAATTACTACATGAGGATCTCGATATATATTATTATAACATGGGAGTTAGTTTCTGTAAATTTTGATTTTTATTATATTATCGGGATATCCGCGCATTTCGGCGACATATACCCTGTAATTAAAACCTTTAACGACCAATGTTTTTAGTCATATGTTTTTCATTACGATAACATTACATATGAAAAAAAATAGAAAATAGGCTAAGATAACTTTAACCAATGATAAATATTTTTATTAAATATATCCATGCGAAATTGCGGCAATATTGAGTTGATAGTGAGTAATGTTATTAAGATAGGAAGGCTAAAGTGGTTGGTAACGGCCTAGATTCACAAATAGTTAATAAACGGTATGATAAACTTAATATACTATATAAGATTCGTTGAAGTACTTTGGTGAGCCGACAGTGTTCCGAAGCCGCGGTTCGGAGGTCGGCTTGAGGGAATGGGCCGGCTTGACTTCACTATGGAGTCGCATCTTGAACTGACACTGTTCACATCCCGAATCGAGCCAAGCTGATGGCTTAGTGGGATTAAAATAATATGCTTAGTGGGTTCTCCACTTAAGCGCCAAGCAATCTTTAGGGTTCGCTGCATGGTGTACATCTGTTTTTTTACTACCGCTTTTGGCTGCATGTTATGCACCTATTTTCGATTAAATCAATACTAAGATTGTTATAAGTTATCGCGTGTTTATTTCTTTATTACCGGTTTATTTGTTTTCCTAATTTCGTTTTCGAAACACACACGGTGGTTGTTGTTGGGTTATATTTGGGAGAACGGCGAGTGTTTAGGGTTTTGGTGTTTTGAGAATCGCTACCGAGGTTCCGTTGTCATCTGAGTCGTTGGTGTAAGGTATCTAGCTTCCTTTTTAGTTTGTGTATTTGTATGTGTATGTTTGTTTAAGCTTTGTGGTAAATATGATATGTGATAATGAGTTCTGATTTAAATGTTTTATTAAAAAGTGCCTTTTATTTGGTTCTGGTAATGCGTGTTGGTTTTATAATGAAGTTGCGCTTTTTACCTAATACGATGTCTAGACTAAGTCATTGTTAGTGTTGGTGCGCTCTTTGTATTCAGAAGATGCAAAATATGTTTAGGTGAGCAACATGGAAGAGCTCTCGATATAAACTTCATTTATGATGTTTGAGGTATGCTATTAATTGTTTTTCTTGCTGGATATATGTGTTTTTTCAATCTTTGTTTTGTACTGGGATCTGTGTAATACAAAAGTACAAGCTTTGAGATATTTTGGTTGCAGTATTTCTGTAATTTACTTACGTTGCTGCATGGTTTTGGTTTGTTGGTGTTACAGGTTTTTATTCGTTGGTGCATTGTGTGGGCTATGTTGATGCTGTTGCGGTTTACGTTTGATGTTTTTGTGCGTTTTTTGATATATGTTGGTGTTTGTTGATATAGTTGTTGGTTTTTGGGAATGTTTGTTGATTGGTTGTAGGTTTGTGGTAGGAGAAATGGTTTTTGTGTTGTTTTCTGATATGAATGGTCAAAGCATGGTTGTTTCAGGATCTAGATTTGCTGAATCGACACTGCCAATCGTATTTTTGGCTTGCCGATAACTATAAGGCATAAAATGTGATTGTATTATTTTATTAGATTTTATATTTGAGTCGGTGTACTTAGTTAAATGCGAAGGGTTTGTCAAACGTTTGTTGGGACAATTGACGTGTAACTCATATATGGCACCCACATAAAAAAGTAGATTACATTGATTAGCTGATTTAACTTAATTGCTCGGAATATTAGTTTGGGTAGCAGGGTAGCAGGACCTGGTAGGCGTACCCAACTTTTAGGAAGAAGGTAGGAGAAAAATCGATAACCAAGTGACTTCCTATATATTTAATTCACCAAAACACTCTAGATGAACATTGCACTTAGAATTATATCATTAATGAAATTAGGGGATTAACAAGGTAAGCATGCTTTTATTTCTTAATCTTCTCTTCACCAGAACTACCGTAGTATTTTATCTTTATTTTATTCTATTTTATTAGATTAATTAGAATTAAAAACATTTTGGTTCTTTTTGCTTCGAGCGCCCTTTCCCCTTCTTTGCACTCAAGTTGCTGTATTTCCTATGGCTTTCCGTGGATTTAAAACGTACGTGACAACCTAAAAATTTCTATACATTTAATATCTCTTCTCTCCCTGCAAACGTCCCGGTCTTGGCGACTCACTATATTATACCGAACAAGTACACTCCTTGTAAGTGTTAGTGATTGTCTAAAGGATTCTGTATACTATAAATTAAAGCTTCGATCCACACATCAGCACACGAGGATAGTTTTTGTTTGAGGTTCTCAATGTCATCAGTCAAGTTTGACGGACGCCATGGCCCTTGTATAGCTTCTTAACACAACTCATCCGTAGTCCGCATTGATTCAAACCTGAAGGGGTTTGTTGTTTCCATAATGAGTGACAAGTATTATATAACAAATGGGCATGATCACTGCCAATCAAGAGATGATATGTCAAGGTCTAGTGAGGAGATGCCTCAAGAAATTCATCATTTACTACAAACGATCAATGCATTCTCGAATATTTCCGTCACCAACTCAATTGTTATCCCATAATATCAAACAAATTAGAAGCATTGATAAACTCTTGAAATCCTTCCACACATTTAGAAATGTCACGAGAACCTCCTTGTTTGTCACTTATGTCTTCAATGATTATTCAAATCACCAATCACCATTAAAGGACCATCATAAGCAAGTGAATGTCTAATAAGGTTTCTCCATAAGTGTTGTCATCATATGGTGATGTTTGGAGGTGCATTGGTTGGTCCATTTTGCACCGGCCCATGTATTCAGAGTATATTGATGACACTAGTTCAAGCACCCTTTCCTGCCTTGACTGATTTTATTGGGTTCTTGACTATTATTTTCTGTATTAGTAATAGTCTAGTTATTGCATGTTTTGTATTTGAGCTAGGGTATTGTCATATGCTATTATTTTTGGTGCAAAGTGTGGAAGCTAGGGATGTATCTTAGCTTTTGTTAACACTTTGTACTTTTTATCTTGTACTGCCTTTTGGCCTCCTTTTGCTTAATAAAATTTATCTTTAAGTGAGAAAAAAGGGGGTTTCTCCATAATATGCTTCGATCTTCCTTTGAATGAGGCCCATAAACAAAACATGCTTCGTAATTAATGGGAGTTCACAAACAACTACCATATGCATCATGTATCTGTTACCACTTAGAACATGTATAGCAGACCATCCCGCTACCATAGAGCTAAACTACCCGACCTACCAATTGGGACAACAAAAAAGTACCCATTAAAGCAAGTAGATCGATGAATTGACTCCAAATTATTCTATTTTTCTTGGTCTCCCATCATGAAAACCACGTATGGACAATGAACTCGACAAAGTTCTCTCACGTTTGAAATTGTGGGACCTTAGAAATATCAACTCTATCAAAATATGGTACGTATGGATTGGTGGCAACAAGATATGTATGTAATCTTATAGAGAGAAAGTAGAAAGATGGAAGAGAGAAATCTTATTAAGAAAACATACACTTACACCTTGAATGAAGCACACATACAAATTGTAACAATTCACAATTTCAGGTTAATTACTATTCCCAGAAAATTCACTATTCACTTTTACTATTCATGTTACTATTCATTTTTACTATTCATTTCTTTCCGAAATTTTCCCGAAAGTTGATTTTTATTTGATATTCTCGAATAATAAATCATTTCCATGGCAAATTAAATGTTTGACATTCGTCAGATCATTTTCGTGAAAGTTATTAAGGAATTACACGTTTTAGGGTAAAACGTCAATCAGAAATTCTACGCACAACGAAATTCAACCCCGTCAGGTGACCCCACATCAGTAAAATATTTTACACACTCATGATTTATTTGAGAATTAATCGTGACTGAGAAAAATATGACCAAAAACTTCCCAGCAGGTCACCCATGCCTATACTACTCTCGCATGAGCACGCTTAACCATTTGGGCGATTAACCGTGAGACCACAAAACGCGTTTCTAAGAAGATTTGAGTTTTCAAATTATTAGAAAAAGTCAACATATTCTTTCCCTCCTCCATTGACCAAAAATGATCCCTTGATGTTATAAGTCATTTCGTGATTTTTAGGCTTACGGTTTGATGTCTAAAAGACATTTAATACCAACCGACACTAGACTGAGCCCAGTCTAGACATTATAAGTCATTTTAAATCATTTTTTATAACATTAGAAAAGTAACATTTTACTTTTCTCAATTTTACGCAATATTCAGCGTTTTACGCGAATTACGCGTTTTAGACCCGTGTTTCCAGTTTTTAGCAGGGTTTTACACCCAAATGGAACCTACCACTCATTTTATATTTTATTATGGAACATATGGACATGTTTATCAAAACTTTCAAATTCCATAATTTTACGACACCCGGTTTTACGTTTTGAGGCTTAATCATTTACGATTGGCATTTCCCGGAGTCAAAACTAACTAGATATCTTGGATAATACCATCAAAAGTCCACACTTGTTCTCCAAGGGTTGTAAACCGCCATATGGGGGGGGGGGGGTTTCACACTAGGTGGCTTGATCTCAAGCTTAAAGGCCTTAAGATTAGTCCATGTGTTCACCTTGGCCTCCAAGGTTGGACTAGTCAACATTTGTAACCTCCTCAAGCTCCTATAAAACCCTCCCTTGCCCTTTGTTGCCGTCCACTTCCACACACACCAACACCAATCCATTTGCTAATTCTCTTCCAAGTTCTAAGCAAGATTCAAGTGCTAGTTCAAGGTAGAAACCCTAGATAGGTTATCATTCATCAAACACTTCCATAACCTTATATACTTGGTGATTTCTCTTGAGTTTAAATCCACTCATTTCACCTAAACCTTCATCATCCATCTTTCAAGAATACCAAGGGTAGAAAGATTGCATGAAGTGAAAAAGGGTTGAAGCAAGTCTATCAAAGTCCTATCCTTACATGTTAACTTCCTTTCATCTTTGAAAGCCAAAAGTTGTGAGCCAAACCCTAACTTGATTCTTGTTAAATAATCATGTTCATGTTATTTACATATTATTTGTGCTATATATTGTCTTGTTATCATGTCCATGATGTATAAAAATGACCAAAACAAGTTATTGTTATTGATTGTTACAACAAGTTACTAAAACAAGTAAACTAGTGACTTTCTTGGTAAGACCTGATCAAAATGGTAAAAATATGATGTTGGATCATTACATATTACAGTAGAGGACTTAACAAGGAAACCATAGCAATTTGAACCACCCAAAACGAGTATACGAGTCAAAAGTTATGGCGATTTGAAATTACCAAAGATTTCCGGCAAAACTGCCAAATAGCTTCCTGATCAAATTTGGGTTTTGAAAGTCATACTTCTGGTCCGATTCATCAAAAAGTTAAAACACGAAAGTTGTCCGAAACGACGTTTTCGTTCAGGAACAAAGAAGCTCGAGACCTAAAAATGCTTTCCGAGTGATAAATTTCTTCAAATTCTAAACAGCCCATTTTTAGACAAAGTCATTACATATAGGTTATGGTTTATGAAGACCAAAGGGGTCTTATGACCTATAATCAAGACCACAACCATGGCTAGAGCCAAGGTTGTGTCTCATGACCTTGAAACAAGGACCAAAGGTCATGGCTAGGCCATGACGAAATGACCATACCAACTTTCATAGGCGTAAACATGAAACAATGAATTAGGCGATAACTTGAACAAGCAATTTGGATCTACTTCACTTAAAAGGAAACCATGAGATTTTACCAAGAGAAAATGGTCATTCAAGACTTATGAAACTACCCCTAATAACAATCTTCATGTACAAATAAACTTTCCTAAGTTTATTCAAATATCGGACAAGTAACTTTTCGAATCAAAACTTATATCTATATATTTTATCAACTACTACAATAGTAGGGAGCCTCATGTGAGGAGTTCATTATGTAAGCCGTCGAGTTGAGTTGTGGATTTACGAGTTAAAGTGTCCTGGCTCCTCGAACGCTTACTAACATGACTTCTGAATTATGTCGGCCCGAACGGTAGTAAACGATATACCAAAACATACATGTTTCATGAATCTTTCTTTCAAAGACTTATACTATACATCATACCACATCATGGACTAAATGCAAGATATATATATAGGCACTACTTCATATTCTTTACTCTGATCCTAAGTCGCGACATTCTATTATAGGTTGCTCATAGAACCTTCGCGATTCGACCGTTACATTCATTACTTGCTATCTTACTTAAGGTGAGTTCATAGCCCCACTTTCCATTACTTAATTGTTTTACAATTCCTTGGGGGGAATACATGCTATCTCTAAAATCGAACACAATGCTTTCTACTGTATGTTATTCGACTATGTTTTATTATCACTAAGTAACATCCTTGCCAAACCAAGATCCCTTAGTATGAACCATTTAATCACTTGCGAGGGTTACTTGCAAGTGAGCGCGAATATTGTGAATAGGCCTATTGGGATTGACGAATCCCATTTGTTTTGATTAGTTCAAACAAATGCATTAATATTTGAGACATTAGGTATGACGGCAAAGTACCTACCGGGATAAATCTGCCAATCGATATTGGTACACGTTAACGTTTTGGTTTCATAAGCTTAGTGTATAATACATTTTATGGGCGTATAATAACGTAGCCTACCTGTTTTGTTTTCCAAACATTGGTGTGAGTCTACAGCTCACACTACGATTATTGTGTTCAAACGATTTACCTACAAACACTACGATTATGGTGTTCAAACGATTTAACTACCAACACATTGTGTTCAAACGATTTAACAAACTCTATGAATATCACTCAACCTTTGTGTTGACCTCTCAAGCATGTATTTCAGGTTCATGACGATCAAGGATGGCACGGAAGGACACGGATACTCAAGAGGGCTATAAATTTTATTATCATTCAAAAACACATTTATTATACATTGTAAACATGGAACCATTTGGGACCTCATTTTGTAATCTCTGATATTTATATAATTTGAATGATAAACCTTTTCAAAACGACTCAATTGGAGTTCGTTTTCTATCATTGTGACTATTGTGCCGTCGAGTAACACCCAGTTTGAATTCCGCTGCATCCATGAATTGGGGGTGTTACAGATTGGTACCAGAGCCATGGTTATAGAGAAACGGGTCTAAGTGAGACCTAAACTATAACTACAATCACAAGCAAAAACATTTTTATAGCCTTCCACTCTCCGTGTCTTCCATCCTCCAGACGATTATGAACTTAGTAAGCATGTTATGATACACAAACATATTGGTATATTCATATATACCCATTTTGAGCATTTCCCCGTAGACATTTTTATGCTACACAAACATAATTGCATATTGATATATGTACCCTTAACATAATTGAGCATTTCCCCGTAAGCATTTTGTGCTACATGAACACATATAAGTATATTGATATATACACACTAGGCATTTTATGCTACATGAACACATATAAGTATATTGATATATACACACTAGGCATTTTATGCTACATGAACATATTAGTATATTGATATATAAACTCGGTTTATTTTCAATCATTTATCTAAACAATGAACTAAACATATCTGTGTATGCCTATTCTAGGGCATTTCGACACAATCACATTCTCCCAATCATGTTCCTACTCCAACATTATATGTTCAAGACATTGTATATTACAATGGTCTCATTCATTTTTCAAGACATTGTATATTACAATGGTCTCATTCATTTTTCAAGACATTGTGAGATACAATGGCCTTATTCATTTTCCAAGACATTGTGAGATACAATGGTCTCATTCATTTTCCAAGACATTGTATGATACAATGGTCTTAATCATTTCTCAAATGATTTGAGTCACACAATGACTAACCTACTTCCTAGACATTGTGAATTACACAATGGTCTAACCTACTTCCGAGACATTGTGTTTTGTGCAAATGATCTCTAGAATTATTCCATCACATCATCAATATCATTTCTTATGATATCAAAAACCCGTCACAATCTATCGATTTCAAAACAAGAAATATGAGATTTCTAAAGGACAAACTAATCCATCATCGACAAAAGCTGAACTTTCTCTACATTCATCAAAGTTTTCTTATGAAACCTTCATTATTAAAAGTTCGTGATCCTGGCCAAGTATGTTCTATTTTAGAAATACTTAAAACTTCCTTTCCATACGTATCTACCCTTACTACCTTCTATGCAATGGAATATGAAAACATACGTTACAAGTCTTGTATGGACGGGACTTGCAACTTAAGGGTTTGACATCGCCTTTGTTTAGTGGACAGTTTCCCGAAAGCAACGGACATATCAAAAGTATACCTAGTTTAGGTATTTGAAAATTTTATCGAACCTTGGCTAAATATAGACTAGTCACCTATATTTAACCTAGGGACAGTGGAATATAGTCTGACTAACTATATTCGACTTAGAATTTTCAAATACTGAGAGTAGTTGTACTAGGGTTATGTTTAGGTTGGTTTCCTACATGAAAACGATAAACCACCAGAATACATTAAAACAATCTAAAGACACGATAGTGCCTTACCACTCAGCAAGATCTTAACACCTTATTTGTATGATCTAAATTCATTCTTGAAAATTTTCATTTATGAGATAATCCGAACGACTATCTTGGGATAGTTATCAATTCTTCTCTTCATCCCGTGGAAGTACCATCCTGTTTAGGATACCATTCCGTCATAAACTTTTAAAAATCTCTTAAGATTTTTAAAGCAAACTCAACATCGATACCTAAGAGTATTAATGTTAAGCATACACTACACACTTTTGTTCATTAACATATCACATCATTATCTTCACAACCGTTACAAACACAAGCTCATTAACAGATCTTGATGCACTTTTAAAGCTCAAATCATCCTTAGTTACACCACAAGCACCCTTACCAGCTTTACAAGATTGAATATTCATCTTGGAACACCAGTATCATCTCGTAATACCCTACCTTGTAACTCACCGGCTAAGTATGAATGTTGTGTCGGGAATTCTTGAGTAGGATGATTTATAATGTCCTTATTTGAATGGATTGGGATGCCTTTTCATTTAAATAAAGAAATTATAAATCATCGAACCATACGTTTATATTCCTTTAGTTACATTGTTTGGGATGCCTCTCTATGTAAATAAAGAATTATAAACAAGTGGGCTTAATTATATCCGAAATAACATAAGTATGAAGTCAACCTACATTACATTGCTCGGGTATGGCTTGATACCTACATTACATTGCTCGGGTATGGCTTGATACCTACATTACATTGCTCGGGTATGGCATGATACCTACATTTTATTCGCCACAAGAAATCCTATCTTTTCACCGACATCGCTTCAAACCATGACATAAACACTAGGTACAACAACCGATTACCTACTAGGCTATGATTGCAACGACTATCCCAATTTCCATTAGTACGAGGTTTACACTTTGGTTTTCATAATGATAGTGCAATAACAAACAAACTCGTTGCGAGGCCATGTAACCATATGCATGTGCAGTCATACCAAACTCATTACGGGGCCATGTAGCCATATGCATGGGCAGCCGTACAATTCAAACAGGACTTGGTCCAACCGCATGTTCAACGCTTATTCCATGATTCGATTCTTATATCAATTTCCATTTATTGGATTCCTATGTAAATTGCTATTGTTGTTCAACTGTTATATCAATTGCTATTGATACTTGACAACTATATCAATTTCCATTTTGATATTTAACTATATCAAGTTCTATTTGATATTCAACTACTATATCGATTCCTATTAATATTCGATTACTATATCAATTTCCTTTGATATTCGACTATTACCATACCTTTCCTACATAAAAGTATGCCTGATCCTACACCATATACTGAAACGACAAATCAAACTACATCACTAGTAATTCCAGACTCTAGTCCTCATAAGTAACCACACCATTTCATCGACACCACTCCAATATATGACACACAAAGAACTTCGGGACGAAGTTCCCCGTATGGGGTGGAGACTGTAACAATTCACAATTTCAGGTTAATTACTATTCCCGGAAAATTCACTATTCACTTTTACTATTCATGTTACTATTCATTTTACTATTCATTTCTTTCCGAAATTTTTCCGAAAGTTGATTTTTATTTGATATTCTCGAATAATAAATCATTTCCATGGCAAATTAAATGTTTGACATTCGTCAGATCATTTTCGTGAAAGTTATTAAGGAATTACACGTTTTAGGGTAAAACGTCAATCAGAAATTCTACGCACAACGAAATTCAACCCCGTCAGGTGACCCCACATCAGTAAAATATTTTACACACTCATGATTTATTTGAGAATTAATCGTGACTGAGAAAAATATGACCAAAAACTTCCCAGCAGGTCACCCATGCCTATACTACTCTCGCATGAGCACGCTTAACCATTTGGGCGATTAACCGTGAGACCACAAAACGCGTTTCTAAGAAGATTTGAGTTTTCAAATTATTAGAAAAAGTCAACATATTCTTTCCCTCCTCCATTGACCAAAAATGATCCCTTGATGTTATAAGTCATTTCGTGATTTTTAGGCTTACGGTTTGATGTCTAAAAGACATTTAATACCAACCGACACTAGACTGAGCCCAGTCTAGACATTATAAGTCATTTTAAATCATTTTTTATAACATTAGAAAAGTAACATTTTACTTTTCTCAATTTTACGCAATATTCAGCGTTTTACGCGAATTACGCGTTTTAGACCCGTGTTTCCAGTTTTTAGCAGGGTTTTACACCCAAATGGAACCTACCACTCATTTTATATTTTATTATGGAACATATGGACATGTTTATCAAAACTTTCAAATTCCATAATTTTACGACACCCGGTTTTACGTTTTGAGGCTTAATCATTTACGCTTGGCATTTCCCGGAGTCAAAACTAACTAGATATCTTGGATAATACCATCAAAAGTCCACACTTGTTCTCCAAGGGTTGTAAACCGCCATATGGGGGGGGGGGTTTCACACTAGGTGGCTTGATCTCAAGCTTAAAGGCCTTAAGATTAGTCCATGTGTTCACCTTGGCCTCCAAGGTTGGACTAGTCAACATTTGTAACCTCCTCAAGCTCCTATAAAACCCTCCCTTGCCCTTTGTTGCCGTCCACTTCCACACACACCAACACCAATCCATTTGCTAATTCTCTTCCAAGTTCTAAGCAAGATTCAAGTGCTAGTTCAAGGTAGAAACCCTAGATAGGTTATCATTCATCAAACACTTCCATAACCTTATATACTTGGTGATTTCTCTTGAGTTTAAATCCACTCATTTCACCTAAACCTTCATCATCCATCTTTCAAGAATACCAAGGGTAGAAAGATTGCATGAAGTGAAAAAGGGTTGAAGCAAGTCTATCAAAGTCCTATCCTTACATGTTAACTTCCTTTCATCTTTGAAAGCCAAAAGTTGTGAGCCAAACCCTAACTTGATTCTTGTTAAATAATCATGTTCATGTTATTTACATATTATTTGTGCTATATATTGTCTTGTTATCATGTCCATGATGTATAAAAATGACCAAAACAAGTTATTGTTATTGATTGTTACAACAAGTTACTAAAACAAGTAAACTAGTGACTTTCTTGGTAAGACCTGATCAAAATGGTAAAAATATGATGTTGGATCATTACATATTACAGTAGAGGACTTAACAAGGAAACCATAGCAATTTGAACCACCCAAAACGAGTATACGAGTCAAAAGTTATGGCGATTTGAAATTACCAAAGATTTCCGGCAAAACTGCCAAATAGCTTCCTGATCAAATTTGGGTTTTGAAAGTCATACTTCTGGTCCGATTCATCAAAAAGTTAAAACACGAAAGTTGTCCGAAACGACGTTTTCGTTCAGGAACAAAGAAGCTCGAGACCTAAAAATGCTTTCCGAGTGATAAATTTCTTCAAATTCTAAACAGCCCATTTTTAGACAAAGTCATTACATATAGGTTATGGTTTATGAAGACCAAAGGGGTCTTATGACCTATAATCAAGACCACAACCATGGCTAGAGCCAAGGTTGTGTCTCATGACCTTGAAACAAGGACCAAAGGTCATGGCTAGGCCATGACGAAATGACCATACCAACTTTCATAGGCGTAAACATGAAACAATGAATTAGGCGATAACTTGAACAAGCAATTTGGATCTACTTCACTTAAAAGGAAACCATGAGATTTTACCAAGAGAAAATGGTCATTCAAGACTTATGAAACTACCCCTAATAACAATCTTCATGTACAAATAAACTTTCCTAAGTTTATTCAAATATCGGACAAGTAACTTTTCGAATCAAAACTTATATCTATATATTTTATCAACTACTACAATAGTAGGGAGCCTCATGTGAGGAGTTCATTATGTAAGCCGTCGAGTTGAGTTGTGGATTTACGAGTTAAAGTGTCCTGGCTCCTCGAACGCTTACTAACATGACTTCTGAATTATGTCGGCCCGAACGGTAGTAAACGATATACCAAAACATACATGTTTCATGAATCTTTCTTTCAAAGACTTATACTATACATCATACCACATCATGGACTAAATGCAAGATATATATATAGGCACTACTTCATATTCTTTACTCCGATCCTAAGTCGCGACATTCTATTATAGGTTGCTCATAGAACCTTCGCGATTCGACCGTTACATTCATTACTTGCTATCTTACTTAAGGTGAGTTCATAGCCCCACTTTCCATTACTTAATTGTTTTACAATTCCTTGGGGGGAATACATGCTATCTCTAAAATCGAACACAATGCTTTCTACTGTATGTTATTCGACTATGTTTTATTATCACTAAGTAACATCCTTGCCAAACCAAGATCCCTTAGTATGAACCATTTAATCACTTGCGAGGGTTACTTGCAAGTGAGCGCGAATATTGTGAATAGGCCTATTGGGATTGACGAATCCCATTTGTTTTGATTAGTTCAAACAAATGCATTAATATTTGAGACATTAGGTATGACGGCAAAGTACCTACCGGGATAAATCTGCCAATCGATATTGGTACACGTTAACGTTTTGGTTTCATAAGCTTAGTGTATAATACATTTTATGGGCGTATAATAACGTAGCCTACCTGTTTTGTTTTCCAAACATTGGTGTGAGTCTACAGCTCACACTACGATTATTGTGTTCAAACGATTTACCTACAAACACTACGATTATGGTGTTCAAACGATTTAACTACCAACACATTGTGTTCAAACGATTTAACAAACTCTATGAATATCACTCAACCTTTGTGTTGACCTCTCAAGCATGTATTTCAGGTTCATGACGATCAAGGATGGCACGGAAGGACACGGATACTCAAGAGGGCTATAAATTTTATTATCATTCAAAAACACATTTATTATACATTGTAAACATGGAACCATTTGGGACCTCATTTTGTAATCTCTGATATTTATATAATTTGAATGATAAACCTTTTCAAAACGACTCAATTGGAGTTCGTTTTCTATCATTGTGACTATTGTGCCGTCGAGTAACACCCAGTTTGAATTCCGCTGCATCCATGAATTGGGGGTGTTACACAAATGTCTAGGTATGTGCCTTTTATACATCCATCATATGCTTAATGGATGGGCTTTCTATGGTTTTTGCTTATGGACTTTGGTTTACATTTCTTTATATGGCTTACACTTTTAATTAATATTACCAAGTCCATAGCACATTAACTAAATATGACTTAAACATTTACAAAGATACTAGACGTAGAATGACCAACACTTTCTTAATACAAACAGAAACTGTCAGAGGTCGCCCAACAACCTGACAGTTACATGAAAAGGCTAACATTGAGCATGTGACAGTTCTTGGACAACCACCACACCCAATGAATCGAGGTTAAGGAGATATATAAACCTATTTTCAATAGGAAGATCAACTAAAGTTCTTTGATCCAAAAAAGAGTGGGCTCGACTTGACGAGGTGGTTTGGCTTTTTGAAACCTTCTATGAACATTACGTCCAGTTTTCTTTTGGTTTTTCTCCGTTCTGCGTTTCACTGACAATTTGGATAAAGGACTCTTTAAGGTTTGTTTCAGTAGGAGTGATGGCAAGGCTACTTAGATTATATTTACTATGAAAATTTCGTAGAAACAAAAGTAGGCAGAATTTAACATGTATTAGTCAATAAAATATATCACATGAAGTGATGAAACAAATACATGTATCACATGAAAGAAATACAGTACGTATTGGATCCAAATCTGATAATTCATATGCTTGATCGCACATCATAATAATTGATAAAATAATAACAAATAGGCCACATGATGAATACATTTAAGAATATCAATCCAATTATGATATTTAACTTTCATTAACATATACTAGTATTAAATATGTCGGTTGATCCGACCATACTAGCAAAGCAATAATAACTTAAACAAACAAACGTGTTTATCCTTTCTATATGCATGTGTTATCATCGGTTATATTTATTTATTCGGTTTTTCTTTATCGACATCATACATATATCATAAACTAATCGACCAACATGTAAAAGGAATAAAATGGTCTTGCAATAGATACGAAAAAATTCAATGCACATATCTACCTTTCATATAAAAAGTATTTTTTCCCCAATTTTATTTGACTCTTTTTTATCTTTTGCATAATAAACTAAGAACATTCATGTTACAAACCAGATTTTATAATTTAAACACATTAAGTCAATCTAAGAAGGAGCCAAAATCATTTTCGAGTTTTCACACCCAGACATACATGAATTGTTATTCATTAACGATCATTACATGTAATCTTAGAATAAACACCAAAGCATATGAATTTTCAGCCAGATTGCGACCCATGAATTTAAAAACCCCTTTTCTTATGTCAATCAGCATGAATGTTCTTTAGATTATTTTTCAAAAACAAAAGATCATCAAATAATAAAGAAACCAATCGTAAAAGAAAAGTCTTTTGGTTGAAATATTTCATGTGTGATGCATCTAGCGGTGAAAAATTAAAACTTGTCGATTAGGGAGACATGAAGAAACATGTAAATTAATTCAAACTTGCCGTGAACTGGTCATGTAAATATCAGTCCCCTCAGTTAGCACCAGTATTATGGGACTTGAGTTCTTAAATGTTTCAGACTACATATTTCCTGTTGTTGTTGCATACATAACATATAAAACGTGTGTAACTCTGATACACTTTGAATAATATCCATACAAAAAACAAGAACAAAGAGAAAAACAAAAACTAAAACAAAACCAAAAACAACCATACTTTTTTAGTCATGGTGTGGTAGGCCGGTGTTACCCTGAAAATGATTCCATGAAATGTGAATGTTGTATGATCACATTTTCTTATTACCGGTACCACAAGGCTTGCTCAGTGGAGGACCGCATAGCCCCTTGTTTCCCACAAATGACAAGCTTGTAAATGTCGGAAACCGAGCTCCCCCTTGTGGTATCTTTCCAGAAAGACGATTATAAGAAACATTTAGGAACTCAAGTCCCATAATACTGGTAAGCTGCTCAGGGATCTTCCCACTTAACTTGTTACTTGAAAGATCCAACAATTCTAAACTTCCCATGCTTCCATCCAATGGAATCGGACCTGCCAATGAGTTTTTTGATAAGTCAAGAAAGCGAAGGTCACTAGCTTTATTTATCGAAGAAGGAATGACTCCAGTTACTTTACTGTTGGATATTGTAAAGGAGACCGTAATAGTAAGTGCATTCCCGAAATCCGCTGGGATAGATGATCCAAACTTGTTATTTGAAAAGTTGATAACATAACATTCACTAGGTGGAACTGGGATATCTCCTTTGAGCTTATTAGAACTTAGATCAAGAACCCTATATGAAGAAGGGAATGTGTAGGGCTTTTCTAGACTCGAAAACTTATTTTGTGACAAGCTCAAATACCCAAGAGAACCATTACCAACATTCCAGATCCAGTTTGGTATTTCACCCTTGAATCGATTATCCGAAAGATCTAGTGTCCTAAGACTTGCGTGATTCTTCAAATTAGGAATTTTTAGCATCTTGCAAGAAGCTAGCCTGAGTGTGTCGAGTTTAGCAAGAGACGAAAATGAAGATGATTCTTTTGTGTTTGGAATGACCGTAAGATTATTATATGAAAGATCAAGTTCGAAAAGATTTTTTAACTTTCCAAACGCATCTAAATGTACACTTCCAGTGAAGTTGTTTCTAGAAAGTCTAAGAGTGGAAATGGAGGGAAGTTTGAAGATGAATTCAGGCAATGGCCCTTGGAGTTTGTTGTCACTCAGATCAATAATACTCAGATTATAAGACGCGACATGAATATGTTTATTAATAAGACCAGATAAGTTGTTGTGTAAAAGATATAACTCTTGAAGTGAAGGCAATGTTAGCAAAGATTCAGGAAAATTACCACTTAATGAGTTGTAATTTAAATTAAGAAGCTTGAGACTCTTGAAACTTTTTAAATGAGAAGAAGTAATCCCGCCTCTTATCCCATCATCATTAAGAGAAAGTTCCGTCAAATGACCGGCTTCGTCACATGTCACACCCCACCAGTCACAACAATCCATACTTAAGTTCCAAGTCTTGAGCTTGAATGAAGGTTCAGAGTCGAATATGAGATCATTTTTAAATGACCACAGCGATGATTTCTGGCTATCTAGACACCGGCTTGATGTTGTTATTGGATGTAATCCCAAAAACAATGATACTAACAGAATGCATGTCGAGATTTTAACACTCATATTTGTGCTAATTTAGGTTTTGACACTAGCCAGTAAGGGATTGATGCATTCTATATACTAGTCAAATTTGGGTCCAGTAGTCGAATATGATATTCAACATGTGGGAATTATAAAATTTTATTTACTTTGGAGATATTTTCAAGATCTGGATATATATTATAAATAAATTTTGAATCTATTTTAGTGTATGGGCATAAAAATAAATTTTGATATGAAAAACCGGACTAGTTGCTGTAAATCTTGAATCTATTATATTGTATATACCAAGACACGTGCTTTGATTCCCTTTTTTTTCTTATAGACCGACGAGCAACTGTTGCTGGTTCGGTTGCTTTGATCCATTGGTGTACTATACTACATTTTGATTATTGTTTTGGGGAGTCGGGAGATGCATTCTGTGATCATGCTTGTAAGATCATATGGGCTTCAAAATCTAAGGATAAGAGTAAAGATTTTATCACTGTCAACATGATATAAGTTGGTTGTTTTCAAGCGGGTCAAATATGAATGTTACGTAATGGCATTTGATATTGGTTACTTATGCAGTAACTGTACGTTTTTTTTGTTGTTGAAAAAGGTGAACATATATTAATATACCAAACATTTACATCAATAAAAGAAAATGGTTAAGGACAGGCCCAAAACATCATACAACATCAAGAAAATGGTGCAGTAAGTGTTAGCTTCAATGTTTGAAATGTTTTATAGGTCAAACGGACAAAAGTAATTGTAACCGGGTCATTTTATGAAACTGTTACCAAAATTATATTTATTTAATGTCTCAAATGTTTTAAAAAATACACCGACGAGATAAGCCCATACCGAGCTTGAGCATAGAACAGGGCTTGGGCTATGTAGCAATAAATGTGCAATATAAGTTACACATTTTAAATCATTCTTGTTACATTAAACAATTTATTTTATTCTATTTTTCATCTTTGGTATCATATTATTCAATTGCTCTCACTTTGTTAGTTACATTAGACAAGATGCTAGAATATGCAGCCCGAAATGCTAAAAACTGAACGTTTTCAGCGACTACAAACTTTTGTTTACGTACATAAAAGCAGAAAGCACTTGTGTTGTTGATACAAAATGCTTATTTATAACTTACATCACAAATCCCTTCTTTAGACAGTTTCTTGCCACAGATCTTCTTACGACATTTTAGCCGGTTTTACCCATTTTAGCCCAAACGTGTACTAATAAGTAACGTGTCAAAAAAACAAGTTAGATACAATTTGGATCATAACATATAAAACGTGTATAGCTTAGTTAGATACAATTTGGATCATACCATACAAAAAAGAAGAACAAAAGCAAAAAAACCATAGATTTTTAGTCATCGCACGGTAGGCTGGTGTTACCCTGAAAATGATTCCAAGAATGTGAATATTGTATGTGTTAGGATTAGGGATAGAGAATCAGTGGCAAAAGTTCAAAGGCAAGCTCACAAGATCAGAAGATTGGAGTAAAGTAAGACTCATATTTTTATTTGAGAAGAGTCAAAGATTACAAGTCCTGTACATCTGCTTCAGTTATATAAGTGAAAAACACCGACATACTAAAAACAACCGACTTACAAGTAGTTTCCTGATACTTCTTAAGATGCTAACAAAATGACCAACATACCCTTAGCTAATAAACTAAACTATATAGTGCTAAAATTACTAAAATACCCTTAGGAGTATAAGTCACAACATTGATGAGGCGAAAAATGATCCGTTTTTAGGGGGTCATTTAAGCCCGAATCTGAATTTATTTGATCAAATATTGCCCTAAATCGTTCCTTTTGTGATTTTAGGTGTTTGGAGAGTGAATTCTGGAAAAGAAGCCATTTTGGACGTTTTTTGAGCATAAAAGTGAAGAAAACGGCAAAATACCAAATTTCCATGCTGAAGATACAAGGTGACGGCGTCAAGAGTAATATCTTGACGGCGTCAGACATGAAGATTAAAATACCGAAGGTGGTGATGGCGTCAAACGCCTTCATGACGGCGTCAAAGTGGCAAGAATAAAATACCGTGGTCGGTGACGGCGTCACATAGGCCGTCATAAGTAGATCAAGGCCGTCCGAGGAAGTATATGGCGGCGAGGTGACGGCGTCACATGTAACTCTTGACGCCGTCAGCCTACTTTTCCTATATATAGTTTTCTAGTTTTTTCATTAAAAGGAGAGAAGTTTTGGTGAAACCCTAAAGACGATTTTGGTGTATCTTTTACAGGTTTTTCAAGGGTTCCAAACCCTTGAGACCTTGCATTGTAATTGAGATAAGTGTTCTTCCAATTCAATCAATATGTCTATGTGTTGGATGTTTATATCTTGTTCTTGTCTCAATTCTACTATGCTAGGCTAGATCTCTTTTGTGTTTGCTTAGATCTAATGAAACCTAGATGTTGATTATGTGTTGATTACTTGTCTATTCTTGTTTTGGATGAATGATATTATATGTTAGGCTTAAGAAAACTGGCAGATCTCCAAATAGTAACATGCTTGAACGTCTTAAGAAACATGAACCGAGACGTACTAGGTCTTTATTGGTTGTATTTAATGCATGAGCCACTGTTTACAATCCCTATAGTTGTGCTGGGTCATGGTGTAGGAGGAGATAAGAGCTCATAGAGTTGGGGAGTTATGTATGCCACCCCACGAATGGTATTAAGGAATACAATCCGTCATCCATACAAGTGTAACAAGTAATTAACGTGTAAAAGATATCTAGGGAGTAGTGAAGTCTAAGTAAACACAATTTCTCCAACCACTGCTCACAACCTTAGTATAATTTAGTTTAATTTCATTTTTAGTATTTTATTTTAATTATATAATAGCTTTGGGTTAGTTGAATAGCAACTAATTCCGCCCACTCTTCCAAAACCCGAGATTTTACTTGCTTTCATAAAAATATAAAAATACAAAAATAATCATCTCTCACCTTTAGAACTATTAATTAGGTTTTCTAATCCTAGCGACACTATTCCTAAGCTGAACGATCAATCCCCCAGTACTTGTCACTATACTATACTACAACGATCAGGTACACTGCCTGGTGGGGGTTGTAAGCTTCTCGAGATCCCTCGAGAGGTAAAGCAAGGTGCGATTCCCACGCATCAAACATCTAACAATCTCCACCTTGACTTTAGCTCCTAAGTAACACCATATTTCCAATTATCGATATTGAGCAAATCCAAACAGTGATGAAACTTGCTCAAATGAACTGGTTTGGTAAACACATCCGCAGGATTGTCTTGAGTGCCAATCTTCTTCACCTTGATTCTTCTTTCGTTATGAATAAAGTGATAACGAACATCTATGTGTTTAGTCCGGTCATGGTATACTTGATCTTTAGCCAAACAAATAGCACTCATGCTATCGCAAAACACGGTAGCTTGATCTTGAGGGAAACCAAGATCTTCAATCAAACCTTTCAACCAAATTGCTTCCTTCGCTGCTTCAGTTAAAGCCATATACTCGGCTTCAGTAGTGGATAAGGCTACTGATGGTTGTAATGTAGCTTTCCAACTTACAACCGAATTTCCAATGGTGAAAACATAACCTATCAAGGATCTTCTAGCATCAAGATCCGCAGCATAATCCGAATCTGAATAGCCGACAACCAAATATTCACGTTCACCACCGTAAATAAGGCCAACATCAGATGTCCCTTTCAAATAACGAAAAATGCGTTTCACCGCATTCCAATGCTCTTTTCCGGGATGAGCCATATATCGTGACACAACACTCATCGCTTGAGCTATATCCGGCCATGTGCAAACCATAGCATACATCAAACTTCCAACAACACTAGCATAGGGTATTCGGGACATATACTCTATTTCTGCCTCACTTTGAGGCGCACAAGCAGTAGATAAACGGAAATTTGCCGAGGAAGGAGTATTTACTGATTTTGCCGAATTCATGCCAAAGCGAGAAATAATCTTCTCGATATAACTTTTCTGTGATAAGAAAAGCTTACCATGTTTTCGATCTCGAATTATTTTCATACCCAAAATCTTTCGAGCTGCTCCCAAGTCTTTCATATCAAATTCTGTGTTAAGAAGAGTCTTCAACTTATTAACCTCCTTTATGTCTTTAGCCGCTATGAGCATATCATCAACGTACAAGAGCAAATAGATAAGTGATCCAGATGGTGCCTTTTTATGATAGACACAACAATCATAAGCGCTTCTACTAAAATCATGCTTTACCATAAAGCTATCAAATCTCTTGTACCATTGTCTTGGCGGCTGCTTCAAACCATAGAGAGATTTTCGAAGCTTACAAACGTAGTCTTCTTTTCCTTGAACAACGGAACCTTCGGGTTGACTCATATAAATTTCTTCCTCAAGGTCACCGTGAAGAAATGCGGTCTTTACATCTACTTGTTCCAACTCCAAGTCGTGATGTGCTACCAAGGATAGTAACACCCGAATAGATGTATGACGTACCACAGGGGAGAAAATCTCATTGTAATCGATTCCCTCCTTTTGGCTATATCCCTTTGCGACCAAACGTGCCTTGAACCTAATGATGTCCGAACCCGATAAGCCGATTTTCATCTTGAAAACCCACTTATAACCAATAACTTTCCTTCCTTGAGGTAGTTTCACCAATTCCCATGTATTGTTCTTATGGAGAGATTCTATCTCTTCACCCATAGCAGCAATCCACATATGAGACTCTTTAGAAGTAATAGCCTCTTGATAAGTTACCGGCTCAAGAGACTCTACCTCTTCAGCTACTTGTAATGCATATGCGACATAGTCCTCAAAACCAAATCGACTAGGAGCTTTTGCATTTCTACGAGGTCTATCATGTGCTATAGACCTATCTTGCTCATGTTCCAAATGTGGTAAATTTGGTTGATCATTGACATCAACTACCGGGAAGTAACATCATGGTCCATATCTTCTGGAACAATGTGCTCCACCTGTTTAGGAACATCCTCCACCTTTTCAGAAACACCCTCTTCAGGCTTCGATTCATGCGGATCTTCTTTCACGCGAAACAAGTAATCCTCATCAAATGTCACGTCTCGGCTAAGAATGACTCTCCTTTCAGATGGTGACCAAATTCGATAGCCTTTAACCCCATCACCGTATCCCAAGAAAATTCCTTTCTTGGCTCTTGGATCTAACTTTCCTTCACTAACATGATAATAAGCAGGGCATCCAAAAACACGAAGCTTCGAATAATCCATGGGCTTCCCGGACCAAACTTCAATGGGAGTCTTACAATCAATAGCGGTGGCAGGAGACCTATTGATTAGATAGCAAGCCGTATTGAATGCTTCAGCCCAATAACTTCTATTTAATCCGACATTCAACAATAGGCATCGAGCTCTCTCTAATAGAGTCCTGTTCATTCGTTCAGCTACCCCGTTTTGTTGAGGAGTGTAACGAACCATATAATGCCTAGTAATTCCTTCATCTCTGCAAAAGTCATCAAACTCTCTTGAACAAAACTCCAAACCATTATCAGTACGAAGACGCTTGATCTTTCTTCAAGTTTGGTTCTCAATCAGAACCTTCCAATTCTTAAATTTCTCAAATGCCTGACTCTTATGTTTCATCATAAACACCCACGTCATTCTTGAGAAATCATCAATGATTGAGAGAAAATATCGAGCACCACCAAGAGAAGGTACTCGAGAAGGCCCCCAACAATCCGCATGAAGATAATCAAGAGTCGCCTTCGTCTGATGAATTGCCTTCGAGAAACTCACCCGCTTTTGTTTCCCGATGACACAATGCTCACAAAACTCCAAATTAGCCACCTTGTGGCTATCAAGTAGTCCCCGTTTGCTCAATATGACCATGCCTTTTTCACTCATGTGACCAAGGTGCATATGCCACAACATAGTCAAGTTTGAATTACTTTTCTCTGAACAAGATACAGAAGCAGAACCTGTGATCATTTCACCCTGTAAAGTGTAAAGAGAAGAAGTACCTTTTATTGCTTTCATAACCACCGAAGCACCTTTCGAAACACGGAGTACACCATTTTCACTAGTGTATTTGAAACCTTTCAAGTCAAACGTAACTAGTGAGATCAAATTCTTCTTAAGATCTGGAACATGAAGAACATCAGTAAGGGTTCTAACAACTCCATCATGCATCTTAATTTGAATTGTTCCAATGCCAACAACTTTGCACGGTGAATCGTTACCCATGAAGACATGCCCGCCATCAAATTCTTCATATGTCACGAACCAATCCCGATTGGGACTCATATGAAAAGAACAAGCAGAATCCATGATCCAAGAAATAGGTGTACCTTTATAATCAACTACTGATAGTACCATATCGCGTTCCGAACCGGAGTCGCCATTAGCCACAGCCGCTACCTGGCCTTTTTCCTTCAGTTTAGGACAGTTGTACTTCCAATGGCCTTCCTCTTTGCAATAATTACAAGCATCTCGAGGATTTGATCCTCGAGGTCTGGACTTCGATCTATCTTTATATCTCCCTTTTCCTTTGCCTCTCTATGTTCGATGTCTACCCCTATCATGGCCCCTATCATGACTTGTAGCTGATAAGCCGACGGGTTGAGATTCGGAAGTTCCCGATGATTGATGACGAAGCTCTCAGGAATGCAAAGTAGATCGAACATCTTCTAATGTGATGGTTTCTTTACCAACAACAAAGGAGTTTACAAAGTTCTCAAACGAGGGAGGCAACGATACTAGAAGAATAAGAGCCGCATCTTCATCATCAATCTTGACATGCACATTTTTTAAATCCATCAAGATCGAGTTCAATGCATCAAGATGATCTTTTAATGCGGAACCCTCTTTCATTCGTAGTGAAAACAAACGTTGTTTCAATAACAACTTATTAGTCAACGACTTTGTCATATAAAGCTTTTCTAACTTCTTCCACACACCACTAGCCATTTCCTCATCAGCAACCTCGTAAAGAACCTCATCCGATAAAGATAGCAAAATAGTGGAATGGGCCTTTTCATCTTGTGAGGCATATTTTGCATCCGTCATATTAGCCGGTTTGGGACCGGCTAGAGGTGCCCAAATGCCTTGTTGTTTCAATAAGGCTCGAATTTTAATTCGCCACAAACTAAAATTACTTTTGCCATTAAACTTCTCAATACTACTAAGTGATTGTGATTGTGTTTGAGAAGCCATAATTAGTCAAATGGGTTTTGCTACTAAATAACAAACAATTGCCCTAATAACTGCTATGGAGCAAAGGCCAGAGTATAAAACCCAACAAGGAGTCAATCCATAAAACCAAATTCTAATTGTTCCCAAATCCTAATCAACAAACTCCTTCAACTTATCAAACAAGCAGAAGCAAAATCAATTGAGCAACAACAAAGCAACAAACCTGATGTCTTCAACTAGTTGAATCAGCCAGCCGCCAAACACCAAACGAATGTCAAGAAATTGATTCTTGAAATCAACCAGAAGCTGAACTTGATTCCCAAAACACGAATTGATATATGATCAAGTAACCCAAAACAAATCCACAACCTCAAACAATTGAAACTTGCTTCAAAACAATCAATTGGCTCTTGATACCAATTTGTTAGGATTAGGGATAGAGAATCAGTGGCAAAAGTTCAAAGGCAAGCTCACAAGATCAGAAGATTGGAGTAAAGTAAGACTGATATTTTTATTTGAGAAGAGTCAAAGATTACAAGTCCTGTACATCTGCTTCAGTTATATAAGTGTAAAACACCGACATACTAAAAACAACCGACTTACAAGTAGTTTCCTGATACTTCTTAAGATGCTAACAAAATGACCAAAATACCCTTAGCTAATAAACTAAACTATATAGTGCTAAAATTACTAAAATACCCTTAGGAGTATAAGTCACAACATCTAACAGCATGATCACATCCTCTTATTACCGGTACCACAAGTCTTGCTCAACGAGGGACCACATAGCCCTCTGTTTCCCTCAAACGACAAGTTTGAAAATGTTGTAAACCGAACTCCCCTTTGTGGTATCTTTCCAGAAAGACGATTATACGAAACATTTAGGAACTCAAGTGTGATAATACTGGTAAGCTGCTCAGGGATCCTCCCACTTAACTTGTTTATCGAAAGATCCAAAGATCCTAAATATTGCATGCTTCCAACCATCGGAATCGGCCCTGTTAATGTGTTACTTGATAAGTCCAGAACACGAAGGAATTTAGCATTATTTATCGACTCAGGTATGACTCCAACCACTTTACTGTTGGAGATTGAAAAAGAGAATGCAGAAGTCAGTGCGTTCCCAAAATCAGCCGGGATAGACGATCTAAACTCGTTATTCGAGTAGTTGACAACATAAATTTGAGTTGGTGGAACTGGGATATCTCCTTTGAGCTTATTAGAACTCAGATCAAGAACATTAAGTGTAAGTCTTTTGTAGACTCGAAAACTTATTTTGTGACAATCTCAAAGACCCAAGAGACCTGTTACCAAGATTCCAGATCCAGATTGGTATTTTACCTTTTAAAAGATTATCCGAAAGATCTAGTATCCTCAGAGTTGGTAGATTTCTCAAATCTGGAATTTTATTTATCTTGCAAGAAGCTAGCATCAGTTTGTTGAGATTAGCAAGTGACGAAAACGATGATCTGTTTGTGTTTGGAATGACCGTAAGATTATTATCCGAAAGATCAAGATCTTGAAGATACTTAAACTTTCCAAACACATCTAAATACACCCTGCCACTTATGTCATCATTGTTAAGATAAAGACTTGTCACATGACCGGCCGTCACAATACACACCCGACCATTCACAACAATCTATACTTAGGTTCCAACTCACGAGCTTGGTGGAAAGTTTAGAGTCGAATCTGAGACCATTTCTTAATGAAAGCAGAAATGATTTCTGGTCATCTAGACATCTGCTGCTCAATGCCGTTATTGGATGTAATTTCAAAAACAATGATACAAACATAATCCATGCATGTCGATATTTTAACACACATTATTACTGTTATTTTTTGGATCATAACTAAATTTATGTACCTGCTAGCTAGAATGGTTGACTTTTGACCTTTGACACTAAGGGATTTTAATATGCATGATGGGCTTGACTACTTGCATGCTGTCAATGTTTTTGTATTGCAAAACCCCACGCCTGATAATGCCATATATATAAGCCCATACATTTTCTCAGGGATTTTTTTTCTCTTATTCAAATTTTCACTTTAAACAACTCATTTTTGAGTTAATACTTGTCGCAAGCACGTGACATAAAACTCTAGCCATGTACGTGACGTTAAACGATTAAGTTTCCATTCAAAGTTATCGAACCAGTCAATCCATTACGCGATAAATCTAGAACATGAAGCATTACATATTACTTCAACCACTTTACGTAGTGTTGGCATTTGGCAATCGAAAAGGTTGACGTTGACCTGAGTGCATTGGCAAATTAACTGGATAGATGATCCATACTTATTATTCAAGTAATGATTGAGAATATAAACTCGTTTAGGTGGAACCGAGATATCACCTATAATTGAGTTCGCTTTGAATTTGGTACGTCGCGTCGCTATAAATAATGCATAGTCTTCCTTAACAAAGACTTAATTTGATATCTCTACATTGATCAATTAATAAGAACTTTTTTTTTGCTGTTGTTGTATACATAAAACATACGAGTATAAAACCTGTATAGCTTAGTTGGATCATAACCATACGAAAACCAAGAACAAAAACGAAAACAACCATAGATTTTAATTCATCGCACGGTATAGGCTGGTGGTACCCTTAAAATTATTCCAAGAATGTGAATGTTGTATGATCACATCCTCTTATTACCGGTACCGCAAGTCTTGCTCAACGGGGGACCACATAGCCCTTTGTTTCCCTCAAACGACGAGTTTGTAAATGCCGAAAACCAAACTCCCTCTTTTGGTATCTTTCCAGAAAGACGATTATACGAAACATTTAGGAACCCAAGTGTCATAATACTCGTAAGCTGCTCAGGGATCCTCCCACTTAACTTATTATTCGAAAGATCCAACCATGCTAAACTTTTCGTGCTTCCATCCAATGAAATGGTACCTGCTAATGAGTTACTTGATAAGTTCAGTAACCAAAGCCACCTAGCATTATTAATTGAATCAGGAATGACTCCAGTCACTTTACTGTTGGAGATTGAAAGATATTCCGCATGGGTTAGTGCATTCCCGAAATCTGCTGGGATAGACGATCCAAACCTGTTATTCGAAAAGTTGACATACTCAACTTCACTAGGTGGAACTGGGATATCTCCTTTGAGCTTATTAGAACTTAGATCAAGATTCCTAAGTGAAGAAGAAAAAGTGTAGGGCTTTTCTAGACTCGAAAACTTATTTTTTGACAAGTTCAAAACCCAAAGAGACCCGTTACCCACATTCCAGATCCAGTTTGGTATTTCACCGTTAAATCGATTATCCGAAAGATCTAGTGTCCTAAGACTTACTTGGTTCTTCAAATTAGGAACTTTTAGCATCTTGCAAGAAGCTAGCCTGAGTGTTTCGAGTTTAGCAAGTGACGAAAATGAAGATGATTCGTTTGTGTTCGCAATGACCGTAAGATTATTATGCGAAAGATCAAGTTCGCGAAGATTTTTAAACTTTCCAAACACATCTATATGTACACTTCCAGTGAAGTTGTTTATAGAAAGTGTAAGAGTTGAAATGGAGGGAAGTTTGAAGATGAATTCAGGTAGTGGTCCTTGGAATCTGTTGTTACTCAGATCAAGAAAACTCAGCTTATAAGACGCGGCACAAACATTTTTACTAATAGGACCAGATAAGTTGTTGTTTGAAAGATATAAACCTTCAAGTGAAGGCAATGTAAGTAAAGATTCAGGAAAATTACCACTTAATAAGTTGTAATTGAAACTAAGAACCTTGAGATTATTGAGACTTCTTAAATGAGAAGAAGTAATCCCAACACTTATCCCTTCCTGATCAAGATAAAGACCCGTGACATGACCGGCTTTGTCACATTCCACACCCAACCAGTTGACACAACAATCCATACTTTCGTTCCAACTGACGAACTTGGTGGAAAGTTTAGAGTCGAATATGAGATCATTTTTAAACGAAAGCAGCGATGATTTCTGGCTATCTAGACACCGGCTTGATGTTGTTATTGGATGTAATCCAAAAAACAATGATACTAAGAGAATGCATGTCGATATTTTAACACTCATATTTGTGTTCATTTAGGTTTTGACACTAGCCAGAAAGGGATTGACGCGTTCTATATACTAGTCAAATTTGGGTCAAGTAGTCGAATATGATATTCAAACGTGTGAATTATAACAATTGTTATTTACTTTGGAAATATTTTCAAGATCTGGATATGTTATAAATTATTTTTTTTTGTTATAATTAAGGTTGCTATAAATAAATTCTGAATCTCTAATATTGTAATACCACGACACGTGCTTTGATTCTTTTTTTTATCTTATAGATTAGAAACAATATATTGTTATTTGCTTTGGAAATATTTTGAATATCTGGATATATTATAAAGAATTACGGAGTATAATATGAAAGACCGGACTAGTTGCTGTAAATCTTGAATCTATTTTATTGTATACACCAAGACACGTGCTTTGATTCTTTGTTTATTATAGACGAGAAACTGTTGCTGGTTGGGTTAAGTTGCTTTGATCCATTGCTATACTATAGCACGTTTTGATTATAACTTTGACGAGTCGTAAGTGTTAGCTACAATGTTTGAAATGTTTTACAGGTCTAAGGGACAAAAGTAATTGTAAACGGGTCATTTTATGAAACTGTTTACCAGTGATATATTTATTTAAAAAATTCGGAATGTTTCACAAAAATTTTTGTCATGTTGCGGGAGAGCCAAACCGGTTTACATACAAAGGATGACTAACGAGGAGATTTTGGCCTTGAGTTATAACTCCCCGACAACCTTCTACCCCGTCCTTGATTATCGGAATTCGTTGTCGTGTTTTGTCTTTAGCATGAGGTATTTGTATAAAGAGTTCTAGATTGGAATGTGGAAAAGCAACAAAGTAGAGCAAGAATCACTACAATCTTCTCAAACGTGTAGCATTGTTAATCAAGTTCAAGCTACAAAGGAGAAAAACAGATTCGAAGATGGTTATTATTGGAGAAATATGGTAAAAAAAACATGTCAATGTCGTAATATCTATAAGTTCAAGGTTTGATCGAGCATGTTAAAGATTTAGGAGAGTCTAAAGGTATTTATTTCGGGATGATTATAAAAACAGGTCTTACATCGATTTTATATAAGATATCACTTTACGACAAGGATGGTTTATAACTCAAATTCTGATTTTGACATCTTCATTAGGTGATATCCCGGTCCCGCCTAGATGTGTTAATATTCTTGATTACTCGAATAACAACTTTGGATCATCTATCCTGGTTGATTTTGGGAATGTACTAAGGTCAACTTTTACCAGCCTTTACAATTTCCAGCCTTTATCGCATAATGGATTAACAGGTTCAATACCTTTTTGACTGGAAGGATACCTGAACAGCTTACGAATCCTACATCACGTGCATATATTACTAAATGTTTCTTATAATATCTTTTGGGTAGGATCCACAGAGGTTGCGGTTTCAAGCATTCACAGAGTTGTCGTATAAGGGAAACGACGGGTTGTGTGGCCCCTGTTAAAAAAGAGTTGCGGTAAGAAAATGTCGTAAGAAAGTATTAGCGATGTAAGTTATAAATAAGCATTTTGTATCAACAACACAAGTGCTTTCTGCTTTAATGTACATAATCAAAAGTTTGTTGTCGTTAAAAACCTTCAGTTTCAATTGAATAATTTGATACCAAAGATGAAAAGTAGATTAAAAATAAATTGTTTAATGTAAAAAGAATGATTTAAAATGTGTAACTTATATTGCACATTTGCTACATAGCCCAAGCCCTGTTCTATGCTCATGCTCGGTATGGCCTTATCCTGTCGGCGTCTTTTTTAAACCATTTGAGACATGGTTTGAAACCCCTGGCTTGTTCCCAAGACTTGGGCCAAAATCACCTCGTCAGTCATCCTTGTATCTAAAACGGTTTGGCTCTAAACTAGTCAAATTAAGTCAATAAGAGGGAGCCATAATCACTCCTTCAATGATTATCAAATTAAGAACATATATGGATTAGTCTGATCAATAAGAACATCTTTCTTGTTGTTCCATACATAACGTATATATAAAACGTAAGTCGATCTGCAGATACACTTTGAATAATAACCATAAAAAAAACAAAGAACAAAAATAAAAACAACCAAACTTTTTTATTCATAGTGCGGTAACCTGGTGTACCCTGAAAATGATTCCATGAAAATCTGAATGCTCAGATCCTCTAATTACCGGTACCACAAGTCTTGCTCAGCGGGGGACCACATAGCCCTTTGTTTCCCACAAATGACAAGTTTGTAAATGTCGGAAACCGATCTCCCGCTTGTGGTATCTTTCCAGAGAGTTGATTATACGAAACATTTAGGAACCCAAGTCTCGTAATACTGGTAAGCTGCTCAGGGATCCTCCCACATAACTTGTTTCTCGAAAGATCCAACCATTCTAAACTTTGCATGCTTCCATCCAATGGAATCGGACCTGTTAATGAGTTACTTGATAAGTCCAGAAAACGAAGGCCAGTAGCTTTATTTATCGAATCAGGAATGACTCCAGTCACTTTACTGTTGGAGATTGTAAAAGAGACAGCAAAGGTTAGTGCATTCCCGAAATCTGCTGGGAGAGACGATCCAAACCTCTTATTCGAAAAGCTGACACCTTCAATTTCCCTAGGTGGAACTGGGATATCTCCTTTGAGCATATTAGAACTTAGATAAAGACCTAGTAATGAAGAAGGAAAAGTGTAAGGCTTTTCTAGACCCGTAAACTTATTTTTTGACAAGCTCAAATAAAATCGTGAGAGACCCGTTACCTTCATTCCAGATCCAGTTAGGTATTTCCCCCTTAAATAGATTATCTTGAAGATCGAGTGTCCTAAGACTTGCTTGATTCTTCAAATTAGGAATTTTTAGCATCTTGCAAGAAGCTAGGCTGAGTGTGTCGAGTTTAGCAAGTGATGAAAATGACGATGATTCTTTTGTGATTGGAATGACCGTAAGATTGTTATACGAAAGATCAAGTTCGTAAAGATTTTTAAACTTTCCAAACGCATCTAAATGTACACTTCCAGTGAGGTTGTTTCTAGAAAGTCTAAGAGCTGAAATGGAGGGAAGTTTGAAGATGAATTCAGGCAACGACCCTTGGAGTCTATTGTCACTCAGATCAATAATACTCAGGTTATAAGACGCGACATGAATATGCTTACTAATAGGACCAGATAAGTTGTTGTGTAAAAGATATAACTCTTGAAGTGAAGGCAATGTTAGCAAAGATTCAGGAAAATTACCACTTAATGAGTTGTAATTTAAATTAAGCAGCTTGAGACTCTTGAAACTTCTTAAATGAGGAGAAGTAATCCCGCCACTTATCCCATCATCATTAAGAGAAAGTTCCGTCAAATGACCGGCTTCGTCACATGTCACACCCACCAGTCGCAACAATCCACACTTAGGTTCCAAGTCGTGAGCTTGAATGAAGGTTTAGATTCGAATATGAGATCATTTTTAAACGACCACAGCGATGATTTCTGGCTATCCGGACACCGGCTTGATGTTGTTATTGGATGTAATCCCAAAAACAATGATACTAACAGAATGCATGTCGATATTTTAACACTCATTTTTGTGCTCATTTAGGTTTTGACACTAACCAGTAAGGGAGTGATGCTTTCTATATACTAGTCAAATTTGGGTCAAGTAGTCGAATATGATATTCAAGTTGAAATGTGTAATTATAACAATTGTTACAGTATTTACTTTGGATATATTTTCAAGATCTGGATATATTATAAATAAATTATGATATGAAGGCTTACGCTTATAGATAATTGTACACACGTGCTTTGATTCCTTTTTTATCTTATGGACGAGAAACAAATGTTAAACTATTTACTTCGGAAATATCTTGAAGATCTGGATATATTATAAACTAGTTGTCTAACCTGCAGTCGAGCTGCTTTAATAATATTCGTTGCTGATTATGTTTATGTACAAAGTTAATTGTTTAGTGTTTTATATTCCAAACAGATTAAAAAAGAACTCAAAAAGATGTTTCTTGTTAATGGTTTACGTACGTATTATCGCATTTCAAAAGTAATATAGACAAAATAATAACCTCTTGTAAACCGAAGATTACTAAGTTTTATATATATATCGGAAAACAGCAATAAAATGTGTATTACTGATACGTGACGATCTTTGTTTAAAGTTGCGGAAAAAAATAAAACGGTAACAAAGAGAAAAATGTTGAGAAGGAAGTCAAAGAAAATGTGTGCATGAAACTAGGTCAAGGCAGTTGCTAGTCCAACGTTCACTAAAATATGTTGAAGTGCTTCTAAATCCATGCATGAGAAACCAACGTTCACTAAAATATGGAGAGCATTTACTTAACTAATATATATTGATATTTCGGTTACTAAAATATCGGACTAACGTGATCTATATTATTTGGACATAATAATAATTGGTACATTTCGGTTAATTAAACTTAAAGACATTGAATGTATTTGAAACCCTAAACCTAATGACATTTAATACGTATTTGTAACACTATTTGATCATTAAAAGGCATTTAATATGTTTTAAACCCTAAGTTGTCTAAATATAGAAACTCACTTAATATGTTATGAACCCTAATCCGTGTAGATTGTTGAAGAAAACGTAACGTCCATTGATTCGTTTGTTTCAGTTCAATTACATTAAGGTACGGATATTCAGTCTTACCTTTAGACATTATTTCATTTTCATTTCGTATTGGTACGGATATTCTGGATACCTACTTTCCTTTACATCATTATCGGTTGATTCGTTTGTTTGATTATTCGTTACTCATGATTCGTATTCAATGACCTTGTTCATTTACTATGATTTGGACCTTTGTTTATGATCCATTTGTTATGACTCATTTGATTTGAACCATTGATATGATCCTTTTGTTGTTATCCATCTGATATGATCCTATTGTTATGACCCCTTTGTTTTGATCCATTTGAATTGACCCATTGCTCAAGGTACTATCCCTAGCCATGGAGGTAACATGGCCATGTCATTAAGGCACCAATGGCATGACACTTTCTGTGAAGGTGTGATTGATCCACGGTGTTTCCCTTATCTGTATCTGTGGCCATTATCTGAGTATGTATGCTAGCCTTGAGCTAGGGTACGTGCTAATCTGTTTTGCAGGGGAGCGTATGGATGCATCCTAGGTAATGTGAAATGATATCTGGTGATTGGTAGGTGTGTGACTCTACACCCCATCACAATCTGGTACATTGGAGTCTGCAACTCCATGTACAATAAAGGAATTGACGGTATAATGTATTGCGAAATAAAATGATTGATTTAATGTTTTGGTACATAAGCAAATTCTGTTACTATCCCTTTTACTATTTGTGGACTATTCTTTGATCTCAACTTTCATATGACCCTTCACATTCTTCATGACATTTACTCTCAGCAGTTTCACATTGGATTGTTTATGTATTCGTTTATGTTCAGTTATCTTTCATATGTTTATATATGTTCACTGAGCGTTAGCTCAGCCGCACTTTCTTTTCCCTGCGGCAGGTATCAAGTTGGAGACTGGGATTGAGTGATGAGAGTAGGGGCTTTTAGTGGACCAACCCTACCTTAGTATTCATGAATCTTATTTCAGATTTATGTTTAATTATTTCATTTTTTTTAGAAGTTGATTTTGATTGTATTTGTTTCATTAGTCCTTTTAGTCTCAAAATTTGCAATTCATTGAGCTAAGTCTTCCGCTTGCGCTTTATGTTCTGAAATGACACCATAATGTTACACTTTAGACCCTTGTCGGGTTTGGGGTGTTACAATTATGGTATCAGGGATTAGGATTCGACCTGTAGAGCTTAGACTATGACTTGTGAGGATTGGGTAGACATTAGGCTTCCTTCTGCATTGTCTGTCTTCTTTCACATTTTGATCTTCACCTTTGATTTTTGTCTTCACTGAATTGTTTATTCGTAGTAGGCATTCTTATCATGTTTCTGAGTCTAGGCGTGCGGTTCAATAGAGCATAAGATTGGTGACAGTCCTAAGAAGAAGTGGGTTGGCGGTTCGTGAAATTTTTCGGTTCATTTTTTCATTTATGCTTTTCATTTTACGTGTTGATACATTTCTCTATTTTCTGTTATATTTCTTGAATGTCTGATTTGAACCTGCTAATAAATCGAAGTCGGAATTTAGTCCTTATCATCATATCTGCCTATATTCCTAATGGTGATCTGTTATCTGTTATATATGTGATCTACATCTGTTGGATTCAGTCTGAAATGATTGGTCTTTATTGAAGAATCTGAAATGTTATGAACCTTCTGAATCGAACCATGAGAAACTAACTTTTCGTTAGTTTGAATCGTTTTCATTTTCCTTTCGTGATCTGGTATGTATCTATCCGGTTCTTTACAATTTCGCAGACGAAATTTTATTTTTAGAGGGGAAGAGTTGTAAAACCCTAAATTCCGGAATCTAAAATTTGGGCTAAATTTGAGTTTTTATAAAGTTTGAGAATTCATTTGATAAAATATATACCTTAACTTAGGTACATTAAATAAATATATTTGTATAATTTTGAGAATGTATAAAATATACACCGCTTCATTAGATACCATTATATTCGGTCCATTTTTTTTTCTAAACCGAACATTTAACACTACCTAAAATTCCTTTGACCCATTTTTGTAACTACATTACCATAATTATATTTTTTAAGACACGTTAACCCCACCCCATTAAGCCCATTTAAATCTTTAATTCCCTTAATTGGCACTATTAGAAATCCATTAAAGTTATTAAAGAGCCCATTAAAAGTGAGTAAATGACACTTTATTCATACGTTCCTCCCATTAATATATATATATATATATATTAAAAGCCGTTTGAAACGGCGTCGTGTCATGTAGCGGTCTTCACGCAAAATTCCTTGGCCTGCTAACTGTGGCCCGATCCAATGTTGTTTCCTATATACAAAACACCCACATAAACCTAGAATATTCCCCGCACCCTCACATCAAACCCTCCATCACAGAAATCTGTCAAACCAAAATTTTTGATCCGCTCTTCATGTACAACAAAAACAGTGGCTCGGCACTTCAGGTTGGTTTTTTTTTGCCATCTCCGATTGGTTATTATATATTTTATTTTTATTTTATTTTTTTCGTAATCCATAGGAACATCAAAATATGTTTGTTTGATCTTGGTGGAGATGTGTTCCATTGTTTGTTTTAATTATATATATATATATATATATATATATATATATATATATTTTTTTTTTTTCTGGTTTGGTATTTTTCTTTTTTTAGGAAAGCATGAGTTACCATGTCGTTTTGGAAGCTTCATAGATTCGTAGCAAATGCAATAACCAGCAGGCAAGGTTTTCTTTGGCCTAATTTATGTATATTAATGATTTATATTGCTTTTGGGTTTTACATTGTTGCATAAATTAGTATATGAGCTTCGCATAAACAAATTAGGGGTTTTGTTGTTTATGTTTTGATTAGCTGGAATTAAAGTTTATTTGTGTGATTGATAAGTTAGAGATTGTGTAACAAAAATATTTAGTGAAACTATGTAAAAAAAATAAAAAAATAAAAAAATAGGGGTTTCAGTTTCTATGTTTTGATTAGTTGGAAAAGACTGTCTTTAAATTCATTTATTTGGCAAGTTCTTTTTTTTTCCTAAGTTCGGATTTAACTTATGCCGTAATGCTAGGAAGAAGACGAAGTAGATTGTGGATGCTTATTTGCGTTTGGAGCTATATAAGCTGTATATCATATTCCTTAGGGGGTGTTTGGAGCTATATAAGTTGTTATGAGCTTATAACAATTTATTTGTGCCAAATAGGATGTTTTATAAGAATCATGATAATAAGGACACACTCTTTCACGAGTAAACTAAATAGCTGCCCTGTCCATACTCCTTAATTAACAGTTTGTACACCAATTTCATTTGAATTTTTAACCGTGTACATTTAGTTATTCCCATTCCGAGCAAATGAAATCAGTTAGGTTGTTTGTGCTTTTACTTTGTAGTTATGTCGACAGTGCTCTGAACGTAACATTAATTTTATGTTTTTAACGGAGAGTATAGTTTTTGTAATTTGTGAAAAAAAAAATATGGCCATTGCAATACAACGTTTTAACCTATTTAGGCCTACACCAAACCCGAACGGTATACCAACTATATTTCTAACGTATCAAAATTCTTTCATAAATTCTTTCATGTTTGCAGAAGTACAAGGCAACTGGGTGGTCGTGAACGATGCACCATTGACCTTCCAAGCAACTTTAGTGAGATCCGAGCAGGTCAAAATGTCAAGGTGACAACCGGCACTGTAAAACTTTTGATGTGTACTGCCTGCTTTGACACTCAAGGTACTTCTCCACTTCAATTGTTTCATTCTCGGTTCAGTTTTTGCAAGATAGGGCAATGACCTTCCAAGCAGGTCAAAATGAGTTGGAACTTGGAAGTTTTCTAAGAAAAATGAGTTGATATTTGCACGAATAAATGCTTTGATTCGATGTAATTACAGTTTTCTAAGGAAAAAGATTTATCTAAACCCGTTACCTTAATTTAAACATGTGGTCTTCGGTTCACATATTGGTAATATGCATCTCTTTTCATGTTATGAAATGAATTCTCGCAGGTGGTTAACGGCTTTTTGTTTACAGTTTTTGCAGCAGCATTTGTTGGAATAAACCCTCATGGATCGCGAAACAACAAGGACAAAGGCAAGATAGAAGGTTCTTTTGATAAGTCGCGCGTACAATAATTTTCCATTATCTGTGGCGGGTCTGATGGTGTTCTGTCTTTGGGTTCGAGGCTACGTGAGGTGTCGACATCTTTTGAAACTGTTTCATCTGGTCCTGCAATTCATAATGGTATGCACATCAGTTCTCTGTTATAAGCTACGCGTAGCGTCTATTTGTTTGCTACCATACGGTCAAAGCTTAAATTTTCTATGCTTTTTGTTTCATTTTTTACTCAATCCAGTGGACAATGTAATTTCTAATAACATATGCAACCAGGAACGTTAGAGTTGCCGTCAGTTACGGGTGGTGATATTGATTTGTTGGGTATGTTTGGGAAATTTTTTCCTGATCCGCCTACTAGGGACCATAGTTAGTTGGCACTTAAGGATATGTTTGGTGGTTGTGGCGATGATGAGTTTGCGAGGAAGATGCTTCGTCACATACTTAATCTTGACGACCGATGGTTTTAAGGAGTGGTAAAGCACTCCTGTAAACAAAGTTTTCTACTTTTTTTGGTTTGTAGTGTTCATTGTATATAGGATGAATAAATAAGGTTACTTTGAGGTTCTTATAGTTGTGCTAATGTAGTTGTCGCGTAATGGTACAAGGATAAGGATACTAATGGCTGTTTAGGTTGGTGTTGGTATAGCGTATTGTGAAAATTTGGAACCGATAACCATAACAGCAACCTAATTTAAAATATCTTTTACAATCCTGAAAATTGCAACTTTTGACTATAATAGTTAACATGAAATGTCTTTTGTTCCTGTACATACAGATCATGTGGATGGACCAGTGATTCAGTTTCAAATTCTAAGAGAGGACACAAGTTTCCCGCACCATTACCACAACTTTGCTGCATATAATGAAGTTGGTCGTCACGCTGATAACAGAGACTGCTGCTGATGCGCTTCCACCAATGCTACCAGACATTCCAAAGGCAGAGACATCATCATCAGTTAAAGAAAACGTCGCAACAGAAATACCAGTCAGTAGCATAACTAGCATAACTGCTCATCCTAATACCGATGAACCTGCAGAAAAGAACATGCCAAAAACTGAGACCGTATCCACAAGCGTTCGCAAGGAGCTGTTTGCAGGTCCAGACAAGGAGTTAACTCGCCCAGATGAAAAGAAGGCAAAACATGACTAGCATTATCCGTGCATTTTGAAATGCTATTATGTGTATGCAGTTAGTACTACTTAGACTACTTTTGCCTACTGCTGTAACATGTATCATAACTCTAGGAAGTAGCGTCTATCGTACGTTTCATGAACATTTTAACACAAGTGCAAGTGTCGTAAGTTTTTCTATCATCTTATTTTCCCCAGTGTCAAAATAAGTTACGAAGCTAGGTTTGTTGCTTGGAGGTTCCGATATCAGTTGATACCCAAAAAAATTTAGCATACCGAGGAACGCCAGCCCACGTGCAACAAACGATGCCAAAGAACCGACGCCCCGCCGCAACGCGGCAACCGGCGCCCATCTCGTTTGTACTTAAAAGTCGATTACCAGTCTTTTTTTTTTTTCTCATTGGCTCCATTCGACAACCAACAACAAAAGCCAACACAAATTCTTTTTTTTCGACTATCACTGCTGCTGCGTTTTATCTTGTTAGTCGAACCAAGAGTTGTGGTAAATCAATTTTCGTGTTCCTGTCTCACTCGACTCGTCCTCAAGGTATTCGATCTTGTTTTATTTTTTTTCTTTTGTTCGACACTAAACTGTCCCATGATCGACCCTAGTTCACTTTGTATTTCCTATTCAACATATATTAAAACCACTCGACCCCAGTGGTGTTTTATTTGGTCTCGATTAAAAATAAAAGGGTGGACTTCGTCTGGTGTTTGGTAGTATGATAGATATCATGTAAACATATGCCAACCAAATTTTGATATAAACAGTGAACATAATATTGTGGAGCTTTGTGAATTGTAACAAATCAGTCGAGCTTAAATTTCTTTTAGTAGAACCCTTTTTGTCATTCATTTATTCGAACCAACAACATCAAAACCAAGACCATTCGACCAAAACCTATGAATAATCGACCTTATTTATTTTGTATGCATGCTCGATCTTGTTTGTCCCTGTACGTATCACAACCTAAAACCAACATGTTTATTTAAATTGACCATATTAGTTTATTCCTGTTCTAAAATAAGGTGCACATGGGTTGTTTAATTCACTAGCCTACCAGATGTTAAATAAAAGGTTACGTTTAGTTTTATTTACTAAGTCGAGGCCCACATAAATTAAGAGAGCATTTTTGTCAGTTAAATTTACTTAACTAATATATAATAATATTTCGGTTACTAAAATATTGGACTAACGTGATCTATATTATTTGGACATAATAATAATTGGTACATTTCGGTTAATTAAACTTAAAGACATTGAATGTATTTGAAACCCTACACCTAATGACATTTAATACGTATTTGTAACCCTATTTGATCATTAAATGGCATTTAATATGTTTTAAACCCTAAGTTGTCTAAATATAGAAACTCACTTAATATGTTATGAACCCTAATCCGTGTAGATTGTTGAAGAAAACGTAACGTCCATTGATTCGTTTGTTTCAGTTCAATTACATTAAGGTACGGATATTCAGTCTTACCTTTAGACATTATTTCATTTTCATTTCGTATTGGTACGGATATTCTGGATACCCACTTTCCTTTACATCATTATCGGTTGATTCGTTTGTTTGATTATTCGTTACTCATGATTCGTATTCAATGACCTTGTTCATTTACTATGATTTGGACCTTTGTTTATGATCCATTTGTCATGATTCATTTGATTTGAACCATTGATATGATCCTTTTGTTGTTATCCATCTGATATGATCCTATTGTTATGACCCTTTTGTTTTGATCCATTTGAATTGGCCCATTGCTCAAGGTACTATCCCTAGCCATGGAGGTAACATGGCCATGTCATTGAGGCACCAATGGCATGCCACTTTCTGTGGAGGTGTGATTGATCCACGGCGTTTCCCTTATCTGTATCTGTGGCCATTATCTGAGTATGTATGTTAGCCTTGAGCTAGGGTACGTGCTAATCTGTTTTGCAGGGGAGCGTATGGATGCATCCTAGGTAATGTGAAATGATATTTGGTGATTGGTAGGTGTGTGACCCTACACCCCATCACAATCTGGTATATTGGAGTCTGCAGCTCCATGTACAATAAAAGAATTGACGGTATAATGTATTGTGAAATGAAATGATTGATTTAATGTTTTGGTACATGAGCAAATTCTGTTACTATCCCTTTTACTATTTGTGGACTATTCTTTGATCTCAACTTTCATATGACCCTTCACATTCTTCATGACATTTACTCTCAGTAGGTTTACATTGGATTGTTTATTTATTCGTTTATGTTCAGTTATCTTTCATATGTTTATATCTGTTCACTGCGCGTTAGCTCAGCCGCACTTTCTTTTCCCTGCGGCAGGTATCAAGTTGGAGACTGGGATTGAGTGATGAGAGTAGGAGCTTTTAGTGGACCAACCCTACCTTAGTATTCATGAATCTTATTTCAGGTTTATGTTTAATTATTTTATTTCTTTTATAAGTTGATTTTGATTGTATTTGTTTCATTAGTCTTTTTGGTCTCAAAATTTGCAATTCATTGAGCTAAGTCTTCCACTTGCGCTTTATGTTCTGAAATGACACCAAAATGTTACACTTTAGACCCTTGTCGGGTTTGGGGTGTTACACCTGAACTCACTGGTAAATCAGTGAATCAAACCCTATACAAAGGAATGATAGGATCCCTGATGTACTTACTTGCCTCAAGGCCTGATATCCAATTCTCAGCCTGCCTATGTGCTAGATATCAGTCTGATCCAAAAGAGTCTCATCCCACTGCTGTCAAGAGAATTATCAGATACCTACACCCAAAATGCTTAGGGTTTGATCTCAAAGGGTACGATGACTTAGACTATGCAGGCTGTAATATGGATATAAAAAGTACCTCAAGATCCTGTCAATTCCTTGGTGGAAAACTTGTGTGTTGGAGTACAAAGAAGCAACAATCAGTGGCCATGTCATCACCTGAAGCTAAATATGTGGCTGTTGCAGGGTGTTGTGCAAATGTACTTTGGATGAAGAGTCAACTCAGTGACTATGGCATTCAATATAAGATGGTACCCATCTTCTGTGACAACATAAGTGCCATAGCCATCTCTAACAACCCTGTTCTTCATCAAAGAACCAAACACATAGATATCAGGTACCACTTCATCAGGGACCACATCATGAATGGAGATATTGAATTACTCTTCATCCCCACTGAGTATCAGCTAGCTGATATCTTTACTAAACCCTTGGATGAACCCACTATCACAAGATTGAAAGCAGAATTAGGCATGTTGGATATATACAATCAGGCCACTGATGGAATATAAACAGCCTGGTGTAAATATCTCCTAAGGTCCCTGATCACCATCATCTTTCAGTGAAGTAAAAATTATTTCTCAGACTGAAACGCTTCCTGATACCTCTGCCTAAATGAAAAGTCATTCAGGGGGGCCTCAGGTGTACCAAAAGTGACATTCAATGCCAAACTAAATACCCTAGGTATCTAGTTAGTAAATGTCCTACGTTGGTAACTGACTTATATTTAATATTAGAATATATGTCTTTTACCTTTCTGGAAACCACATATTGGGCCCCCACAAATCATCCCAAAACCCACTAGGCATTTAATGCCTTGGTCTCACACAAATATCAAATGATATTTGTGATGACCTCATATCTGCAAAAATTGCACTTTTGCAGAGAGGCGAAACTGTTCACCTAGACATGTTGCGAAAAAAGAGGATAATGGGAAAGGTGGGCATTTAAGGCGGTTATCAAACCGTTTTATAACCACAATTAAAACCCATATTATTAGTTTGAAATCCATGCCTTTTTCCATCACCCTATAAATACCCCCACTAATGAATACACACACACGCTTTCAAAATATTTCAAAACTTTTGCAAAATTTTTCTCTCAAACTCTGTGTGTTATTCCGACCATTTCCGACCTTCAAATCGATTTTTAAAAAAATGGCCTCTTCTAAAGTTATCCAATACGCTCCCAATGTGGAATTCCAGATTGAGAGTATGGATATGACCAATAACAATGTCGTGGGGAATTTATCCTACCCTGAAGGCTTTCCAGCCTATAAGGGTGTGGTAAAGTATCTTCAAAACTGCTTCCTCTCCACAGCCTTTACCAAAACCCCCTCTGGCATAAATCATGACTTACTGAGGGAATTTTAGTGTACATCTGTGGTTGAAAAACCTGATGTCACTAAGGATGCTATTATCAAGTTCTCAGTGTTGAATGGGAAGAAAACCCTCTCCCTCAACTACAAAACCTTTATTAAGGCCACAGGCCTTGATTTCACTAAGACCTTTGTGGCCCTACCCAAAGCTGATGAAGTAACAACCTTATTGCTGGAACTTGGGCCTTATGATAAACAACACCCTGATGTGAATTCAAGGGACCTGTTAGCTAAGGCCCTAATCGTCAAGACCTGGTTCCCTGCCCCATGGAGGATCCTGATGTCATTTGTCATTCAGGTCCTTGGGGGCAACAAATCCTCAACCGAGCAATTGAATGCCGCTCAAGCAATGATGGTATTCAGTCTTGTGGAGAGTAGAAAAATTGACTTTGGAGAAATTATATTCAAGGACCTCATCACAAAACTGACCACAGGGAAATCTAGGCAAAGACTTATGTCTTATCCTAGGTTCATTTCATGTGCGCTTGAGGATCTATTGGGCGTTGCGTATGTTAGGCATGATGTCATGGGCTTTGCACCTGATGTCTTACACAAGGTCACAGAAGTCGCCCTGACAACTTAGATGTTGACTACTATTCAGGGCGTAGATAAAATATCACCCATTCCTTCTCCCTCAAAGAAGGAGAGGAAAAAGAAGGGAAAAGGGTCCAGGAAGGTGGTCAAACCCGAATCACTCGCCACTGTATCCTCTATCTCAAAGCCTGGCAAAAGGAGGCCACCACTGACCTTGACCGCTGAGACACTCAATATTGTGGGCACTTCACTGACCCCAAAACAAATGCCAACGGAGGATACTGAGACATCACACTCAGTGTCCTTTGGCAAACCCTCTCCTTCAGGGCTTCCTGACATGCGCAATTTAGTGGGGTCAGGAACAACTCAACCCTCACATCCTGCTAAAGGCTCTGACCAATCACAATCAGAGTCTCAAGGAGAAAGGGGTCCAAAATCCTTGGTGGGGCAGCACTACTCCACTGAGACTGGGACCCATACCCATTCACATCCTGCTAAAGGCTCGAGTAAATCACAACCCAAGCATCAGGGAGTTAACGTCCCTAAACCTTCGACAGGCATGTACAAGCTTGTTGGAAAGGGGGACATCATCATTCATTCACCTGATGAGGACATTCGAAAATCAAAGCTTTTGTCTGAGGGCACCACAACTTATCCCAAAGACTCAGAGGGAATTATACAAGCCGCTAATAGGGAAATAACAATCACGGTTCCTAAGGATGCCACTAAAAACCCCATCAGTGTTTGAAGGGGCCTTTTGGGACAAAGACTCATGGGGCATGCGACCACCCGCTGATATGGAACCTACACCCATTCCCGGAGGTGCGCATTCCTCAGGAACCGACTCTAAGGACCAGGCAGATAAAACCCAGCCTGCTGGAATTGAGGGGTCAGGACCTGGCCAAAACCAAGGCAAGTCTTCTTATGAAGAGGAGTCACTAGCCCACTTTTACAGATTCAGTCCATGGCTGATATTCCGGCAGCTCTGTTCTCTGATGATGAGTTCCACAGTGAGGAGGAAGTGTTTGAAGCCGAAGAGGATACGGACACTGAAGAGTAAATCACTGAACCAAATCCTCAGTCTCCTGACCATTAAGTTGCTAGTTCACAACTAGAGTCTGAACCTTCTAATGATGATACATCTCCTCTCACTGGGCGATTCTTCATAAAATTCATAAAGAAGGCCACCAATGCCTTATTTCGTGGGGTCACTGATGAAGTCTTCGACATGCATACTGAGCAGGCTGTTCACTACTTCAATCTTAAGGATTTGGTTGAAGAATTCTATGATGATGTTCGGGAACAAAACTCATCCATTGACTTCTCACTGACAAAGCTTGTCTCTCACCTCAACCAGTTTATTGAATCCCTCAAAAAGCTGAATACAAGTGTTAAATCTGTTCAATAATCAGTCAATGATGACCCTGAACTCACCAGGAAGCTTCTTCAGGCTTTTGAGACTTATCAGCAGAACTCTAGGAACCTTACTGAGCTACTCAATTTGATGAAGTCTTCCAATCTTCAGTCTCTCAGCACTTCAGTGGACTCTGTCAAGACCTCTCTCACTGCCTTGGAATAGACTGTGGCAGATCAGACTAAAGATTCCACTTATATGCCCTAGAATCTTGGTTCTCGGATGACAACATTTGAAGGTGCTCAGGCTGCTCTTGAAGCCAAGGTATCTATCATTCAGCATGACATGTCTGACATCAAGTCCGATGTCTGAGATTTATCAAGCTTTCAAGGGTACCACTCCCTCAGCATCAGTGAGACCTTCAACTCTTGCGCTCACTATGGCTCCAGCAACAGTTGAGGAGGAGAAAGTCACTTAAGCTCCTTCCACTGAAGCACCAGAATCCTCCACAAGTCAACCAAAGGCTACTGATGTTACTTCAAGAGGACAACCTCTTTCTCACAATGAGGGGGAGCATGTCACTCTAGCTACTCCCATCTCCTCATATCATCCTCCTAAAACAATTGTTCCCTCAACAAACCAGTAGGATAAAGGCAAAAGCATTCACACAACAACTGAGCCTGAAACTATGTTGGTTCCTGCTTCCTCCCTTGTCAGGCGTGACCCTGATGAACCCATCAAGGTTCCATATGAAATCAATGGAGTTGTATATCACCTCACTGAAGCAGAAATACAGGCTCGTATGGAAAGGGATGAGCAATTAAGGAAAGTGACTGAGGAAGAAAGGATGAGCAAGCCTGCTCTTATTAAGGTTGTGAATAAGGAAGCTGAGAAAATTGGGTTGGATCATAAGGAATTGGCTGGTAGGCAAGCTGGTGAAGCTTTTAAGAAAGCTCAAGAAGATGAGTGGTATGCTCTTCGGAAGAAAAGCTCAAGAAGGATGCTCAGCTAAGGAAAGACAAGATTGAGAGATACACCTGAATGATGAAAGAAAGACTGAAACCAGAACCTATCACTGATATTCAGATTCATCGCAACACCAATCCTGCTGTCATCACTGTCTTCAGGGGGCCTGATAAAAGAATTCTTGATGTCCATAAACCATTCAAGTTTTCAGAATTTGGCATCACTAAACTGGATGAGCTTCGACCTATCATTGCCAAGAAGCAAAATGCAGTGGTCCCTGAACTTTTGAAAGCAATGAAGCTGAGATACGAAAGGCTGAAGAAAATACCTGAAGTACTTGATGTCCCTTCAATCCTTCCAGCACCAACTCAGGTTGCTCCCTCAAAGATCTCAAAAAGGAAAAGGAAGCCAGTAGAATTAGAGCCTGAGATCAAGGTCCCTGGGTTAGACTGTAACAGATCACTTCCTGAAGGAATCGGTTTCATGAATAACGTGGTCCTTGAGGAACCTGAAAGAGGCCTGTGCTTCACTGACAAATATGGGAACCCTGCCTTTCAGAGATAGTCTGATATTGATAGGGCTTGGATCAAGGCAATGCTTGGGTATCACATGTTGGCTTCTCCCATTAAGAGTGCTGAAAATGTGAGGTTTTGCCTGGACTTGAAAGCTATGATTGAAGAGCATCCTGACAAGCATGCACTAGATCAAAGAGAGTTAAGCTTGAAGCCCTTGGTTACAAGCTGGACATATGAATCTGCAACACCATCTATCCTTTTGTATTTTGTAGTTTTTCTTAGGAACTGTAATAGGTATTAATGAACATTGAAGTTTTTTTAAGTTATCAGTGTCCTATTCAAATTACATTAACACTCAGTATGAGAAGAAGACCTCTACTCACTCACACTGAACCATGAGACACTTAGGGTATTTCTATATCCAAATAGGGGGAGAATGTTGGGTCACTGAATTCCCCAAACTTCCTCTAACTAGGATTTGAACAAATAATAACCTAAGTGTGTAATATCTGTGAACATTATCAAGTCACTGAGTGAACAGTTGCTCGGTGAGTCACCTTCAGGATGCTTAGGACGAGCCTAAGAAGAAAGGTTCTCCATTCAGTGAGGCGGACTCTCAGTGGGTGACACCTAAGCCAAAGAAGAAGGTGATGGGTTCAGTGAGGATGACAATAACTCACTGAACCCCCAAGACACCCCAGCAACTAATGAAGTACTGAAGACTGAAGAATGGGCGGAAATATTTGAAAGCATGAGTCGGTGTCCCTATCAACCTGAAGTCAAACTTTCCCTGAAAGGCATAAAGTCAGGATGGTGTCATCACTGTACATCAGAAAGGCTTATTGTCTTATACCCAAAATAGCCTATTGTAAAGTATTTTGTCTCCACTAGCCTAGGTCATCATTTTGTCTTTATCAGTAATGTTGAAATTTACTTGTGTATAAATAGGAAACATAAGTGAGGATTAAAAGTTGACAAATTTGTGCAATTAATGCTTAGACATTCACAAACCACTTTTACTCCTCCAAAGAACAACACAGTCCCCGAGATATCTCATTAGGACCTTTAGTTGTCACTCAAACTTAGTTTGAGTTTAGAGAGGAGTCATACCATACTTGTCGTTTCAATCCCAAGTGTTATTCCGCAAACACTTATGTATAATTCTTTGATTAACTTCTAATAAGAATTAAACGTTGAAAAATATCTTGTCTCTTATCTTTACGTTTTTATTACTGTTAATCATTTACTTCTTTGTTCAAGCCATGGAACTTGGTTAATTTAACTCAATAGTTAACATTAACCTAGTAAAAGGGACCACAATCTTCATAGATTCGGAGGTTACCATTACCAACTAAAATGTGAACCTAATCGACACATTCGAAATGGTTGCAAAGAAATAACCACATAATGGGACTTCTCATGGATCGACCGGAAATCTTGAATTATTCGATAACAACAATAACCTCAAGTCAATCCTCAACAGGTTTGCAAACGAATCTTAATGATTCGTAACAGGTATCAAAGACTGAAATTGCTTGTGATCCGTCACCATCATATACAATGGCAACTCAATATCTTCAACTCCACATACTCATACTCATATAATTCATCCTTAACAAGATAAAGTCGAAGAAGGTCAAGACAAAGAACTACATCAAATTCAAGAAAGTCAAAGACGAGTTCAAAGAAGAAACAAGGAAAGACATAAAAGTAATGATAAAAGACTAAAGACAAGAAGTATGAGTATGTTAGACAAGACGAAAGGACAGCATTTGAAGATGTTGATATGATGACGTCGAAGGCAAGAAGGAAAGTATTGAAGAACACAAAGCATGAATGGAACATCGGGACAATCAAATCTATTACTACATTCATCCCATATTCAGTGTCCACTTTGACTTTTTGGAGTCTTTCTTATTCAATTTTTTCTTTAAATTCTATTATTTGTGTTATATAATACTTGATACAAAATATACAAATGAATTGGGTTTCAAATGTATTTTCATTGTTATAGTTTTTATTAAATATTTTATAGCACAAATAGAAATATTTATGATCAAAGTTGAACAAGAAAGACTCAAAAAAGTCAAAGTAGACACTTAATATGGGACGGAGGGAGTACACAACAAGGTTCGGGATCTAGGGAAAAGAACTGAAGATTCTACAAAAGATTCAAAAAGGCATGAAGTAGCACCTTCAAACTTAATAAGTTATATATGAATGACCACCCTTATAAAGAGATTGTTAGCTTTGGAAGTGGTGTTCATTAATATATATATAGTAAATTGAATCAGACACGACGTCGTGTCGATGCCATGCTCTGCTCCTTTTTTCATGGGCTATCATGGCACAAATACCTGGCCCTTAACAAAAGTATATAACTATTTTCAAAAAACAGATGTGTATTTGCTATAACTAATTAACTACATAGTACATACATGTAAAATACATGGTGTAAAACAATGCCATATATATTGTACCTAAACACATTAAAAAATATTACTACCTCCGTTCTAGAATTATTGTACCCTATTGATTTTTTCGGTCTTTTTTTCTCAACTTTAACTATAAATATTTTTGTTTGTGTTATACAATTTTTGATAAAAGTTATACCAAATGAAAATACATTTAAAACTCAATCCTTTCATATATTTTGTATAAAGAATTATGTAATATAAACAAAAATACTTATGGTCAAAGTTGAAAAGTAAAGACCAAAAAAGTCAATAGGGGAACAATAATTTTAGGACGTAGGGAGTAATTAAAACTACTTCGGCGCTTTTCTCGTTAGTTATATACACTCAAAGTATCTTTGAACCTTGACTTTTGTATAGGTGTCTAAAGGGAAAATTTGAAAATATATAAACATTATCAATATATATTAAAACACAAAAAATGCGACGTCGTTTTGCGTCCCCAGTTTCCCGCCAAAACCACCAGGCCTGCTGTAGCCCAAGCCCGCCCTTCTCTAGCCCAAGTTCGCTGCACATGAGGTCCAAGTCTCCCCAGCTTCCCACACATACCCAGAAGTTTCCACACACCCTTACATCGGCTCAAATCTTAGATCGTTAACTTTATGCACTCATATACCAGCCGCACAGGATCAAGGGGTGGATTATTAGAAGCAGGAGAAAGAGATCTTCAGGTCACAAATTTTCGCAAACCCAGGTATGTTAATCACCAGATTTAGATACGAAAAATTAGGGTTTCATTTTTTGTTGGGATTTAATAAATGGGTGTATAAAAAAGTTAACATTTTGGGTTAACAAATTCTCCTTTAATTGATGCTATTTTATAATTTTGCCTAATTCCTTTTTTTTTCGTTGTCTTAAAATGCTAAGTTTGTTTACAGGGCTTTATGGAGTTGGGAATTTCTTCGGACCTGCGCTGGTAGTGGTGAGATAGGGGCGGTGGTGGCGCTGATTCAGCTGACGGCAGGGATACTGGTACACAATCACAATGTGAAGGCAAGCTGAGAGGCCTGAAAGAGATGTGCCACGTGTAGCACTCCAAGTAACGGTGAAGCTTAATTATTGATATATTTTTTTTCATTATTTGCAATTACCTGTGTATACTCAAGTCATAAAAAGGAAACACTAAATGTGAGGAGAAGAAGCTGCTTAAAGACTTCCTATTATAACCTCATAGCTATTAAAACAATTTGAAATTTGTTATAAACACGCTACATTCTAAGAAAGTTATAGTATATGTTATAAATTATTTCTGTGAAATGGTTATGCATATGTAGGATGACTAGATTGGCAGAAAATGAGAGAGGAATCAAGATGCCATAAAGAGGTGTTTTTTGTAATTGTTGGTGGATGTGGATCATGAGTTATGGAATCAAGAAGCCATAAACGAGGTACTTTTTATTGTAAACCTACATTCGATTTATATTTATGTTTGAAAGTCATTTGGTGGATCTCATGTTTATTTTAACTTTCATGATACGCCAGGTAGCCGTTAATGAAAATGCATTCAAGGGTGACGAGCGGATAAATTTTGAAATCATAGTTGCCGGTGGTAAGTCGTTTATAGAACATACACACTTTTTTATATTTATGGCAAACACAAGTGTTGCGTATTTTTATCGAAATATTCACAGACCGATGTTCATCAAGCGGTTATAGTTCAGCAAATATATCACATAGCCGCATTTCTGTGTTTCTGAAAATGGTAAAAGGGTGCATGTAACATTCTTCCATTGTATTTGAATCACCTATAGGTGCCACGATTGTTGCAGCTAACTGACAACCCTCTCTCATATCCGGATACAATTTGACCGCCTCTTCCCGTGCTGAGATTTTAAGTGCACCACCATTCCCGTGTTGAGATTTATTGGGTTACCAAGGATGCCTCACACAACCGAGCGTATCTCTGTCTCTCTCTCTCGACTGACTCTTATCAAAAACCCACCTAAAGCGTTTTGTAAGTTTATTAATCCATATTTTTTTCAGTTGGGCTCGCATCATACCGATGAGTACATAAGGATAGCATTTATAGAAGCAAAGACCGCGTTCATTGGGTATTACGAAGTTTCGCCTTAATAGTCATTGGATTATGCTTTAGCTGGTATGGTTTAATTTGGGCCTATGGTATCTAAAAAAAGTTTTTGATTTTTTTAGATTTTCAAAAAGCTCATAAGCTTACTTTGGTTGGTTTATGGACTTATGATACCTGAAAAACAGAGCCTGCCACACCAGAATTTGGAATACTAACGGCCAGAGACTGAATGTCGCTTTAATGGTATGCTTTATCATATCTTATGAATATAGTTTGAAGTAACAGATCTGGTATTATTTCTGCATCTTGGATTCATAGTTATAGGTATTAGTTTTTGTAGGATATTGGATTACGTTTACTTACAGCTGCAATAAAGTATTGCATGGTAACATAAGAATTTTCTCATTACTATTTTTTTGCTTGACTTCAGATACTTACAATGTCCATTTTTTCATAAAAATGTGTCATTTTTGTTTACTTTTATGTATAAATATATAGACATTCAAGGATACATATGTCACCAACTGGCCTGTTATGCTAACTTTTATGTTGTCGTTGTTTTAGGGCCTGCTGACTCCCGTGCGACAAATCCAACAAGACATTCAGCCAATAGGACAAGAGCACCACCAATGCCGGCCCCAACAACAGGGCCGTCAAGTGACCACACCCACACGAGTGCGCGTGCAGGTAATCGTAGAAACCTTTCCGATCCGTTTGTGTTGTTTGTCTTTTTTCCCCTTTTTTTCGTTCCTACATATGTTTGTGCCTCTTCGACTATGAAAACAGAACGAAAAAGTACACGTAGACTCCCATGTACCCATGCTCTCCATCCGAGGTGGTTGCCACTTCAGCTGTTGAGCCTGCATGCAGCCCACAGGGTTCAGACAACCAAAGTATCAAAAAGCAAAAACATAAAGGCAAAGGAGCTGGTATGTAGCTCCATCTTTTGTTTAACAATAATAACATAGGTAGTGTAACCTCTTTGTGATATATATAACAACGTTTATGACTGTAAAATAACAGTTACTAATGCTATATGTTGTGTACTTTTTAGCTCGGACCTACTGTACTAATTTGCGCTCGAAATTTCATACAACAGAAGGCTGCAACATCGACGGCATCACAGATAGGTTTTGTAATGCATGTGGGCCAAATCCGAAGCTTACACTTTGCAAGCGGAGGGATTACAATTTGAAAATGCCAAGTCACTTGCAAGCACAAGGTAAAATAGTGCTTATGATTCATATGACTTCGTTCAAGTATCTTCGTTTTATCACCTGTAGAACATCTCAACAATTGCGTTATTGATTTTTTACAACGACTAATAATCAAATAGACTAAATAAACAATAGAATTTTGGGTCGTTAGTTAAAAAGTTATAATTACACCATGTGAGTGTTTTTAAGAGGGTGCGTTTGGGGTGGATTATCTGATTGTGTCGTTTGTAGAATGTAGATAATGAAAATACAGTCATGGCTAAGATTCTAAAAATGTTTTCAGTCATGATTTACGCAAAAGTTGTAGAAATTATTAATTGAGATTATCGCTGATATTTTGAACTTCGTTTCAGGAAAATGTGAAAGATGGCCCGAGGTGTGGCACGTGGCAGGCAGCCGAGAAACCGAAAGAGGGAAGAAGGGTCATTAGAAAAAAGTCAAGCCACTTTCTAAACATTGCAATTTCCATGGGTAAATGGATATAGTTTGAGAAACCAAGGCCTGACCGTTGACTGTTTGATGAATATCACATACGACCATTTCAACATCAGGTACGAAGGGATTAATTTATAATATATTCAGGCATAGAGATTTTATGGACTCAAAAACATTTATGCTGATGTTCATTGTGTTAAAACAGTCGTTAGCTCAGATGATATGTTGATATGCTGCTGTAATGAATTATAGCAAGCTGACTTCGACTTCAGTTTCCACCTCTCTTCTGGTATGTATATTTATTTATATAACTATTGTTAGTTTAATTGAAACTGTTTTCTATTAGTTAAGTGATGTGGATCATTGTCTATTGTTTTTAACTGAAAAAATGTTTGTTTTTGTGTTTAACAGGTTAAAGAAAGTGCAGTTGCCTCAGAATGGTATGGAACAAATTTTTTAAACTTTGTTGTATTTTTTAACAATGGTTTTTAGTTATATGCTTATGAGAGTTTCTAGGATGGTTCGTAGAAATTGCTTATTAGCTAGGTCAAATGTGCTGCGTAATGGGTCAAATGGGTAGGTTTTTAAACCATGTGAAAATGGGTTGAATCGGGCCAAGTTTTAAGCACGTGTCAACATATTTCCTTACTATGTAGTAGCATTTAACGACATGAATACCTTTTGATCATTGACAACGAACGCAAATTTATAATTTAGCAATTTTAAAGAGTTTTTAAATCATAGGTGAACATATGTGAGTTTCACCTTTCAAAAAAATTATATTCTAACCATGGGTGACTATAACTCGCTTCAGCACAACGTTTATGTTATTTTCAAATAAGCACTTACAGGATGCTTCCAATGGTGAATTAGTTCGCTGCGAAAAATTCTTTTTCATTCCTAATTTGTATGGACAGTTCATGTACCTATGTTGCTAATTTGTGCTAATCTCGGCTTTCAAGTTACCCGAATAAACAATTTATGTGCAGATTCCAAATGGTGCACCACTTGACATAATAGGAACCGCGTATGATCTTCTTCATATTCTGATATCAAGCTTCCAAAGGTATAACAGTTTCGTGTTTTCCATTTTAGATGGCTGCTCTTAGTTACAATATATGAATTTAATATGAGAAAGGACCAATTTATAGGGTGTTTGGTGTTGTTTCAGTTTATGGTTTGAGCCTGTTATATAGCCATCTTATCTAGGCTTAAGGTCAGTTTATCGTGTTTAGCAAGACGGTAATGCACGATCAGTATTAGTTTTTGCGCTACATTTATTATACGTATAAAGTAGATTGAGTATATATGAATGTGTAAGTTGAGTCTGATTACCTTATTTCTCTTAGGGTAGATATGCATATGTGCAAAAAGTACGTGTTATGTGGATTGCTTTCCATATGCCTTTTATTCTATTTAAACGAATAATATGCTCTTTTTAGGCTTTTACGTTTTGATAGATTTTTTAGTCTTTTATCACATAAATAAGTGATTTAATGGCCAAGGAGACCACAACCAACAGTTATGATTTTCAGGATTGTTGATATTTGAAGTATAGTGTTGGTGGGTGTGTCTGATGTGGGCAGCGTTTATGATATTTGAAGTATATATTGGAATGCTTTTCAGTATGTTTGTTTGGCATGTATAGCATGACAATCTGTATAGGTTAACTAACTATAACTAATTGTCTGTCGATGTAGGCTTCATTTTATCTCAAATGGGTTGAATAATTAAAGCTAATATTTTTAGTCAAACACATTCACTTCACGGAAGAGCATTATATGATTTACTAACTTTCTTCAAACATTTTTTAACTTCTGCTCTTCTGTGAACAAGACTTTCTTGGTAGAAATGCAACATTATCCGAGGACTTATCCAATATGGGGGAAGGTGGTTCATCCCACTTTGACCCAAGACCTGGTGGTAGCTCAGAAAGGGTGCAAATAGAGAAACTAAGAAAAGATGTTGAAGAAACCTCTTAATTGCTTCATCAGATGCCTAAAATAGCCTGGAAGATGCTTCTTCACCTACTTAAGTATGTGGTATGCTTCAATAAAGATTGCATATCAAAGTTTGGCTATTATTCAATAGTTTATGGATTCAAAATGTTATGAAGCATGCTTGAGTTTGTAATAGATTAGAAGCTGAAATGTGCGTAAGCCCCCCATAAAACCATGTCATCCTTTTATTTACACCTTATGTGGCCTGGTATGGCAGTTTGGCCCTTCCCCTTATGTCGTCAGGAACCTAAGGCTGGTCAAATGGTTTCGGGCATGTTTACGGGATCACTATATTCTGAGCTATGCATTATTAAGTTAGATAGTCATGTAAGCTAGTCCAAGTCCAAGGCCCATCATAGCCTAAATCGACCCAAAGTAACAACAAATATACGCTTCTCTTAAGCTTAGGAGAGGTGAGAGTTCATCGTCATTTATCAATATTAGATGGAGGTGGATCTTCTAAAGTAACTTTAGTGAAGTTTGGGAAGTGTAAGCCATTGGATTTGATCCAATGGCTTAAATCAAAATAACTTCTTTTGATTTGAGTCATTTGATCAAATCCAATGGCTCACACTTTCCCAACTTCACTAAAATTAATTTTTCAACTTTAACAGATCCTCCTCCATATTAGAGATAATTCTCTCTTAACAAAAACTCTCTAAAGTCTAAACAATCCATTACGTGTGTTTCTTGATACAAATGAGGACACACCTACTATTTTCAAATGACGGTCCCTAAGTTAAATTTAGTGGTTGTTTGTGTTATATCCATATTAGAGATAATTCTCTCTTAACAAAAACTCTCTAAAGTCTAAACAATCCATTACGTGTGTTTCTTGATACAAATGAGGACACACCTACTATTTTCAAATGACGGTCCCTAAGTTAAATTTAGTGGTTGTTTGTGTTATAAAATATACATAAATAGTACATTTCTTTTCCTCACTTAATAGATTATATAACTATGAATTAATGTTAATCACGTGGTTCATGATATCAGAAAAGATATAACATATCTAATATTAGCCTTAGATTATTAAGCGTGTGATGCATGATCCTATAAAATAGAGGATAGATATACATAAAAAACCAAAAAATTAATTTAATTACGATTTTGATTTGGCAAAGTCAAACAAAGACAGCAAACATGTGTAATCACGCGTTTTTTTTTAAAGAAATACGAAAATGATACTTAAAAAATTAACGAATGTTTGTAAACATGTTTAATTAATATATAAATGAAATAAAGAGATAATACGCATTGAATTATTTGACAATCAATTGAGTTTGTAACAATCTTTTTTTATATAATAAAAGAATTACATCATTTCATTTTTGCAAAACCCTTCTCATCGAAAAAAAAATTAGACCAATAGAAGAGCTCGATTTTTCCACGTAAGCAAAATCAAGCAACATACTTTGTAAATAAAAATTCAAAATTGAATTGATTTTGATCAAACTTTAATAAATTTGGTGGAAAGATTTTGTTAAGAAAAAAACACATAAAAATATTTGTGTCAAATTTTTGAAAACAAAAACTTAAAAAAAGATGAAATAATTAATAAAACTTTAGTTATTGAATTTTACAAAATTATATAAAGCTAAGTGTAAAATTACAATTTTTAATATTTTTTAATAACTTTAGAAAAATAATAAATGACCCCTTACAGTTTATACCCCTATAATTTATAAGATGAACTTTCTTTAAAATTTCATAAGTATTAGTATTATTTTCAGACTTTCGTCTATTAAAATTACAAAATTTAGTAAATGTACGAATTAGTTTTAATATACGTTAAATATTTTTTAAAACTAATGTTCGTTTTAAACTTTCATCCATTAAAATATTTTTTTTACTATATACGTTAAATAAGGACTAATGTTATTTTATTTGAAAAGTTTAATTTATGTGTACACAGACTTGAATATTAAGTACGGCTAAACTATTGTTGACGGGAATATGAATATCAAATGTAAGCACAGATTACTGTGATATGAAAATAAGTAAACGCTATTTTACTTATAACAACGACTCATGAAATTCTTATTTAAAGTTTATATATGGATATCCAAAAAAACATTTCTGAAAAACTTTACGAAACATATTTTAACTTCATGAAAAGGACTTTCTTCACTACGAAAGGTGTTCCATGGATGGCATACTGATATATCTTCTATTCGTGCTAATTATATGCTACTAAACTCACACATTTTGTACAACACAATATGAATAATTAAAGTTTAACAACAACATCAATCTTAATGTCAATATCCATGTCAGTTAAACAAAGTTAAATCTTCAACCAACAAATTTTTTTTACCAAATATTATTATAATAGATATTAGTTATACTTATATCACAAGTTTCACGAGTAAATTCTTATATGTCAATATACTAAACTAAAATTTTAAAATAAATTTGATTCATGTGTAAACCCCGTGCGTGCATGAGACTTATAGCTAGTTAAAATAAGGGATAATTACACGAACATATATCTAACTTGTCACATTTTGTAGTTCTGTGTATCATACTATTTTTTTTGTAGTTCTATGTACTCAATTTTTGAATTCATATAATTCCATGTACCTAACTTTGCAAAGACACTAATTGAGACCGATATATCAAAAAGCTGAGTATATAGAACTACAAAAAAAAAAAAAAAAAAAAAAAAAAAAAAAAAAAAAAAAAAAAAAAATTAATAACACACACAAATAATCACCATGGTACATAGAACTAAGTAAATTCAAAAGTTGAGTACATGAAACTACAAAAAAGATAGTAGGATACACAGAACTACATTTTCGTGTAATTATCCCTTAAAATAATAAACGTCCGTGCATTGTCGTCTCTAAATTTGATAGTCTTTAATAGCAAATGACGTCTGTAAACGCTAATCAATTTAGCCAATGTTCATTACGTAAACACCTATTGTCCATCGAAAATGTAAGTAAAAATAGGTTGTGATTCACAATATATTATAATTTAAAATAAACTCTGATTGACATGCTTAATTGGCATGCTTAAAAACATGTCTAAACATATGTGTCATTGTGACATCAGAGGAGCCAATTTCTTAACATTTTTTCTTTCCTCATCTCCACTTTTTATTTTGTCACTAGTCTCAATCCTCATTTTAGACATGTTTTTAGGCACATAAGTTCTATTTAAAATATGATAAAAAAAAACATGTGATATATAACTATGAATTAAGGTTAATCACGTGGTTCGTGATATTAGAAAATGTGAGATGAGATCAATATACAACTCATATTTGCCATAGAACCAATGAACCAAATATAGCCATCTATTTTTTTTTTATCTAAATTAATAAAAACCTATTTTTCACATTTTTTTTAAAACAACATATCTTGCAAACGGTAAATATTCAAACTAAAAAAAAATATCATCGCAACGAGAATTAAATTATCTTTCTATAGATATGCATTGTTATATACTTTCGACGAACTTTTTTTTTCGACCATTTTTTTTAAATTTTCTCCCAGAAAAATCATATATGATTCATAAAAATCACATATGATTTGATTTTTATAAATCACATATGATTCTTACGAATCATATGTAATTTGTAAAAATCATATATGATTCGTAAAAACCAAATATGATTTGATTTTAACGAAGCACATATGATTTTTCTGGGCGGAAATTTTGAAAAAAAACGTTCGTCGAAAAAAAATTCGTCGAAAGTATATAACAATGCATATCTATAGAAAGATAATTTAATTCTCATCATGATGGTATTTTTTTCGCGTAATGATTTACGGTTTGCGAGATATTTAATTTTTAAAAAAATGATGAAAGTTGTTGTTATTATTATTATTATTATTATTATTATTATTATTATTATTATTATTATTATTATTATTATTATTTTTTTTTTTTTAGAAACATAATATTATTATAGAAACATAATAGTTTTACACAAAGTTTGATGGGAGTCTAGACACAAGTTGTGCTCTCACTCCTTTCTGAATACAGAAGCTTAGTTTATGAAAAATAAAAACACCACTCTTAGGATTATTTGAGTGGCTAATGGCAATATATTTAATACGTGCAAGTGTATCCAAAGCCTCCGTATCAAATTCCCCGAATGTAGAAAAAGCAAATGGTATGAACTTGTATCCATTGTCCTCGCATTTGGACGCATACTTACTCTTTTTCTTCTCCACTGCATTGTGCAAGGCTACCCCAGGAGCCCATGAAGTCTCCCCACTACCAGCAAATTAAGAAATACCAGTCACATCCAAGCATGCATCTTTACCTTGAAGCCAATTAAATAATAGCAAGTCTGCAGGTCGCAGTTCTTTCCCATCCTCCGAAAAGAACCCCATGGGAGCCTCCTTGCGCACCATGATCCCAACCTTAGAACATATATCAACAAGAATATCACGCACCAGATTATGCCTGAACTTCACACCCACTTCACTAGAGCAGTGGACCACATGATCCCCCCATGTGTCCATACGATGCACATTACAACTCGGGCAAAGGCTACCTTCAGAGAACATAGGTACAGTAAGCCTATAACACAACACAGATCGGAATTGGCGATTGTTCATCCTCTGTCCCAAGCCATCAGTAGGGATGGTGAAAAGAAAATCCTGCGCATGTGGGGCGCGTATACAACTAAGAGTAGCCACCTATCTTGGACTCAGTGAGTACTTAGAAACAAGGTCTTTCTCAATGACACCAAAATAACACTTTGCCAAGGTTTTCATCATTTGGGGGGCAGAAGTGCCATCGGCGACAGAGAGAGCGTCTATGTTACAAGTAGTGTTGAAAGTATCAAGAGCATACTGAAAAGAGGGACCATAGGAGACATTACCAGTTTTATTCAGAATCTTGTTATGTAGATCACTCGTTTGCATACGAGAGGCGAGAAAAGCATAATGAATAATGTCACCCGCAGAAAGGATACCAAAACCACCCAACTTGATTGGAAGAGTGGCAAGCCGCCACTGCCAATCACCAAACCCCGGCCCTGAGGCGGTAACAATCTTCTCCAAGGAAGTACGTAGTGACTAATCAAATTGAACCTGGGCCTCCTGTAAATACAACGGGGAGCATGTACTCAAAGCATAAGATAATTTTGCAACCATGACACAACTGCTAAGAAGGAGGAGCTCACATTGGGGATCATGAAGTTTATGGATTGCCTCCATTAAGGTGATGGTTTTATTATTATTATTATTATTATTATTATTATTATTATTATTATTATTATTATTATTATTATTATTATTATTATTATTATTATTATTATTATTATTATTATTATTATTATTATTATTATTATTATATTTTATTATTTTTTTAATAAACTATCACTTTTATTAACAATAAATAGGATTTTACAAGAAATTGGTGGGGATCCGAGAAACCAACTGAGCCCCCACACCTCTAGCAATAGCGAAACTAATCCTATTAAAAATATGAACGGCAGCCCGCGCTCCAATGTCTTGAGTCGTAGAAAAACGTCGAATACATTTTAGAAGAGTTACTGCATCTTTCTCAAGTTCTCCAAAAGAGGAGAAAGAGAAGGGGAGGAACCCATATCCGATATCCATACATTTGGCCTCATATTTGATACGTTTACGTTGTGCAGCTTCAATAACCGCACGACCTGGCCTAAAATCAATCATACCAGATTGCGTCAAAGGTGACGACCCCGTAAGATCAACACAAACATCAAGCCCGCCATCCCAAGAGTAAAGTAATATATCAGCTGGGCGCAAAGATCTATCCCTATCACCATAAAGTCCAATATCCACCTCCTTACGAGCTGAAATTCCAGACCGAGAGCATATATCAACAAGAACATCACGCACAATATTATGCCGATGTTTAATGCCAACAATACCTGCACAAGAAACCGCGTGATCCCCATAAATATCTCCAGTAAAAACATGAGAACAAGCTGAACACGGTACCTGAACAGTGAAAAGAGGAACACCCAGCCGATAGCACAACACACAACGGTATGTCCGGGCATTCATAGTTTGACCCAAACCAGATATAGGAACCACCCTGAGCCAATCTGAAGTATGATCCTCCTTTAGAGAGCTCCATAGCGCCATCTGTCGAGGAGAAAGATGGAATGTAGATTCAACAGTTTGGGTTACCTGACCGAAATATATATCTGCCAATTTCTTCATGAGTTTGGGGGCAGCGACCTCGCTTAGGTTACTCAAAAGGTCAAAATCCATATCCATATTAAAAGTACATAAAGCATCATCAAAAGAGGGTCCATCAGTTACAATACCAGAACTATGGAGAAGCTTAGTCTGTAAGCTAGCAGATTGAAGTCTAGACGCAAGAAAAGCATATTTCAAGACATCTCCTGCAGAATAAACACCAAGCCCCCCAAAGGCAAAGGGAAGGGTGGCAAGTCTCCACTGCCAATCACCAAAACCAGGCCCAGAGGCAGTGACAATACGTTCCAGTGAAGAACGAAGTGCCGTATCGAAAGAAACCTGAGCACACTCAAAGACCCTGGGGCAACATGTGCGCATAGAAAAATACAACTTGGAAATACCTGCACATGCACGGAGTAGCAACAACTCACATTGGGGGTCGTTAAGTTTAGCAACAGCATCCATAAGATCAATGGTTTTAGCTACCCTTTTCAAAACCAGCTTACTACCAAACTCAAAATCAACACTAACAGGCCCACCCAATAATTTAACACCATGCACGGGGCGAGAAATATTGGGGGGGGGGGAACACACCCGCATATCTGCTTCTAGGGTCTTCCTTTGGCCAAAAGACCTCAGTTTTATCAACGTTGAGGTGTAAGCCACGACTAGGTCCATCCATCATAATCAACTCTAAAACCTTACCCACAACCAAAGTATCTCCAATAACAGTACCATCATCCAGATACCATGCTTGAAAAGAAAGGTTAAAAGAGTCTCTAATCTTACATACCAGGGGATGTAACACTAAAGCAAAAAGAAGAGGCCCAAGCGAATCACCTTGTTGCACACCTTGATGAGACCAAAGAGTATGCTCACCATAATATAATCTGGCGGGGCTAGAGTAACAGAATTCCACCCATTGTGAAATAGCCGGAAAATGAAGCCGAACCTCACGCAACATAACAGCCCGATCCACCATGTTGAAAGCGTTTTTAAAATCAACCAACAACATAGAAAGACCAACATCACCCCCACGATCCTCAACCAAATGATTCACTGCATGAAGAATAGCCTCCCCTCCTCCCGATACCCCAACACCAAATTGTAAATCATCTAAATAACCGTCTGAAGAATGGCCAATCATGGACGCACAAACCTTGGAAACTAACCGCCTCCAAACAGTCCCAACAGCAATAGGACGAATACCCCCACCTGGTTTGACTAAGGGTGTGAGAGGAGCACTAGCAATGTACTCACCCAACTCTCTCGGACATTTACCAGCAAGGAAAAGGTTCACCACTTGGGTGATAGATGCGATCAATTCATCAGAAATAGCCACAGCCGCACCATTTAAACAATCCAAAAGGTGTTGAGCGCGCAAACCATCTCTCCCACAAGAAGTACCACGAGGGAAACTCTTAATCATGTCAAGAACCGTAGCAGTAGATGTAGTAAGGTGATGATGATCAATGGGTATATCAGGCAAAAGAGGAGCAGACTGGAAAGGGTGCTTAGCTTTTAAGTCCTCAAGAGTAGAAACATCGTAAGGTGCAATACCAGAGGACGAAAGAACTCTGACCGCAGCAGTATAATGACCATCACAAATTTTCCTCTTACATTGCTTGACATTGCGGTCACCCAAATCCAAACTGTAATCATCAATATTAGACCAAACAGGTGAGGGTTCGGCTAAAATGTCACGCACAATCTGTATACTACCACTAGGGGTACCCCACGCCCGAATAGCATTAACAATATATTCTTTTTGGCGTTGACGCTTATTGGCCGACCTACATTCTTGACTACTCCTCGGGTAAAAGGTTTTAAGGAGACAAAGAGGCAAGACTAACAAACCAACCTAACAAGAAATGTCATTAGGAGCGCAGATTACCTTGTCAAGGGCTCCTTTCAAAACACGAGAGAACTCCAAACGACATTTAGGAGGGATGGATTTGACAGTACGCAGCCCCTTAGAGAATAAGGAGTCAAGAAGAGGTAAATCGAAATAAGTGTATAAGAATAGTTTATTAGTTATATGGCAAATATGAGTTAAATATATTGATTTTAAGCTTGACAACGTGTGATACATGATCCTATAAAATAGAGGATTATTGCTATACATAAAATCTATACTATCTATTAAAAGAGGGTTTGAGCTGATGTCATGTTGAGCAATTTGATTGGTTAATTGAAACAAAATACTTCAATTGAGGGACTTTGTTGGATAATTGAAAAAAAGCTGATGTCATGTGTATTTATCTATAATTTTTAATTGAGTAGAATACGGGTAAATACGTATTTTCATGCCTTATGAAACTTGGGAACCGGAGCCACCCAGAGCCCTCCAATACATGAAAGCTTAGATCATTGAACCAATTTGAAATTATATTCATCTCTCCTCATTTATTCATCATTTATTAACATATTTTCCTCTATCTCTAAGTTTCTTTTTATTTTCTCTTTTATTATAGTACTTTTTTTCCCAACCGAATGAGATTCTTAAACAACGAAATTTGCTGTTTATATATATACATTCGATTATAATTCTTCATCCCTCATTTTGATGCGTGATCTTTGGGCTTCGATTGCTAATTTCTGCATATGTGCTCATTGCTCGGTAAGATAAAATTATATGATTTTGTTTATGGTTTTATTGGGTTACAAGGCTTTACCCAGGTTTAAATGTCACAACATGAAATTTGGTTGTAATTAATTTTGTATATCTCTGTTGAACACCAACCATTTGTTAAACGTTACGTATAAACATTAATATGTAAATGTCTAGTATCGAACCCGAGACCTCGGGATTGCACACTTTACAAACAAGAATAATGTAAAATAAATATATATATGTTAAATGTATCGTATATGTATATTTATAAACACTTAATGGACTAAATGGTCGTTAGTTATTAACCGTATGGACTAACTATCGTTAGTAACGAAAGATAAGGACTAGAGTGTAACTTGGGAGTCAAGAAGGTTCTGGAACACCCCTAGGGGTCCAAGGCCGGTCGAACAAGGGGAGGGGAAGCCCAACCCATGTTTGTCTTGTGCTCCAAAATTCATCTAGTATATATACAAGGTCAAGGGTTAGGGTTTCACATCTTTTGTGCACACACACTAAACCCTAAAATCTTTGTTTCCTTCTTTCTTTTCTTGGCCGATCGGTTCAACCCCCCTCCTAAGGGATTGGGTCGATTTTGGTTTAAGCAAAATATAAGTGTTTTGTTTACTTGCATCAAACCTTTATTCGTTGGTAGTTTGTGTGTACAAGAACGAGGTAATTACTTACTTTAGTAATTATCAAGAGATCGATAAACAAAACGGTAAGGGGTTTATCATTGATCTATTTGTACAAGAATCAAGGTTAATTTGAAGTGCATCGGGTACGTTTACTATTTATGTTTTAGTTAATATTTATGTGTTATACATGATCCTAGCTTCCGCAATACGTGCTATTTAATTGTTAAACTCTAACAGTGGCATCACGAGCCATGTATAACATGTAATTGATTACTAAAACGTAATAAAAATCGGATCTTTAATTGTTTTAGATACATGTTTTTGATCTAGGGTTTTTCCTATTTTTTTTTAATTAAATTCGAAACCCTAACCCTAATTTTGGGGGGGGGGTCGATTTTTCCATGAAACCCTAATTAGGGTTTTGTGGTTTTCTTGGATTATTTGTAATCACTAGAAACCCTAGGTCTTTAACCGGTTATTTAAACGTATCTTGTGACCTATGTGCTAATTGTTAGGTTTTAATCTGTGACTTACATGCATGTTTGTCATGGATCTATTTTCTTATCACATGTTTAATATAGATCTTAAATTGGGGAAGACTCCAATACATATTAAAATCGATTTTATATGCTATGTGGTGTATTTATTAGCTTTGGCCTACGCAATTGATTCGTCAATGTATGTGAATCTCCTCCATTAAGAGGAGAAGGCCTTAGTTGATTGCATGCATTATTATACCTAGAATTGATTTTATTAGGATCTTTTCTAATACGGATTGCATGTGGCTAATTGTTTCACTTATTTATTATTGGTTGTTTTGATTTTCTTTGATACTTGTTTTATTGTTTTAGTTTGACTTATTGTAAGCAATAAAAGGGTTGTTTTTAAAAAGAAAATAATACGGACTAATAATGGTGAAACCCTAAGTTGTAAAGTAAGAATCTTGCAAGGTCTTAGGTGCCGATAGTGGTCCGATTCACACGGTAATCAGCTCCCAGGCGAGACTAGGAAAAATTCATACTTTATTACAATTTTGAGATTGAATCCATAAACTTTTGCTTGATTGATGTTTTGTACAAATATGTTTTTAAAATTAAGTCCTTTAAGATGATATTCATAACCGTGATTTGAAGGCTTAGAAAAGAGCCTTAGAGTCTGCCTTGGTTATCACAATCTTGAATATGTCTTAAACGAATTACTTTTAAAATCATATATTGTAGAAAGTCATCTTAGGGTTTTGGTATTAACCTCAAGTAAAACTTTGTGTATTAATTTCACGAATTGGATATAAAAAGTTTTTATGAAAACTTATGTTATAAAGATGAGTGCATGCATCTTTGTACATGTTTTGATTGACATATCAAAAAATAATACCCTTAATAATTTAAGTTACGTGCCATCTATCTATAAGGAACAATTGGAATTTTAATTTAGTAAACGTGAGACCTAGGCTAAATTACTATAACAAGGTAAAATTCTTTAACGCGTGAGACCATAATTGTAATTTTACAATTTCTAAGGTAGACGACTTAATTAAGTTGTGCGTGAGACCTAGAACTTAAGGCAAGAGATGGGATGAAACATGCTTACAAGGCAAATTGATGAATGAATTTGATGTAAATCCCATAATGATCTAGGAATTGGAAATCTTGTTTGCCAATTATTGTTCGACAGATTACCAACTTTTATACTTTCACCACTAACAGATCAACTGATGTGGTGGAATCTATGTAAAGTTGGATCCTAGATTTTCAAGAAAATTAGTTGGTTATATGAATATAGCCTTGGGTATTTTATTTTTCTTGAAGATATTGATTATCAAAAATACTAATATTTAAACTTTATCTGTAGATATGGCTCAACCCGATAACCAAACTGTGATTTCTGCTTTCAAGAGTCATCTTGAGAGAGACAAACTGACTGGAAAGAATTTCAATGACTGGCACCATTCGCTCAGAATTGTCTTGAGGGCGTCTGGTAAGCTAGACTATGTGACCGAGGAATGCCCTGCTGAACCTGCTGCTACTGCAACACCAGAAGCAAAGGCAGCTTGGAAGGTGACTAATGCTAAGTATAATGAGGTTGCTTGTTTAATGCTCACTGGCATGAGTGCTCAGTTACAAAAGAAGTATGAGTACTCTTCTCCTAAAACTATGCTTGATAACCTCAGGCAGTCTTATGAGAAGCCACCTGCAGTTGAATTGTATGATGAACTCGACAAGCTACACAACTGCAAGCATGGTGATGGTAAACCAGTAGCTAATTATGTGGATGCGATGAAAGATTCGTTTGATCAACTTCACAGAATTGGTTTTGGTTACCCCGACAATGTGCAAGTGCACTTGATCAACAGGTCCCTTAACAGGGATTTTGCTGGTTTTGTGCAGAATTACAACATGCACTGCTCGGGGAAGACAGTCTCAGAATTACTCGCATTGCTTGTTGATTATGAGAAAAGTCTACCAGCCAAGGTCAAAGCTCCTACCCCACAAGTGTTGGCAATTCATGGGGGGAGAATCCAGAAGAAATCGCATGTGAACAAAGGCAAAGGTAAAGGTGATAAAGGCAAGCAGGTCATGGCCTATCAACCACAACCCAAGATGAAACAGCATCAGCCTAAGCAGAACAAGACAAATCCTCCAAACAAGAAGGATCAGGCTTGTCACCACTGTCATGAAAAGGGCCATTGGAAGCGCAATTGTCCTCTCTACATTCATGACTTGCGACAAAAGAAGCAGGGTAATGAAGCTGGTAAACCCAGTACTTCAGGTGCGTTCTTTATGATTGAATTATTCACTCTTAGTCCTAAATTGAATTCATGGGTATATGATACGGGATGTGGCATTCATATTTGCAATACCTTGCAGGGGTTTAGAGTTGAGAGAAAGCTGGCCTATGGACAACAATTCTTGCACGTTGGTAACGGAGCGCATGCAGGAGTTGAAGCTATAGGAGTTTTTTAATTTAGTGTTGCCTTTGGGCTTAGTACTATCTTTAAATAATTGTCATTATGCACCGTCAATTGTTAGAGGTGTAATTTCATTTTCATGTTTGTTAAACCTTGGTTTTCATCATACTATTTCTAGCAATGGAATTTCAGTTTCTTTAAATGATGTTTTTTATTTTAATGCTATTGCTGTGAATGGTGTATTTGAAATTGATATGAATGATAATGATAATGCTTTTGTTACAAATAATTCAATGTATAGCATCAACAATAAGAGAATCAAGAAAGGTCTGGATTCGTCTTATCTTTGGCATTGTCGACTTGCTCACATTGGCAAAGATCGCATGAAAAAGCTGCAACATGATGGGCTTTTAGATAAGATCAATGATGAATCATTTGATAAATGTGAATCTTGCATTGCTGGGAAGATGACTAAGAAACCCTTTAAAAATAGGATTGAAAGGTCTAATGATCTACTTGGTCTTATTCACACAGATGTGTGTGGACCACTTAGACATGTGTCAAGGAGAGGTGCTAGCTACTTCTTAACATTTACGGATGATTATAGCCGTTATGGTTATGTTTATTTACTTAAACATAAACATGAGGTATTTGAAACATTCAAAGTGTTTAAAGCAGAAGTAGAGTTGCAACTTGGAAAGAAGATTAAAGCTCTTCGATCCGATAGAGGTGGTGAATACCTAAGTCAGGAGTTCATAGATTATCTAGCTAAGGAGGGAATTGTCCAGCACCTTACTTCTCCATATACTCCACAACAAAATGGTGTATCTGAAAGAAGGAATCGTACATTACAAGACATGATACGATCTATGTATAATCTAACAACTCTTCCTTTCTCGTTTTGGGATTATGCCTTAGAATCTGCAGTTCACATTCTAAATATGGTTCCAACAAAGAAGGTTGATAAGACACCATATGAGTTATGGACTGGAAAAGCTCCTAACTTGTCTTATCTTAAGGTCTGGGGTTGTGAGGCGTATGTTAAACGTGACTCAGCAGACAAACTCCAACAAATATCTGTGAAGTGCATCTTCGTAGGATACCCTAAGGAAACTATGGGATACTACTTTTATTACCCACCTGAAAACAAAGTATTTGTTGCAAGGTATGGAGACTTCCTTGAAAAGGAACTCATATCTCAAGAATTCAGTGGGAGAGTATATGATCTGGAAGACGGTCAAGAAGATGTAGCACCTTCTGAAAACACTAACCAACTTCCGGTAGAACCTGAAAGTTTAGGTCCTCCACCTGAAGTTGAAGTGATTCCCATTCGTAGGTCAACAAGACCAATAAAAGCTCCTACTCGTCTATGTCTTAATGTAGAGAGTGATGAGAATATACTGGGTGATCTTGATGAGCCTACAAGTTATAAAGCAGCCATGAATGGTCCTGAAAAGGCGAAATGGAAAGATGCTATAGATGGGGAAATGCAATCCATGGAAGACAATGATGTCTGGGAAAAAGTAGACCTACCTCCGGGTGCCAAACTAGTTGGGAGTAAATGGCTCTTCAAGAAAAAGACTGACATGGATGGCGTTGTACACACCTATAAGGCCCGTTGTGTAGCTAAAGGCAATACTCAAACTTTTGGTGTTGACTATGAGGAGACCTTTTCTTCTGTAGCTGACATAAGGGTAATTAGGATTCTTATAGTCATAGCCGCTTACTATGACTATGAGATTTGGCAAATGGATGTAAAAACCGCCTTCTTAAATGGTCGCCTAGATGAAGACATCTATATGGCGTAACCTGAGGGGTATGTAAATCCAGAATTCCCAAATCGTGTATGCAAGCTTAAAAGATCCATTTATGGATTAAAGCAAGCATCACGACAATGGAATAAGAGATTTGATAGTGAAATTAAAAAGTATGGATTCACCCAAAATCTTGATGAGCCATGTGTATATCACAAAGTTAGTGGGAGTAATGTAATTTTCCTTATATTATATGTTGATGACATATTGATCATAGAAAACGACATTCCAAGTTTGCAAAAGGTTAAGGCATATCTTGGAAAGTGTTTTTCTATGAAAGATTTAGGGGAAGCTGCATTTATTCTGGGAATCAAGATATATAGAGATAGATCTCAGCGATTAATTGGATTAAGCCAAAGTGCTTACATTGATAAAATATTGAAAAGATTCAATATGCAAAATTCCAAGAAAGGATATTTGCCGATGCAAGAACAACATGGCTTGAGCAACAAGGTTTGTGCTTCAACACCTGCAGAGGTGCAACGCATGAAGAGAGTCCCTTATGCTTCGGTTGTGGGATCTATAATGTATGCGGTGAAAAGTACAAGACCTGATGTGGCGTTTGCTCAGAATTTAACCAGTCGATATCAGCAGAATCCAGGTGAAGCTCACTGGACTGCTGTGAAGAATATTCTTAAGTACCTTAGGGCTACTAAAGATATGTTCTTGGTTTATGGGGGAAATCCATCAGCAGAACTTGATGTTACAGGTTACTGCGATGCTTCTTGGAAAGGTGATAAGGATGATACGAAGTGTCAGACGGGTTATGTCTTTGTCATTAATGGAGGAGCTGTGGATTGGAGGAGCAGAAAGCAGAGTGTATTAGCGATGTCTGCTACAGAAAGTGAGTATATAGCTGCTTCAGAAGCTGCAATGGAAGCTGTTTGGATTAGGAAGTTTGTTTCAGGGCTAGGAGTTATGCCTTCGAGTCAAAGACCTATTAAAATGTATTGTGACAACTTAGCTGCAATTACATTTGCCAATAAGCCTGGAATCATGAAAGGCACCAGACATTTCCCGATTAAGCATCACTATGTTCGAGAACAAGTCGAAATAGGCGAAATCGAAATGCTCAAAGTTCACACAGATGATAACTTGGCAGATCAATTAACAAAGCCTCTACCTGGCACCAAGCTTTACAAGCATGCTGAAGGTGTAGGACTTAGATTAGCTGAAAGTTTCATGCTCATTTGTGATTAGTGTTTGGATAAAGGATGTAACGTACAATTATTATTTTAATGAAATAAAATATGTTTTATGTTTATTTATTCATTGTCTTAATAATATATCCTATATTTGCATGTTTAAGATCCATGAATAAATTATTATTCTAAATTGTCCATTGTCGATTAATGATATGGGAATATCATTAAACTAAGACAAATTTGAGTATTGGTTTAGGATATACTTGAAAGTATATTGATGCGTAGTCATACCAATTTCACATGATATTCAATGAATTGAATATTGGACTTATCCCAATAATATGATTTAATATTTAATGTGAGAATCATATTTAAAGGTATCCTCGGACTTGAGATACCAGATAAGTGTCATGGATGTAGTGCATTTTTGTGAAGCAATCTACCGCTCACCGTAACAGGGAGTTATAAGGGTTGTTTTCAGAAGTGTTGCAAAGTTCATGGGTTATTCTTGTAGTCAAGAAAGAATTTATTCCTTTTGATTTGTTTAGAAGTTCAATACTGTTGGGCCCCTCGTAGGGTTGACAAAATGTTTGCATGGCCATGCCCAAAGTCAATCTGGAATACGTTCAGATGTTTTGGTAATTTTATTCAATCATAAAGAAACGAGAAACAGAAATTTAATAAAGAACCTCACATCTTTATTAATGTGGTATTAGTAATGAAAGGATAATTATAATGATGAATCATTAAAGGTTTTTCCAGGAAACCTAGCTCGGATTGAACTAGGGGCATTGGAGTGTTGCAAGACGCTAACCAATGTCATTTTACTATTAATGGATATACGAGTGGGAGCTGTTAAATGTTACGTATAAACATTAATATGTAAATGTCTAGTATCGAACCCGAGACCTCGGGATTGCACACTTTACAAACAAGAATAATGTATATATATATATATATATATATATATATATATATATATATATATATATATATATATATATATATATATATATATATATATATATTAAATGTATCGTATATGTATATTTATAAACACTTAATGGACTAAATGGTCGTTAGTTATTAATCGTATGGACTAACTATCGTTAGTAACGAAAGATAAGGACTAGAGTGTAACTTGGGAGTCAAGAAGGTTCTGGAACACCCCTAGGGGTCCAAGGCCGGTCGAACAAGGGGAGGGGAAGCCCAACCCATGTTTGTCTTGTGCTCCAAGATTCATCTAGTATATATACAAGGTCAAGGGTTAGGGTTTCACATCTTTTGTGCACACATACTAAACCCTAAAATCTTTGTTTCCTTCTTTCTTTTCTTGGCCGATCGGTTCAACCCCCCTCATAAGGGATTGTGTCGATTTTGGTTTAAGCAAAATATATGTGTTTTGTTTACTTGCATCAAACCTTTATTCGTTGGTAGTTTGTGTGTACAAGAACGAGGTAATTACTTACTTTAGTAATTATCAAGAGATCGATAAACAAAACGGTAAGGGGTTTATCATTGATATATTTGTACAAGAATCAAGGTTAATTTGAAGTGCATCGGGTACGTTTACTATTTATGTTTTAGTTAATATTTATGTGTTATACTTGATCCTAGCTTCCGCAATACGTGCTATTTAATTGTTAAACTCTAACACCATTAGATGAAATCTCTAAATGAATCTTTCTTTCATGTGACCCATCTGTCTTTTCATGCTCATTCACGAAAGAAAGTTTTAGAAGCGTTCTCTTAGGCAATAAGTTGCATTTGCTGTCATCAAAAGCATTTTTACATATACATTGATGGTGAAACATGGTTCAGTTGTTTGTTTGGGTCACATGAGATGAGTCATGAGTATTGCATCGATGTTACGCTGAAGGTCTCAGATTAGGCTTTTCTAATAAGTGTTCTCATATGACATACAAATTAATCTTTTTACATGTATAAATCTATTCAAGATGCATGTACGCTTAGTTAATATAAAAGAGACTGTTGTTGTTTTAGGTACGTGTCTATTTTAGATGCTTCCTCCTACATTAAATTCAATCAACTTCTTGTGTGTGTGTTAATTATTGAGGACTTTTCTACGAGGAGTTTGACTATTTTTCTATGAGTAAGCATCTACAATGGTTGTTTATGAGAGCAGATGATGAGGAGTATTTTTTGTTAGGTCTCATTGTTAGGCCTATATATCACTACTCTTTTGGTATACCGTTCCGCTGATATTCTTATAAAAAAGTTTGGAGAAGGATGCACTGTTGCGGACGCAATGGCAGTTTGTTACACCGAAGACAAAAGGACAATTTGTTGAGGTTTACAAGCTGCAATTAGATCGACTACCATGGCAAAAGAAAACAAGGATACACTATACAAGTTGTAGTTTTTTTGGTTTTATTTAGAAAGATGAAGACTTTGTTCATATGAAGTTGCATCGTACATGTGATGTTATTTTAAGTTGTGATGTTATTTGATCATTTATCTCCGTATTTAGAGTTTCCAAGTCACTATGATAAGAAACCCGTCACGAATTGACAGACTTTTATGTCGTATTTTGTAATATGGTCCATTTCATGTGAATGTCAAAATACACTATGATTAATTTTGTTTTTCTTGCATAAATTATAAGATTCTTATAACAAAATAAATTTATACAGCCCGTGTATTACACGGGTTATTAGCTAGTACGGAGTATAAAAGTCCTTCCCATCTTAAAACCAAAAATTAAATTAATTACGATTTTGATTAGGCAAAGTCAATCAAAAGACAGCTTTATGTTTTAATTTTGAGTAGACAATTATTTGAGAAATTTTAAAGGGAAATTTACAAATATAACATTTATTTTCAACTTCATTCAAGTATAAATTAGACACATTAATATGAACTACCTATATTGTAATTTCACAATGTATTTTTTTTAGTGATGTCAGTTTTTTTTCTCACACTTTACAGTGTTAACAGTTAGTTATACCCTTTTGTCTCTTTTTGCGAAATTTCTTCTTTCATTAAAAAAAAAAAATCTTGAAAGTGGTTCATAAAATTGCTCGTTCCGTAACAAACACCACTTTCATGCTTTTTTTTTTTTTTTTTTTTTTTTTTTTTTTTTTTTTTTTTTCAATATTCCATTGAAACATGAGAAATGATATAGCCATAAAAGAATTTATACAAAATTTTAAAAAAAATGATATGTCATATAATTAGTGATATTCTTAACTCACTTTTGAATTCTCTATTATATGCATCTATAAGTTAATATAACACATCATTGTGTGAATATTTTTTCTTAAACTCTTTTATAATTGTGTGCATAACTTTTTATAAACTTTTTTGTGGATAATTACTGTCCCTTTGGCAAAGTTTGACTAGCTATTGCCAAAACTCTTGTATCTTAGAAACATCGTGATTCTGTCAATAAGTTCCATCCAAACTTTGTGATGATCCTTTTACAATATCTATAAACGAATCTAATGCATTGCAATAGTATCTTACGATGTAAACGAATCTATAAACGAATATAACACATCATGCGAATAAAAAATATTAATATAATATGAAACTTCAAATACTAAACGTTTAAGAAAATATTAATACCCTTATTCTGATCTATCATGCTTCGAGCCTCACAAAAGCCAAACACTTGACCCAATCAAACAACTTCAAATACTAAAGAATATACACCAAACGTTGTTTATGTTTGATAAGATTACGTCTTCAAGAAGAGTATCATATGCAATGACTATGCCATAAAAAAGGTGAGCCGGTGACTAACCATGCTAAATAACATTTCAATATCTCATCTTTTGTTTATGTTTCGATTTAATTATAAGGAAGATATGATCGAGACCGTGAAGCTTCAATTCTCAGCTTTGTCAAGGTTTTGGTAACAATTTTTTATTACTGTCATTCTTTTTTAACAATCTTCTTGTGACAACCGGCAATTTAAGGAGTTATTTTGAAAACCCGCATTACGTTAAAGTTCGTTATAATTTTTATTTGGAATTTCTATTTCACAACGAACTTGTAAGACCTATTTTTATGGATAATTATATTTAATGATGTTATGGAATTTGTGAATTATTTTCATAATTCATTTTGATATTATGCTCGGTGATGTATTCTTAAATTCTCACTGGTACTACGTTGACTCTGGCACTAGGGTTACCTAACGAAAAATTTTATGATTCGTTTTACGAGTCCGATGATATTTGAGTAATTACGAGATGTTTTTCGGGAGATATTAAAGTTTGAAATGAGTTCGGGTTTCGGGCCACATGTTTTACATTTACCCACTTTACCCACTCTTACTACTAGTAATATTATTATTACTATTATTATTATTATTATTATTATTATTATTATTATTATTATTATTATTATTATTATTATTATTATTATTATTATTATTATTATTATTACTTAACAAAAAATAAAAAAAAATAAAAAAATAATAAAACTACATATTGGTCCTTGTGGTTCGGTACCCTCACAAAACACACAACACAAACACCAACATCTCTCTCTCTCATTTCTCCTCCACCCTCTAAACCCTAGCCACCCCTATCAAAATCCGGCCACCACTCCACCACTGGTTATCACCACAACAAACAACCACCATTTTCGAGATCCTTACCCTCGAATCTCCAAGATCCGCCCCTACACGCGCCCTATTTCATCTTTTTACATCACGAATCATCATCTTATTTCACCACCGATCATTATTTTCGAAGTATTACACGATTTGGAGCTTTTTGGTCAAAGGTGAGGCGAGGGTGACTCGTGTTTTTATTGAAAACGTGACCCTTGGTCACAATGGATTTTGATCCGAACGGGTTTTCACCCAAAAACGGGATTAATACTTATGGGTTTTGATTGGAAAGTCGATTTTATAAAATGGTTTGGTATCCGGGTTGTTATCCGTGGGTTTGGTTCGAACCGTGAGTCCTCGACTCACGGCTTGGATATTGATTCGAGCTGTGGTGCTCGTTTTCTTGTTAGTTATGAGCCGTGGTTTGGCTCTTGGTAATTTTGCTCTCGTTGGAATATTGGTTCGACTCATTGGAGTCGCGGCTCGAAGCCGTAATATTGTTGTTGTTGCCGAGACCCTTTGGGTCGAATGGTTGTTTTGGTGTCGCGGCATGATGCCGTGTAATGGTTATTGTGCCGAGACCCTCGGGGTCGATTTGGCATTTGAAGTGCTCCTTGGAGCCGTATATGTGAACTTGGATGCTTGGTTCGAGCCACTTTTGGCTCGTGGTGTGTACCGCGACTCAATCGAGTCGAGTGGACTCGGGTTTGGCTTGGTAAACCATCCCGAGCGTGACCTTGGTTATTTTGGTTCTTAATTGTTGACTTGGTTTGGATAATTGTTATTAATTGGTTGTTTATTTGTTCCTTGGCCGAATACATGTGGGTCGAGACCATGTTTGGGTCTCGACATTGAATATTGAATTTTGGTATTGAGAAGTGATGACGAATTGTGATATTGGGGACCGATTGTGAGACGATCACTTAGATTGACGGAGATAGGTTAGTCGGGTGCCGTAGTCGGACCCTATTGTTGTAGCACGTGGATTGAGATTGTGTTGGACGGAGATGTATTGTTTTATGACATTTGCTTATTACTTTGGACTTGGACAATGAGCCGAGAGTCATGACTCGGACATGTGACCATTTCGTATGACTCGATAAATATTTACAAATAAAACGTAAATAATAAAACTCGTAATAATAATTATTGATAATATAAACGTTTATATGAATATATAGACGTGAATAACGGATATATAACTATATAAGCGCGTATATTAATAATAATAATAATCACGAGTCATATTATAAATAATACGACTAGATATATATATATTAGGCTACGAAAGTGGCGTAATATTATTGAACGTATTATTATTATAAACATGTGTTATAAAACGAGAAACTCTCGACAATTATTAAAAATTAAATAAAATGTCATTTTATATATATATATATATATATATATATATAACGAGTAAACTTATCGAGTTATGCGGAGTCGTTGTCACTCGAGTCCAAGTAAGTTTTCATTTATGACGTTCGTGTTGTCACGGATATATGACGATTAATATAAACGTTTTCTATAACTAAATAACCACTTAACCGTAGGGTTGAATCGGGTTATTTGGCTATATGAAATGAATATATTAATGGGCATCGTATCCTACGACGCCCATAGGTTGTGGTATATGTAAAGTGTAATAAATTGCGAATATATATATCGGGAAATCTGGCCAATTTGACGATGTATATGAGGAATTTATTAAACTACGATATATACCATATAGTATTTATGTGCTATGTGCTTTAGGATTGGGTGTAATCTTGGAACGGTATGTTACGTAAATAAATACAAGGATTATTAAATCGACGGAATTAATAAACTTCGGCAATTTATTTAAATAATATATTGGGCTAATATTAGATCTATAGTTTGTTTCATTATTCTTTGTGTGACTTTTTAGTTTGTCTTGTGTCGACCCACTACCCGTATGGATACCAAACGCAAATACACCAAACTAATACGAAATGGATTTTCGGAGAATAAAACGGATTTTCGTCCGGGTTTGGGAATATTTTGAATTTGAGGAAATGATTTCTGAACGAGTTGATATTGTTAGGTTGTGCCGAGTCCGTAGTTGCTGTTTCGTGAGTTACTATACATCTTATTTCTACCGACTTCTTCTTGCTATTTTCTGGACTTGAGATGAGTCATAGCCCCACTTTTACTCTTGAACTATGTTTTCAATACTTGGGGTGAGAAACGTGCAAATTATTTTATGTGGACTATTATCGCTTTTATAATCTTTCTAAACTTGCTATGCGTATGGACTAGGATGTATTGTCAGCTTTAGTCACATTTTATGTGTACTATTCAAGGTTGGCTTATTTGTTATTGTCAGCTTTAGTCACACGGTTCGTGTGTACTATTCAAGGTTGGCTTATTTTAGATACTGTAGCGTGCACCTATAGGTTATTGATACTTTGGAGGTTATCCGACTATTTATTGGTATTGCGGGGGTTACCCGAATATCTATATTGGAACGGAGGGTATCCGTGTGTTAGGATTGGAGCGGAGGGTATCCGCAGGCTTTTAGTGAATCCTTGGTCTAGCTAGCAAGCGTTTTGCGTATATGTCCACTATATTGTTAGATGAATTTAAACCTATGATCTCACCAGTGAAAGCTGACTTTTAGCACGTTTTCTCATGTAATTAAGTGATGATATGGATGCTTGGAATGGAAGGCTCAGCTAAGGCTCATGGTTTATGGATCTATTTTTCTAAACTCTGATAATTAATTTGGACCTACTGTTATGTTATTTTGGGCCTGACTCTGAATGATGTTGGGATAAATGTAAACTTTAAAACCCCGTTTTGGTTACGTTTTTATTATGTTTACTTTATCTCGTTCTATTATGTCTTGTGTTGAATACCAATCCCCGTAGCACCCCGAAAGCTTGTTGAGTCTTCCGCTGTATCAAATTTTGGGGGTGTTACAGATTGGTATCAGAGCCAAGGTTGTAGAGAACTAGGTAAATAAACGCCTAAACTATAACCGAATTTTTATAGAAAATGATCCTTGACCACTGCCCGCCAGCCCGCCAAGCCGAAGCATCTTCTATTATTTGAGGTATTATGAGATATTTGAGATGATTGTTAGATTTGGAATTTCTTGAGATGATTTGAGGTTTATGGATTTAGTAGTAAGATGGCGTTCGAGGAATTATATGGTCTAATTGTTTTATTAACATTTTAGTAATGCGGTGTTTGAAACTCTTTTTATTGAGATTATATGTTTGAATTATTTGATGAGGATTTTTGGTATGGTATTTTGAGTTGTGATTTAGTTGTTTTGAAACACTTACACCTACCCTACGCCGTTGTCACATACCATGGCCTCCCATATGCCCGATGTTGTCGAGGATATTCTTACTGCACCGGTTTTACCTGCACAGTTCACTATGGCATCTGATGATCCTTACCAGATGGCCACGCTTTCAGCTACTGTGCCGCAGACAGCTTCTACTTCAGCACCACCTGCTGCATCTACGCAGGGACCCTCATCTTCTTTATGGCTCCCTGGTACATCGAGGCAGCTTACCCTGGTACAAGTGATCATGGCTGTCAGGAACATTCTTGCAGAAGACACATTTCAAGTTATCAACCTCTTCCCATACACTCATTTTATCATGGGTTTTAAGCCTACCATGGATAGCAGGCCATACAATAAAAGAATGTCTGGGAATGCATTGGCTATACCAGATTAAACTAGCCCAAGAAACCATATTGCTACTATTTCTAATATCATTCCACACAACAGAGACAGAAAACTCTTTAAGTCTTCCCATATTGGTTCTCCATAACACCTTGTCAACCTTATCATCACATAAACAAGGAGGCTCAAAGAGAAGCAGCTCTTGAAAATCATCAGAAATTGACTTGGGCCACTTCCACTTTCCTTTATCAATCATTTCAGCCACAAAAGAGTTCAAAGACAGGCCAGCTTGATAAATTTTCCTCTTTGAAATAAAATTGCTCAAAGGACAAATAGGGTGCCAATTATCAAACCATAGAGACGTACGAGAACCATTACCTATTCTGTGGAAGATATGGTCTCTCACCAGACCTCTCATTCTGAGGATCTTCCTCCAACTCCAAGATGCCTCTTGTTTTTCAGGTATGTCCCAAAAATTCCTACCCTTAAGCTTATACTTCTGGATCCATTTAACCCATAAGGAATTTTTACAAGTGATCGAATTCCAAATGTGTTTAGAAACCAAAGCAAGATTCCAGTCCTCAAGGGATTTAATTCCCAGGCCCCCTTCCACCTTAGGTTTGCAAACATCACTCCATTTAACCTTGGCTTTACCTTTTTTAAACACCCCAAAATTCCAGAGGAAATCTCTCATAAGTTTCTCCACTTCATTTGCAATAGATGTAGGAAGAATGAACATGGAGAACCAATAAATCTGCATAGAATTGACTACTGATAATAGCAATTGAAGCCTACCAGCAAAAGAAAGCGATTTGTTCTTCCAATCCATAATTCTGCTTCTAGCTTTCTCAACTAATGGTTGACAATCTATACAATAGAGTCTCTTAGAGATTAAAGGAACCCCTAAGTATTTGACAAGAAGATTACCCAAAATCAATGGCATAACTTGAAGAATTCTAGCTTTAGTGGCTTCTTTTACATTACCAAAGAACACAGAACTCTTATGGAGACTTGGGAATAGACCAGAAACCTCTCCAAACTCATCCAGAGCTTTTTTCAGGATAGAAACAGATTTGCTATCCCCATTACAGAACAAAAGAATGTCATCAGCAAAGCACAAATTTGTGATTTTAAGGTCTTTGCACTGCCAATGATATCTAAAGTCAGAACTTTTCGAGATGTTCCTTTTAATCATGAGGTTCAACACCTCCATAACAAGAGTGAATAGATACGGAGAGAGGGGATCACCCTGTCTCAACCCCCTCTTACCCTTGAAAAAGCCATGCATATCACCATTGACGTTAATGGAGAATGAAGTGGAAGTAATACACTCCATAATCCATTTAATCATAGTCTTATGAAAACCAAAGTTAGACAAACAACTTTCCAAAAACCTCCACTCAACCGAATCATAAGCTTTGTTAATATCAACTTTAAAAGCACACTTAGGGGGACCTCTACTTCTATGATACCCTCTCATAAGCTCTTGAGCAAGTAGAATATTATCACTAATATTTCTATTAGGAATAAAAGCACACTGAACCTGATTAACCAAATCCTCCAGGCAACTTTTAATCCTATTAACAATGATTTTGCTAATGGTTTTATAGACCACATTGCAGCAAGCAATGGGTCTATAATCAGAAACCAGCCTAGGAGTTTTAATTTTGGGAATTAAAGAGATAATAGTGGCGTTTACCTCTTTAAGCAGCTTACCAGATTTAAAGAACTCGTTGACAGCCTTGCAAACATCACCACCAGTAGTAATCCAAGTGGACTTGAAAAAGTGAGAAGAAAACCCATCTGGACCTGGGGCTTTGTTACTATCAATATCAAACAATGCAGCTTTAACCTCATCATCAGTGATGTCCCTAACCATGTAGGCAGCATCAGACTGTGACAGCTTATTGGGAAATAACTCATCTGGACTATCAATGCTTTTGACACAAGAAAATTTCCCATACACATTTTGAAAGTAGGAAACAAACTGCTCACCTACTTCATTACCATGAAAAGAAACACCCATCAGGTCTTCAACAACAGAAATCATCCCTTTATTAAGTTTACCCTTTACAACATTGTGGAAATACTTGGAATTCCTATCACCCTCATTAAGCCAAGTAGTTTTAGATTTCTGTCTGAGGAAAGACTCTTCATCCTTAAGCACACTCTTGTGATCCTTCAAACAAGCAATTTCAGCCTCCCGTAGATCTTTAGAATGAGGATTAGCCACCATTGAAGTTTGAATATCAGCAAGCCTATTCCTGAGCTTCAAAACATTATCAAAAATGTTCCCCTGATTAAAATTCAGCTTCCTCAAAGGTTTCTTTAACCTTTTGAGTTTAGAAACCAAAGAAAACATAGAGTAACCCTCAACCTCTTGGTCCCAAACCCTTTTGTCAGAATCCTGAAAGCCCTCCTTATTAGAAAGGTAATTATGAAACTTAAAAGGTTTACGCTTAACTTTCAAAACATCCGGAATACAAAAAGAAGCCGGAGTATGATCGGAAGTCATGAAAGGCAGAAACTGAGCATATGAATTTGGAAAAGCAGAAACAAAATCCAAATTCACCATAACTCTGTCAAGCTTTTTAAGAAGCCCACCAGAAACACCAGGCCTTTTATTCCAAGTAAAACTAAGCCCACCCATAGCAAGGTCCTCCATATCAATGTTAGCCATACACTCTCTAAGATCATTCATTGCAGTAGTTATTTTGGAACCACCAGAAGACTTCTCAGCAGGGTCTAATGTAGAATTAAAATCCCCAAGAATAACCCATGGAGAGCCATTCACAGATTTACTATATTTCATAAGAGACTTCCAAAGACATCTTCTCTCAACTGTGTGGTTATGGGTGTAAATAAAAGAACAATGAAATCATAACACACCATCCAACGACTCAATGAAAAAGTGCACAACTTGAGGAGTTTGTTCGAGCACCATCAGATTAATAGAATTAGGATTCCACCCAATAATAATTCTAGTACCCCCTAGACAACAAGCATTATTAGAAACCCAATCCCAGTTACCCAAAACCTTCCTACAAATATTAGCCAATTTGTTCTTTTTAACATGAGTTTTCAGAAGCCCACACAGACTATAATTATCCTCCCGAAGCAATTGAATTACCTGATCTTGATTTGTTGTATTGCACAAACCTCTAACATTCCACGAGAAAGCTTTAAACCCCATCAGAACATTTAGAAGAAGGAGCTGCACCATTCACAATGTTATCAGCAGCATCAACCTCATACTCAGGTTTCATATCATTAGCAATACCATCAATATCAGATTCCACATCATCATCTTCATACGAAGGGTCCAACTGGAATTTATGGCAATTATTATAGAAATAATCCATTTGGTGTATACTCCATTCAAGCCTAACAGCTTTGGATGGATATATTCCGGCCTCCATAAGAATATCCACTTCCTCTTTAAGAGCAGGCCATACCTTGGAGTAGAATTCATCTTGAGTATCAACATTCTTCTCCGTATTACACTGTTCCATATCCTGATCTTCAAGAACTTGATAAGAATTACTAATAGGGATAGCTTCATTAAATACATCAGCAGAAGTACCCTTAGAACCTGATCCCCTAACAAGAATTTTAGGTTTAAAGTTAGGGTCTCTGCTAATTTGTTGTAGAGATTTTGTTTCAGAAACAGGCTTAGCATTCTTCTTAAAAGAATAAGAAGCAGCATTAGATTTATAATTAGAGTTAGGCTTAAACACCCCACATTTACCATATTTGTTATTCACGTCAGCATTACTTTTGGTTTTCAACTGATTCTTACCCTGATTAACACCATTGCCCTTGTTAGAAACATTACCCCCACCACTACCATTAGCACCTCCCACTTGCTTATAAATAGTCTTTATTTGGACAACACCTTGCCTATTACCATTTTGCCCCTGCCTATAATGAACATTACTATCAGGCTTAGAAGACGAAACACCAATAGGTTTATTATTCTTACCCACAGTTACAAATCCATCTTCATCCATTCCAATCTTACCATCCATCCTCTGAGTAGCAACAGAAGATCCATCCTTAACCTTAGCAGACTTAGCATCGTCTACTTCCACGGATCTGAGTCTCACCTTACATGCTAATGTAGAATGGCCAAAAGTACCACAATGAGTGCAAAGGGGAGGTTTCCATTGATATTTCACTTCCATCTTACCAATTTTAGCAGGCCGATTACCCAAAGGAGGGTATTCAATTTCCAAAACATTAGGCAATTCTTCATTAGCAGAAACTTCTACAAGAACTCTTGCAAAATCCAACTTACCCGCCTTCTTAAGACATCTCTCTTTAGTCATCTTATCCATAATCATGGGCTTACCAACACCACTCATAATCTTCCCAATTCCATTCCCATTACATAACTCCAATGGTATATTGTAAACACACACCCAAATAGGAATAGATGTGGGCTCAGTTTTATCCAACCAAATGCCATGCTCCCAAATATTAAGCACAATTGGAACATTTTGGACCATCCATGGACCACTGTCAAGAACTGTTCTCATGCCTTCTTCGCTTTTGAACTTAAAATAAAATATTCCAGAATTAGTCTTAGTAATACTCTCAATTCCATGGATTCTCCACATCCTCATAAGATTATCTCTAACCACCCTATAATCCATAGAAGTCCCAACAAAATACCCATACAATTGCAAAGCACAAGCCAACCCTCCCTTGTACACTTCTTCAGCCGTAAACTGAATTCTCTTATTGCCATTACCCCCCATAGAAACAGCATTAGGAGTGTATTCCATCTTCAAAGCCATTTCCTCACTACCCTGTTTCAGCTTTTCCGCAAACCTATCAGCATCAGCAGTGTATTGGTTTGATAGAACAGGCTTCCCAATACCCTATTAACAGGACGCTTACCACCCCTATTATCATTCGGGAAGAAATCACCACGTCTCCTAATCTTACCTACATGTTTGGAAGAGCGCAGGTTCCTTAACACAGATCCAGCTCCCATAGATGCAGATCCAGGGGTCGAAACCCTGATTTTGATTCCATGGCGATGTCTTCTGATCTTCCCCTCCTTCCCTTTAGATGCAGGAGCATCAACCACCGAGTGACGAAGGTAATCAGCAGACATCCCAGTCAACTCACAAAATTCCTTAATAAGTGGATCTGGGGGTTTATTGTTTTCGATTGGCATAACGAATGGTTATTTTTAGAAGAATTACAGATTTAGAAGGTGAGAATTCAATCAACAAAACGATTGTTGATAGAATATTTAGGGTTTAGGAGATTTCGCCACAATCGCCAGAGAGGAGAGAGAAAAAGTAAAGTTTTTTGTATTTTAAGATATTGATATTTGAAGAAAAAGAAGATGAAAATGTGTTTTTAAATTATTGAGATTAATCTCATCCATTAAATCAAATAAAAATGAAGAGTGGAGATTGTTCCCTTAATATGTAAAAAAAGTTTGCTCCTCGAATGATATTAAATCGCAAAGTTATATGTTATATATGTGAAAAATCTTTATTAGCTATTACATGTATTTATTTCATTAGCTATTTGAAATTTCTTGACGAACATATAAAATTTTACACACTTTAAAGTGTGCATGGAAAAAATTTGTGTATAAATAATTTAAAAAATAAAAAATAAAAATTGTAGTGTAGGAAAAAATGAGTCGAGTTATTCTACAAACCAAACATTGCTCACATACAAAGGGACTCATCCCCACCATCCATCTAAAAGGAAATCAATAGTTTAGATTAAAAGCATTTTAATATTTCACATATTTTTTATAATTTAAATATCTCTTAAACTGTTAATCGTTAAGCGAAAATAATTACACCATCGCGATGGGCATTTAATTATCTTTCTATAGACGGGCACTTTGATATACTTTCGAAAAATAAAAAAAAAATCGTTTTTTCACCTTTTTTTTCGTGGCCGAAAAAATATCATATATGATATTACATATATGTAATATCATATATGATATTACATATCATATCATATGTAATATCATATATGATTTTTTCGGCCACGAAAAAAAACGTGAAAAAAACGAAAAAAAAATGTCGAAAATATTTCAGTGCATATCTATAGAAAGATGATTAAATGTCCGGCGTAACGGTATATTTTTTTTCGCTTAACGATTAACGGTTTGAAAGATATTAATATTTGAAAAAAAAAGTATGAAAGTGCGTTTTTTAAATTGTTGGGATTAATCTCATCCATTAGATCAAATAAAGATGGAGGGTAGAGATTAGTCCCTTGGTGTGTAAAAAAAGTTTGGTACTCAAATGATCTTATATCGTGTGGAAATAATATTTCTATTTTGTATAAATTATTGACAGATTCCTCCGTATTATGTAAAACTCCTGTTTAATAAAAATATAACAAGTGGGACACACTCAGCTCGTTTTACGCACTACAAAACCTTCTATAAATTTAGCTTCGTACCAAGCTCAAGGCACACAAAAACAAATACAAAATGGCACAAACCGACTCTCTCTTGACCTTCAATGTCCGTAGACGCGAACCTGAGCTCATTGCTCCAGCATCACCTACGCCACGAGAACTCAAGCATCTTTCGGACATTGATGATCAAGAAGGCCTTCGGTTTCATATTTCTTCCATCAATTTCTATAGACCAAGTGCAAATATGCAAAACAAGGATCCTGTGAGTGTGATCAGGGAGGCTGTAGCTAAGGCCCTCGTGTTTTACTATCCGTTGGCTGGACGACTTAAGGAAGGTCCAGGAAGAAAGTTGATGGTTGATTGTACTGGTGAAGGTGTTTTGTTTATTGAAGCGGACGCTGACGTGACACTGAAACAATTTGGTGATGCACTTCAGCCTCCATTTCCATGTATAGGGGAACTTCTTTATGGTGTTCCTGGATCCAGTGGGATCCTAAATTCTCCTTTGTTACTAATTCAGGTAAATTTTATGCGTTCATTACTAACATATGATACAAAGGTAATGACTGTCTTTTAAAGAAGGAAAAAAAAGGTATAACTAGTTTGGGTTATATGAATTGAAACTTACATGGTTTTTAAAAAACTATTGCATATTTACAGAAGAAATGATCCTTAAAAATTTAACTTAGCTTATTTTATAGGTGTCACGATTACTATGTGGTGGTTTTATCCTGGCTTTTCTAGCCAACCATACCATTGGTGATGGATACGGAATAGGACAGTTCTTAACTGCAATAGGTGAAATGGCACGAGGTGCATCAAAGCCATCGATATTCCCTGTGTGGCAACGGGAGTTGCTTTTCGCTAGGGACCCCCCTCGTGTTACATGCACTCATAATGAGTATGCCGAAGTGGAAGACACTAAGGGTACAATCACCCCACTAGATGATATGGCTCAAAGATCATTTTTCATAGGCCGTGCCCAGGTTTCAGCCTTACGTAGGCTTGTCGCTCCTCACCTACAGAAATGTACCACATTTGAGGTGCTAACAGCTTGCCTTTGGCGTTGTCGTACCATATCACTCCAACCAGATCCTGAAGCGGAGATGCGTCTCCTATTCCCTGTCAGTGCACATGGCAAGTTTAGTCCTCCCCTGCTGCCTGTAGGATACTATGGGAATAGTTTTGCCTTACCTGTCGCCATTTCCACGGCTAGAGACCTATCAACCAAACCACTAAGCCATGCATTGGAGCTCGTGATGAAGGCCAAATCCAATGTCACTGAGGAGTACATGAGATCTACAGCTGACCTAATGGTGACTAAGGGACGACCTCATTACACGGTTGTTAATTCCTACTCAGTCTCTGACATTACTCGTATTGGGGTTAATGCAGTTGACTACGGGTGGGGAAAGCCTGTTTATGCAGGGCCTACCAAAGCGGATGTAGCGACTTATTATATACCTTTTACAAATCCAAAAGGCGAGTCTGGTATTGTGCTACCCATGAGTTTGCCAAGTGCAGCGATGGACAAATTTGCCGCTGAGCTCAATAACATGCTGGCACATGCCAACAAACTACAGCAAGAGATCTAAAAACTCTAATTATTCCCTACGCAATATGCTTTAAAGAGAACTTTTGAATGGGAAATGTTCTTATGAATAAGTGATTGTACCGCTTTCTAATTTTCATGTATTATTGTATGGTTATCTTCTCAACACGATTGTCTTTATGATTCCCAACATACATATTTCTACATAGTTATGGCTTTAACAATTGATCATACACATACGATTTAAAATTGTACCCTACTCAGTTAACGCGTACAGTTTCACAATAGACTAATTACTTCAAGTAGACTGTTCAGTTACTCCCCCTATATGATTTTTCTTAAGGAACTTTTGCAAGCTAAAACCCTCCTCACTTTCATGCACTTATCTTGGGCTTCCTATTGAGGCTAACATGAATAAAGGTAAGTAGCAGGGTACCCATATATGCGTTGAATACCTGTAAACAAAAGTTTTAGGATTACATATTTTTAATGACAATAACTATTCAGAGTAAGAGTACAGATTATATATACCAATATCAAATCCTTTCATATATAAATACTACTTACGCGATATTAAGATAATATAGATAGTGTGGTAGGTAATATATATTATAGAAGAATGCTTGGTTTATTGATAAAATACTTTTAACTATCATATTTAAAATGTAAGAGGCCTCAAGATACAAATATAATGTATGAAAACTTAGGGTGCGTTTGGTATGGGTTTCTGGGAATAGGGTTATGGGCTTCATACCGATTAATGATGATTGTTTAGTGGGTTCAGAAATGAAATAGGTATATCTTAGTCATAGACTCATTATCTACCGATTTGGTGTCTATGAAATCCATTCCGTGGGCCTCTCTTTTTTCCGCTATAAAATTAAAATATTTATACACTTTTTGATATCATATTTTGTCATCCAAACATAAACAATCGTAATATACACTTTTTTATATCTATTGTCATTTTACCACATACCAAATCCGATACTCATTATGATTTCTAGCAAGAAACCAAACGGCCCCTTAATTCATATAACAACCCTATATTGGCCACGTCAACCTCCTAAAATTGAGGGCTTTAACCGGTTTATGTGTGACGATGAGTTTAAACCTTGTGAATTAGTCGGCTTAAAGGTCGGATACAATGGTTATAAAAAAATGAATCAATGTACATGATGTTTTACATTTCTCATTTTATTTTTGAAAAACTATTATTTACTTGAATTTTAAATGCTGAATATGCTTTTCCTTCACTAAATTTTAGTAGAACCATTTATACAATTTCTTTATAATATTATAACGAGAATGTTTGCTTGACCGTATAATATAATCATATACATGATAACTTAGATCGATATATCGATGCTAATTTTGGATTTTTCTACAACTAAAAGATCGCATAGATTATATGACCTAACAACAAGAAATAAACAACTTTGCACTAAATAATCTGATCATGACGTGAATAAGAAAATGTTATACACTGTACTTAGTTAATCTATGCTCAATACAAGAAACATGATAACAGGCGACGAACATATTCCCGTCGACACAATGTCGACGGGACCGTGCATAAAACGACAAAAAATCCGATTGACCGAGGCCAAGTGCGTTGAATTTTTCGGGTTAATATGATCCCGTCGACATGTCGACGGGACCATATTGGTCAAACTTTTCAGCCTCAATAATTGCCAAAACTTGAGCGGGAATTTGTCCCGCCAATATGGTCCCGTCGACATGTCGACTGGATCATATTAATCAATAATAAAATTGTAATTAACGTTAATTATGGTTTTTTGCCTTAAATTCCCGTCGACATGTCGACGGTAAGGGGTTATTTAATTATTTATAACAAAATACTAGCCAATAAAGTGGCGGGATTTTTTCCCGCCTGTTTTTCTCATCGACATGTCGACAGAATTATGTCCCCACATTTTTTTTCTTATAAATATTCTCACAAAAATCATTCTCACAAATACATTCTTGATTCTCACAAAACCCGCTTGTCAATTTCACAAATAACAAACAACAATCGACGGTTTAACTCCGGAACAGGAGTGGTCAAAGGCTTTATCACATGAGCTCATGTATAATGAAATTATAAATCATTGGGGCTATGAAATTTTTGATGAATATGGTTCTTATGTGAACTGTGCACCGTGGCAGAGAGACCGGATTCTAGTATGGTTAAGGAAAAAGTCATACTATAGAGAGTATTTGGAAGAGCTAGATGATGCTGAAGCTCAACGTGCTGCTGAAGCTTAAGCTGCTGCTGTTGGTGTTGAGGATGAAGCTGCAAGCACGTTTGACGTCAACAACGGAATCGATAATCTGGAAAATAGAATAACAGGTATTGAAGCTACGTTTGCACATCTTAAGGAAATGAGAGCAATGAAATAAAGAGATGGTGCGAGTTCAAGCAAAGCGGGAGGTAGCCGCAAAAAAAAGTAAACGGGTTGTTTCATTTGGTTGTCGAGTTGTTTAATTTGGTTGTCGAGTTGTTTAATTTGAGTTGTTTCGTTTGATTGACGAGTTGTTTTGTTTGATCTGGTTCATTTTCTTGTCGAGTTGTTTAGTTTGACTCTGTATGAAAATGTATCTGGTTTACAACTCTTGTGTGGTTTGAATAAAATGTTTGCCTTCGTGTTTAAAGCTAAGCGTTTTCAAGCTAAGCTTGTGGTGTTTGGGATTGCTTTATAAACTGCTTAGTTTCTTACTGCGGATGTTTTGTTAGATTAATAATTACAATCTTGAGTGTTTGGATAGAAGTTTACGATTTCTAGTGATTAAGCAGTTTTGAGTGTATCTAATCGTGTGTAGACATCAGTTTTCGCAACAACAACAACATTTTATTAAACAACAATAACACAACAAACGACAACAACAACAATAACACAACAAACAACAACAACAATAACACAACAAACAACAAACAACAACAACAACAACATTACATACGAAGTTTTTCCATGTCACCTAACAGGTTACGGAGTATTGCATCCGACTGACATGCGTGGTCATTGTTGTCGGGATTCCTTGCCATTTCAAGTCTTGTCTCGAGCACCCTGACACTTGTCTCTAGCACCTGTTTTTGTACCTCCAACATATTTATCCTAATATCTTTTTAATGGCAGTTTGTGCACCCAGAACCGTGAGATGTTGAAGCAGAAGAAATTACTTTTAATTGTTCATCAAATTTACTCTTCCACATAAAATATCCACATCCATGACCTTTGTCTCTTGGCTTCGAAAGAGGACATACATAATACTCCCATCCAAATGTATCTTGTTGATGTGATGTTCTTTTTTTTTATATTTCCTGCTCCACAAGTACACATAAAAGGATTATATCGTTGCATCTAATTGAGGTTGAGTGGTTTTGAGGTTGTGAGGTTGAGTGGTTTTGACGATAAGAGGTTGTGAAGTTGTGTGGATAAGATGCTAGTATATAAGAGCAGATTTGGTAGGAAGTTTTGGTGGGAAGAGTTTTGGCAGCAAAATTTTGGTGGGAAAATTTGGTGGGAAAACCCAACCCCTGCATCTCGGCTCGTTTGTTTAACATCTCGTGTATAATCATATCATCTCGGCTCGTTCGTTTAACATCTCGTGTATAATCATATCATCTCGGCTCGTTCGTTTAACATCTCGTGTATATATAACCATTGCATCTTGGCTCGTTCATTTAACATCTCGTGTATAACCATTGCATCTTGACTCGTTCGTTTAACATCTTGTGTATAATCATATCATCTCGGCTCGTTCGTTTAACATCTCGTGTATAACCATTGCATCTCGGCTCGTTCGTTTAACATCTCGTGTATAACCATTGCATCTCGACTCATTCGTTTAACATCTCATGTATAACCATTGCATCTCGACTCGTTCGTTTAACATCTCGTGTATAACCATTGCATCTCGACTCGTTCATTTAACATCTCGTGTATAACCATATCATCTCGGCTCGTTCGTTTAACATCTCGTCTATAATCATATCATCTCGGCTCATTCGTTTAACATCTCGTGTATAACCATTGCATCTCGGCTCATTCATTTAACATCTCGTGTATAACCATTGCATCTCGACTCGTTCGTTTAACATCTCGTGTATAACCATACCATCTAGGCTCATTTGTTTAACTACTCGTGTATAATCATATCATCTTGGCTCGTTCATTTAACATCTCGTGTATAACCATTGCATCTCGGCTCATTCATTTAACATCTCGTGTATAACCATTGCATCTCGACTCGTTCGTTTAACATATCGTGTATAACCATATCATCTCGGCTCGTTCGTTTAACATCTCGTGTATAATCATATGATCTTGGCTCGTTCATTTAACATCTCGTGTATAACCAGTGCATCTCGGTTCGTTCGTTTAACATCTCGTGTGTAACCATTGCATCTCGACTCGTTCGTTTAACATCTCGTGTATAACCATATCATCTCGGCTCATTCGTTTAACATCTCGTATATAACCATATCATATCGACTCGTTCGTTTAACATATCATGTACAACCATATCATTTTGGCTCGTTCGTTTAACATCTTGTGTATAACATTTAATTTTTTAATTACATAAAAGTAATTATTTTAATTATATATTAATTAAAAGCATTTAAATTAATTAAAAAAATTAATTATATAAAAGTAATTAATTTTAAATTTTATAAAGTATTTAATTTTTAATTATAAAGTATAAAGTATTTAATTATATAAAGAATTTAATTTTATAAAGTATTTAATTTTTAATTTTATAAAACTATTTTTTAATAGTTTTTCAATTTTATAAAAGTATTTAATTAAATAAAAGTAATTAATTTTAAATTTAAGTTAGTTATTTTTAAATTTTGCAACTTATTTATTTGTAAAAATATTCAAATAGCGTGGACATGTCGACGGGATGTAAAACCGCCAAAAATTTCACCAAAAATCATGTTATTGCGCCAAAAAATGCCGACTAATTACTTTTACTATCCCGGGGACTTGTCGACAGTATAATTAAAAGTCTAAACAAAACCCCATCTGGTCAACACTTAGACAATAACCAGATTCACCTTCGTCTCTCTCAATTATTGAAGAAGAACTCGCCGGCGATTCCACCTCCGACACCACAACAGTACACCACCTCCGACACCACCACCACCACGCATTGTCACTACACCCACTCCGTCACAACAACTTCACCCCGATATAACCACAGCTCCACCACAACACCACCACCACCACACGAGCACCACTATGCACTTTTCTTCCTCCTTTTCTCCCGTTTAATTCTTTCCATAACCCATCTCATGTTTAATTCTTTCTTTTCTTCTTCCCCGTTATTTCTTGTTTAACGAAGGAATTTTTAAAATTTTGATTTGCATTTGTTAATTTTTTGATATTATTAGTTACTAAATGTTAATTGTTAATGTATAATTGTTACTTTTTTGATTTTTTTTAACAGTCTGTGAAGCCGAGGGTGAAGCCGAGAGTGAGAACCAAGACAAAGGTACCTTTTTATTAAATGTGGTCCCTTTTTTATTTTTTTAAAAACTTTTGGTATCCCGACGACATGTAGACGACAACTGTTTGTGTACAGCCCAAGATACATGTTAATAATTTGCTCTCTTTTTATATAGCCCGAGCCCGCAGCCGAGACAACAGTTGAGACAGCCGAGACCATAGTTGAGACAGTCGAGAGCAAGACCAGGTACAGCCCGAGACCACAGTTGAGACAGCCGAGACAGTATGTTATTTGTTTTTTCATTTTTATTGTTAATTATTTGCACTGGTACAAAAATGGCATTTCGTCGCACATGGTCGATTTCAAACGGTCACACTGTAACATATTTACGTGACTAAATGTATGAAAATAAAATAAACAGCCACACTCGATCCGACTTGTGTGACCATTTCGGAAGATATATGTCACATATTTGTTTATTTATGTGACTAGAGGGTAGTTGGTAAATATTTTTCGATCATTTAGTCACGTTTAATTTGGGACGTGTGGCCGATACAAATCAGCTTTAAGCATTAGTCACACTACAGATATACATATGTGACAAATATATGTCACACAATTGAAGAGTGTGACCAAAATAGATATATGGTCACATGAAGTAATTGTGTATGTGACTAAATTATATAGTCAAGTTTGTCACACATTATTTAAACGTGACTGCTATTCTTTGCTGAATATTTAGCCACATAGCGTTTGAAATATGTGACAACTAGAAAGTAAGTTTGAAGCGTTAGTCACGATATGCATTTAATAGTAACAAATATATATGTCACACACTTGAAGAGTATGACCAAATGTCATATATGGTCACACGAAACTATAGAAACATGATTAATTGTAACGAAAATTCGATACATATGGTCACGTAAGTAAATATGTGTGTCTAAAGTTTAGTGTGTGTTTGCTTGCCACAACCTAATGTGTATAGTCACATTTAATTGTAGCATGATCATGTGACTATAGGCTTTACAATAGTCACACCATATCACAAATGTGTATCTAAATTATGTTTATTGCCACATTATAAGGGTATCATATGTGCAATACATTCAAAATAGTCACATTGTGATATTTATGTGACTTATTTATAGCAAAATATGATATTTAAGTGTAACGAAAATTCAAAATATGTGCAACACATTCAAAATTAATGTTGCTAGGCATAAGTTAATGCTGCTAGGCATAAATTAATATTGCTAGAAATAAATCAAGCTTAATGAATAGATAAAAAATCAAGCTTAATCAAGCTTTAATGAATCAAGAAAGTTAAAATTCATATATAATAAACCAAAAAAAAAAAACATTAGTATCCATATATAACAAAAGTAAAATAAAGCAGTTCATACATATAAAAAGTTTAACAATTAAATTTCGGAGATTTCTCCGGATCAAACGACAAATGCACATTATCATAGTCAATGGAGTCAAATCTCTCTTCCTCACTCAAAAATCCAACATCAGCCGCATCCTCTTCCACTGAACAGACCCGCGGCTTTGATCGCTTGTATTCCTTCTCATCTTTCTTAATTTGAAGCAAACTTGCTTTGCGTCTTGCCTTGTTTCTTCGAGAACTCCACGACTCATACCACTCTTCAATGTTAAATACCTTCTCTAGTTTCCTGAAATCAAATAAGCATTAGATGATAAATTTACAGATTATCCTTTTAATTTGGTATTCTTAATTATATGATGTATATAATGTAACATTCTAACACAATTTCATAACTGATTACCTAATTAGCTACCAATTGATAACCATTTTTATAAATTCATAAAAGCTTAATACACCAAAATTATTATGGATTAACTAACTTCTACTAGAAAGAAAAAAAACCAAGTCAACATGTACGTACATAACATATTTACAAACTTTGAATGTTTACGTGTACAAAAGTTTAATTAGTAGTACTTACTTTGAACGCTTCTTCTTTGATGAAATGCACCTTTTCTTGTTTCCAGCCATAACTTCGATCTTAGATTGTTTTAAAAAGTGTGTGTTGAAAAGCTAAGTGATGGCCTTAAAAAGGGATGCGACATACTATACGCCTAGAGAATTTTGAAAGTCTCAACATTAAAGATTATTGCAATTTACCAAGTTTAACGTCACATTAGCATGTGAAATGCACTAATTACTCGTGCCTAATTGTAATCATTTTAATTTTACACATTAAATGCGCGCTCCTAAACGTTCTATAATTTTATTTTTAAACTTTAAAATGGTAATAAGCATTGTAAGTGGTTTCAAATGTTTGAAAATATAGTAAGAATAAACATAATGGTATTAATCTAGTTATTAGTTGTGTAAAATTTGTGTTTGTGACAGTGTTTACTTCCTGAACTGGCAAACTTACTTCAACACTGTTATGACCTGATTAATAAAGAACTTAATGCTGCTAGGCATAACTTAATGCTGCTAGGCATAAATTACTGTGAACTGGTGTAACTGTAAAAAAGTAACTATAAACCGTTGTGACACTTAAACGTTGTGACATTGCGACTCTTGTGTGCCTATAAATACAAAGGAATTACAACCAACTTCTTTCATCTTTTCATCACGTATTCAATTTTTATTTGGAATTGCAATGGCTTCATCATCTTCAAATCCTGCTTCAAAGAAAACAAACCGTTCAAGGGATACTTCTCCTCCTCCTCCAATGCCAGAAAAATGTAAAATCCACGGCCTAACCCAAGAGTGCTGGGACAAATGCCATTCTCACTTTTAGTGGGGTATGGTCTGGAGAGCACATGGAGCATGGTTTTACCAAGAATTGTGGGGTTAGCAATTATGAAGATTCTGTTGGAACACATACATATAGACAATTTACTAGATTAGATATATCACCCCTATGACACTTGTATAGTTGGGGGGGGGGGGGGGGGACTTAGAATGTTGTGGGATCACAACTTATCCTATTAATGGTTGAGAGGTATATCAACATTTCCTTGTACTAGTATAAATACCCTCCCAAGTTTCACTTGTGAGGTGTGTGTTACTTAATACTGATAATTTTATCTTTGTACACCTCTCTCTCTCTCTCTCTCTCTCTACATCACCACCATGGGTTTGCTTGGCTACTCCGGCCGACCACCCAACACCACAAAACTTGGTATCAAGAGCTAACCAGGGGTTTAGGTTAATTATTTTATTGTGGTTCATGCGTGATGTGTAGTTTTTATCAGTCCTTAAAGTCCAAAAATGTCCTGATTTTCTGGTCATATAAACAGTCATAACTATCCAAATTTGTGTCTTTTTGTTACTCAAATATGTGGATAAATCACAAAGTTTTCATTGTCAAAGTTATTTATTGATTTTAACCAAGATTTGTTATGGTTATATCAAGGTTTTTGTGGTGAGAATCTTGTTTGAAGGTCAGTTTCAGGTTTTAATGGTTTTTAGATACAAAAATTTTGCTCATGTTTTTATGCTCGTAAAATTTTTGCTCGCAAATGCGAGGGTTTTGTTGCGACAGCTACCCGCGACAGCAACAGTTGCGATAGCATATGTTGCGATAATGGTTGTTGCCACAGTAGAGTCGCGACTGTAGCCTTGCAAGACGCTGTTGCGACAGCGATTGTGATAGAAGAGCTGCTATAGAATGAGTGCGAACCTTATGTTACCCACGCTTTTACAAAACAAAACTTTGCAAAAATTTCGAATTGAAGTTGCGAGACTAACCACTAAAATCCGAGTTACCATTAGATACCCGAATGACAAGGTTGGAATAAGACTATCATTTACATACGGTCCAAAATATAATGACAAAACTGACTGAAAATGGAAAAGAAAGGAAAAGTCAACAATAAGATTTATTACTCTGTGGGATTCCTACGGCCCAGCATCTCACCAAGTCCAACATATAAGCCCAACTGAGGTTCCATTCTAAAACCAATTGGTGATAGAAGGAGTAGCCCACCAAGCTTATATGTTAACTTTGAGATTATAGTTCTACCGATGTGGGATTGGATTTGTACACCCAACAATCCTCCCCTCAAACCCAAACCACCATGGGCCTCCCCTTTGATTATAGCCACTATCCCACCTTTTTCATACCGCCGACCTTTACCATCGGAACACACCGCCTTTTACCGGCTTCCTTTCGGTACAAGGTTTACCGGGATCCACTAATACCGTCAAACCGGGGTCTAACTGAGGGAACACCATCCACATCATCACTGGGCCCAACCTGGCTCTGATACCACTTGTAGAGATTTCTACGGCCCAGCATCTCACCAAGTCCAACATATAAGCCCAACTGAGGTTCCATTCTAAAACCAATTGGTAATAGAGGGAGTAGTCCACCAAGCTTATCTGTTAACTTTGTGATTATAGTTCTACCGATGTGGGATTGGGTTTGTACACCCAACACACTCCATGTTAAAGTAAAAGCAAGTCAAATGAAAAAAAAAAGTAATTCACAGTCTACAAGCTAATACTTATACGTACGATAGCCATCATGAATCTATGAATCAACATCCTACAAATCCAACAACGTTACCCCATGTCAACCCAACACCTCGGAAGAATCCCTATCTCTCAAAACATCAAACTACCACTCCCATATTCATCCCACCATTGATTAAATAAAATAAAATAAAAAAATAAAAAATCATACTACAAACCTACTAACCTAGTTCACTCTTCACGACTCAAAAACAACCTACACGATTCAAAAACAAAGAAAATTTACGATGATCTTAGGTTGTCTCTTTCATTACAAGAATAGACCGTGAAAGATCCTTAGAGCTTATTCACAACACATCATAGATATATAAGAAGCCTAACTTCTTTGTTTTAACCGAAAGCCTAAAGACAGAGACAAAATCAACCTTGTTTCATCTATATCTTCTTTCAGTTTGAACAAGAAACAAAAAACATACATCAAGTCACCTACCTGAGAACTCATGTGAGATCTTTGAAGTCTAGCTGAAATTAAAGAAAGGTTATCTTCATGTTGTGATTTTGTTTTGGTTTGAGCAAGTTTTTTGTGTTTTCGATGTAATTATGAGATAAGGTGGATTTACATCTGTGTGAGATGTTTGAAAGAGATAAGGTCGATGGTGGGATTAACTGAGTATGACGAGTCAAAAGTTCTGTTCAAAAGAAGTTAAACTTTTTGGAGCGGTCTAATAAGCGTTCCCAAAGTGTCATTTTTAGGAACCTTTTATGTATTAACCGTTCCACAATGCTATCATTCCTAATATGAAATATTGAATATTTTGGAACGTTTTTCACTAGGAGTGTTCCAAAAGCCATCCATTTTTTAGAACATTTCCACGAAAACCGTTCCAACAATAAACAATACCTGCATATCCTATTTCAACCCATTTCTGAAAGCTGCAGCAGAATTTTTCTACATCGAGCCAATTTCCGCAGCTACCCAAATCTGCCGCTCTATTTCTGCAGCGACCCATAACTGTTATAACAAAACCGGAAAACTGAAAACTGTCAACAAACCTACTACACGAATTTCGAAATTTTTCAAACCATTTCTGCTCCGATTCATCAAAATTTTGAAACATGAAAGTTATCCGGAATAATGTTTTACATCCACACCGATCGAGGAAACTCGGCCTGAAAACACTAAACAAAAAAGCAGTTTTCGGCCTCCAGTTGTAAAAACATTTTTGATGTCAAAATTTGGTTTTCACAAAACAAGTAATTAGAAACCATGTTGTTTTCGAGTTACTTATTAAAATAACAATTTCATACAAATAAACTTTCCTAAGTTTATTTGACAAACATAATAGTGTTTTTAACATGTGAAAACTAGTTTTTAGAAGTGAAACAATAATCCTAACTTATAAGTTTCTCACAACTGAAATAATACTCATAACTTGTAATAACCAATATTATGATTTTCTAATCATAACCAAACAACCTTATAACTAATGTTTAGAAATCATATGATCATTTTGACACTTATATCACGGAATCAAACAAGCAAAACATATATTTTCCATATCGAGCACTACAAAACTAGGGAGCTTCATGTGAGGGATTTTATTTGGGTAAACGGATCGAAAAGTTGCTGGATTCACGATTTAAAGTGTCCTAGCTCCTCAAACATTTATAACATGGCCTCTGAATTATGATGGCCCTAACGGTAGTACAAAATATATAAACTAAAGAGGTTTCATAAACCGTTTCTATAAAAAGACATACATCAACTTCGTTATAAAGCATCATAATCAATATAAGGACATATATAGGCTCTTTTTTGTTTTCTAAGACATTATACCAAATCTAAGACACGATATCATATTTCTAGGTTGTACGTAGAGACTTCCCGACTTAATCTATCGATCATGTTATACGTTTTGATATCATTAGTCCATGGTGAGTCATAGCCTCACTTTTACTCGTTTAATTACTTTATAAAATATTTGGGGGAGATACATGCTTATTACACCTACTTGTTTCATTGAAATACTTTACTCTCGTTTATCGAAATACTTTACTCACTTAATTTAAATACATGATTTGCATTTACGTACGTACACAATACTTTAAACTGTCAGAGAGGTATTGATAGTACTATTGGAGAAGATTCCCCCACCCATGTGTCCCAGATTCATGACCTTGGGTAAATATAATTCGGTGTATTATATAAACTTGTGTATTCATGTCATGAGGTTCAGTCATTCTTTACATTAAATACTTCCATATATCGTATACACATATCCTACTCATAATTTATTCAACATTTACAATTATTAAATATGAACTTATTTACAATTCTTGTATGGGCGGGAGTTGTAACAAGATTAGGTTGACATATATTTTTCATGGGGATTTAATCATACATAATTTCATCTTATTTGCAATAAACTCTATGAACTCACCAACCATTGTGTTGACACTCTTTAGCATGTTTATCTAAGGTTCATAAAACGATAACTAAATTTTGAAGCAAAGAGTTGCATGACATGTTTTGAAAACTTTATACATTCATATTTACCATTCGATAGCACATGGAAAAAAGCTTATGTAATCTTGTACTTTGGGACATTATGTTTGTAAATTTGATTTCATTTATTCAATGTTAACTTTTCGAAACGTCACTTTTATAGGATAAGGTACTGTTTTGTGAAACAACATATTATTTCATGATTCCTTTTCAGTGTTTATAAATAGGGTCATTGTATTTGTAAATTATATAAACAAAAAATGCAAGTATCAATCAATATAAAGTATATTCATATATTACATGTTATTTTGTTAATGATTAGCAAGTTCTGTTTTTTAGGTGGCTGTTTTTTAGGTAGTTTCAGAGAAGGTCTCAAGAAGTCTTTGACTTTTTATTTTTTTTTCTCGGCAAGATGAAAGTTCCAATTAAGTTGCAGCTCAAACTGGTGGAAGTCTCTTCCTTTAGTATGGCCCTTATGTAGTGCTTTTGGTCGTCTATGTCTTTTGGGGTAGTATGTTCAATTTAGGGGTGAGGAAAACCGACCGAAACCGACAAGGCCCGACAAACCGACCGAACCGATAAGGCCCGAAACTGACAAGAGTATTGGCGGGTCGGTCTTCGGTTTTAGTAAAGTTTGGATGTCGGTATCGGGTTAAACCGACTGCAGCCCGACTGAAGCCCGACAAGACCCGAAATACATTAGGTTATCTATGTAAAATATAGCCGCTTTCTTGTTTTTATCCATTTGGAAGTTCTGTCATCACAAGCCCGACTCAGAAACACAAAAGACATTTGGAATCATACTGATGATAAATATTATGTTTTATTGAATGTGATTGACAGTTTGACACAATGTAATATGTATTGATTGTGTATTGAATGAATATTCGAATGTTTGACAGTTTGACACAATGTATTAAATACTGATGGTTATTAAATACTGATGCTCAGTTTGACACAGTGTGTTAAATATTATTCGAATGTTAAGTTATTGAGTATATTAAATTAATATGGTAATACATATTGACATTTGAAAGTGATTCATTCAATCAGTACATTCATTCGAATGTTAAGAAATTGTGAACTTTTCTCAGCAGTATGTATATTCGAATGTTATGAATGTTAACAATAAATTTTATTGTGTTTGTTTAGGATCAACCTATAGACGTTGAGGCCGTTGAAGAGAATGATAATAATCTCAAAAGGAAACTACCATTCAAACCAAGGAAATCGAAGGCCGCGTGTTGGAAATACTTTGATCGAAAGTTTGAATCGGATGAAGATCGCACAATCATTAAGATGGCCGATTGCAAATGGTGTGAAGCGGTTTTCAAAGCCGATTCAAAAATGCATGGTACGCGACACTTGAACACTCATTATATGAATTGTGATAATAATCCCGATATTGAAAAAATTAGGAAACAAAAAAAACTAGCATTTAAGAAAAATATTGGGGAGCCGAATGATGAGGGTGGTAGTAGCATGGGGACTTTAGAAACTTGGAAGTATGATGAAAAGGTGATTAAAAAGTCGTTGATTGAGTTAGTTGTTCTTGCCGAGCTTCCGTTTAAGTTTGTAGAACACCCGACATTCATTAAATTTGGAAAGAACATGCAACCTAGATTTAGTATGCCCTCCCATTTTACTATTGCTAGGGATGTTTCTAAGTTTTATCATGAGGAGAGGAAGAGCCTATTGAATTTCTTGAGTAACAAGGCCACAACCGTTCATTTAACCACCGATACGTGGACTTCTAGTTGTAAAAGAATGAACTTTATGGTGGTAACGGCCCACTTTATAGATGATGATTGGGTGATGCATAAAAGAATCATTAATTTTAGACCAATTCATAGCCATAAAGGGGTGGATATTGGTAGGGCACTTTTGGAGTGTATAAACGGTTGGGGTATAAAGAATGTTATGACCATTACGGTTGATAACATTACTTCAAATGACAAGGCTCTTGAATACTTGGTGGAAAATTTACCAAATAAGTATGATGATGGTAAACATTTTCACATAAGATGTATGGCTCATATTTTAAACCTAATTGTGAAAGATGGACTAAAAACATTCAACAAGGAAGTGGATAACATAGCCATGGCGGTGAAATACATAAAACATTCGAGCCAAAGAGTTGCTAACTTTAAAGAAAGTATTGAAAAGACTTGTAATTCAAAGAAGTTTTTGGTTTCCGAATGCCCTACAAGATGGAATTCCACACATGATATGTTGAAAACCGCTATTGAGTTAAAAGAAGCTTTTTTTGATTATGATTTTAATAACTCTTCTTTTGCTCGAGACCTTGAGGAAATACCTAAGCGGTTGATTTTTGAGGTTTGTAGAAAGATAGTTTCATTTCTAGAAAAATTTAAGGAAACAACCGAACTTGTGTCAAACGTATCATGTCCCATAGCTCATTTGTGGTTTGGAGAGATTCTTGATATTGATAAGCATCTTCGTGAGTGGGAACATGAGAATGCTTCTTTTTGTGTAATGATTGATGAAATGAGAATAAAATATGACAAGTATTGGGGTGATTACAAAAAAATCAACCATTATATGTACTTTGCCGTTATCTTAGATCCCACAATGAAGTCGGATATGGTTGAAATTGGGTTTAGACATTTGGTAGAAAATGGTTGTGTACCCATGTGGATAGATGACGAAAGTGGGACATTTTTAAACGAGGATGAAGTATGTGAGAAAATGGTTAGCAAGGTTGAGAAAGATATGAGACTCTTGTTTGCCATGTACAAAGAAAAATATGGCACAAAGGAGGGAAGTGATTTACCAAAAGCAACGTCAAGTCAAAGTACTAACACAAGTCGTCGTCGTTGTAATTCTTTCTTTAAAGAAAAAGTTGGAAGTAAGTTGAGCGGGGTTGAAGATGATTTGACAAAATATCTTAAAGAACCACGTCTTGAGCTAGAGGAGGAGGAAGACTTCGACCTACTTAATTGGTGGAAGGTAAATAGTCCAAGATTTCCAATCGTATCAAAGATGGCGAAAGAAAATCACTTATGTTTTTTTATTAAATTTTAGATATCTTTTGTGCTTTGTTTTTTATTAAGTTATGTTTTTTATTAACTTTGTTTTAGATATCTTGGGCATCCAAGTATCCACCGTTGCTTCGGAATCCGCCTTTAGTGCGAGTGGACGCGTTTTGGACCCGTATAGGAATTCTTTATCACCTACCATTGTAGAGGCTTTGGTGTGCACACAAGATTGGATTCGTACATCAAGTAAAAACATCACTTTGGATACGTTTGAGGATTTAATGAAAGACGACGAGCTTGTGAAAGGTAAACTATTTATAATCAAAACTGTTGGAACTTTGATTTCAAGACCTTTTGATTCTTATTTTGTTTTATGTCATATCTAGAAATTCAAGAAGGTTTGGACAAACAAAAGGGAGAAAAAGAGAAGACCTTTTGATTTCAAGAATCAAAACTGTTGGAACTTTGAATTGTTGTAACTTGTTGGAACTTTGTATTTCTGCCTACTGTATGGGAACTTTGTATTTCTGCCTTTGTATTTCTGAATTCTGGAAGTCTGGAACTATGCCTACTGTTGGAACTTTGTATGTCATTTCTAGAAATTAAGTCATGCCTTTACTGATTGGAACTATGCCATGTACTGTTGGAACTTTATTTTATGATGTACTTTGGCTTTGCATTTCTGGAAATTAAGTAAATTTGCATTTGGGCTTTGCATTTGAACATTTATAATTCTGGAAGTTACCTTGTCGAGCTGTATATGATTTACCCGACTTTAGTCCCGACTTTGCATGCCAAAAACTGAACTGACCCAACAGAAGTCGGTATCGGTATCGGGATACGTTTTTATGGTTTGTCGGTGTTGGTACTTATCGGGTCGGGTCGGTTCGGGTCGGGATCCGGCCCGATGCTCACCCCTAGTTCAATTGATGGATCATATCTTTGGTATTGTCAATTTCAGTTTTAGTTTTTGTTCAAGTTTGCTTCGTAGGTTACAATCAAGCTTTCACAACATATGGAATGTCTTTGGTCCTTATGCAATTCGGTAATTTTGGCTGGCTAGTTATGAGGCGTTCATTGATTTTTTTGATCGGTCCACATCAGTTTCCTTTGTCAAGCATAGAGCTTTTCAATGTGCAGTTGAGCATAGAGTGTGTCTCGCTTCTCAATATCAGATTTGCATTGATCAACATTGGATTCTTCATTGATTGTTTAGTTAGTTGCTTCAAACCGAGTAAAATAGGTATAATATATATGTTATATCCTTCTGGTAATTATTGTTTCAAGTTTTAAGTTATGTGTGAAAAGACTACTTATGTGTATATTGTTAGAGTTTGTGGATAAATATTAATATGTATATGCCTAGTATCGAACTCGAAACTACGAGATTGCACACTTTACGTATAAGAATCGATGTTAAATAATTAATATATAAATAGTTATATTTAATTATTAAATCACAAATAAAATAACTAATACATGCGGGACTTATTAGTATGAAAACCAAACCCATGTGGTGTTGATTAATATGGTCGAACAAGGAAAAAGAAAGGGGGTTGAGTGTCGAGTTTTGGAACTTAAGGAGGTGCTAGCAATGACTTGTTGGACAAGATTAAATGCTATATAAACACATCTTAGGTCTCATTCTCGTGAGACTAAAAACCAGAAAAAGCAACACACTAATCGTTTCTTTACCGAATGTAAGATGTATCTCATGAATGAGAAACAACCCTTTCTTATAGTACATATGTATCATACAGTATATATATTATTAAGATAATATACATGCCACGCATGTAAGTTTCATATGCATGTAATCATGTGCATGTTTTACATTCTTTCTTTTAACCATCACTATACTGAATCGACAATTAATAAATATAAATGTTTGACCAGTTATATTTATTTATTAAAGCAAAACTTTGTTTGGTGCTTTATTTGTGACTAGAACTAGCATTCACATCGAATCGCTATTAGTACGTGTGTACAAGAACGTGGTGTAAACACATTATTGTTTATATCTTGGATTGAATAACAAAACGGTAATGGGTTATTCATTGATCCTTATAAACCCTAATTAGGGTTCATCAATTGTTCAAGAATTCAAGATGGCATACGGTACGTTCTTATTTATGTTTTTGTTAATAATTATATGTTATACTTGATCCATAGCTTTCGCATACGTGTGTACTTTGATTTATATGATTGTCATGATATTAAAATTATAACAGTGGTATCAGAGCCAGGTTTAACATGAAATTGATTACTTAAACATAATAAAAATCGTATCTTTAATAGTTTTAGATACATGTTTTGGATCTAGGGTTTTTTCCATTAAATTTTTTTAAATTTACGAAACCCTAACCCTAATTTTGGGGGAGGGGGTCGTTTTTTCCATGAACCCTAATTAGGGTTTGTGGTTTAAATTAATTAAATTGTAATTAATTAGAAACCCTAGGTCATTAACCGGTTAATTGAACGTATCTATGTGACCTAATTGGTAATTGTTATGCTTTGATCCGTGACGAAACATGCATGTTAGTCATGGGTTATTTATTGTTTATTAATTGTTTAGCTTTTTCACATGTTTAGATAGATCTAATATTGGGGAAGACCCCATAATTATTAAAATCAATTATGTGCTATGTGGTATGTGATTAGCTTTGGCCTACGCAATTGACTTGTCAATGTATGTGACTCACTTCCATTAAGAGGTGAAGGCCCTAGTTAATTATATGCATATAAAACCTAGAATTGATTTTGTTAGGATCTTTTCTAAAAAGATTGCATTTGTCTAATTGTTTCACCTTTATAATTGTTATGTTATTAGTTGTTTTGATTTGTTTCACCCCAACCCGAGAAGGGCTAAAGTGCAACATTATGGAGTCAATTCAGAACACAAGTGAAACGGAGATACAGTACTAATTCAAAACTTACAAGATAACAAAAGATAACTAATCAAAATACAAGGTACAAAAGGGAAACAATAATCTAAGCCCAAACTAGATGCTTCTAATCATCTCTAAGTCCAGCAAGTATCTAACAGGGTGAAGTCTTCTAAGCCCAAAAGCAAAACCTTCGTCCATAACTCAGCTTCCTACTAAACCTGCCGCAGGAAAAGAAATGCGGCTGAGCTTACAAAGCTCAGTGAACAGATATCAATCGAATAACAATACAATACAAAAGAGATATGATAAAAAAAAGGAATACGAAGATAGTTTACATATGGTGTCAATGGATAGTCAAAGGTTGTCAAAGGTTAAGTATAAATGTTAAGTGTAAGATGTAAGATGTAATGTATGTGGAATTCAGTATTTTCCCCAGGCCCAATCAATCAATCAATACAATACAATAGTAGCCCAATATGGAGTAGCTAGCTCCCAATATGTGAGGGGTTGCAATGCACGCACACCCAGTCACCAATCAATGTAGCAAATATCAATGTAGTCAATACAATAGTCACAATCAATCAATCAATCAAATCCAGGATGCATCCATACGCCCATGCAGGCCAATAACAATCATAGTAGTAGTCGATAACAATAATCAGGGACGGTGTGGTACATCTCTCCAACCACACTAGAGTACATAACATTGGTGCATCAATGCTATGGTTGTGGCTACTCCGCAACAAGTAATACCTGGGTAAATACTGAAGGGTCATGTGGTCAAGGTTCAATATCGAGTATAAGTGCCAAGTCATAATCAAATGTTCAATGTCAAAGGTTCAATACCAAAGTTCAATCAAAGATGTGATATCAACGGGTCAAAATGGAGAGGTCAAAGCCAATGTTCCAATCCACAGGGTTCATTATTCAAAGTTCCAAAGTCCCATAGTTCATGATCAAAAGGGTCATAATGAGAGTTTAAAACAAAAGATCAATTTAGTAGGTTCCCACCACTTGTTTAAAAAGGTTCGTAGTACAATCTAATTTAAAAGGTTTTTAACAAAAGTTCATTTAGAAAAGATCTTCCAAAAGATGACATTTACAAAGGTGATTCTTTAATAACGGTTTTCACAAGATATTCTTTAAAAGTGATTTTCATGAATTTATAAAATCCCATATAAGATTAGTCTTAAATCATATTAATAGTGTCGTTATAAAATAATTTCTCCTTTAAATGTTTCCATGTCATAACTTTAAGAAAAGAGATTTCACCTCCCGTTATAATATCCCAAGAGTATCCAAGTCCCACCAAGGTTCAGGGTTAAGGTCACAAGGGTATCATGACAAGGTTATTTCAAGGTTCAAGCATCATAGTGTAAGTTTCAAGCAAGGTTCAATAATCAAGGGAATATAGCAAGGTTCAAGATATCCAAGAAAGAGGAAAGACAAGTGTTGATACATAATCTGGCGCGGACTAGATTTGACGACTCTCCTTGGGCCGTTAGTCGTCTTCTCAAGCCCTAAATAGACCTGTCAATAAAGAGAACCCGTTAGGAGTGGACCCGAGGCAGTAGCCCCGGGATCCACCTCCGACGGTCAAGTTAGTATCGATGCGTTGTAGCATATATGAGTTAGGTTTAGGGTAACCTGTTATATTCTGTGGTGAATGGAACCCCAGCCCTATATTTATAAGGCATGGATTAGGGTTTAGGCATAGAGTGGGCCGCTGTCTGCCGGGCCTGGCCCATGTAGGGTCCAGTCCAGACCATACGTCCACAAGCCCCCCAAGTTTAGTATGACATAGTGCGTGGCTATGTTATGCTAGACTTAAGTTCTGTTCATGGCCGAGTAGGCCCAATCAACCATGTGTGCGCAACTCAGGTGTACACATAGGACGGACTATACTGCGCAGCCCAAATGCGACAGTGCGCACTGGGAATGCGATTGTGATTGTCTCACAATAGTGAAGGTGGATTCCGCATGCTGTATCCTGGGTAAGGGCGTACCTTTTGTACCAGTAGCGATGCAGCATGGCGCAACAGAAGACGTACTTCTGTGGCAGAAGTGCGCGCTATATGCGAACATTACATTCGTCTTTACAACCGACAAAGGACGTTTCCCCTGCGGCAAGATGGTGCAAATATTTAAATCCGTCTTTGTACCGGGCTTGCAATACCTCTTACGTACGATCTGCTTCCAAATATGCCTGGGTGACTTGTACGGAAACAGTGGTAGTATATACCCTGGTAGCCCCCCAAGTTTGATGGTGCTACTCTTGTAGGAGCATTTAACTTAGTTATTCAAATCCTGAAAAGCACTTAATGCAAAAATTAAAAGTATATGCCGCGAATCGCAACATATAAAACCTAATGAGGTAAAAGATTAGCGCGTAGCAAAAGTATAGCACATAGCATATATAATTAACACATAAGAGAAGTAGTAGTGTGAATTACACCTATCGTGAGGTTTTACAAACTATATAAGAGAAGTAGCACGTAGCTAATCTACGAACGGAGTATGCTCATGGCGATTGATTGATATTTTCTTTTTTATTATAATAAAAACAACGGCGCGGATGGACACACCGTGACCGCGACTAATAGTTTAATCGCACGTACAGACGCAGATGGATGTATCGTGACCGCATAGACTCTAGCGTTTGTGGATGATCGCAGATGACCACGGCTTTTTGTCTCGTGCGCTTATGGCGATTGACTAGCATCGTGGTGCCTGTACGTGACAGTGCGCTCACGGCGCCAATCTGCGAAGATGTCCGAACGCATGGCCTAACGTGGGTAGATTTATCGCAACTGCGCTGTTCTCGGCTAAAAGATGTGCGCGAATTAAATCGCAGTGAAAAAATAAAGTAGGTCCGATCGTGCGGATTTAGTGCGGTTATAGGTAAAATCGTGTTTACCAAGTTAAAAGATTTACATTAAATCTTTTGAATATTTAAAAGATACCAAATCTTATCGATTTAAAAGATATGCACAAAAATATTGGGATACCTTTATTTTTTAGAAAATATTGTGGATAAAAATTCTTTTTAAACAAACAAGATATGCACAAGAATAAAAATTCTTTTTAAACAAACAAGAATGTTGCAATCGAATGTTGACTTTCTTTTTAAACTGTACGTTTGAATGTTGCAATCGAATGCGAACAAGAATAAAAATTCTATGCACAGGTTTGTATAATGGTTTTGCTTGTATCGTGTACTAGCAGAAAAATAAAGAAAGAATACCGGCCTTTGAACTCGATGGTTGCTTTCCGGTGATGTGAGAACACGAAACTTGTCGTGGTCCCACGGTTGGCGCCAACTTGTTGATACATAATCTGGCGCGAACTGGATTTAACGACTCTCCTTATGCCGTTAGTCATCTTCTCAAGCCCTAAATAGACCTGTCAACAAAGAGAACCCGTTAGGAGTGGACCCGAGGCCGTAGCCCCGGGATCCACCTTCGACGGTCAAGTTAGTATCGATGTGTTGTAGCATATATGAGTTAGGTTTAGGGTAACCTGTTATATTCTGTGGTGAATCGAACCCCAGCCCTATATTTAAAAGGCATGGATTAGGGTTTAGGCATAGAGAGGGCCGCTGTCTGCCGGGCCTGGCCCATGTAGGGTCCAGTCCGGACCGTACGTCCACAACAAGAGTGTACGAGAAACCTGTAGATAGGTCAGAATATCTGTACCTTAGTCCAAATGCACAAGCAAGATTAATAAATAACGAGAGAAGAATCACTCCTGCTTCACCGAACCTAGAAGAGAAGTATGTATGAATTACGACGAGTTGAAATTACCCAAGTTACCTCTTTTTAGTTAACTTTCTGTTTTTAGAAACTTTCCATATTTAGCAGCTTTCTATTTTAGGTAACTTTCTATATTTAGTAAGTTCCCACTTTAAGTAGTTTAAGTATTTTAGAAGGCTTTCTATTCTTAGTAAGTTTCCTTATTTAGAAGGTTTCCATAATTAGTACTTTCCATAATTAGCAAGTTTCCATAAATAGCAGATTTCCCGATTTAGTAAGTTTCCATAAATAGCAGACTTCCCGATTTAACAATTTTTCCAATGTTAGCATATTCTTATAGGTTAGTCATAATACCATCTCAAATTTTATAGCCTCGTATCTTACGGTTTTCATTTTATAGAGTATTTGTGAAATTAGGGTTTCTCGGATTTTAATATTAAGATTAAGGTTTAATTCCGTCAATTAAACAAGTCAAGCGTCATAAATGAAACCATACACATAAGCACACATATACACGACCCACATATGTCCAGAATTCCAGATTTACACTCTAAACCCTTCTAGTTTCAAAGTTACAAATCATCCATTTAATTTATCCATTTTCCATAATTAAACCATTAATTAATATAATTATCAAATATGCACCACAACTATCTAAAAATGACATAAACAGCCCTTACACCATTTATAGGTCGAAATATTTATGATTTAACCATATTTACAATTTTAGTCCCTCTAGTTATAATATTGACAATTTAACCCTTTTAATTATCAAGTTAATATATAATTCACACTATTAACCAAATAAACACATAGGCCCATCAAATATCACAAAATTACAATTTTAGTCCTTTAACATTAATTTGAGCTGAAAATTAGGTATTTACACAATTAGTCCCTTAAGTTACCAATTTAACAAAATAATCCTTTTTAATTAATAATATACCAAATAAACCATTAATTATCCAAAAGTACACATACACCCCTCAAGTATCAATTTTTACGATTTGCTACTGTTCCAAAATAAGTTTCAAAAATATCCCACAAGTTTCAATAATTACAAAACACACCCTTATATTTATAAACATGAAATCAGTTTAAACAAAAATCCTACAAACACAAACCCTAATTTTTCCAAAACCTCATAACATTTATTTTCAATCAATTACCTCATAAATGAACCAGAAAAAATAAGGAACCCTAATATTTCATGCAATTCAACCCCCTTTTTATTTTATTTTCAATCGGTTAAAATCTAACAATTTATACAATGATTTCCAAGCTTCAAATAATTATCAATCTATTTTATTAGAGTCATATAAACATGTACAAGTATCACAAAAATAATAACGAGACCCAGAAAATTGTATCAAAGCCGATTCTTATTTTCCATGTTTTTAGGATTTTCGAATTGTTTTAATTGTTATATCTCGAATATGATGCATGTTATATTTTTGTATGATGAAGAAAAGCATAAAGGAAGATACAAAATACCACAAGTCGATTGGGAACCAAGAATTGAGCCAAAAGTCTTTTATTCCCTTGGCTAGGAATAGATTCGGCAAAATAATTCTCCACCCTGGAACCAAGCTAATCCAATCACGTCCAATATTATTCACACCTCCCTTGTATATGCTAGAACCCAGGAAAATTGTCCAAGAAGCCCAAAGAAAGATGAGCCGCCGTTTTGGATTTTTTTGAGAGAATTAGGGTTTGAAAATATTTGTTTGATTTTGTAAATAAAAGGAGGATATGATGGATGGGATATATATGGAATTTCCCTGTGATTATGGGCTGAAAATTAAGTAGTCAAAAGGAGAAAATTTCATATTTGATTTATTTCCAATATTTACTAAGTATATAATTAAATAAGTTAAGTACAAATTTAAAATAAATTTCGCCCCTTTTGGCCATGTATGGCTTAAAAAATATTTTTATTTACTTGAAAATGTTGTAAATATTTGTACAAAATTATTCAGGATCATATGTAGCTTATCTCCAAGTATTTGGGATTTATTTGGTATTTATATCAAGTAATTATGTAAATTTTAATTCCAAGGGCATTTTAGTAATTTTGCAAGCTTTAAGGATTTTGGGTTTTACAATATAATTGTTGGAATGGGTTTTCTTAAAAGATGTAGGAAAGTAAATAGTACACTATTTCCTTTCACTGATTAATGAAACATTTACAATGTTGTCAAATTCAGTGGGAGTATTGTGTTCTTATGGCTGAATAAGGGATTATTGTAATGTTCTCTAATTCAATGGGAGTTACAAGACTTATTATCTTGATTGTAACTTAGATTATCTTTTGAATGTCTCAAGGTAATTACTTTTCAAATATAGACACTAATATTTTCAAGGAAAGTCATGTGCGTTTCCTTGATTGATTTAGTAAACTCTATATCTACTAGTTATGCTAATGACACAAATCATATTGTTCGCATTAACAAGCGCATGCGTGTTGTTTACATGATACATGGTGTTGTACCATGCACAAGTGGGAGAAATCTTCATTATGTGCAAAGTACAACACATAAGAATATGATTTAAAGGATTCTCTTAACTGCAAAGTAAGAGATTATAATTCTAATTAGATTAATACATCTAATCTAAGAAACACTTGGAGTTGAAATTTAGTAAACGTGAGACGCAGACTTAATTCCAACAACAAGGTGGATTTCCATGTATGCGTGAGACCAACATGGATAATTTACTGTTTTTAAATTAGACGTCTATTAGAACATGTGTCAATATAATACTACTTCAAATATAATATTTATGTATTATTAGAATGACATAAATGTATGAAGTAATATAATATACTTCAATAATTATGTATTCTTAGAATGACATAAAAAAATGAAGTAGTGTGTTAACTTGAATATATTATTGAAACCAAATGATGGTGTTCATGATTACTTTAATGATACATGTTTATACTTTATTGTATAGTTATAAACATGAAGTCTTCTAAGTATTACGAGACTTATAATTAAGTAAGACGTTAGCTTGTTATGGTCTTTTAATTAAGACATATACAAGAAGTCATTAAGTTAATCAATGATTAATAACGAATAGTGGGATTATAACACGTTTATGTTTTAATGCGACATAAACATGAAGTGACTTGATTAATAAGTACTTGGGTTATAAAGCATGCAATTGGCTTGAAAATACTATTATACCAATAAGTTGATTTAGTTGGTAAATAGACAAGCTAAAAGATATATGGTTATCTTACATATTGTTAGATTGTCTTACAATATGAGTTCTAATGAAATACTAGATTATAGTATGTTCAGTTAGGAAATCAAACCCTTGTTGTAGTGTTTGGTTCAAGATAACTACATCTTCTTTTCTTCCAAAAGTTATCAAGGTTAGAAATTGAGTATGGCTTGAATATACTCAATTAGACTCCTAGAAGATTAATAAGACGTTATTAAATTATGAAATATGATGAATCACATTAAGTCTTAAAATTGAAGTTCTGGATTTGTTAAGTTACTTATGTGAAGGTTATTAACAAAGACCTATCAATGCGTATTTGTAAAGTCCTAAAAGAGAAAATTGGATTGTTGCTCTAATTGCTAAGTACTTATATTCTATATAATGCTAAAGGCAAGTGGGAGTATTTTATCTTGAAAAGATAGAATTACAAGATACATAATCTTCTAAAACCACACTAGTTAAAATCATGATGAGGCTTAACATGTAAATGATAAACCTCAAGATGATGGAATTATCATTCATAGATCCACTTGGATATCTCATATATTTAATGAATATATTGACGATTATATGATGTAGTATTACCAAAATAATGAATTGGGTAAATTACTCATACTATGAGTGTTATAGATGCTGTTCATAAAGATATTCAAAATTTTGAAAATTTGGTTTATCTTATTCTTAATAGTTAGAGAATGATGATGAGTTTATTCAAAGATAATGTAATCCTAGTGGTTTAAATCTTTGTGAAATAATCATATGGACAAAATTGTATACATACGTTAATGTATGTCTTATTACAAGATTATTAATTATACTTAAGCAATTAACTATGATTGAATACTCTTTCTTAAGCACATTAAAGATACAAAGATGGTTATTGTCATATTTATATGAATATAAATTTGACAATGAATATAAAAACTCTTTCTTGAATGATTACTTGAGCAAAGACGATTAGTAATCAAAAGGAGTTTATGAATTCAAGAAAATCTTTGGAAGTGTACAAAGTGCAATAATCCACGAATGGATAAATGCATGCATCTAGGAGATTACTCTTATATTTAATTATTGAATCTATGTATTGATTTATAATTAAAATAAGATAATTTCTAAGTATTCCTAAAAGCTAGTGGGAGTATATTGTGTTTTATTTACTAAATCATATATGTTATAGAGTAACATTCCATATAAGTAAAAGGTTAGACTTAGTTTGGAATGAAACTTTATTTGAAAGATTTAAAAAATAAAATGTACAACCTTGGAACTAAAGTTTATTATTTAATAAACATATGCGGTAAATAAATTCTAATAGAATATGATATATCATTTAGTAAATGGATATACATATTTGTAAAGATAGAACATGAATAAAATTTAAGTATGACTGAAGGACTTTTCATGTGTATCATGTTATTGTTGTATCATGAGCATAATGATTTAACAATATTTGATATCTTGTGTAATAGATATTCTAATGAAATATGTTTGAACTTAGAATAATTATCCTCAAACCTGGAATAGCTCCTTAAAATATTACACAATGGATGTTAAGTTTACGAAATTTAAAAGAGCATATTGTTGATTGTATACAATGATGCTGGTTTAAATTGAGACGACACTCAATATCTAGTCATGGAAGGATTTAATCCTTATTAATAGCCATGAGAACTAGTTGTGCTCAACTAAGAGCATAGTTGCATTAAACATTAAAGAATTAGAATACTTTAAACTTTAAAAGATTTGAAAGTTTGATTGTCATAAATTGGTGATTGAGGATGACACACCATTTATGAAGTATTGTGTGGCAATATCAAGATTGTTGAATGCACACATACAAGAACTTCAATAATTGAATTCTTGAAATAAGTATTCTCAAAATTCCTATAGATCAACGTTAGTTGATTTATGCCTTGTCAACAAGTATGAATGACATGACTTGAGGCATAATTCATTAACTAGGATTATCATGCATTGATCTATTTAGTATTTGGATAAAAGACATTAAGCAATTATTATTTATAATGAATTAAAATACTTAGTACGTTTGTTTTCATTAATAATAAATTGTGTTCTATATTTGCATGTTTAAATCCGTGAATAACTTATGTTATTCTAAACTGTTAATTGTCGATTAATGATATGAGAATATCATTAAACTAAGACAAATCTGAGTATTGGTTAGAATATACTTGAAAGTATATTGATGCGTTGTCATACCAATTTCACATGATATTCGATGAATTGAATATAGGACTTATCCCAACTACATGATTTTACTTTATGGATCTTGTCAGTAAGTAAATCATGAATTTGTTATCCTCAGACTTGAGATACCAGATAAGAGTCATGGATGTAGTGCATTTTTGTGAAGCAATCTACCGCTCACCGTAACACGGAGTTATAAGGGTTGTTTTCAGAAGTGTTGCAAAGTCCATGGGTTATTCTTGTAGTCAAGAAAGAATTTGTTCCTTCAAATTTGTTTTGAAGTTTATTACTACTGGGCCCCTCGTAGGGTTGACAAGATGTTTGCGTGCGTACGCCCAAAGTCTATCTGGAATACGTTCAGATGTTTTGGTAATCTTGATCAATCATAAATAACGAGAAACAGAATTGTTAATTAAAGAATGACTGAGATCCATATATTTATTAACGTGGTATTAGTAACAAAATGATAATAATAATGATGAATCATTAAAGGTTTTTCCAGCAGACCTTCCTTGAGTTGATCTAGGGGCATTGGCGTGTTGCTAGACGCTAACCAATGTCATTATACTATTAATATATATCTAAGTGGGAGCTGTTAGAGTTTATGGATAAATATTAATATGTATATGTCTAGTATCGAACTCGAGACTACGGGATTGCACACTTTACGTATAAGAATCGATGTTAGATAATTAATATATAAATAGTTATATATAATTATTAAATAACAAATAAAATAACTAATACATGAGGGACTTATTAGTATGAAAACCAAACCCATGTGGTGTTGATTAATATAGTCGAACAAGGAAAAAGAAAGGGGGTTGAGTGTCGAGTTTTGGAATTTAAGGAGGTGCTAGCAATGACTTGTTGGACAAGATTAAATGCTATATAAACACATCTTAGGTCTCATTCTCGTGAGACTAAAAACCAGAAAAAGCAACACACTAATCGTTTCTTTACCGAACTCATGAATGAGAAACAACCCTTTCTTATAGTGCATATGTCTCGTACAGTGTCAGTATATATATTATTAAGATAATATACATGCCACGCATGTAAGTTTCATATGCATGTAATCATGTGCATGTTTTACATTCTTTCCTTTAACCATCACTATACTGAATCGACAATTAATAAATATAAAGGTTTGACCAGTTATATTTATTTATTAAAGCAAAACCTTGTTTGGTGCTTTATTTGTGACTAGAACTGGCATTCACATTGAATCGTTATTAGTACGTGTGTACAAGAACGTGGTGTAAACACATTATTGTTTATATCTTGGATCGAATAACAAAACGGTAAGGGTTTATTCATTGATCCTTATAAAACCTAATTAGGGTTCATCAATTGTTCAAGAATTCAAGATGGCATACGGTACGTTCTTATTTATGTTTTTGTTAATAATTATATGTTATACTTGATCCATAGCTTCCGCATACATGTGTACTTTGATTTATATGATTGTCATGATATTAAAATTATAACATATATGGCATATAAATGCCTTTTTTTTTTTTTTAATGTGTAAAGACTGTATATGTGTGTGATATATTAAAGGATGTTGTCATTTAAGTTATTTTGTTGGATTTTAAGTATCTTGATTTAGTTATATAGATATTTGATTACTGGATATCATAATAAGTGTTTGGTGTTGATTATTAGTGTACTTATGCCTAAATTTGATTGCTAGCTAAGTTTAGAATTTCGTATTTTAATCTTGCTAGTTATGTTTCTGTAGATCTGATGAAATAAAAAGCCAATTATATGCTTAAACTTATATTGTATTTTTGTTTCAGTAGCTAAACTTTATAGTAAACTTGCTTACTGATTAAGGTTTTTATACAATTATACATATATTAATGATACAAAATTATTATATGATATGGGTATAGAAATCAGTGAACAATGATATGCCGTCAAGTGTATCTACCTTGTGTTTTTTTTGTTTATAATTGTTTTTTGTTATATTCAACACCTGATAATGAAATATACGAGTAGTTTATAACGTTTGGATATTAAAGGCCAACATAAGAGTCGCTTATAGTGCTAATATATTTTATCTCCTTTTGTGATGAAGGTTGTGAGAAGTATACAAATATGCTTTCGTATTCTGGAAGGTTTGAGTTACCTCCAAAACAACATGAATCACAAATTAAACTTCATACATCGTGACATAAGAGTGTAAACATTGTTTTGGTTTTCTTCAGGCCAACTCTAACAACCACTACTACACAAAAGCTTATTAAGATCACTTCAAAAAGATCACTTTTGTTAAAAACTTATCTATTTAAGTAATATAAGGGTGGGGAGTGTAAAATAGATCCTTTGTTACCAAAAGAAACCCATTTGTTGGTGTATTTATTAAAAAAAGATCGGTGGTATAAGAAAGCCCGATCCATTTGTTTCTTAACGCGGCTTTTCAATTTCAACTTTTTCATTAACCCGCAAAAACTTTTCAATAACCCGCTTTACCAAAAAAATTCATTCAAGTTTTCACTCCTCCCTTACCAACATCATAACCCCTAACCCTAACAAGTTTCTCACTTCCACTTCTTCACAGCCACCGCCTTCACCATCAGTCTCACCGAACCTAGTCAAACCAAATCGTTTATAACCAACACCATTTCCTCAATTAATTTCTCTTATTCAGGTTATTTCCCAATTCTCATCTTTTTATTTTAAGTCTATGTCTATTTATTTACTAATAACATTCTACTCTTTGTGAGATACGGTTTTGACATAATGGTTTGATTGTGTTTCTATATTTCGTAATTAAGTGTATGGATATTTGATTTAATAGTGCTTGATAAATTGCTTATGTCAAATTCACATAAACGTAAGCTAATGTTGAGCAACCCTAAACAATCCTTATTTTATACTCAGTAATATTATTATTGTATGTTGTTGCTACTATAGTTGTTTTACTTGTCTTGGGATTTATTTTATTTTATTTTATTTTTTTATTTTTTTTATTTTTAAACTTGTGCTTGTAATGGCCACTGTGGTAATAGTTGTTTAGTTGTCATTTGTAATGGAATTATTTTGATTGGGCTATTGTGTAATGACTAATGTGGTAATAGTTATTTATGTTTGTTTTTGGGTTTTTTGATTTTGGGCTGTCAAGCAGCAGAAGATAACTAGGTTGTTTGGATGAGTCATGTAGATCAGGTCATTCAGATGCCAAATGGGTTTCAAGCTTTGGCCAGAAGTGAGTAGGGTGCGGTTACAGTTGTGGAGTGCGTTGGGAGGCGCTTTTAAAGGTTCCAATACCATCCTGAGGTATAATATTTTTGTGGTTGCTTTTTTGCTTTAACCTATAGCAATTTTGGAAATTTTGTTGTCGTAATAGGTATTAACAATGGTGTACAAAATGGTTACAACAGCTTGGGTACACGAAATACACGATCACATACTCAGGCCCAAGGTAATTTACAATCCTATTCTTTCTTTAATCTTATGTTAAGAGGGTGTTTGGAATTGTGTCTTAATAACGATGAATATGTTATTGACTACCAAGTAAGTTTGATCATTTATAACATGTCATAAATCAACTAGCTGTAATTGTTGTAGCTTTCATTATTGTAGAATTTATGACTGAGATAAGAAATTTGCTTTACTTGGTTGGAGTTGTACCATTTTATGAAAACACAATCGTTTGAATTTGTTATTCATTTTTTACTTCATGGATGTTATGAGTTTGCCGATTCTAGTATTTCCTGATAAGTTGGAACTCTTCAACTAAAATATGTTGTGTACCATTATGATTCAAGTAAATGTTCTTTGCGTCTCTTGTCTTTGGATATGTGCTCTTAAATTAGACTTTAAAAGAGTAGAACACAATAGTTTTGGATGTTATCAGAACCTTCATCCGAGTGTCACTTTTTTTCTGTTATGAGGTCTTGACTGCTTCGTCATGACTGAAATAATGTTTTTTTCGTGCAGTGTTTAATCCGTATCGGTTGTGTTTATGTATAAAAAGAAAATAAAAGAGTGTGAAATGTGGAAAACGTGTTCAATACGTATACAAATTAGATAACATTACATGGTTCCAGTGCATATCTTTTGTGCTACTATTATAGAAAGAAAATATAAGAGGGGACATTTTTTTAGCTTCGTTACAGTTTAAACACAATAAACAGTCCTAGAAACAGCAACTTACTGAAACATTGAGATGAACCACACTCGAAATATAGGTAGAATATTAGAAACTTTGGTAATTCTTAATACTTTGGTTTCCGACATTCGGTTTAATTATTCTAGAAAATATGCTCGCTGATTGGTGGTATTGTTGTGACGGTGTTAGTATTTTATAGCAAAGTATATAGATGAAATAATAGCATTCATGTTCAATCAGGCTTTGCAGGGTATATACATATTAGTTGATAGTAGTGCTGTCGAATCGGCTTGGTGTTTGGTTATTAGATGTGTATGCTTTTGCAATTTATTGATTTCTGTTTCTATTAGTTATACTATTATTATGTTATTGCTGCTGATGATCTGTTGCACGCGGATCTAATTGCTAAGTGAACCTTTTGTCTTACTTTGCAGGTTCCTCACTTGACGCCTTGAATACAAACAGTCCATGCTATCAACGACCGTGAGGATAGCTAACAGTGCCTATGATAGTGTACTATCTGGTGGTGTGAACGATCAACTGCCGGCTTGTTTTGCTCTACAACTTCAGCCAAGTGAGATTTTTTAAGCAGATAGTACATCATGCCACATTCTCGGAAAGCAAACTGGGTTTTGAATGGACATGTTGTTGCTCAATCCACTTTTTCTTTGGATAGTTTATTGGTGACTTGATGTTGTGTTTGTTGAAGCCATTTGGTATTAATATATTATTGTATTTGTTATGAATGAATGGAAATTTCTGTGAATATATGCATTCTCATGAAAATCTGAATTAATTTTTTTTTGGTTGAAAATTCCTTTAAAAGATCGGCTGTTATGTAGTAACTGATCTAATTGTGATGTTAAGAAGATCGGTTATCAACCGATCTATTTGTGTTTCCCTCAAATAGATCACCCTTAGTTAGAGTGGTTAATAACTGATCTATTTGAGGTGTTTCAACCGATCTATTATAACTAACAGTCGTTAACTGCAATAACTACTTCTTTGGCAAAACATCTCGCGGCAACGCGCGGATGATCCACCTCGTGATGAATACGTTTAAAGAACATCAACCCAATTATGATCTTTAACTTTCATAATTGGATCCGACCATACTAGCAAAACAATAATAACTCAAACAAACAAACGTGTTTATCCTTTCTAGGCATGTGTTATCGTCGGTTATATTTTATTTATTTGGTTTTTCCTTATCGACATCATACATATATCATAAACTAATCGACCAACATGTAAAAGGAATAAAATAGTCTTGCAATAGATACGAAAAATTCAATGCGCATATCAAAAAGCATTTTTTTCCCCAATTGTATTTGACTCTTTTTTATCTTTTGCATATAATAAACTAAGACATTCATGTTTCAAACCAGATTTTATAATTTAAACACATTAAGTCAATATAAGAAAGAGCCAAAATCATTTTCGAGTTTTCACACCCAGACATACATGAATTGTTATTCATTAAAGCATATGAATTTTCAGCCAGTTCTTTTTCTTATTTCAATCATTATGAATGCTCTTTAGATTATTTTTCAAAAACAAAAGATCATCAAATAATAAAGAAATCAATCGTAAAAGAAAAGTCCTTCGGTTGCAATATTTCATGCGATGCATCTAGCGGTAAAAAATTTAAAACAACAGAATATGTTTCACCGATTAGGGAGAGATGAAGAAACATGTAAATTTACTCGAAATTGCAGTGAACTTATCAAAACGTTCCGTGTAAATATCAGTCCCCTTAGTACCAGTTTGTTCAAAATTTAGCAGCAATCGGTTTTATAAATTTGATATCAATCCATCCAAACTACATATTGCTTGTGTAAGTCTGATACACTTTGAATAATATCCATACAAAAAACAAGAACAAAAACTAAACAAAACCAAAAACAACCATACTTTTTTAGTTATGGTGTGGTAGCCCGGTGTTACCCTGAAAATGATTCCATGAAAATATGAATGTTGTATGATCACATTTTCTAATTACCGGTATCACAAGTCTTGCTCAGCGGGGGACCGCATAGCCCTTTGTTTCCCTCAAACGAAAAGTTTGAAAATGTCGGAAACCGATCTCCCCCTTGTGGTATCTTTCCAGACAGACGATTATACGAAACATTTAGGAACCCAAGTGATGTAAAACTGGTAAGCTGCTCAGGGATCCTCCCACCTAACTTGTTATTCGAAAGATCCAACGATTCTAAACGTTCCGTGCTTCCATCCAATGGAATCGTACCTGCTAATGAGTTACTTGATAAGTCCAGAACACGAAGTTGCGTAGCATTATTTATCGAATCAGGAATGACTCCCGTCACTTTACTGTTGGAGATTGAAAAATATGCCGCATAGGTTAGTGTACTCCCGAAATCCGCTGGGAAAGACGATCCAAACCTGTTATTCGAGAAGTTGACACGATAAAATTCACTAGGTGGAACTGGGATATCTCCTTTGAGCTTATTAGAACTTAGATCAAGATCCGTCAATGTAGAAGGAAAAGTGTAGGGCTTTTCTAGACTCGTAAACTTATTTTTTGCCAAGCTCAAAGACGCAACATTCCAGACCCAGTTTGGTATTTCACCCTTGAATCCATTATCCGAAAGATCTAGTGTCACAAGACTTGCTAGATTCTTCAAATTAGAAATTTTTAGCATCTTGCAAGAAGCTAGCGTGAGACTTTGAAGTTTAGCAAGCGACAAAAATGGAGATGATTCTTTTGTGTTTGGAACGACCGTAAGATTATTAAACGAAAGTTCAAGTGTGTGAAGATTTTTAAACTTTCCAAACGCATCTAAATGTACACTTCCGTTGAAGTTGTTTTGAGAAAGTCTAAGAGCTAAAAGGGAGTGAAGTTTGAAGATGAATTCAGGCAATGGCCCTTGGAGTCTGTTCTGCCTCAGATCAATAACACTCAGGTTATAAGACGCGAAACGAATATGTTTACTAATAATAGGACCAGATAACTTGTTATTCCGAATAGATAACCCTTGAAGTGAAGGCAATGTTAGCAAAGATTCAGGAAACTTACTTAAAAAGTTGTGATCGAGATCAATATGTTGGAGACTTTTGAAACTTCTTAAACGAGAAGGAGTAATGTTAATCCCGCCAGTTATCCCATCATTATTAAAATCAAGTTGCGTCAAATGACCGGCTTCGTCACATCTCACACCCCACCAGACGCAACAATCCACACTTAGGTTCCAAGACGTGAGCTTCAATGAAGGTTTAGTGACGAATATGAGATCATTTTTAAACGACCACATCGCTGATTTCTGGCTATCCGGACACTGGCTTGATGTTGTTATTGGATGTAATCCCAAAAACAATGATACTAAGAGAATGCATGTCGAGATTTTAACACTCATTTTTGTGCTCATTTAGGTATTGACACTAGCCAGTAAGGGATTGATGCTTTCTATATACTAGTCAAATTTGGGTCAAGTAGTCGAATATGATATTATCTATCTATTCTAATCTGCAACGTCGGTGTGGAATAAAAAAAGGTTTCAGTTTATTTGGGCTCCCGACCAGACCTTCAGCCCACTACTATCTACAATTCAACCCAACATGACAGGGTACTATCTAGATTTCAGCCAACTACTCTCTACATTGTAGCAACGTTAATTCACCGCCTCACTATCCAGACGTTAACTTTTGCGTTATTTTATATTATGCAAAATCAAACCCTAATTTTGTTTTTGGGTTTTTACAGGAATTGAGTGGATCAAGGGCAGAAATGGTTCGCTGGATTATTAGTTGCGATTCTTTAATTTTTCCGAGTAAGTTTTTGTGTTTGTTTTTCTGTCGTTTTCGGATTTTTATTTATTTATTTTCTTCTTTTTTTGGCCTTTCTCATGTTTTAAGATTGTGTTGTTCATTGTTTATGCTAACTCCTAAGTAATAGTTAAAAAAAAATGAACAAACGGTTAAGATGCATACATAGTATAAACGGTTTGTATGCAACTTCATTTTATGTATAGGGGTTAGAAGCAGTTAAAGAACTATAAATCCAGTCTAACGATAAGGCACAATAGAATTTTAGAACTGTCAGCAGGTGAGGTAAAATAAATTAAAGCGTTTATTTCCTTGGCACAGGGAAAGGTGTCGTTAGTAGCAGGAAGAGATTGAGGTATTGGAAGGTCAGTTTTTAACCACTTTGCTAAGGAAGGTACGACTTATAGGCTTAACATATTGTTAATCTATTTCTTGGATGATTTATATGTTTAAAACTGTGGGTAGTGACTTACGGTCGGTTCTTGCCTATCCTTTGGCGACCGTTTTTAGCAATCCTTTTATTAAATGTCGTTTTTTATGTTAAGTTTGTCTGGAATGTAGGTGGGGATCATCATGTGTGAGCTGACGATCTCATGGCCGGTAACGTTTTTGGCCAGGAATCTGGCGACCGCTGTGCAGCCACAGATCAACAGCAGGTGCTAAGTTTGAAGTTTGAACTGATGAATACGACTGCAATAGACTGTTGCTTACAAAATTGTTTACTATTCTTTGTTTCTGTAAACTCAGGTTACACATGCACTAACATGTGCTGCAACCGATTGTGTAAGTAGCAAATAGGAGGCAGAAAAATGATCAAAGTGGAAAGTGAGCTTATGTTTGTGATGCTATGTCGTTGTAACGTCAATTTCTGGATGTTTCTTTAACCCAAGGTGATTGGCCCTTTTTTTTCCTAACAGTATGGTATGCATGTGCTTATGGCATTGCTTACAACGCCTCTTTATCACACCGTGTACAGATGCAACGAGTGGCCCAGTTGTATCGGATTTTCTCTCTGGAACCATTCGGCAGGAAACAGTTGCTGTAGATGCTCCCACAGGTCGTCCAGATGAGAAGCGATGTTTCAGCTACCGATGCTCATGACTTGGAACTCCTTCAGAGTAGTTGTAAGTTGTAACGAATTGCATCCATTAGCACATAACAGAGGTAATCGACTGCTGAAAGGTTACTCTTAATTACAGTGACGTTCTCATGTTCAATATTTGAATATGCTTTCTTATTTGTTTCATGCCTACAGATGCAACATCTGGGAGCATGACCAGAACCGCGTGTAAGAGGAAAGGGACATCTTCAACCTAACTTTCCCGTACTTTATTTGATTTCTGTGATGAGTTGTGCAGGAATTGTGCGACTGTTTGTTGCGAGAAGGCAGGGTATCGTCATAAAAAACTTTGTTAGTTTCACTTCAGATAATGGGTATTGAGTTAGCAGTGTACGCACTCTGTTTCTTTATATGAGTTAATAGTGGTTGTTTCATTCATGTCTGTTCTTTTCCTAAAATCTTTGCCATAGAAATTACGACATTGAAAAAACCCGCCGCAACGCGGCGGGGCCTTTCACCTTGTTCAAATTAAAATGTGGGAATTATAACAATTGTTACAGTATTTACTTTGGATATATTTTCAAGATCTGGATATATTATAAATAAATTATGATATGAAGGTGGGTATGGGCTTATAGATAAATTATGATATAAAAGATCGGACTAGTTGCTGTAATTGTTGAATCTATCTATATCTATACTACTATATAATGTATTTGGGACTATTCTATAATTAGAAAGGCTTAAAAATTCAGACTTTTACTTACTAATTATGGAAACAACCACCCCTAACAATCACCCCCAACAATTTATAACCACCTCAACAACCACCCCCAACAATTTATAACCACCTCAACAACCACCCCAACAACCACTTTCCACCACCCCCACCTCCCTCTTCTTCACCCCAACAATCCGCCCCCACATCGCGCGGGCACTTTTCTAGTTTAATTGTATATATCAAGACACTGCTTTGATTCCTTTTTTAGATGAGGAACAATTGTTACAGTATTTACTTCGGAGATATCTTGAAGATCTGGATATATTATAAACTAGTTGTCGGGCATTCGTTGTTGATTATGTTTATGTACGAAGTTAATTGTTTAGTGTTTTTTATTCCAAACAGATAAAAAAAGAACCCAAAAGGATGTTTCTTATTAATGGTTTACGTATTATCACATAACTAAAGATCAAATGAGAAGAATACTTAAAATAAAAAAGATGAGAAATAACTATAATTACATATTAGAGATGCATCAATTTGAATTAGATGCATCGCTAATCTTTTGGATGCATCATAATATATTTTCTATCTAAAAATTAGATGCATATACATATATTAGATGTATTTCGTCAAGTTAGACGAATCCTATTTATTTTTCGTCCTCTGAGGGTTAAATTTGTTGCTAGTACTACTTTGCATCGTTTTCACTTCAAAATCACTTTCGAAACTAATTGTGATGCATCTAAATGAATAGAGATGCATCTAATTCAAGTCTATGCATCTCAAATATGCGGTTATAGTTATTTCTCATTTTTCTCATTTTAAGGTTTCTTCTCACTGGATCCTTACCCATTATCACATTTCAAAAGTAATATAGACAAATATAATAACAACTCGTAAACAGAAGATCACTAAGTTTTATCTTTTATATAATACAAGAATTACATCATTTCAGAGTGTTTTTGCAAAACCCTTCTCATTGAAAAAACAATTGGACCAATAGGAGAGCTCGATTTTGACATATAAGCAAAATCAAGCAATATGATTGGCCAATAAAAATTTAAAATTGAATTGATTTTGGTCAAACTTTAATAAATTTGGTGGATAATTTGATTGATAAAAAAAACACATAAAAATATAGGTGTCAAATTTGTGAAAATAAAAACTTAAGAAAAGAGGAGGTAATTAATAAAACCTTAGTAATTAAATGTAAAATTATAAGTCTCCATGTTTTTTAACAACTTTAGATAATAAACAAATAACCCCTTACACTTCATACCCCCTATACTTTATAATGTTAACGTTGTTTAAAATTACATGAGTAATAGTATTAGTTTTTTTGACTTTCATCTATTAAAATAAATTTGGTAAATATGTGAATTAGTTTTAATATACGTTAAATATTTTTTAAACAACGTTAGTTTTAAACTTTCTTCCATTAGAATATTTTTTTTTAAAAAAAAGGACTCATGTTACTATTTAAAAGTTTAATTTATGCGTACACGGGTTTGAAACACGGTTAAATTATTAGTAACGGGAATATAAATATCAAATGGTAAACATGAGTTACTGTGATATAAAATAAATATATGTGATTTTACTTATAACAACGACTCATGAAATTGTTATTTAAAATTTATATATGGATATCCATAAAAATATTTTAAAAACTTTACAGAACATATTTTAACTTTATCAACGCTCATTATGTACCACTAAACTCGCACATTTTGTACAACATGATATCAATAGTTAAAGTTAAACAACAACATTAACCTCAAACTCAACATCTCTGTCAGTTAAAAATGTTATACAAAGCTAATTATTTAAAAAAAAAAAAAAAAAAAAAAAAAAAAAATCGGCTAGATAGTCATTTTTTAATATAGAAGGTGTTTTCCTTAAATTATAAAAAAAATGCACGCATCACAATCCTTATTTGATAAGAATCACCTCCTAAATCAAAAAAAGAAAAACTACGTACGTGATAACCTAACTTTATTCATTGACTTGATGTTTCAAAAAATAAATAAATAAATAATAATAGTTGGTTGTTGTAAAGGAATTAAAAGTATGTACATGAGAATTATTCAGCAAGAATATATAGTTTTTAATTAGGTTATTACGTTACTATATTGCGATAATGTTATTGACTTGGTAATCACGGATGTGAGATACAACCATTATTCTATACTTATGATTGATGTGTAAACCCCTTTTTGCTTCTGAATAGAATCCGAAAGAGACCTCAATAGCACTTTGGCTTATGCCTTATTTAGCTGATAGTTTTTAGTAAAATTTTTTATGGTTTAACTTTTTTGTTATACATACCAACTTTTAGTAATTTTTTTTTTTTTTTTATGTTTTATTGAAAATTTCTACACTTAATATTTGTGTTTTTACTATAAACACACTAAGCTATGATATAATTAGTTGGGAGTTCAGTGGTTTTTTCTAAGCTTCTCAAAAAAGCTTATAGCTTTATCATAAACTTATTGTGTTATGGTAATTGAATAAACCAATAAGCACCTTTAATAAACATAACCAAATACCCCATTAGTTCTAATATGAAGATTTCTGATTTGATGTTATGACTAACTTTGTTGTTATCCTCACTATAATGCAACATGTTAGTGGTTTTTACAGTTTTATGATCTTATCGCACACACTAAAGTGTAATGCAATTTATTGTGTGCGCTTTTTATAGGATGATTAAGTATCAACACATGATTGTCATGGAAGGTTAATGTACCAAAGATGTGTTTTAGTGCCTATATGGGAATTTTATGATAGGAATTATTTTTGGAGTGTAATTTGTCTTTGAATGAATTAATAAAACTTAGCAGGTGTTTGCCGTCATTGATAACATTATGGGTGTCAACCAATGATCTAAAATATGAGTGTGTTTTACCTTAATGATTTAGGCCAATTGTAAAGAAAGTTGCATTAAAGTGAAAGGTCGGTAAGGATTCAAACAATCCTAGAAGACTTGCGGATGTACTCTGTCATTTTTTATGCATTTATAATTTACTTATACAAGTAATAATAATTTCCTTATATAGTTCGGGTTTAGAGAAAAATTATTCTTATACATTATAAATAATCGTAAGATTAAATTTGAGTTCTACCAATTACATTTTTTTTTTCTCTTTATGTAATAAAGAAACTATAGTGTAAGCATCTATGTTAATTTGATAATTTTATGATCAAACATGAGAAGTAAATAGCACAAACTTATGTAAATACAAATTTTCAAACAAAAAAGTACATTAGTAAACATGGTATGATGGTTATTCATAATCAAATAAATGAATCAATCTTCAAAGCTATCTAAATATGCTACATATATTAACGAAAATATAAGTAAAAGAAATACCAAAATTACAAAACACATCATAAATTGATAGCACGGGTTTGCAAAACTAAAAGCATATATCACTAACATCTCATTCAAGTCAAGTATCATCATGTGATTTTGCTTGAATAATAAAATATAATTTTTAATCCAAAATCATTCTCCTAAAATAATAGGTAGATTATAACATATATACATATGATTTTTTATTTTTAGTCTACTAAGTAAAACTATTTAAAACATGTTAAATGATTCATTTCTTAATCGATAATAATACATAATCAAAACGAAATTTTAAAAACCCTGTGCGTGCACAGGTATTATAACTAGTATACTTTTATCGGAAAACAATAATAAAATGTGCATCCGTGACAATCTTTCTTTCAAGTTGTGGAAAAAATAAAACAGTAACAAAGATGATATCAAAGAGAAAAATTATGTTGAGACGAAAGTCAAAGTAAATGTGTGCATGAAACTAGGTCAAAGCAGTTGCTAGTCCAACGTTCACTAAAATATGTTGAAGTGCTTCTAAATCCATGCATGAGAAACCAACGTTCACTAAAATATGGAGAGCATGAGAGCATAATTAAGGGTTATGTAGCCTCAAAGAAATCGAAAAACCACCATTGTACGTAAAACTACCAAAAAGGCAGTGAGTGAATTTGGCTTTGAGAGTCGTCTCTTTATATAAAGAAAACATCCCCTAAACATATTCGTATATAACAAATGTTACAGTATTTTACTGTTTGCATATTCGTATAACCATATTTGTATTCGAAATTGTGAACGGGTCAATTACGAAAAAAGAAGGCATGACTATATATGAGTAGTTAAAATAGATAAATACAACTTGTGAAACAAAAATAATCTTATCAAATGTTGCGAAGAACTTCAAGTTGTTCAATGTGAAAACTCAAGTTGTTCAATGTGCATAAACTTCCAATCACATAAAACCTGAATTATCTTTGTAGATACAAAATGCTTATATTTAAAAGTACATCTCGTAACCGCGAACCTTGTGGGATGATACCCAAAATATTATAGTTTATATTAAATCAGAAGACATACGGTGCCGTTTTGCCACGTGCTTTCCCGCCAAAATTGTGGCCCAAATGCTTGGCCTAATAAAGCCCAATCTATTAGCCCCGATATCCACGGCCAGAGACCCAATTAAGCTTTAGTGTTATCTTTCTCGACTCTTCGAGACACACACATACATGCTCGGTTACACAACAGTTAGGGTTTCGATTTTGGGGGTATTTGGTACTCGTGTTTATACTTGATCCGAACCTTAATTGTGATCATTGTTATTTGATATAAAAGTATGTTTTTGTTCATATTGGGTTTTCTTTATTGAATATAGTGGTTCGTTTGAAGTTGCATAGGTGGTTGAATTGTTGAAAAAATTTGTGATACTTTGCTTATTTGTGACTTAAAAAGCTGTTTGAATTGTTGAAAAAAATTGTGATTCTTTGCTTATTTGTGACTTAAAAAGCTGTTTGGATTTAACGGCTTAATTTGTCGTGAAATAATCAGTTTCAGGTACTATTATTTATTTGTGCTTATTATGATTGCGGGGGAAACACTAAGTTTGCAGCCATGGCGGATGTATCCGTTTTCTAGATATTTGTTGAAGCCTGCTATGCCGATGCTTGCGTGCGTTTGCTGAAGTGTGACTATATCTGCTGATGCTTGCTTTACCAGGAACATTGATTTGTTATATATGGAATGATGATTATATTTATTGTAAGAGGCAGTGATGAGCCTTGCCGGGTTTGATTAAATTCAAGATTGTCCGCATCTTGGCGAGGCAAACACTACGTTTGCAGCCAAGTCGGATGTCCATGTCCCATTTTCATAATACTATAAATCGGTTAAAACGAAGTGCTTTTGGTGCGGCCTTTTGCCGCCAAAATTGTTGGCCTCTTATGGTCCGTTCCGTTTGGGTTCTTTATATGTGGAATCATCGTGATGAGAAAAGTTCAATGCGAAACAAAAAATATCTAAAGATCATAACACTCAATCTCAACCATTGATTTTTCTTCCATCCTACGGCCTATATTATACATCTGCATTTAACACAATGACAGTTTTGTAATTTTATTCGTTCTCTTATTTACTATTTTTCACTCATCTCTCTCCTCTCTCATTCACCTAACTCTCTAATTCTCTCTCATAATTGCTTCCCAAAAAAAATCTTTATATTCAAGTGGAGAACCACGATACAACCGTCGCACCACCGATCTATTTTTCTGGTGAGTTCTATTTTATGATGATTGTATGTGTGTGTGGGAGGTGGGGGTGGGGGTGACGGGATTCTTCTTATTATTGTTATTGATTTCGCCGGTGACGAAGAGGAGGTTGTTTCTGTAAACAAGTCAATGTTGGGTTTATGGTCGTCTTCTGAAAATAATGATGCTGAAGATGAACTTGACGGTGGCTTTCCTTTATTTGATGAGATGTTACACTGGTATGTTGGTTTCTATTTTATTTTACTTTATTTTTCATATTATTATTATTGAATAATTTATTACTAGTAATTAATTGAATAATTTATTACTAATGAATAATTGAAGGATGTTTATTTGTAGCACTTGTCTACAGATGATGACGAGTTGATGACGGCATTCTTCAAAAACGTCAATTCGAAATCAAGGTTTCCTTTTTTTCTTTCTTTTGATTTATTTAATTACTAGCAATTAATATGGTAATAATAATTAATTCTACAATGAATTAGGAAGTGGCGGTGAAATTAGATGAAGAAATGTCATCAGATTCTAACATGCAACTCGCAATAGCTGGCTTAAAGAAGTGGATTATATATGTCAAGTTGTTGTCACTCTTTGAAGCAGTAGTGGATTTCAATTTGATGTTGTCATCTTTTTGTAGTAGTGGTAATGTAATGTGAGATGATTGGATTAATGTAATTGTCACTGCAAATTCATAAAAAAAATACTCCCATGTGATTTCATACAGAATCTTATGGGATTCACAATGAATCCCATGGGATTTACAATGAATCCTATGGGATTCACAATGAATCCTATGGGATTCACAATGAATCTCTTGTGATTTCATACAGAATCTCATGGGATTCACAATGAATCCCATGGGATGCACCAAAAAATCCCATGAGATGCACCAAAGCATCCCATGGGATTCATACTAAATCCTTTGTGATTTATCGTCTTTTTACGAATCCCGTGGAATTTCTTTACGAATCTCATGGGATTTTTTTAGACGGAAATTTTGAAAAAAAAAATCGTCTTTTTACGAATGTCATGGGATTTTTCTGGACGGAAATTTTGAAAAAAAAAAATCATCATTTTACGAATCCTGTGGGATTTCTTTACGAATCCCGTGGGATTTTTCTGGATGGAATTTTGAAAAAAAAAAAAATCGTCTTTTTACGAATCCCATGGGATTTTTACGAATCCCGTGGGATTTTTCTGGACGGAAATTTTGAAAAAAAAAACACCATCTTTTTACGAATCCCATGGGTTTTTTTACGAATCCCGTGGGATTTTTCTGGACGGAATTTTGAAGAAAAAGTTCGTCGAAAGTATATAACAATGCATATCTATAGAAAGATAATTTTTTTCTCGTCGCGATGATGTATTTTTCGTAGATTGAAGATTTAACGTTTGCAAGATACGTTGTTTTTAAAAAAAAGATGAAAAATGGGTTTTATATTAAATGAGCTAAAATGTCAATTTTGTCATCCTTTTGTTATTGTTTGATTTGATTTTAGCCATTAGATAAAAGGTGGATTAATAGTTGAGATTGACTTATTTTACTACTACACAAAAGGTTATATAGATCACTTCAAATAGATCGGTTATGTTAAAAACTGAGCTAACAAAGGAAAAGCAAAGTTTTATAAATAGATCGGTTGTTTGGTTAATAACCGATCTACTAAACCTGAAAAACTACATAAATCAGGTATTAATAAATAAACCGATGTATTCACCTCAACAGTTTTTCATTCACCTTCTTCACCAAAAATCGCTGAAATATAATTTAAATACACAAAACCTTTTACCATTTCCCCAAAATCATATACCACTCTCACCAAACGAACCCTAGATATTGGAGTATATATTTATTTAAAATTTGATTTGTTTGTTTTTTACTTCCTGCTTAATATTAATTAATTGATTTATTGAATTTTGGATTATGTAGGTACAAGTTATCAAGTATTATGTAATATAAACAAAAATACTTATGGTGAAAGTTGAAAATTAAAGACCGAAAAAGTCAATAGAGGACAATAATTTTAAGACGTAAGGAGTAACAAAAACTATGACGCCTGGCCGCAACGCGGCCCTCCGGCGCTTTTCTCGTTAGTTATATACACTCAAAGTATCTTGAACCTAGACTTTTGTATAGGTGTCTAAAGGGCAAATTTGTAAATATATAAACATTAGATTAAAGAAATGACAACTAGGCTTGGATGTTCTAGTTATTAGTATAACGAACGTGTAAATGTTATAATATTAGATAGTAGACTAATGAGCTATGAATTATTAAGTTAGATAGTCATGTAAGCTAGTCCAAGTCCAAGGCCCATTATAGCCTAAGTCGACCCAAAGTAACAACAAATATACACTTCTCTTAAGCTTAGGAGAGGTGAGAGTTCATCGTCATTTATCAATATTAGATGGAGGTGGATCTTCTAAAGTAACTTTAGTGAAGTTTGGGAAGTGTAAGCCATTGGATTTGATCCAATGGCTTAAATCAAAATAACTTCTTTTGATTTGAGTCATTTAATCAAATCTCATGGCTCACACTTTCCCAACTTCACTAAAATTAATTTTTCAACTTTAAAGAATCCTCCTTCATATCAGAGATAATTCTCTCTTAACAAAAACTAAGTCTAAACAATCCATTACGTGTGTTTCTTGATACAAATGAGGACACACCTACTATTTTCAAATGACGGTCCCTAAGTTAAATTTAGTGGTTGTTTGTGTTATAAAATATACATAAATAGTACATTTCTTTTCCTCACTTTATAGATTATATAACTATGAATTAATGTTAATCACGTGGTTCATGATATCAGAAAAGATATAACATATCTAATATTAGCCTTAGATTTTTTATTTTTTATTTTTTATTTTTATTATTTTTTTTTAAGCGTGTGATGCGCATGATCCTATAAAATAGAGGATTGATATACATAAAAACCAAAAATTATAAATAGTACATTTCTTTTCCTCACTTTATAGATTATATAACTATGAATTAATGTTAATCACGTGGTTCATGATATCAGATTATTATAAAATAGAGGATAGATATACATAAAAAACCAAAAAATTAATTTAATTACAATTTTGATTTGGCAAAGTCAAACAAAGACAGCAAACATGTGTAAATCACGCGTTTTTTTTAAAGAAATACGACAATGATACTTAAAAAAATAACGAATGTTTGTAAAGATGTTCAATTAATATATAAATGAAATAAAGAGATAATACGCAATCAATTGAGTTTGTAACAATCTTTTATATAATAAAATAATTAAATCATTTCATTTTTGCAAACCCTTCTCATCAGAAAAAAAATTAGACCAATAGAAGAGCTCGATTTTGCCACGTAAGCAAAATCAAGAAACATACTTTGTAAATAAAAAGTCAAAATTGAATTGATTTTGATCAAACTTTAATAAATTTGGTGGAAAATTTTGGTTAAGAAAAAATATTTGTGTCAAATTTTTGAAAACAAAAACTTAAAAAAAGATGAAATAATTAATAAAACTTTAGTTATTGAATTTTACAAAATTATATAAAGCTAAGTGTAAAATTACAATTTTTAATATTTTTTAATAACTTTAGAAAAAATAATAAATAACCCCTTACAGTTTATACTCCTATACTTTATAAGATGAACTTTCTTTAAAATTTCATAAGTATTAGTATTATTTTCAGACTTTCGTCTATTAAAATTACAAAATTTAGCAAATGTACGAATTAGTTTTAATATACGTTAAATATTTTTTAAAACTAATGTTCGTTTTAAACTTTCATCCATTAAAATATTTTTTTTTACTATATACGTTAAATAAGGACTAATGTTATTTTATTTGAAAAGTTTAATTTATGTGTACACAGGCTTGAATATTAAGTACGGCTAAACTATTGTTGACGGGAATATGAATATCAAATATAAGCACACATTACTGTGATATGAAAAATAAATATACGCTATTTTACTTATAACAACGACTCATGAAATTCTTATTTAAAGTTTATATATGGATATCCAAAAAAACATTTCTGAAAAATTTTACGGAACATATTTTAACTTCATCAAAAGGACTTTCTTCACTACGAAAGGTGTCCCATGGATGGCATACTGATATATCTTCTATTCGTGCTAATTATATGCTACTAAACTCGCACATTTTGTACAACACAATATGAATAATTAAAGTTTAACAACAACATCAATCTTAATGTCAATATCCATGTCAGTTAAACAAAGTTAAATCTTCAACCAACAAATTTTTTTACCAAATATTATTATAATAGATATTAGTTATACTTATATCACAATTTTCACAAGTAAATTCTTATATGTCAATATACTAAACTAAAATTTTAAAATAAATTTGATTCATGTGTAAACCCCGTGCGTGCATGAGACTTATAGCTAGTTAAAATAAGGGATAATTACACGAACATATATCTAACTTGTCACATTTTGTAGTTCTGTGTATCATACTATTTTTTTTGTAGTTCTATGTACTCAATTTTTGAATTCATATAATTCCATGTACCTAACTTTGCAAAGACACTAATTGAGACCGATATACCAAAAAGCTGAGTATATAGAACTAAAAAAAAAAAAAAAAAAAAAAAAAAAAAAAAAAAAAAAAAAAAAAAAAAAGTTTAATAACACACACAAATGATCACCCTGGTACATAGAACTAAGTAAATTCAAAAGTTGAGTACATGAAACTACAAAAAAGATAGTAGGATACACAGAACTACATTTCCGTGTAATAATAAACGTCCGTGCGTTGTCGTCTCTAAATTTGATAGTCTTTAATAGCAAATGACGTCTGTGAACGCTAATCAATTTAGCCAATGTTCATTACGTAAACACCTATTGTCCATCGAAAATGTAAGTAAAAATAGGTTGTGATTCATAATATATTATAATTTAAAATAAACTCTGGTTGACATGCTTAATTGGCATGCTTAAAAACATGTCTAAACATATGTGTCATTGTGACATCAAAGGAGCCAATTTCTTAACATTTTTTCTTTCCTCATCTCCACTTTTTATTTTGTCACTAGTCTCAATCCTCATTTTAGACATGTTTTTAGGCATATAAGTTCTATTTAAAATATGATAAAAAAAAAACATGTGATATATAAATATGAATTAAGGTTAATCACGTGATTCGTGATATTAGAAAAGGTGAGATAAGATCAATATCCAACTCATATTTGCCATAGAACCAATGAACCAAATATAGTCATCTATTTTTTTTTATCTAAATTAATAAAAACCCATTTTCCATATTTTTTTTAAAACAACATATCTTGCAAACGGTAAATCTTCAAACTAAAAAAAAAAAATATCATCGCAACGAGAATTAAATTATCTTTCTATAGATATGCATTGTTATATACTTTCGATGAAATTTTTTTTTCGACGATTTTCTTTTTTAAATTTTCTCCCAGAAAAATCATATATGATTCGTAAAAATCACATATGATTTGATTTTTATAAATCACATATGATTCTTACGAATCATATGTAATTTGTAAAAATCATATATGATTCATAAAAATCAAATATGATTTGATTTTAACGAATCACATATGATTTTTCTGGGCGGAAATTTTGAAAAAAAACGTTCGTAAAAAAAAATTCGTCGAAAGTATATAACAATGCATATCTATAGAAAGATAATTTAATTCTCATCGCGATGGTTTTTTTTTTCGCGTAATGATTTACGGTTTGCGAGATATTTAATTTTTAAAAAAATGATGAAAGTTATTATTATTATTATTATTATTATTATTATTATTATTATTATTATTATTATTATTATTATTATTATTATTATTATTATTATTATTATTATTATTATTATTATTATTATTATTATTATTTTTTTTTTTTTTTATAAACCATCACTTTTATTAACAATAAATAGGATTTTATAAGAAATTGGTGGGGAGCCGAGAAATCAACTGGGCTCCCACACCTCTAGCAATAGCGAAACCAATCCTATTAAAAATATGAACGGCAGCCCGCGCTCCAATGTCTTGAGTCGTAGAAAAACGTCGAATACGTTTTAGAAGAGTTACCGCATCTTTCTCAAGTTCTCCAAAAGAGGAGAAAGAGAAGGGGAGGAACCCATATCCGATATCCACACATTTGGCCTCATACTTGATACGTTTACGTTGAGCAGCATCAATAACCGCACGACCTGGCCTAAAATCAATCATACCAGATTGCGTCAAAGGCGACGACCCCGTAAGATCAACACAAACATCAAGCCCACCATCCCAAGAGTAAAGTAATATATCAGCTGGGCGCAAGGATCTATCCCTATCACCATAAAGCCCAATATCCACCTCCTTACGAGCTGAAATTCCGGACCGAGAGCATATATCAACAAGAACGTCACGCACAATATTATGCCGATGTTTAATGCCAACAATACCCGCACAAGAAACCGCGTGATCCCCATAAATATCTCCAGTAAAAACACGAGAACAAGCTGAACACGGTACCTGAACAGTGAAAAGAGGAACACCCAGCCGATAACACAGCACACAACGGTATGTCCGGGCATTCATTGTTTGACCCAAACCAGATATAGGAACCACCCTGAGCCAATCTGAAGTATGATTCTCCTTTAGAGAGCTCCATAATGCCATCTGTCGAGGAGAAAGATGGAATGTAGATTCAACAGTTTGGGTAACCCGAACGAAATATATATCTGCCAATTTCTTCATGAGTTTGGGGGCAGCGACCTCGCTTAGGTTACTCAAAAGGTCAATATCCATATCCATATTAAAAGTACATAAAGCATCATCAAAGGAGGGACCAGCAGTTACAATACCAGAACTATGGAGGAGCTTAGTCTGTAAACTAGCAGATTGAAGTCTAGACGCAAGAAAAGCATATTTCAAGACATCTCCTGCAGAATAAACACCAAGCCCCCCAAAGGCAAAGGGAAGGATGGCAAGTCTCCACTGCCAATCACCAAAACCAGGCCCAGAGGCCGTGACAATACGTTCCAATGAAGAACGAAGTGCCGCATCGAAAGAAACCTGAGCACACTCAAAGACCCTAGGGGAACATGTGCGCATAGAAAAATACAACTTGGAAATACCTGCACATGCACGGAGCAGCAACAACTCACATTGAGGGTCGTTAAGTTTAGCAACAGCATCCATAAGATCAATGGTTTTAGCTACCCTTTTCAAAACCAGCCTACTACCAAACTCAAAATCAACACTAACAGGCCCACCCAATAATTTAACACCATGTACGGGGCGAGAAATATTGGGGGGGAACACACCCGCATCTCTGCTCCTAGGGTCTTCCTTTGGCCAAAACACCTCAGTTTTATCAACGTTGAGGTGTAAGCCACGACTAGGTCCATCCACCATAATCAACTCTAAAACCTTACCCACAACCAAAGTATCTCCAATAATAGTACCATCATCCAGATACCATGCTTGAAAAGAAAGGTTAAAAGAGTCTCTAATCTTACATGCCAAGGGATGTAACACTAATGCAAAGAGAAGAGGCCCAAGCGGATCACCCTGTTGCACACCTTGATGAGACCAAAGAGTATGCTCACCATAATATAATCTGGCGGGGCTAGAGTAACAGAATTCCACCCAATGTGAAATAGCCGGAAAATGTAGCCGAACCTCACGCAACATAACAGCCCGATCCACCATGTTGAAAGCGTTTTTAAAATCAACCAACAACATAGAAAGACCAACATCACCCCCACGATCCTCAACCAAACGATTCACTGCATGAAGAATAGCCTCCCCTCCTCCCGATACCCCAACACCAAATTGTAAGTCATCTAAATAACCGTCTGAAGAATGGCCAATCATGGATGCACAAACCTTGGAAACTAACCGCCTCCAAACAGTCCGAACAGCAATAGGACGGATACCCCCACCTGGTTTGACTAAGGGTGTGAGAGGAGCACTAGCAATGTACTCGCCCAACACCCTCGGGCATTTACCAGCAAGGAAAAGGTTCAACACTTGAGTGATAGATGCGATCAATTCATCAGAAATAGCCACAGCCGCACCATTTAAACAATCAAAAAGGTGTTGAGCGCGCAAACCATCTCGCCCACAAGAAGTACCACGGGGGAAACTCTTAATCATGTCAAGAACCGTAGCAGTAGATGTAGTAAGCTGATGATGATCAATAGGTATATCAGGCAAAAGAGGAGCAGACTGGAAAGGGTGCTTAGCTTTTAAGTCCTCAAGAGTAGAAACATCGTAAGGTGCAATACCAGAGGACGAAAGAACTCTGACCGCAGCAGTATAATGACCGTCACAAATTTTCCTCTTACATTGCTTGACATTGCGGTCACCCAAATCTGAACAATCATCATCAATATTAGGCCAAACAGGTGAGGGTTCGGCTAAAACGTCCCGCACAATCTGTAAACTACCACCAGGGGTGTCCCACGCCCGAATAGCACTAACAATATATTCTTCCTGGCGTTGGCGCTTATTGGCCGACCTACATTCTTGATTACTCCTTGGACAAAAGGTTTTAAGGAGACAAAGAGGCAAGACTAACAAACCAACCCAACAAGAAATGTCATCAGGTGCGCAGATTACCTTGTCGAGGGCCCCTATCAGAACACGAGCGAACCCCAAACGACATTTAGGAGGGATGGATTTGACAGTACGCAGTCCCTTAGAGAATAAGGAATCAAGAAGAGGTAAATCGAAACCACCAAGCTCATCCAAAAACAAATCCTCAACAACATCATCATGGGAGGGAACCTGTGGTTTGGCGAGATCATATAATACAAACCGAACAACACCATCACCACAATCCGGAGGAGACACAAAATCAGACCCCGTACCATGACGACACTTAGCCCGGAAGGTATGTGTTTTAAAACAAACACCACACAACCACATCCCCATACGCTTAAGAGTAGTCTCAGCTCTTTCGAAAATAGCCAAATCCGTTGAAATAGAATGCTTAGTAGTATGTAGAGCTTCACCATTAAAGTGCCGATCACGAAGATGAGTGAGCAAATAAGTTTTAGTTAGCCCATTTCCACCACCATCCCGACATCCATTGATACCCACGAAGGGGCAATGAAATTTAGTCACAGGCATGGCAACCAAAAACAAACAAAGCACAACCTCTTGTAATCCGAACCTCAAACAACAAAGCACCAAAGTATACTAGCAAACTGCTCATACAAAAGAATAGGCTACTGTAGTAGAAAGCGACAAACAGAAACTAGGACAACTGTAACACCATGCAAAAAGCATAAACCTAGTATACAACCACTGCAGACAAGACCAAACAATAGAAACCAAAAGAAGATACAAGCAGCAGTCGTAACAAACCACACAACCACTGCAGAAAAACCAAAAACGATCAACCAGTAAAGGGTACACAACCACGATGTAGCAGTAAACCCTAACAAACAACCCCCGCTGCAACAGTATACCCTAACGATATCAACAACTATCAAACCCCCGATGCAACAGCCCAATACCAACAACGATCAGTAACCCAATACCACCAACAAACGAACCAGTAGCAGTTTCAAGGTTTTCAAATCGAAACCCTAAAAGAAACTGAGGAGAGATCGGGCCTAAAGAAAAACAAAAACAAAACGAAAAAAGGAACAGAAACCTGTGATTTCAACAAAGGATGTTGAATGGAAAGACCAAGGATTGAGATCAAGATGATCCCATGAAGAAAAAAAAACGGCAGAGATCGCCCCTAGAGAGGGAGAGAAACCGTGTTTTATTATTATTATTATTATTATTATTATTATTATTATTATTATTATTATTATTATTACTCCCTCCGTCCCTTATTAAATGTCCTGTTTTGACTTTTTGAGTCATTTTTCTTTAACTTTGACCTTAAATATTTTTATTTTTATTATATGATACTTGATAAAAATTATGTCAATGAAAAATACATTTAAAACTCAATTCATTTATATATTTTGCATCATGTATTATATATCATATATAAAAATATTTATGGTCAAAGATGATAAGACAAGACTTTGAAAATTCAAAGTGGACATTTAATAAGGGACGGAGGTAGTATTATTATTATTTTTTTTTTTTTAGAAACATAATATTATTATAGAAACATAATAGTTTTACACAAAGTTGGATGGGAGTCTAGACACAAGTTGTGCTCCCACTCCTTTCTGAATACAGAAGCTTAGTCTATGAAAAATAAAAACACCACTCTTAGGATTATTTGAGTGGCTAATGGCAATAGATTTAATACGTGCAAGTGTATCCAAAGCCTCCGTATCAAATTCCCCGAATGTAGAAAAAGCAAATGGTATGAACTTGTATCCATTATCCTCGCATTTGGACGCATACTTACTCTTTTTCTTCTCCACTGCATTGTGCAAGGCTACCCCAGGAGCCCATGAAGTCTCCCCACTACCAGCAAATTGAGAAATACCAGTCACATCCAAGCATGCATCTTTACCTTGAAGCCAATTAAATAATAGCAAGTCTGCAGGTCGCAGTTCTTTCCCATCCTCCGAAAAGAACCCCATGGGAGCCTCCTTGCGCACCATGATCCCAACCTTAGAACATATATCAACAAAAATATCACGCACTAGATTATGCCTGAACTTCACACCTACTTCACTAGAGCAGTGGACCGCATGATCCCCCCATATGTCCATACGATGCACATTACAACTCGGGCAAAGGCTACCTTCAGAGAACATAGGTACAGTAAGCCTATAACACAACACAGATCGGAATTGGCGATTGTTCATCCTCTGTCCCAAGCCATCAATAGGGATGGTGAAAAGAAAATCCTGCGCATGTGGGGCGCGTATACAACTAAGAGTAGCCACCTATCTTGGACTCAGCGAGTACTTAGAAACAAGGTCTTTCTCAATGACACCAAAATAACACTTTGCCAAGTGATACGTGGGAATCGCACCAGGCTTTACCTCTCAAGGGATCTTGAGAAGCTTACAACCCCCACCAGGCAGTGTACCTGATCGTTGTAGTATAGTATAGTGATAAGTACCGGGGGATTGATCGTTCAGCTAGGAATAGTGTCGCTAGGATTAGAAAACCCAAATACTAGTTCTAAAGGTGAGGGATGATTATTTTTGTATTTTTATATTTTTTAGAAAAGCAAGTAAAAATATCGGGTTTGAAAGATTTGGGCGGAATTAGTTGCTAGTCAACTAACCCAATACTAAAGATGCAATCAAAATAAAATACTAGAAATGAAAATAAACTAAATTAAACTAAGGTTATGAGCAATAAGTGGAGAAAATGTGTTTACTTAGATTTCACTACTCCCTAGATATCTTTTACACGTTAATTACTTGTTATAGTTGCGTGGATGACGGATTGTATTCCTTAATATCATTCATGGGGTGGCGCACTTAATTCCCCAATCCTATGAGCTCTTAACTCCTCCTATGCCATGCCCAGCACAACCATAGGGATTGTAAACAGTGGCTCATGCGTTAAATACAACCAATAAAACCTAGTGCACATCAGTTCATGTTTCCTAAGACGTTCAAGCATGTTACCATTTGGAGATCTGCCAGTTTTCTTAAGCCTAACATCGAACTCATTCATCCAATACAACCATAAACAAGCAATCAACACATAATTAACATCTAGGTTTCATTAGATCCAAGCAAACACAAGATAGATCTAGCCTAGCATGATGAAATTAAGACAAGAACAAGATATAGACAACCAACACATAGACATATTGATTGAATTAAAAGAATACTTATCTCAATTACACATGAAAGGTATCAAGGGCTTAGAACCTTTGAAAAACCTGTAAAATTCGTACAAAGTTCGTACTTAAGGTTTCTCCAAAACTTCTCCTCTTTTTTAATGTGAAAATTAGAAATCTATATATAGGAAATAGGGTCTGACGGCGTCAAGACAAATTTTGTGACGCCGTCATCTCGCCGCCAAAATAATTCTCGGACTGCCTTGATCCAGATCTGACGCCGTCAAGTGTTATATGTTTCCAGGCCGTCATGCATTTTCCTCTTGACGCCCTACTTCGTGACGTCTTCAAATCTGTACTGGATCGTCATGGAAATTACTCTTGACGCCGTCAAGATTTTCTTCTTGACGCCGTCACCTACTGTTCCCAGCAAGGAAAATTAAGACTTTGGCGTTTTCTTCACTTTTATGCTCCAAAAACGTCCGAATTGCTTCATTTTCCAGATTTCTCTCCCAAAGTACTTAAAATCACAAAAGGAACGATTTAGGGCAATATTTGATCAAATAAATTCAATTTCGGGCTTAAATGACCCCCTAAAAGTGGTTCATTTTTCGCCTCATCATATACCCTTATACTTGAGATTTGCTTGTCCTCAAGCAAATGCACTTTTATTCTTGTCAAAATACAAGTTAGGGGTCATTTAACACTAATATAAAAGTAATTACAACAAATAATCATTCCAATAAAGACCAATAGACAAGTACGGAGGTCATACACAAGCACCTCACAAATAGTGTTTAGATACTCACATATCTCGGGTGTAATAAAGTATAAATTACAATATGGAAACGGAAGATATCTCTCACTACAGTCATAGCAAAATAGATTACCATAGGCTTGGGAAAGGATCAAACCTCCACCACATGGCGTAATCACCTAGGATAAACTATCAAAGAGGTCTTTTAAAGGGTTGTAACGTTAGGTGTAGGGATATGAAATACACGGTTTTGTTGGATAAAAGAAGTTTTGCCGGTGGCGAGTTAACAATCTTGGTTAATTACATGTACAATGTGGCGTTGCTAAGCCAAGACTAGACTCGACTTAAGCTAATAAATGAAAAATAACAAAAACATAAAAAATGAACATAGAATGAAACGAGATGGTAGTCCGTATGTTCTTTTCTCTTTTCTTTTTCTATATTTTTTTTCTTTTTCTTGATTTTTTATTTTTTATTTTTTTTATTTTATTTATTTATTTATTTTATTTTTTTTCATACACTCTTACCCTACCATCCAAAATAATACATCATAGGGAATGAACATTCCCCTTACACTTGAATTTTTACATACTTTACAATAAACTAATCTAATGACTCGAATTAAGAAAATCAAAACACTTGGAGTACTTTTAAGATTAACGCACATATGGGGGTAACAAAATGATGTTCTTCCCCATTACTCCATAAATAAGTACTTTACCCATGAGTCCCAATCGTCCCAAAACAATATGTACAAGAATATGACTCGACTTAGCAACCATGTAATCAATTAGAAAGTTAACTTATGGTTTAACAAATAACAATAATGCACTAAAAATGAGCACATACACGGAATACTAAGGCGATTTGGGTGTATATTTAAGTGGGGTGTAACAAATTCTTCCTTTAAGTAAAATGCTTAAAGTTAGAAACGAAAAAATAGGCTCGGAGGGGTGTACTAGGGGTTTCGTGTACTAAAAATGAGTACAACGCTAAGGGTGTGGGAAAAATTAGTTGACTTAACTAGCCAAGTAATATGACTTAAATGGTCAAGTAATTATGATACGGGTTTAACACAAGGGTGATCCTAATGCCTCTTATCATGTAGTAAATCCCACCACACGAATGTAGTCTCACTAGTGGTCTCGGGATGCATCACTAACGCAAGTTCTAGAATCTAAATGCTACCGGTACACTCATAAGCACTAATAATGAATGCTTTTCCTATCAAATCTAAAGGCGAACCTCACATATTTGGGTGGAAATTTTTTCTGAATATACGGTTATGTGCTAGTCATACAATCTCCTATCCATGAGACGCTTGCTATGGCTAAAGTTTCACTCCTAAATGTTGTAAAAAAATTTAAATTTGGCGCTAAAATTGCACTAACAAGTATTTCTCATAGTTTTATTACACATCTACCATTAAACAAAACAAACTCAAGCGAAAGTGCATATGTAAGGTATCATCTTTTTACCCTCCCCTTACACTTAAGATGAACATTGTCCCCAATGTTCAAGTAAAGAATGTAAAAGTTAAAAAGTAAAAAGAATGAAATCAAATACTCCCCTGATTCGCTCGGTATGGATAATAAGGTGGCCAGGTTAAATCTTCCTCCAAGAAAATGAACAATCAAAGCTTCCCTTCCAGAATATAAATCATCTCCTTGTCAAACATAACCTGTAAATCCTGAGAAAACAAACAAAACAACCTCGCCTAAAATCGGCGGCATCCTATATAAGTTACTAAATCCTAGAAAACAAGATAAGATATAATGCTTGTGGAATGAAGTTTGCAGATCTCCTGGAGATTATAAAACTTAATAATTCACAAAAACCATAAGACTCCGTTAGAAAAACAAAACTGGTAAAATTTCCAGATTTTTACACGTGACGCCGTCAAGAATTAATTCATGACGCCGTCAGAAGTGACCTGCAGAAATTCTTATGTTAAGTTTCCGGAAAATTTCTGGAAAAACTTGGTCCTACTTCCTGGAAAATCCTGCAAAACTTCATTATGACTCAATACAAGCATTTGACTCTAACAAATACGAATATACATGTTCATTTAATATTGTGGAGAATCATGATCGGTTTGTTTCTTAAAAACATATTTGGGGTTTCCCCTTACACTTATTTTTTGCAAAAATACTTTTAGGTGGAGTTAAGACTAGGCCAAAACAACAAAGTAAAGTATTTCCACTATTTAATTGAGAAACATGATCTACCAACAATAAAAATAAAGCATGTATACGGAAGCAAATAACAAACAAACAAAAATAAAATCACAAAAACATGGGTTGCCTCCCAAGAAGCGCTTTTCTTTATTTATGAGTCTTGTAGCTAGACTCAAGGTCATGGGTACTACGTGACCTCATCGTTGGTTTCACTCTATAGGTCGTCTTCTAAACTAGTATCGCTTTCATAGTGTAAGTACTTCGGGTCTTCGAACTCGAAGATATCTTTTCGATACTTAGAACCAAGCTTACTAACATCCTTAAAGAATCCACATGATAAATCAGAAGTGTTCTTACACCCTCTCCGAACATCTTCATCGCACAAAATAAGTTGGGAACTTATCTTATCAAGCCCGTCACAATCGATTTCCTTGAGGTCTCTTCTCTTGTATGGCGTTTGGTATGAAACCCTCCTAATTCCATCAGCGAAGGTCATAATTCCGTTCCGGTCATCAATTATCAGATTAGTGATCTCGCAAAAGGGCGCCCCAAAAACAATTTGTGATAATCTAGGGTCGACATAGTCTTCGATGTTGTCCACGATCGTAAATTCCATAGTAAATGCCATATTTCCTACAAACGCCTGGATTTCATGATCCTTACCAACCACTTTCTCTCCCTTGTAAATCATTCCCCATCTGCAGATATTGTTATAATGGAATAATGACATAAAATTCTTCGGCAGGAATACGTTAATGTAGATGTTATCGAAGTACTTATGACCGATCATGCAGGGGATTTTGAGATTATTCGGATCACGCCGTCTTATCTTCCCCGACTCTCCATCCTTTGACCCATATAGATCCCCCTCAAGGGAAGGACGATACTCGTACACCTCCTCATTACCCCTACGAAAAATTACCTTCTTAACACCATTGGTGAATAATGCACTACCATCTTTCTCATCAAGGATCACTCCCGATTCATTGATAAATGGTTTCCCAAGAACAAGGTTGGTTAACGTTTGATTGGTGAGAGGGTCCACGTCATCGACCACGGTGAGGTCAGTATTGTAAACAAGCTCTCCAATCCTGATTGATAAATTTTTCATTACTCTCTCGCACGCAATGCGTTCTGGGAAGGCTTCGTGGTATAAGGAAATGGGGATTATGTTGACTGGGAAGCTAGGATCTATATGACTATCGGTTAATAGCTTTTCCTTAATGGTGCAGGAGATCTTGAAAACTTTAGGGTTACTTTCCTTAGTCCTATCGCTACTCCCACTAGTAACATCCTCCATTTTTCTCTCGGGTTCCTCTATAATAGATTTACCCAAAATGGTTGGATTTCTCTCATGCTCTTCCGATCTCTCTTTCCCTTCGTCCGATTTGCCAGATTCTCGCGTGGTGTACTGCTCGGATGAGTTTGTAGGTTTTCTGGCTGAATCGTGGCCTACCCTTAAGGTCTCATCTTTAGCTGTATGACCAAATTTGTTAGTTTGTTGTTGGGTTGGGTTGGGTGTAGAAGCAGATATCGTGGTGATGGTGTTTACGAAATGGATTGGTCCTAGGGGGTTGACAGGTTCTTTTCCTTTAGGGGATAGATGTTTGAATAACTTGCTAGGACTTTTTATTTTCACAGGGGAGGTTGGTGGACTCATGACGGTAAGAGACTTAACCTCATCAACGTGAATGGGTTTATTAACAACATGCTCTTTGATAGCAGTTAACAGATTACAAATCTTGTTGTTCATATCAGTCTGTTGTTGTCTAAATTTAGCCTCGAGCGTAGAGAGCTGTAATTCTTGAGATAGAATGAATTTTTTTAGAGCATCTTCACAGCTTTGCCTAGGAATGCCTTGTGGTGGAAAATGCTTGGACCAAGTGAGTGGTGAGGAGTCATTGAAAGATACGCTCCGCGTTTGGTACCCTATGAAATTAGGTTTATCCTTCAATGCCTCATAGGCCTTGCCAGAAGTTCGAGGACCTTGACCCACGTGTGACGACTTGAATTCGTTATAAGCACGTTTTGGAAGCTCCATGCAGTTATGAGTCTCGTGAGGGTCATTACATAATTTGCATGTAGAAGCGATTCTGCTTACTTGGCTTGAGGATTTTTGAGCTTCGTAAGATTTTATGAGAGACTTGACTCGACCTTCAAGTTCCATGATCCTACGGTCGGGAGTGCTAGAATTATTCGAAGGCAAAGATATTGCCTTGACCGTTTTGTTCAAATCACGGGGATCATTCCAACTTTCGTTGTCATAGAGAGCAAGATCTTCTATGAGTTCCCATGATTGTTCCGCACTTAGATCACGTAGCTTACCACCGGCTGATTGGTCAATGGCTCGCCTCGTGGAGAGATCGATATGGTCATAAAAGATTTGGACTTGGAGCCAAAGATCTATGCCATGATGATGGACTTTTTGGAGTAAGTCCTTGAAACGAGTCCATGCTTCATAAAGAGATTCATTTTGACGTTGTTGGAACATCAAGATGTCATTTCTAAGCTTAGTAGTTCTCCCCGGTGGGAAAAACTGAGCAAGGAAACGAGTGGTGAGATTATCCCATGTGGTGATGGATCCCGCGGGTAAACGCTCAAGCCATTGACTAGCTTGATCCCGTAGAGAGAATTGGAATAGGCGTAATCGGGTTGTCTCTCTAGTTTCAACACCTAGGTATATGGAATCTACGATTTTGAGGAAATCCTTAAGATGTTGGTTTGGATATTCGGAACGAAGTCCATGAAATGCACATCCGCTTTGCACCAACCGGATGGTGTCGGATCGCAAGGGGGTCACATTTGCTCCGGTGAGCTCAATGGTGTTTCGGTAGCCTTGGTGGCTAGGTCGGGAATACTCTCCTTAGGTTCGGGGCCTAAGAGGTTCTAGTGGTGGGTTTTGTTGTGGTAGGATGACGGGTTCAAGGATGTTCCCATCGTCCATGATGTCGGGTGGTGAAGAGTTACGAACAAAGACACAAAGAAATAAGATAGACTAAAGAAAACCTAAAAATAAAAATAAAACCTCACTAGAAAGAAATCTAGCAAGTAGACCTAATAAAAAGAGATTCTAACCTAGACAATAACTATTCCCCAGGCTGCGCCGCCAAAAATTTGATACGTGGGAATCGCACCAGGCTTTACCTCTCAAGGGATCTTGAGAAGCTTACAACCCCCACCAGGCAGTGTACCTGATCGTTGTAGTATAGTATAGTGACAAGTACCGGGGGATTGATCGTTCAGCTAGGAATAGTGTCGCTAGGATTAGAAAACCTAAATACTAGTTCTAAAGGTGAGGGATGAATATTTTTGTATTTTTATATTTTTTAGAAAAGCAAGTAAAAATCTCGGGTTTGAAAGATTTGGGCAGAATTAGTTGCTAGTCAACTAACCCAATACTAAAGATGCAATCAAAATAAAATACTAGAAATGAAAATAAACTAAATTAAACTAAGGTTGTGAGCAATAAGTGGAGAAAATGTGTTTACTTAGATTTCACTACTTCCTAGATATCTTTTACACGTTAATTACTTGTTATAGTTGCGTGGATGACGGATTGTATTCCTTAATATCATTCATGGGGTGGCGCACTTAATTCCCCAATCCTATGAGCTCTTATTTCCTCCTATGCCATGCCCAACACAACCATAGGGATTGTAAACAGTGGCTCATGCGTTAAATACAACCAATAAAACCTAGTGCACATCAGTTCATGTTTCCTAAGATGTTCAAGCATGTTACCATTTGGAGATCTGCCAGTTTTCTTAAGCTTAACATCGAATTCATTCATCCAATACAACCATAAACAAGCAATCAACATATAATTAACATCTAGGTTTCATTAGATCCAAGCAAACACAAGATAGATCTAGCCTAGCATGATGGAATTAAGACAAGAACAAGATATAGACAACCAACACATAGACATGTTGATTGAATTAAAAGAATACTTATCTCAATTACACATGAAAGGTATCAAGGTCTTAGAACCCTTGAAAAACCTGTAAAATTCGTACCAAGTTCGTACTTAGGGTTTCTGATAAGGCGAAAAATGAACCACTTTTAGGGGGTCATTTAAGCCCGAATCCGAATTTATTTGATCAAATATTGCCCTAAATCGTTCCTTTTGTGATTTTGGGTACTTGGAGAGTGAATTCTGGAAAAGAAGCCATTTTGGACGTTTTTGGAGCATAAAAGTGAAGAAAACGGCAAAGTCTCAATTTTCCATGCTGGGAACAGTAGGTGACGGCGTCAAGAGTAATTTCCTGACGGCGTCAAACCTCAATAATAAAATCCAAGAGTTCATGAAGGCGTCAAGAGTTTTCATGACGGCGTCAAACCCCAAGAATTAAAATCCGTAGTTGATGACGGCGTCACACACAGGGCGTCAAGAGTAATTTGTGTGACGGCCTAGGCCTTGACGGCGTCAGAAGTAGATCAAGGCCGTCCGAGGAAGTATTTGGCGGCGAGATGACGGCGTCACACCTTTGTTCTTGACACCGTCATCCCTATTTTCCTATATATAGTTTTCTAGTTTTTCACATTTAGAGAGAGAAGTTTTGGGAGAAACCCTAAGTACGATTTTGGTGTAACTTTACAGGTTTTTCAAGGGTTCCAACCCCTTGATACCTTGCATTATTAATCAAGATAAGTGTTCTTCTAATTCAATCAATATGTCTATGTGTTGGTTGTCTATATCTTATTCATGTCTTAATTCTATCATGCTAGGCTAGATCTCTTTTGTGTTTGCTTAGATCTAATGAAACCTAGATATTGATTATGTGTTGATTACTTGTTTATTCTTGTTTTGGATGAATGATTTATATGTTAGGCTTAAGAAAACTGGCAGATCTCCAAATGGTAACATGCTTGAATGTCTTAAGAAACATGAACCGAGGCGCACTAGGTCTTTATTGGTTATATTTAAATCATGAGCCACTGTTTACAATCCCTATAGTTGTGCTGGGCATGGTGTAGGAGGAGATAAGAGCTCATAGAATTGGGGAGTTATGTGTGCCACCCCATGAATGGTATTAAGGAATACGATCCGTCATCCATGCAATTATAACAAGTAATTAACGTGTAAAAGATATCTAGGGAGTAGTGAAATCTAAGTAAACACATTTTTTCCAATTACTGCTCACAACTTTAGTATAAATTAGTTTATTTTCATTTTTATTATTTTATTTTGATTGCATTTTAGTATTGGGTTAGTTGAATAGCAACTAATTCCGCCCACTCTTCCAAAACCCGAGATTTTACTTGCTTTCATAAAAATATAAAAACACAAAAATAATAATCCCTCACCTTTAGAACTAGTATTTAGGCTTTCTAATCCTAGCGACACTATTCCTAATCTGAACGATCAATCCCCCGGTACTTGTCACTATACTATACTACAACGATCAGGTACACTGCCTGGTGGGGGTTGTAAGCTTCTCGAGATCCCTCGAGAGGTAAAGCCTGTTGCGATTCCCACGCATCAAGTTTTTGGCTCCGCAGCCCGGGGAATAGTTATTGTCTAGGTTAGGATTTCTTTTTATTAGGTCTACTTGCTAGATTCTTTTCTAGTAAGATTTTATTTTTATTTCTAGGTCTTCTTTAGTCTATCTTATTTCTTCGTGTCTTTGTTCATAATCTTTACCATCCGACATCATGGAAGGTGGTAACATCTTTGAACCCGTCATCCCACCACAACAAAACCCACCTTTAGAACCCCTTAGGCCCCGAACCTTAGGAGAGTATTCCCGACCTAGCCACCAAGGCTACCGAAACACCATTGAGCTCACCGGAGCCAATGTGACCCCCTTGCGATCCGACACCATCCGGTTGGTGCAAACCATGGACTTCGTTCCGAAGATCCAAATCAACATCTTAAGGACTTCCTCAAAATCGTAGATTCCATAGACCTAGATGTTGCAACTAGAGAGACTACCCGTTTATGTCTATTCCAATTCTCTCTACGGGATCATGCTAGTCAATGGCTTGAGCGTTTACCCGCGGGATCCATCACCACATGGGATGATCTCACCACTCGTTTCCTTGCTCAATTTTTCCCACCGGGGAGAACTACTAAGCTTAGAAATGACATCTTGATGTTCCAACAACGTCAAAATGAATCTCTTTATGAAGCATGGACTCGTTTCAAGGACTTACTCCAAAGAGTCCCTCATCATGGCATAGATCTTTGGCTCCAAGTCCAAATCTTTTATGACCATATCGACATCTCCACGAGGGCTATTGACCAATCGGCCGGTGGTAAGCTACGTGATCTTAGTGCGGAACAATCATGGGAACTCATAGAAGATCTTGCTCTCTATGACAACGAAAGTTGGAACGATCCCCGTGACTTGAACAAAACGGTCAAGGCAATATCTTTGCCTTCGAACAATTCTAGCACTCCCGACCGTAGGATCATGGAACTTGAGGACCAAGTCAAGTTTCTCATGAAATCTTACGAAGCTCCTAAGCCTTCAAGCCAAGTGAACAAAATCACTTCTTCATACGAATTATGTAGTGGTCCCCATGACACTCGTGTTTGTGTGAAACTCCCCGGAACAGCTTTTGCGGACTACGCATCCACGCGTACCGACAAAGCGGGAGATAAGTGGTACACTTTCAAGCCCGAGCCAAACACATACGGTGATTCATACAACCCCTCATGGAAAAATCACCCAAACCTTAGGTGGAAACAAAATCAACCCAATTCCTCCAATCCGCCTAACCGTTACCAACCAACCGGTCCACCATCCAACCGTACTTTCAACAACAATCCTTCTAACAACTATGGTAGTACCAACAATCTTGAAGGATTGATGTCAAAGTTTATGGCATCTCAAGAAGCTCGCATATCTAAGTTTGAAGCCGATTTCAAACACAAGCAAAGCGAGATGACCACTAGAATTGACGCATTGTTGAAAGTTCTCAATGACCGAGAAATGGGAGCACTCCCAAGCGACACAATCAAGAATCCGAAACTAAACGTTAATTCCATATCTTCAGTTTCGTCACCCACTTCATGTCCACAATACTACTCGGTCAATTCAACGAGCACGTGTTTCAAACAAAACCAAGTTCTACCAAAGGACCAATCAAATAGAACACCCACTATAGAGCCGGTCAAAAGCATTGTTGAAACACCTCTTACGCAAGACCTTGACGATGAATTCAAAGAACTTCACCTTGAACGCCCCGTCATTGATGTCTTAGCACGTGCTCCTTACTATAGTGCCCTCCTAGAAAAATATGAGAAGTTCAAACTAGGTAAAAATGGGACCGCCTTCGTTCAAAACAAGTTGCCTAAAAAGCTTGATGACCCGGGTATATTTGTTTTGCCTTGTAAGATAGGAAGATCCGAAGCTTTCGACACACTAGCCGATTTAGGGTCAAGCCTCAACTTGATTCCCTTATCCTTATTCACCTCTCTTAAGCTAGGTAAGTTAGAGGAAACGGAGGTATTGATAGGGCTAGCGGATGGGAGTATTGCCCACCCGGTTGGAATGATTAAGGATGTAGTTGTTCACGTAGGAAAGTTAACTATATTAGCGGATTTTCACGTCCTAGACATGGTTAGTGACACTACATGCCCATTATTGGTAGGAAGAGGATTTTTAGCAACCGCTAGCGCCATGATAGATTGTAAGGAGTCTAAGATAGCGGTAGGTGAAGGAGATACTTGGTCGGTATACGATGTAAAGAAACATAGTTATGATTGTGATGATGAACCGACACCGCATTGGGTAGAGATGAATAGGAGACCGTCTAGATATGGACCTTGGATAGAAAGAAACTTTATAGGACCTCAATGCCCATTTTATCTAGAGAAAGATTTCGTTGAAAAGACACATTCGGTAGAACAACTCATAGCTAGAGATGAAGAGCTAGACCCCTTTGAGGACCCGTTAATCTTTAGGAAGATGATTGAGTTATTAAGTGTAATGCCCATCAACATAGAGAGGAATAAATGGAAAAGAGAGGGAGACAAGTGTAAATGGAGGTGGGACAAGCCACCTAAAGAAGGTGACGGATCATGGCATATGAGAATAACTTTGTATGATCCGGATGGAGAAAAGTTTGAAAGGTCATACCATACTAAGGAAACCGATAGGAAGTTGAAACCTAAGTTTGATCCCAAAGATATCCTCAATGAGGAACTCACCCGAATCACGTAGTAACCCATGACCTTGAGTCTAGATCCAACCCCTTGATACCTTGCATGATTAATCAAGATAAGTGTTCTTCTAATTCAATCAATATGTCTATGTGTTGGTTGTCTATATCTTGTTCTTGTCTTAATTCTATCATGCTAGGCTAGATCTCTTTTGTGTTTGCTTAGATCTAATGAAACCTAGATATTGATTATGTGTTGATTACTTGTTTATTCTTGTTTTGGATGAATGATTTATATGTTAGGCTTAAGAAAACTGGCAGATCTCCAAATGGTAACATGCTTGAACGTCTTAAGAAACATGAACCGAGGCGCACTAGGTCTTTATTGGTTGTATTTAATGCATGAGCCACTGTTTACAATCCCTATAGTTGTGCTGGGCATGGTGTAGGAGGAGATAAGAGCTCATAGAATTGGGGAGTTATGTGTGCCACCCCATGAATGGTATTAAGGAATACGATTCGTCATCCATGCAATTATAACAAGTAATTAACGTGTAAAAGATATCTAGGGAGTAGTGAAATCTAAGTAAACACATTTTTTCCAATTACTGCTCACAACTTTAGTATAAATTAGTTTATTTTCATTTTTATTATTTTATTTTGATTGCATTTTAGTATTGGGTTAGTTAAATAGCAACTAATTCCGCCCACTCTTCCAAAACCCGAGATTTTACTTGCTTTCATAAAAATATAAAAACACAAAAATAATAATCCCTCACCTTTAGAACTAGTATTTAGGCTTTCTAATCCTAGCGACACTATTCCTAAGCTGAACGATCAATCCCCCGGTACTTGTCACTATACTATACTACAACGATCAGGTACACTGCCTGGTGGGGGTTGTAAGCTTCTCGAGATCCCTCGAGAGGTAAAGCCTGTTGCAATTCCCACGCATCAGTTTCTCCAAAACTTCTCATATTTTTTAATGTGAAAATTAGAAAACTATATATAGGAAATAGGGTCTGACGGCGTCAAGACAAATTTTGTGACGCCGTCATCTCGCCCCCAAAATAATTCTCGGACTGCCTTGATCCAGATCTGACGCCGTCAAGTGTTATATGTTTCCAGGCCGTCATGCATTTTCCTCTTGACGCCCTACTTCGTGACGCCTTCAAATCTGTACTGGATCGTCATGGAAATTACTCTTGACGCCGTCAAGATTTTCTTCTTGACGCCGTCACCTACAGTTCCCAGCAAGGAAAATTAAGACTTTGGCGTTTTCTTCACTTTTATGCTCCAAAAACGTCTGAATTGCTTCTTTTCCAGATTTCTCTCCCAAAGTACCTAAAATCACAAAAGGAACGATTTAGGGCAATATTTGATCAAATAAATTCAATTCCGGGCTTAAATGACCCCCTAAAAGTGGTTCATTTTTTGCCTCATCACCAAGGTTTTCATCATTTGGGGGGCAGAAGTGCCATCGGCGACAGAGAGAGCGTCTATGTTACAAGTAGTGTTGAAAGTGTCAAGAGCATACTGAAAAGAGGGACCATAGGAGACATTACCAGTTTTATTCAGAATCTTGTTCTGTAGATCACTCGTTTGCATACGAGAGGCGAGAAAAGCATAATGAATAATGTCACCCGCAGAAAGGATACCAAAACCACCCAACTTGATTGGAAGAGTGGCAAGCCGTCACTGCCAATCACCAAACCCCGACCCTGAGGCGGTAACAATCTTCTCCAAGGAAGTACGTAGTGACTGATCAAACTGAACCTGGGCCTCCTGTAAATACAAAGGGGAGCATGTCCTCAAAGCATAAGATAATTTTGCAACCACGACACAACTGCGAAGAAGGAGGAGCTCACATTGGGGATCATGAAGTTTATGGATTGCCTCCATTAAGGTGATGATTTTATTATTATTATTATTATTATTATTATTATTATTATTATTATTATTATTATTATTTTAATAAAAAAATAAGTGTCTAAGAATAGTTTATTGGTTATATGGCAAATATAAGTTAAATATATCGATTTTAAGCTTGACAACGTGTGATACATGATCCTATAAAGTAGAGGATTATTGCTATACATAAAATATATACTATCTATTAAAAGAGGGTTTGAGCTGATGTTATGTTGAGCAATTTGATTGGTTAATTGAAACAAAATACTTCAATTGAGGGACTTTGTTGGATAATTGAAAAAAAGCTGATGTCATGTGTATTTATCTATAATTTTTAATTGAGTAGAATACGGGTAAATACGTATTTTCATGCCTTGTGAAACTTGGGAACCGGAGCCACCCAGAGCCCTCCAATACATGAAAGCTTAGATCATTGAACCAATTTGAATTTTAAATTCATCTCTCCTCATTTATTCATCATTTATTAACATATTTTCCTCTATCTCTAAGTTTCTTTTTATTTTCTCTTTTATTATACGAGTAGTACTTTTTTTCCCAACCGAATGAGATTCTTAAACAACGAAATTTGCTGTTTATATATATACATTCGATTATAATTCTTCATCCCTCATTTTGATGTGTGATCTTTGGGCTTCGATTGCTAATTTCTGCATATGTGCTCATTGCTCGGTAAGATAAAATTATATGATTTTGTTTATGTTTTTATTGGGTTACAAGGCTTTACCCAGGTTTATATGTCACAACATGAAATTTGGTTGTAATTAATTTTGTATTTCTCTGTTGAACACCAACCATTTGATGAATCTTTCTTTCATGTGACCCATCTGTCTTTTCATGCTCATTCACGAAAGAAAGTTTTAGAAGCGTTCTCTTAGGCAATAAGTTGCATTTGCTGTCATCAAAAGCATTTTTACATATACATTGACGGTGAAACATGGTTCAGTTGTTTGTTTGGGTCACATGAGATGAGTCATGAGTATTGCATCGATGTTACGCTGAAGGTCTCAGATTAGGCTTTTCTAATAAGTGTTCTCATATGACATACAAATTAATCTTTTTACATGTATAAATCTATTCAAGATGCATGTACGCTTAGTTAATATAAAAGAGACTGTTGTTGTTTTAGGTACGTGTCTATTTTAGATGCTTCCTCCTACATTAAATTCAATCAACTTCTTGTGTGTGTGTGTTAATTATTGAGGACTTTTCTACGAGGAGTTTGACTATTTTTCTATGAGTAAGCATCTACAATGGTTGTTTATGAGAGCAGATGATGAGGAGTATTTTTTGGTATAGCGTTCCGCTGATATTCTTATAAAAAAGTTTGGAGAAGGATGCACTGTTGCGGGCGCAATGGCAGTTTGTTACACCGAAGACAAAAGGACAATTTGTTGAGGTTTACAAGCTGCAATTAGATCGACTACCATGGCAAAAAAAAACAAGGATACACTATACAAGTTGTAGTTTTTTTGGTTTTATTTAGAAAGATGAAGACTTTGTTCATATGAAGTTCCATCGTACATGTGATGTTATTTTAAGTTAGTGATGTTATTTGATCATTTATCTCCGTATTTAGAGTTTCCGAGTCACTATGATAAGAAACCCGTCACGAATTGACAGACTTTTATGTCGTATTTTGTAATATGGTCCATTTCATGTGAATGTCAAAATACACTATGATTAATTTTGTTTTTCTTGCATAAATTATAAGATTCTTATAACAAAATAAATTTATACAGCCCGTGTATTACACGGGTTATTAGCTAGTACGGAGTATAAAAGTCCTTCCCATCTTAAAACCAAAAATTAAATTAATTACGATTTTAATTAGGGCTATGTTTGGCAAAAGTAGTTGTGAGCAGTAGCAGTGAGCAGTAGCAATGAGCTGTGAGCAGTAGCTGTGAGCAGTAGCTAAAAAAGCTCACAGCTTCATAAAGAAGTATTAAGGAAATGAGCTTTATTAAAAAATAGTAAAGCCCACAGCTCTTATGCCCAACGAACACTAGGCAAAGTCAATCAAAAGACAGCTTTATGTTTTAATTTTGAGTAGACAATTATTTGAGAAATTTTAAAGGGAAATTTACAAATATAACATTTATTTTCAACTTCATTCAAGTATAAATTAGACACATTAATATGAACTACCTATATTGTAATTTCACAATGTATTTTTTTTTAGTGATGTCAGTTTTTTTTTTCTCACACTTTACAGTGTTAACAGTTAGTTATACCCTTTCGTCTCTTTTTGCGAAATTTCTTCTTTCATTAAAAAAAAAAAAAAAAAAAAAAAAAAAAAAAAAAAAAAAAAAAAACATCATGATTTTTTTTTTTTTTTTTTTTTTTTTTTTCTCAATATTCCATTGAAACATGAGAAATGATATAGCCATAAAAGAATTTATACAAAATTTTTAAAAAAATGATATGTCATATAATTAGTGATATTCTTAAACTCACTTTTGAATTCTCTATTATATGCATCCATAAGTTAATATAACACATCATTGTGTGAATATTTTTTCTTAAACTCTTTTATAATTGTGTGCATAACTTTTTATAAACTTTTTTGTGGATAATTACTGTCCCTTTGGCAAAGTTTGACTAGCTATTGCCAAAACTCTTGTATCTTAGAAACATCGTGATTCTGTCAATAAGTTCCATCCAAACTTTGTGATGATCCTTTTACAATATCTATAAACGAATCTAATGCATTGCAATAGTATCTTACGATGTAAACGAATCTATAAACGAATATAACACATCATGCGAATATAAATATGCATGCATGGCAATTATATATATCTTGATAGAGATATACAACTGTACGATACATATACATTCGAAGTAAAGGGTTGTTTTTCATTCCATCGGTTTTGTGAAGCCATAGAGTGTTTATATAGCACTCAAACTTGTTCTCCAAATTAGAGTTTATCACCTCCTCAAGTTCCACAAAACGATACTCGGACCCCTCCATACTTTTCTTGTTCGACCGCTTAAATATTTGTGATGTAATAATTAAATATAACTATTTACATTAATTATTTAACATCGATTCTCATACGTAAAGTGTGCAATCCCGTGATCTCGGGTTCGATACTAGACATTTAACTAATTAATATTTATCCAATATTCTAACAGCTCCCACTTGGATATATATTAATAGTAAAATGCCATTGGTTAGCGTCTAGCAACACTTCAATGCCCCTAGATCAACTCGATGAAGGCTTCCTGGAAAAACCTATAATGATTCATCATTATTATTATCATTCTTTTGTTTCTAATACCACGTTAATAAAGATATGGATCTTAGTCATTCTTTAATTAACAATTCTGTTTCTCGTTGTTTATGATTGAGCAAGATTACCAAAATATCTGAACGTATTCCAGATAGACTTTGGGCGTGCGCACGCATACATCTTGTCAACCCTACGAGGGGCCCAGCAGTATTAAACTTCAAAACAAATTTGAAGGAACAAATTCTTTCTTGACTACAAGAATAACCCATGGACTTTGCAACACTTCTGAAAACAACCCTTATAACCCCTTATTACGGTGAGCGGTAGATTGCTTTACAAAAATGCACTACATCCATGACACTTATCTGGTATCTCAAGTCTGAGGATAACAAATTCATGATTTACTTACTGACAAGATCCATAAAGTAAAATCATGTAGTTGGGATAAGTCCTATGTTCAATTCATTGAATATCATGTGAAATTGGTATGTCAACGCATCAATATACTTTCAAGTATATTCTAACCAATACTCAGATTTGTCTTAGTTTGATGATATTCCCATATCATTAATTGACAACGGACAATTTAGAATAACATAAGTTATTCACGGATTTAAACATGGAAATACAGGACACAATTTATTATTAATGAAAACAAACGTACTAAGTACTTTAATTCATTATAAATAATAATTGCTCAATGTCTTTTATCCAAATACTAAATAGATCAATGCATGATAATTTTAGTTAACGAATTTTGTCTCAAGTAATCACTTGTTGACAATTATGCCTCAAGTAATGACAATCATGCTTGTTGACAAGGCATTATTCAACTAACTTTGATCTATCCTAATTTTGAGAATACTTATTTCAAGAATTTAATTAGCAAAATTCTTGTATGTGTATATCCAACTATCTAGATATAGTTACACATAATTTTTCATAAATGGTGTGTCATCCTCAATCACCATCTTATGTCAATCAAACTTTCAAACCTTTAAAGTTTTAAGTATTCTAATTCTTTAATGTATAATGCAACTATACTCTTAGTTGAGCACAACTAGTTCATATGGCTATTAATAAGGGTGAAATCCTTCCATGACTAGTTATTGAGTGTCGTCTCAATTTAAACCAGCATCATTGTATATAAAACACAATATGCTCTTTAAATTCCGTAAACTTAATATCCATTGTGTAATGTTTAGGAGCTTTTCCAGGTTGAGGATCATTATTCTAAGTTCAACACATATTCCTTTACAATATTCATTACACAAGATATCAAATATTGTTAAATTCATTAAGCATTTAAGCATGATATAACAATAATATGATGCACATGAAAATCCTTCAGCCAAATTTAGATTTTATTCATGTTCTATCTTTACAAATATGTATATCCATTTTGTCTTTCAAAATGATATATCATATTCCATTAGATTTATTTACTGCACATATTTATTAAATAATAAACTATAGTTCCAAGTTCATATGTTTTATTTTCTAAACCTTTCAAAGTAAAGTTTCATTCCAAACTAAGTCTAACATTTTACTTATGTGGAATGTTACTTTACAGCATATATGATTTAGTAAATCAAACATAATACTCCCACTAGCTTTCAGGAATACTTATAAATTACCTTATTTCAATTATAAATCAAAACTCAGATTTAATAATTAAATATAAGAGTAATCTCCTAGATGAATGCATTTATCCATTCATGGATTATTGCCCTTTGTATACTTCTAAAGATTTATTTGAATTCATAAATTTCTTTTGATTACTTATCGTCCTCGCTCAAGTAATCATACAAGAAAGAGTTTTGATATACATTGTCAAGTTTCATATACATGAAAATAAGCATGACAATTACAATCTTTGCATCTTTAATGTGCTTAAGAAAGAGTATTCAATCATAGTTAATTGCTTAAGTATGATTAATAATCTTGTCATAAGACATACATTAAGATATGTATACAATTTTGTTCATATGATTATTTCACAAAGATTTAAACCACCAGGGTTACATAATCTTTGAATAAACTCATCTTCATTCTCTAACCATTAATAATTAAGATAAATCAAATTTTAAATTTGAATATCTTTATGAACAGCATCTATAACATTCATAGTATGAGTAATTTATCCAATTCATAATTTTTGATAATACTTCATCATATAATTCCTAATATATTAATCAAATATCCGAGATATCCAAGTGGATCTATGAATGATAATTTCATCATCTTGAGGTTTATCATTTACATGTTAAGCCTCATCATGATTTTCACTAGTGTGGTTTTAGAAGATTATGTATCTTGTAATTAAAACACTCCCACTTGCCTTTAGTCATATATATAGACCATTTATAAATACTTAGCAATTAGAGCAACAATCCAATTTTCTCTTTTAGGACATTACAAATACATATTGACAGTTCCTGACATTCTTTTGCTAATGACCTACACAGAAGTAGCTTAACAAATTCAGAACTTCAATTTTTAAGACTTAATGTGATTCATCACATTTCATAATTCAATAGTGTCTTATTAATCTTCTAGGAGTCTAATTGAGTATATACAATCCATACTCAATTTTCTAACCTTGATAACTTTAGGAAGAAAAGAAGTAATAGTTATCTTTAATCAAACAATCTAACAAGAGTTTGATTTCCCTAAATGACCATACCATAAAATAGTGGTATTTTAATTAGAATTAATATTGTAAGATGATCTAACAATATATAAGATAACCATATTCCTGTTGTCATACCTATTTACCAACTAAGTCAACTTAATGGTATAATAGTATTTCCAAACCAATTGCATGCTTTATATAACACAAGTACTTTTGACCAAGTCACTTCATGTTCATGTCTTATCAAAACACGAACGTGTTATAATCCCACTATACGTTATAAATCATTGATCAACTCAATGACTTCTTGTATATGTCTTAATTAAAAGACCATAAAAAGCTAACGTCTTACTCTATTATAAGTCTTGTAATACTAAAAGACTTCATGTTTATAACTATACAATAAAGTATAAACATGTATAATTAAAGTAATCATGAACACCATCATTTGGTTTCAATAATATTTTCAAGATAACACACTATTTCATTTATTTATGTCATTCTAAGAATACATAATTATTGAAGTAGTATTATATTACTTCATGCATTTATGTCATTCCAATAATACATAAATATTAAAGTTGAAGTAGTATTGTTATTAACACATGTTCTAATAGATGTCTAATTTAGAAACAGTAAATTATACATGTTGGTCTCATGCACACATGGAAATTCACCTTGTTGTTAATATTTAGCCTGCGTCTCACGTTTACTAAATTTCAACACCAAATGTTTCTTAGATTAGATCTATATTAATCACATTAGAACTATATTCTCTTACTTTACAGTTAAGAGAATCCATTAAATCATATTCTTATGTGTTGTACCTTGCACACAATGTAGATTTCTCCCACTTGTGCTTGGAACAACATCATGTACCACATAAGCAACACGCACGCGTTTGTTAATGTGAACAATATGATTTGTGTCATTAACATAACTTAGTAGATATAGAGTTTACTCAATCAATCAAGAAAACGCACATGACTATCCTTGAAAATATTAGTGTCTATATTTTGGAAAGTAATTATCTTGAGACATTTAAAAGATAATCTGAGTTACAATTAAGACAATAAGTCTTATAACTCCCACTGAATTTAGAGAACATTCCAATAATCCCTTATTCAGTCATAAGAACACAATACTCTCACTGAATTTGACAACATTATAAATGTTTCATTAATCAGTGAACGGAAATAGTGTACTATTTACTTTCCTACATCTTTTAAGAAAACTCATTCGCAACAAATAATTAGGCACTAAAAGAATGTATTCTTCTACATAAATGTGATTCATCACATTCTAAACTATTAACTTGAAAAAAAACTGGGCATGCAATTTCTTCCTGTATAGATCTAGCATACCAACAATTATATGTAGTATCTTTAAATGGTCAAATCAAAACAACTAGATAAATAATCTTATTGTCTTTTACCATTTTGCAGTAACAAATCTAGATTCTTATTAAATAACTCATAAAGTGCAAATAATCATAACTATTAAAGTTTGCTATGAGTTATGTATTTAGAATTTAGACAATTCTAATTTTCCTATTATACCTTTCTCATTCATGAAAAGGAATAGGATTAAGTCTCACACTTCTCCTTATGGAAAGAAGACTAGGTTTGTTCTTTTAGTAAAATTGACTATAACCAAAAACCCATACGGGTGTAGATCAATTTACTTGATAAAAGAATAACTTACGTTTATGGTTTTAATGTTGCATTAATACATTTAAAAGAATTTACAAAATTCAATTTAAGTATTTTCGATAATCAATTTTCAAGAAAACATAATACCCAAGGATATATTCATATATATTTTCTTGAAAATCTAGGATCCAACTTTACATAGATTCCACCACATCAGTTGATCTGCTAGTGGTGAAAGTATAAAAGATGGTAATCTGTCGAACAATAATTGGCAAACAATTTTCCAATTCCTAGATCATTATGGGATTTACATCAAATTGATTCATCAATTTGTCATGTAAGCATGTTTCATCCCATCTCATGCCTTAAGTTCTAGGTCTCACACATCAACTTAATTAAGTCGTCTAACTTAGAAACTGCAAATTCTCCATGTGTGGTCTCACGCACACTCGGAAATTTACCTTGTCATTAAAATTTAGCCTGCGTCTCACGTTTACTAAATAATAACTTCAAGTGTTTCTTATAATTAGATGGCATGTAACTTAAATTTTAGGGTATTCAATTTTGATGTGTCAATCAAAATATGTATAAAGATGCATGCACTCATCTTTATAGCATAAGTTTTCAAAACCTTTTTATAACCAATTTTTAAGATTAATACAAAAAGTTTTACTTGAGGTAAAATACCTTAAGATAACTTTGTACAATAATGACTTTTAAAAAAATCGTTTAAGACGTATTCATTAATGTGATAACCAAGGCAGACTCTGAGGCTCTTTCCAAGCCTTCTTACCACGATTATGAATTTTTCTTAAAGGAGTTACTTTTAAAACCATGTGTACAAAACATCAATCAAGCCAAAGTTTTTGGATTCAATCTTAAAACATGTAACAAAGTATGAATCTTGCTAGTCTCGCCTTGGAGCGAATTACCGTGCGAAGCGAACCGTTGTTGGCACATAAGACACCACAAGATTCAATCTTTATCACTTAAAGTTTCACCATTATTAGTCCATTTATTTTCTTTATAAAAATTACCCTTTTATTGCTTATAATCATGTCCAACAAAATAAAATAATAAAACAAGTAATCAAAGACAAATCAAAACAACTAATAAATCATAACAATTATAGGTGAAACACATAGCCACATGCAATTTTGATTAGAAAATATCATAATAAAATCAATTCTAGGTTTCAATATGCATATAATTAACTAGGGTCTTCACCTCTTAATGGAAGTGAGCCACATACATTGACGAATCAATTGCGTAGGCCAAAGTCAATCATATACCAAATAGCACATAAATTGATTTTAATAATTATGGGGTCTTCCCCAATTTAGATCTATCTAAACATGTGAGAAAGCTTAACAATTAAAACAATTAATAATCCATGACTAACATGCATGTTTCATCATGGATTAAAGCATAACAATTACCAATTAGGTCATAGGATACACCCAAATAACACATAAACATGTAGGCAACCTAGGGTTTCTAATCCAATTAATATTAAAAACTACAAACCCTAATTTGGATAAAGAGGTAATCAACCCCCTCCCCAAATTTTTAGGGTTTAAGAAATTTAAAGAACCCTAGATCTATAAAACAACCTAACATGTATCTAAAACAATCAAAATTTCATTTTTTATGTGATTTATGTAATCAATTACATGTTATAGCAAGCTCGTGATACCACTGTTAGAATATTAGTATCATGACAATCATATAAATTGGTAAACACATATGCGGAAGCGTAGGAACATTTATAACTTATAAAAGATTAACATAAATTAAATAAGAACGTACCTTTAGTGATTCTAGCAAAACAAGAATCAATTAATCTTGAACAAGTGATGAACCCTAATTAGGGTTTATATGAATTAGGGATCTATTGATTAACCTTTTACCATTTTGTTAATCGATCCAAGATGTAAACAATAGTATGTTTACACCACGTTCTTGTACACACGTACTATTAGCGATCGATGTGAATGCTAGTTCTTGAATCACAAATAAAGTACAATACAATATTTAGCTTTTAAATAAAATAAATTGGGTCTAACCCTTTTATTTTATATACGAGACAGCATGGCCCGTGCGATGCACGGGCTTTGTTCATCATAAAGAATCGTAGTTTTGCAAGGGTTATACATATTTAATTATTGGGTTTTTTTCTTTTGTCTCTTACACTAAAACTGATGTACCAACTTTGATTTATGGCTTCCTTTTGCAACGATCTCATCGTTATATCTCCAAGTGGTATCAGTTGCAAATATGCCTGTGCGATGCACGTATCTTTTATGGTTTTCAGTTTTGTAAAGGTGAAATCTATTTTGTTAATGAATACATAAATTCCAACTAAGTTATTTCTTATGAGTAGAATGATATCAAGAAAGAATGTATCGAATGCATGAGTGATTTTTAAAATCGTAACACAAACTCATAATTATAAAACTAATTTAATTGGAAAAAGAAGTGTTTATACTCCATATAACTTAGGTGCGTGTTTTTTTGGTATTTTATTAAAGAAGACTTGTTGAACCAAATTTGATGTATCTCCCGCGAGTCTTGCTAACTCTGTCTCGAGTTTGACGTAAACACCACAAATTGTTTGGCTTTTGCAATACAAAACGTGTACTAACTCAATTTTCATGCAAGGTTAACTGTCATTTAATGCTAAATAATGCTCAAAATCATTTGCTCAATCAATAAAACTCGTAAACATTTTTTTTATATTTATAATTGTATACTTCCAAATTTATGGAGACCATTAAATTTTGAATGTTCGAGTATGTCTTTTTGTTTGCCTATCAATTTCGAGACCATTCAATTTAAAGACATGAACAGACATGATAACTTGAAAGGGTTTGGTGATATTTTAGTTCCGTTCTTTTGTAGGTCATAAATTCAACTTCCTTCAACTCATCAAAGAAATAAGTACGCATGACAAATTCAATTATAAAAGAAAGTGAATAGAAGGTGACGCTTTATTGCATTTATTTGGGAATAAGTCATTTGCACATGTTTTATTAATTTGGTGAATGTAATGGATCTACAAATAGTCAAATAACTATGTAAAAACTCTACTACTTTGTGAAATCAAGTGAACTAATTAATTATTATCTACAAATATTTATTTATTGCATGGTAATTGATGGGTTTATGTATTTTTTTAAGGCAAATGAAAAGAGCAAAAGATTAAATGATAGTGATTTGAAAAGTATTTGGTAATTATTAGTGCAATTAGTATTTTATTTATGAGTGAAAGATACATGCATTAATACTCTCATTTAAACCAAGGAAATATACATGAATTATAAACGATTTATAACTACATAACAATTAAAGAAAGGATAGAAAAAGCACTTTGTGCTCATCAAACTGATTAACATTCGCACATTTTCATCATATGGATTCTGTGAAAAAAACACATAAACAAAAACTTGAAAGGCAGTGGAAATTAATCAAATGAACTCAAAACAAACCCCAAAATAATTTCAAAATATTATTTTGGTTAAAATACCTCGTTTTTTTTTTAATCACCAAAACCAAGATTTTTTATACCTTGTAATTCACAAAAAAAATGTATATGAGTAATAAGATCATGAACTTAATAAAAATAATCAGTTTTGTGGGAATCGAGGAACCATGTTTGAGTAGACAATAACATGCTCGTGGGCTATCAATTGTATTCGTACGCATTTGTGGTATTATTAACTTTCTAGCTTCAATATATATTTGTCAAAAGTGGAAACAAACTTAAGAAAGATACATACTTTCAATTCCAAGTCATTATTTATAACGAAACACACAAATTACAATGTAAAGAGAATATAAGATTGTTAAGCTACAACATCATACATAGATAAAATTTAGCAAGCTTGATAATTAAGCACACCCTACATAAAATGACATCTTTCGAGTCTATAAGCACTTAAAGTTATGGTGATGGATGTCGTAGTAGCATCCATGGATGTACCCACTAAGCCACGTCTTGTTAAACCAATGGCGTATAATCCACACTCGCCTTTCAAACCTTCAGGGAATGATTTGGTGGGGAACCCATCTTCTTTGGAGAATAAGTTTGCATCCTAAAACAAAATCATGAAGAAATCAAAACTCTTACCAAGGATTTCCTGTATAATTAGTTAATTAATCTTATGACACGTCTATCAAATACACTTAAGTTATAACATACCTTTAGCCAAGTACTCACGTTACTTCTATAATACGTAGCTAAAATAATAGCATCAACTTTCTCGGTTCTCCCGGCTACAAACTCCACATTATGCTCCTCGGGATAAGAACATGTTAAAGACTAATAGAAATCAGAAGTAGATCAAAGCATCACATACCTCACACCAGCTACCAGGTGCAGCACATAGATCTACCACATGCTTTACTCCTAAAAATTAATAATATCACAAAAGATTAATAGACTATGCCATACTCTAATTGCATCACAATACATACAAATTAATAATAATAAAGATTTCTTTTGTTACAAACAAATTAATATACTACGCCATATCAAAGTTAAAAAAATATATATGGAGATCTTGAATCTAATGATGCCATCAACATGCCCTATACTTTGAATCTTGATCTTCATGCTTTTCTTGATCAAATACGGGTCAACATTTCATTAATATAGGATGATGTGCTTATAGGTCATGGTGATTCAATGGATGCTCGTACACAAATAGCAGGTATCATATTTAAATTTATCAGGCATGACAGTGAGTATCATATTTATTAGCTTTGAAATAACATGTTATTTCATTATCGTGCATACTTAGGTCCGTCTTCTGACATCACCACGGCAGGTTGCTCCCCTCTACTGTGGCAACAATTAACTCCTTTGACCATTGGTGCTTTAATCTATCTACATAATGTATTAGTATAAGAATAAGAATGAAAATGAATCATGTGTTTTATAGAGTTACTTTCCCTCTAAATAGAGAAGATCAAAACTTTAGAGTCTTATGTCATTTATTGTCTACTTGAAGAAATTGCAGACGTCCCATGCTAGCATTCAATCAGATTTAAAAGCAAGTGTTGTTGCATGCGGTCTGCAATCAAATCACCTGCAAAGCTTCCTGAGTAAACAATGGCTCTTTCAATTCCAATTCAAGAAAACAATCTTTAACCGACGGAACATCTACATACTAAAAATTGTATTCGAGTAAAGTTCCAAGCTTTCTCTGGCCTTTTCCAAATACATAGCGCCCTACAAATCATGACAAAAGCAACAACTATAAACAAAAATATGTCACTATCGCTAAAAATGTAATGAAATACGAATGTTGCATGTTAATTGTGCTGTACATATAGAGGTTGATGTTAGAATATTGTCTACTTTTGTGTGCCCCTTAGTTATTGTCAACTTTTGGGTGCCTGTGCAACATTAAAAGCTCCAAAAGCTTTAAAAGAAACTTAAATCACTTATTTACATTAGCTTAAACCACTTATTTGAGTTTCTTGGCTTGTGACATTAATGCTAACATTCAATAGGGGGACTCATTCTTTATATATATATAGATACTGTCGATCATAAATGCAATGAGAAAAGATACATGCACTGTTGAAATATCATGCGAATATAAATATGCATGCATGGCAATTATATATATCTTGATAGAGATATACAACTGTACGATACATATACATTCGAAGTAAAGGGTTGTTTTTCATTCCATCGGTTTTGTGAAGCCATAGAGTGTTTATATAGCACTCAAACTTGTTCTCCAAGTTAGAGTCTATCACCTCCTCAAGTTTCACAAAACGATACTCGGACCCCTCCATACTTTTCTTGTTCGACCGCTTAAATATTTGTGATTTAATAATTAAATATAACTATTTATATTAATTATTTAACATCGATTCTCATACGTAAAGTGTGCAATCCCGTGGTCTCGGGTTCGATACTAGACATTTAACTAATTAATATTTATCCAATATTCCAACATTCCTCTCATACAAACCTAACATGACCTCTCACACAATGTTCGCCTATATATATAACGTATCTAAGGCATAAATCATAAGGCACCATCATCATTATTAACATTAAAGTTAACAGGCTTTCAAGTGAATATGATTAGGCGATTGTGTACTTTGATAGCATCTTCAAAGGCATGCAAACAACCTCTCCATATCGTTGAACGGTCACTTCCTACATCACTCGTCAAAACCAAGCGCCCATTTGATAGTCGGCTCTTTTCAGCTAACCATGTGATACCTCAAGAGCTTACCGAGTGAGTAACTATTTTTTGTTTTTTCTTGTTGTTTTAATAAGCAGGCTAAAATCTGTTAATACCAAGAAGTTGGTTTATTAGTCATAAAAAAACGTCTGAATTATGCAGAAATGAAATTGGACATAAGAGCACAGGTGGAATTCGTGTTATGTCGATACAAAATGTGAAGCCTGATAGACCAACGCCTGATGACCTCCGATCATACAAGCTTTCAGCATTTGATCAAGTCCTTCCTCATACTTACGTTCCGTTTATTTTCTTCTATCCAAACAATAGCAATGGAAACACCAACATCAGTGACATTATACTTCAAAGATCCAAACTTTTAAAGCAATCAATGTCAGAAACGCTTACTAAATTTTACCCATTTGCAGGAAAGTATACAAATGATATACATATAAATTGTAATGATGAAGGTGTTTATTATGTTGAGACACAAGTTGATGGTGATCTCTCATGTTTTATTGCAAAACCCGATTACAAGTTAATGCAATCACTAATTCCGGTTCCTCCAAATGCGAAGGAGCCAACACTCGGTTACTATCTTGTTATGATCCAAGTAAACTTCTTTAGTTGTGGTGGTGTCGCTATTAGCATTTCCAATTCGCATAAGCTAATCGACGGTGGCACTTACTCGATGTTTTTAAATTCATGGGCGTCGGCAGCTAAAGGCAATAAACAAAATATGATTTACCCTAATTTTGTTTCTTCATCTCTTTTTCCAGCCAATACTAAAACACATCCATCTTTCCCACTATCATCATTGACGGCATGGCCAATGATGTGGTACAGACGGAAATGTGTGACAAAAAGATTCAGGTTTGATGCATCAGCGTTACAAGCGCTAAAGGCCAAAACAAATGAATCTGTTTCCGCCACTCGTGTTGTAGCAGTAACCTCACTGATTTGGAAGTGTGCGACAAGTGCTGCAAGGAAACTAAATGGAGAAAGGCCGTCAATCTTGCTGATTGCTGTGAACATACGAGGTAGATTTGCAACACCCTTGCCTCGAAATGCAATTGGGAACATCATCTGGAACGGCGTGGGTAGGTGTGAACCTAACCACACCTTGACAATAGATACCATGGTGGGGCACATCAACGCTGGTGTAGCAAAAGTTGACACTAAATTTGTTGAGCAATTTAAAGGTGAACAAGCGGCTGACAAGGTTATCGATGAAGCAAAATGCTTAGGGGCTCAAATGACGAGCTATGATGTTAATTACTACTCAGCGAGTAGTACGTGTAATTCTGGAATGTATGAAGCTGATTTTGGATGGGGAAAACCTGTGTGGTCGTGCTATGGAGATTTGAACAATGATGTACCTCTTTATAAGAACTCAATAATGTTGATGGATACAAGTACAGGTGGTGGGATTGAAGCATGGGTAACGTTGAGCGAAGATGAAATGGCCATACTTGAGGGTGATCCTGACCTTCTGTTATACTCTTCTGTTGAACCTAGTCCTCTCCATGGTTGAGTAATTTCACTTGGTTTTATGGCTTTCATTCTTGTTTAGTATGAACTTTGGTCCAATAAGTGAATCGCGAGTATCACATGCACATGTTTGTATAGTTCGTTCTCTACTTCTCTTGATTACGTGAATCCATGAATCAAGTAAATTGTTACAGTAACTGTTAAGCTACACTTCACATCCCATTTATATTTGTAATTAACGCAATACAAATTGTGAAAAGGCAATGATTTTCCATCAACTAACTATGCCTAATTAGTGTACATTGTTTTAGCGAGTGACTTATACAGTTGTACAATGGTGATTACAAAGAATTAGAGAGCTAGGTGCACTTTGCACACAATAACTTGATTAGGTCATACACCCAATAACACCACAATTACTAAAACACTCTCTTGAGGTGGATGTGGGTTCCATACTTCTGTTAGTTTATGTACATTATTTTAATAGTTGTATGTTACGATCGAACTCGAGATCACGGAATTGCACACTTTACGTATGAGTATTAAAAACTAATACTTGAATATAAATGTTGTATTCATTTATTAATTATCACAAAACATATAAACGTTTATTAGTATTTAAGATACATGACTAATGGACGTTAAATTAAAAGAACGAGGACTAGAATGAAATTAGATGTCAATAAGCTTCCGGATCTCCTCATTCCTTTGAGGGTCGTTCGGTTTGTATTGGGTTTACCCAACCCAAAGAAAACTTGAGCTCTAAGTTTCTTCTAGTATATATACACATCAAAGGTTTAGGTTTTTGGTACTCTTGTGGGTAAAAGGTCAACGACTTTTTTTTTTTTTTTTTTTTTTTTGGTACTCTTGTGCACACACACAAAAACCTAAAATCTTTTCTTCCTCGTTCTTTTTCTTTGGCCGATCGTTAAACACCCTCTAGGGATTTTCGATTGGTATTTTATTAAACAAAAGGTTTTGGTTTAAGTTTTGTGATTTAATTACTAGCATAACTTTAATGTGTTATAGTACGTGTGTACAAGAACGTGATACAATCACACTATTGATTGTATCTTGGATTGAATTACAAAAAGGGAAGGGATAATTCCTATAATCCACATAAACCCTAATTAGGGTTTTTGATTTGAGGAATTTCATAATTTGATTCTTGTTCGGGGTAGAATCACAACGGTACGTTTACTATTTATTATTGATTAATTAATTACATGTTATATGATCTTGCTATAACGCTTCCACATGTGTCTTTGATGTTTATTGTTAATATTTATGATATGTCATGGTAATTATATAATTCCAACAATGGCATCACGAGCCTTTATAATGTGTAATTAATTATCAAAACGCATAAAAATTGAATCTTGATTTGTTTTGTTTCATGTTTTGTCGATTCTAGGGCTTAGATTTTCCAAACCCTAATTTTTTTTGTCTGGGTCGATTTACCCAAATTGTTTTTAGGGTTTTGGTTTTGATTTTTAATATGATTAGAAACCCTAGGATTGTCATGTAATTGTTTATGCGTTTTAGTAAACGATTTTGGTGTAATATGTTAATTGTTAAGCATAATCCATGAAAAAGTACATGTTTGCATGGATTTTTATTGTATTGGAATTTAAATTGGATATATGAATTAAATTGTTAAGTTATATCGAAACATGTAAATTTATTAATAGATGTCGAATTGGGGAAGACTCCAATATATTAAGTAATCAATTATGTGCTATGTGGTGTTTATTTAATTTTGGCTTACGCAATCGATTCTTCGATGTATGTGGTTCTTCTTCCTTTGAAGAAGAAAGCCCTAATTGAATAAATACATAATACACTTTGAATTGATTTTTAATAGGATTATTGAATCAAATTTGCATGTGGCTACATGTTTTATACATATTTAATTGTTATGTTGTGTATAAGTTTTTTTTAGTTGTGTTATTTTTTTTTTATTATGTACTACTTGTTTTTTGTTTATTTTTTATGTGAGACATGTTTATAAACGAAAAATTGTAATTTTTGAATAGAAAAATAATATGGACTAAATAAATGGCGAAATTTATTTTGGTTTTAAGAGTCAAAATTTTAAGGTTTTACTGATTGATGTTTTTGTATGTAATGGTTAACTAGGCTCGACCAAAATTGACAAACTGTGTGGTGGGTTCTAGTAGAGAGAGGTTTTCTAAGAGATTCACTCCTACCGGCTCTCTATGCCAGCTTGTGCGTCAACTAGACTTACCGAATAACCATTACATGTAGACTGTCATCTTAAGGGAGAATTGACCACAATTCCACAATGATTATCCGAAACACTAAGCTTTAGGGCTTATGCAAAAGTATGATATAGTGGACGATAATTATTGGTAATTCTTTAATTGGTGAACCCAATAATTCAATCAAAACTTTGTTATTTTGCTCTTAGTGAATAGGTAAATAAAATTGTTTTGTAAAAACCAATGTTATGAAGTTGTATGCATGTTTTTTCATACATTATTTTGATTACGCATATCAAAATTAATACCCTTATAAAATTAAATCGAATGCCATTTGATTAAAAACACTTGAAGTTGTAGTTTACGTCATGTGAGAACTTGGCTAGATTGCAATGGAGAGATAAATTTCATAACTTCATTGCTAGCAGATCAGCTGATGTAATGGAATTATGAGTTTGCAGTTTTTAAGTTAGACGACTTATATTGAGTAGGAAGTGAGAGCTTGAACTCAAGGCATTAGATGGGGATGAAACATGCTTACATTGCAAAAAGTTTTGTGAATGTAAATCCCATAATGATCTAGGAATTGCAATATGATATTGGCAATTATTGTTCAACAATTACTTTGTTGAATACTATCATTACTATTTACTAGCAGATCAACTGATGTAATGGTACTATATCAATTAGGATCCTAGCTTTAAGAAAATATTATGGTTTATATGAATATTTACCATTATGTATTTTATTTTCTTAAATATTTAATTATCGAAAATACTGAAATTGAATTTTGTAATTTGTTTTAATGTATTAATGCAACGTTCAAACTGTAAACGCACTTTGGGCTTTGATAAATTGATCTCGTTCTGTTTTCAAACAAATGTTTGATTAAGAATAATTTACTTAAAAGATAAAAGAAATCTCCTTTCTATGAAAGAAGAGTGAGACACAATCATATTTCTTTTCATGAATGAAAAAGGATAATAGGAATATTAGATATGTCTAAATTCTAATATAACTCATAGCAAATTTTTTAATAGTTTAGATAATTGCATATTTTCCATATGGATTTTATCATCCTCATTCGGTGATTAAATTCTTAGTAACAAATATGATATTTGGTTAACAGAAAATTATGTATGACGTTTTATGAGTTATTATAATTAGAAGCAAGACTAATTACCGCAAAAATGGTTAAAGACAAACTAGTTTATTCATCTAGTTGTTTTGGCTATTTAAAAGGTGCTACATACATTGTAGGATGGTAGACCTGTTAAGGAACAAATTGCATACCCAATTTTTCAAGTTAATAGCATTTGATGGATAGTGCATTATTTACAAATCAGAATACACATTTAGTGCATAAGTAATTGTTACGTATGGACATTTAATGGTGTAGGAAAGTTAAAAGCACAATATTTGTTTTCACTGGATATGAAACACTTACAATGTTATCAAATTCAGTGGGAGTATTGTGTACTTATTACTAAATAAGGAATTATTGTAATGATCTTTAATTTAGTGGGAGTTACAAGCTTTGACATCTTGGTAGCTAAAGATATTACTTTTCAAGTGTAGACAATCATACTTTTATGGATTGTCTTGTACGTTTCCTTACTAGATATTGTTGCTATACATCTACTTGTTATGCTAAGATCTATGACACAATCGTATTGATCACATAAACAAATGCATGGCGTGTTGTTTATGTGCTATATGAGGTTGTTACGTGCATAAGTGGGAGAAATCTTTAATGTGTGTAAGAAGTAACTCATAAAGATATGATTTAATGGATTCTCTTGAGAGCAAGGTAAGAGAATAAACGTTCTAATATGGATTATACTAATCTAATTCAAGAAACACTTGGTATTGCAATTTATGTTGTAACATCCCCAAAATTTGGTACAGCGGAAGACTCAACAAGCTTTCGGGATGTTACGGGAGATTGGTATCCATTCCAAGTCATGAAAGAACGAGATAAAGTAAACATAAGGAAAACACAACCAAATGGGGTTTTAAAGTTTACATTTATCCCAAATTTATCCAAAGTAAGGCCCAAAAGAAATAAACATAGGTCCACAAAGTTATATCAGAGTTTTAGAAAATAGATCCATAAACCAGGTGCCAAAGCCAAGCCTCCAATCCAAGCATCCAAGGGCATCACTTAATTACCTGAGAAAACGCGCTAAAAGTCAGCTTTCGCTGGTGAGATCATAGGTTTAAATTCATAACTAAATCAAGTGGACATACACGCAAAACGCTTGCTAGCTAGACTAGGCCTCAATCATCCAACCAAAACGAACCAACAAAAACTAACCAACCCTATAGGTGCACGCTATAGCTAAAATCAACCAAGTCAATAGCTTACCTAGTTCATGACTAGGCCTCGCTCCATAACCAATCCAATAGCTTACCTAGTTCGGGACTAGGCCTCGCTCAACAACCAATCAATAGCTTACCTAGTTCGGGACTAAGCCTCGCTCTATAACCAACTCAATAGCTCACCTAGTTCAGGACTAGGTCTTGCTCTATAACCTACCTAGTTCTATAAGCATAGCAAGTTTTAAAATAAACAAAGCGATAATAGTCCACATAAAACAATTTGCACGTTTCTCACCCCAAGTATTGAAAACAAAGTTCAAGAGTAAAAGTGGGGCTATAACTCACCTCAAGTCCAACAATCAGCAAAAGAAATCGACAGATGTAAGATGTAAAGCAACTCAAATAACGGCAACTACAGACTCAACACTTCCTAACAATATAAACGCGTTCAGAATCATTTCCTCAAAATCAAATATTCCCAATCCCGAACGTATTCCATTTTACTTTCCAAAAATCCATTTCTCGTATTATCCTCATCTTAGTTTGGAGTTTGGTATCTATGCGGGTGGAGGGTCGACACAACTCACAACAAGAAGCCACAACGAAATAGAATAATAAAACAATTTATAGGTCTAATATTAGCCCAATATATTATTTAAATAAATCATCGAAGCTTATCAAATCCGTCGATTTGATAATCCCCCATATTTATCTTCATAATATATCGCCCTGAGATTATACCCAAAACCTAAGTCACATAGCATTTAGAGTACTATATGGTAAGTATCGAGGTTTAATAAATTCCCTATATATCGTCAAGTTTACTAAATTCGTCAATTTAGCCAACTCCATGAGATATTTAGTAATTCATTATTCCTATACACGTACCACAACCTATGGGCGTCGTAGGATACAATGCCCATTAATATATTCATTTTATATAGCTAAATAGATCATATTTAACCCATCGATTAAATAAGTTACGTAGTTATAGAAAATAGATATATTAATCGTGTCATATCCATGACAAACACAAAAGTCACACAATAATAATATAGTCCTCTTGGACCTAAGTGACCACAACCCCGTATAACTCGATAGTTTTCCTCGTTTATTAAAAGATATATTTTATTTAGAAATTGCCCAACGTAAAAGATTTCGTCGTTATTTATAGTAACGCTCCCGACATTTATTACACTATTCTCATAGTATATTAATTATCGTCACGTTATTATAATATGTTACTCGTGATCGTTTTATTATTAATATACGCATTTATATATTTATATATACGTTTTTCACGTCTATATACTTATATAAATGGTTATATTACCAATAATATTATTACAAGTTTTATTATTAATATTTGATTATAAATATTTATCGAGTTATATGAGTTGGTCATATGTCCGAGTCATCGCTCTCGGCTCATTTTCCAAGTCCAAAATAAAATAACCAATTCAAAGTCAAGCAATCCAACTCCGTCCAAATCAAATCCCAAATCGCGTGCTACAACAATAGGGTCCGACTACGGCACCCGACTAACCTATCTCCGTCAATCTAATTAACCGTCTCACAATCGGTTCCCATACCACTCCGTCAACACAACTCCATAATCAATAACACAAGTCTAAAAGTACCATTTCAAGCTCAAAAATGACCATGATCAAAATAATAAAACGACAATATAACAATTCGACAAGTATATAAAACAACCAAATAATATATCACACTTACGGGTTGGTTTACCAAGTTAACCCGGGTCAAAATTAAACCACAAGAATCATGATCACACCCGAGACCTCTTGGGTCTCGGCTTGCTCCATACGAGCCAAACCAATCAGACCATAATGGTCGAATAATAACACATGCCACAATAATATTCGACCGGACCCAAAGGGTCACGGTCTTGCTCATAACGAGCCAAATCAAACCCAAACGGACCCTTGGGTCGTCGGCCATAATCCCAAACAACAACAACAAGATGAACGAGGGACCCCTTTGGGTCTCGGCATGAATAAACGAGCCACAAACGCGACCCTGAGACCTCAAGGGTCTCGGTTATGCTCAATCTGAGCACCCATCCAACCAAACAACATCAACCCACTCAAATCCAACCATGAATCCGAGACCAACTCGACCCAACCCGGATACCAAACCATAACTTTATCAAAAATCTTTCCCATTAACTTTTTACTCTTTAAATCTTGTCCCAAAACCAATATTCAAAACGAGTTTGACTCGATTTAGTCAAACCCACGTGTAAAAACGTGTTTTCTCACCTTCAAACTCACGGATCTATATCAAACTTCCAAGAAATGATGGTGGTGGCGTGGTGTACGCGCGGCGGTGAACCAACGAGAGGTGGGGTGTTCACTTTTGAGGCGCGTGTGTTACAAAACAAGGTAGAGGAGATTACGGGGAGTGTTTTGGTGATAGTGGTGACGGTGGTGGTGCGGCGGTGAGGCGGCGGCAGGGGTGGCTAAGGTTTGTTGATGGTTGTGTTAATTTAGTAGAGAGAGAGATGGAATGGTTGTGTTTGTATGTTTATGTTTGTGTGTGTGTTTGTGTTGTGCGTGGGGGATAAAACCCACGAAGCCAAATCCGGCTTTAAGCCCAAAAAAATATAAAAATGATAAAAATAATAATAAGAATAGTAATAAAAAGGTGGGTGAGGTAACCCGATGTAAATTACGCGGACCAAACCCGAAACTCATTTAAAATAAACCGACTCTCTCGAACCGAGCTCATTCCCAAATATTCAAAATCTCACGATACGGTCCAGAAATATATAATAATCGTACCAGACATTTAAAATATATAAAATTTTCGTTAGGTTATCCTAGTGCCGGAGTCAATGTAGTGCCAAATAATTATCTCAAAAATAAATCACCACGAATAATACCAAACCAAACCAATAATTAAAACTCAACTTCCATAAATATCACAAAGTTTAAAACCACGGTTCAACGTTTACAATTCCATCACGAATAAACTTTTCAAATATTTCAAAAACCATAAAATTCAAAGTAATGCGGGTTTGTAAATAGTTTCCCTAAATTTCCAGTTGTCACATATGTTATGTGAGAACTTAGCTAGATTGCAACAACTAGGTAAATTTCATATTTTCATTACTAGCAGATCAACTGATGTAATGGAACTATGAGAATTTGCAGTTTTTAAATTAGATACCTATTAGAACATGTGTCAATATGATATGAAGACTACTTTAAATTGTATATTTATGAATTAATGGAATGACATAAATTAATAAAGTAATCTAATGCTACTTCAATCTGAATATTTATGTGTTCTTGGAATTACATAAATAAATGAAGAAATAATGTTGTTTTACATTATTATGAAGTAATAAATTAACATGAAATTACTATTGAAACCAAGAGATGGTGTTCATAATTACTTTAGTTAAACATGTTTATGTTTCATAGTAAAGATATAAACATAAAGTCTTTTAATTGTTACAAGACTTATAATAAAGTAAAACATTATCTTGTTATGTTTTTAATTAAGACATATACATGAAGTTATTAAATTATTAAATGACTTATAACGTATAGTGAGATTATAACAATTTATGTTTTCTTGTAGAAACATGGACATGAAGTGACTTTGTCAAAAGTACTTGTGTTATAAAGCATGTAATTGGCTTGAAAATATTATTATACCATTAAAATGACTTAGTTGGTAAATAGACAAGCCAAAAGGAATATGGTTATTTTAAATATTGTTAGATTGTCTTACAATATTAATACTAATGAAATACCAAATGTTTATGGTATGTTCAGTTAGGGAAAATCAAATTCTTGTTATATTGTTTTATTAAAGATAACTATGACTACTTTTCTTCCAAAAGTTATCAAGGTTAGAAAATTGAGTATGGATTGAATATACTCAATTAGACTCCAATCTAGAAGATTAATAAGACACCATCATATGATGGAATGTGATGAATCACATTATGTTTTAAAATGAAGTTATGAATTTGTTAAATTACTTATGAGTAGGTTATTAACAAATAATAGTCATAAATTGTCATTGTGTTTTGTAATGTCCTAAAAGAGAACATTGTATTGTTACTCTATTTGCTAAGTATTTAAAGATAGTCTTTAAATTACTAAAGCAAGTGGGAGTTTTGATCTTTAAAAGATAAAATTACAAGATACATAATCTTCTAAAACACACTAGTAAATCATAATGAGGCTTGACATTAAAATGTTAAATCTCAAGATGAGGAATTATCATTCATAGAATAGCAAAATATCTCAGATATTTGATTAATATGCTGAGGGCTATGATTTACAGGATTATTGTAAACCTGATAATTATCATGATACATTACCAAATATGAAATTGGGTAAAGTACACATGTTATGAATTATTAAGATGTTGTCCATAAAGATAATCAATTTTAGAAACTTGGTTTATCTTAATAGTTTGACTAGAAAATGAAGATGAGTTTCTTCAAAGATATGGTAACCCTTGTGGTTTAAATTTTTGTATAGAAATCATTTGAACAATATTGTGCAAGTATTTAATGCATGTCTTATGACAAGATTATTAATCACACTTAAGCAATTAACTGTGTTTGAATATTCTTTTCTAAACACATTAAATATATAATGATTGTCATATTAAGTTTCATTAATATGAAATTGACAATGTAATATCAAAACTCTTTCGTGAGTGATTACTTGAGCAAGGACGGTAAGTAATCAAAACGAGTTTATGAATTCAAATAAATCTTTGGAAGTGTACAAAGTGCAATAATCCATGGATTGATAAATGCATGCATCTAGAAGATTATTCTTATGTTTAATTATTAAATCCATGTTTTGATTTATAATTGAAATAAGATAATTTCTAAGAATTCTTGAAAGCTAGTGGGAGTATTATGTTTAATTTCCTAAATCATATATGTTGTAAAACATATAAAAAGTAATATTCTATATAAGTAAAATGTTAAGTCTTAGTTTGGAATAGAACTTTACTTGGAAGGTTTAGAAAATAAAACATATAACCTTGTAATGAATGTATATTATTTAATAAACATGTACTGTAAAATGAATCTAATATAACATGATATATCATTTAGAAAGTCTAAATGGATATGTATAACACGAATAAAATATAAGTATGACTCAAAGATTTTTCATGAACATCATGTTTTGTTGTATCATGCTTGATTACAAGATGATTTGACAATATTAATATCTAATTAAAAGTTATTAGATAACTTGTGTAATATTCTAAAAGAATATGTTTGATTAAAGAATACATCCTTAGACTGGAACAACTCAAATTCTATAGATGAACAATATGTCAATTGTTGTGCAAATTGTCAAAGCCAACAAACTTGAAAGTTTGAAGGGCATCAAACATTACACAATAGATATTAAGGTTTATGCGAAGTTTTTAATAGCATATTGTTGTTTGCATACAATGAGATGACACTCAATACTAGTCATGGTAAGGGTTTCATACTTGGCTATATGTACTAGTTGTGCTTAATAAGAGCATAGTTGCATTATACATTAAGAGAATAAGAATACTTCAAATTTTAAAATGTTTGGAAGTTTGATTATCATAAATTAGTGGTTAAGGATGTCACACACTTTATGAAAAATTATGTGGCATTATCAAAATAGTTGAGTATGCACATACAAGAACTTCACTAGTTGAATTCTTAAATAAGTATTCTCAAAATTCTGATAGATCAAAGTTGGATGATTTATGTTTTGTCAACAAGTATGAAAGTCATTACTTGAGACATAATTCATCAACAAGAGTTATCATGCATTGATCTATTTAGTATTTGGATAAAGAATGTTAAATAATTATTATAATAAATTTAAAATACAATGTATGTTTAATTTATAATATATTGCATCCTGTTTTTGCATGTTTAATCCATGAATAAATGTTATTCTAAATTGTCCGTTGTCAGTTAATAATATGGGAATATTATTAAATCAAGACAAATCTGAAGGTTGGTATAATATACTTAAAGTATATTGATGCGTAGTCATGCTAGTTCATATGATATTAAATGATACTGAATATAAGACTTATACCAACTACATGATGTTACTTTATCGATCTTGTCATTAAGTAAATCATGAGAAGTTATCCTCAGACTTGAGATGCAAGATAAGTGTCATGAATGTAGTACCTTTTTGTGAAACAACTTAACGCTATATGTAACTGGTAGTCATAAGGGTTGTTTTCGAAAGTGTTACAAAGTTCGTGGGTTTTGCTTGTAGTCAATACATAATTTGTTCCTTCAAATTTAATTTTGAAGTTTAATACTGTTGGGCCCCTCGTAGGGTTGTCAAGATGTTTGCATGGCCGTGCCCAAGATCTCCCCTGAATATGTTCAGAAGATTTGGTAATCTTGCTCAATCACAAGCAACGAGAAACAGAATGGTTAATTAAGGTATGACTTTGATCCATATCCTTATTTTTTTTTGGGTAAAAGGTCAAACGACCCGGTAAATATATTACTCCAAAAAACGTTTAAGTACAACGGATATGGGTGAATCCCATATCTCAGCCTGTTACATAGGTGAAAAGCTTACATAACAAGATACTTCCTATTTTCAAAACAAGAAAACAAACCATTACTCACATGATAGTAGTGACTCTGACAAAAGATAAAATACTTCCTACGACCTTGGAGATTAAAACCATAAATGGCATTAAGAGCATACAATTCCCCTAGAAGATCATAAATTTGCTTCGAATAATCATCATAGTCATACTCATCTTCACGCTCATGACCACCACCAAAAAGATTTGCTGATTCATCGAACGTGTTAAGAACCTCCTCCTCATCACTGTCCGAAACCACAACCTCATCCACCTTTGAAAATGGGTTAGCCCTCTTAGTGACTGAGGTAGACGGAATAGGATGACCAGCATCATCCACAAGAGTAGTTTTCCCATCGATCAGCAGCTTTTCAATCTTACTAATTTTCTCAACAATAGGAGTAGAACCAACTTCCATTGTTCCCATAGAATCACTCACAAGCGGTTCTTGCGTATCACTCACAAGAGGGACTTGTGAAGTAGTACCAGTCGTAACCGACTCATCCTTATTAACTTCCATTGTACTGCCAGCATCCACATCCTTGTTAGTAACAACCTTAGGAATACCAAAACCATCTGTATCATCCATATTAAGAGCATCAAACTGATTAGAAGTAGTGATCTTGGTTCCACTCGTACTAGCCACATCAGAAGCCTTCTTCTTACTGACATTAGCTTTCTTTGATTCAGGAAGAGTCTTTTTGGGCTGATATTCAAAATGCTTACCCACCACAGGTTTGGTAAAACCTCCTCGACCCGAATTCGAAGCAACTTGCTTTCCCTTCTTCTTATTGTTAACAGGCTGGAAACCATCACTTGCATTCATAGTAGGTTGAGCATTCGGTATGACAACCTTAGGGCACTCAACCAAAGTATGTCCAAATACCTTACATTTATCACAGTGAGGCGGTTTCCACTCATATTCTACCCAGATCTTTTCAATAGTCGAACCCGTACCATCAAGTAGAGGAATCTCAACAGTGAGACTGTCCTTAAGTACCTCATCCGACTTTACTTCAATCATACACCTAGCAAAGCTACTCCGACCCCAAGATTCCTTGCACATTTGACTAGTAAAGGCATCTAACCTTTTGGGCGTCCCAATCACAGTAGCACGAAGGCTAAGCCCGTCATCAGAGAACATAGCTAAAGGAACATCATGGAATTTAACCCACACCGGAATGTTAGTCAAATCCTCTTTAAGCAAGTTGGTGTTCAATGTCCATGGTTTAAGTATAGTAGGGACATTACGAATCAACCAAGGACCATTATCAAGGACATCATCGACACCTTTCTTCGAAGTAAACTTGAAGAAAAAGAAACCCTTAGCATTCATCATAACCTTTTGTAAACCATACTTAGCCCACGCATTGCGAACATAATAATCAACAACAGGAAAAGCAAGGCGTTGACCAAGGAAGTATCCGTAGAGAGTATTCTCGAACCTCATGTTAACCTCTTGCACTACATTCATTGGGACAGATAGATCAACATCAGCCTTCTTCTTGCTACATTCCAACCTACGAAAGTTTGAAACATGTTTCAGAGGTTCATTAGAAGTAGCACCCGCGTAAGAAACCAACTTCACTCCCGTACCATTAGTAGTATCATCCTTGTGAGAATTAGGACCAGTAGTAACAGGAGGAGTACTAGTAATATTAACTTCATTAGCTCCAATCTCTATTTGGATTTTATTCATGGCATCATCAAAATTCTGATGCGCATTATCAATCAAGTGTTTCACAGATTCAGAACTAGTAACTCGCTCCAAGTCGTCACCAAGTGATGTATCTTTCGTAAGTGGAATCGGCTCCACTTCACTACTAGAAAAAGGGCTATCCTTGACTCCAAATGCGAGTCAAGAAGAGGCTTTATGACGCGCAAATACGAGTCAAGGAAAGACCCGTCATAAATCTTCATGACTCGCATTTGTGCGTCATCCCTCTATGACGCGCATTTATGACCTACGTTTTATGACTCTCCTTTTTGCGAGTCATAACTTAATTTTTTTTTTTTTTAAATTAATTTTTTTCAGTTCCTAATTTTCTATTAAATGACAATTAAAAACCTGATAATACAAAATTAAAAACACAAATATCAAAATAACGCATTTCATATATATATATATATATATATATATATATATATATATATATATATATATATATATATATATATATATATATCAAAACAACGAGGTTAATTCAAGTACTAATTCACGATAAGTCACAAGTTAATTAACGACAAAAATTACATATCGATAGTAATTCACAAGTTAGTTTGACAGCTTCCACATCGACCACTGAGTATACAACCATTGCTGTTTTTGGCTCCTTTTCGTATTGCTCGACCCACGATTTAACCGCTTGAGGAATAAGTCTCCCATTCACTTTAACCACATCTAAAAAAGTGAAAAGATAGACAAATTCAAAATATGTTACAAGAGATAAGCTAGGTGAGCTTATTTATCCACTACAACCTTTTGCAGGCCTGGTTTTGAAGGTCTTAAAAAATTCTAAAAATTAATCTAAAAATACTAGAATGGAGATAAGCTGGGTGAGCTTATTTATCCAAAAGATCAGCTTATAACTTCTTAATATGAGTGAATTATAAATCTATGACCAGGCTGCAAAACTCATAAGAACTAAAAAACTAGGCTGCAAACTACTTAGACTGAACTGCAAGGTATTTAAAGGCAAGACTTATATGGTTATACTGAAAACTTAGAATGGGATAGAAGAGAACCTGAAAATGCCAAATATGACTCCAAATATAATTAGTAAGAGAAGCTATGTAACGTAAGTTCACTGTTAACTAATTAAAAAGTGCTGGTCATTGACATTACCTGATGATGGTTTGGGCGCAAGCTTATTGTGACTCCCATTAGATATAACCGGTGAGCCATTAACCGGTGAGCATATAACCGGTGTGTCCAACATTGTTTTCTTTTCTAGAATCAATTGGTAATTTCTGCCTAAACACCTTCTTTACATGATTACTAACACCATATTCCCTCCTTGAGCTCAAATTTCTCCCACCACTAGCATCTGAAACGACAAAAGGAACAGTTGAAGTTCAAATAGCAGTTGCTGACAGATATTGTAAGATATAAAATGGGATGAAATTTTATAAGCCAACAAAAGAATAAAATGGGAAGAAATTGGTGTTCATATGTAGCGAAGAATCACACACATCATAAACATACAGATATACTGTACGAATCAAATTGAAAGATATTAAATGCAAAAGCATAATTCCCTGACTAATTTCCCGTATATATCGCTAAATGCAGGGGAAAGGTAAAACTTATTTTACAAACATGAAAAACTAACTGAAGCGTCTATGGGCATAACAGATGTAAATGCTAAATCTAGTAGCAGATATTCCAGGCTAGAACTTACCATTAAAAACTTTCGATGAGTGGAAGTTCCCTCTAGCTCCCCGCCACTGAACATTACTTAACAGTTAGTGTCACGAGTCACACCAATACCGAGTCACCACGCACGTGACTCGGTCCTTACCTAGTTTTATTCAAGATGAAAAAGACATAGTGTTGTTTAGATGGAAAAAGGTGGCGCGTAAAATATGAAAAAGGAGTGGGGTTTGTGTTTTTGGGCGCGTGTGGTAGTAGATCAGAAAGAGGAGGTGTTGTGGAGTCGAATGGTGGTGGCGGTGTGGTGTGGTGGCCGATGGTGGAGCGGCGGCGTGAGGTTGCAGGTAGGGTGAAAGGGGCGGCTAGGGTTTTGTGAGAGAGAGAGTGTGTATGTGAGATGATGATGAAGATAAGGAAATGAGGGTGTGTTTGTTTATTTGTTTATTTGATGAAGATAAGGAAAGGAGGGAGAATTTGATTTTTTGGGAAAAATTTTTTTGAGAGCGGGAAGTGTTTTGGCAAAAAAAATGATAGATTTTGATGAAGCAGATGGTAAAAAAAAACATAGATGACCGCTATTTATGACTAAGCAAAACGAGCGTCATCCAGCAGGCTAAATTTTAATTGATTATGACCCTATGTTATGACGCTTCTGAAAATGAGTCATCCTCAATAAAAAAGTTACTCGTTATGACTCTTATTTTATGACTCTGCTATTTGTGCGTCATCTTATATTGTGCGTCATAAAATGCGAGTCAAGGATAGCCCTTTTTCTAGTAGTGACTTTCTGAGTACCATTCATAGAACAATCATTAGCATCATCCACATTCAAACTAGAACTCGTTACATCAGGAAGATTCTTCTTAACAACCGATTCCTTACTCACACTCTTAGGACTCAAGAAACCCTTATTCATCTCTCACCACAAATTAAACAAATCAAAGCGTAACAGACTCAATGTAACCAGCAGCAAGCAAAACCAATTCAGAAAAAAACCCTAATCGCTTAGGGTTTAACGTGACGCCCAAAAAAACTAACCAACATCCATGATCCAATCAATAAAGGTTAATGATTCAGTGGATAGAATATAGGATCAGAACCGACTAAGGATTGGAAGAACCCTAAAGTCGATTTATAAAAAAAATGATAAGAAGGAAACCCTAAGTATGCGATTACAAGAAACTCACCAAAACTGTAAGATACCAAGCATTAATTCAACAAGGAGCAATAGATAAGAGTGTTAAATCACAGGATTATGCAGGGAATCAAAGAGGTTTGGTGGAATTAGATGAATCGAAATCGTATAAGGTTGTTAGGGTTTTTTCTTTTTTGTCGCCAGAGAGAGTCGAAGGGCGTGGTATTAGAAACAAAAGGTTAATAATAATGAGAAATCATTAAAAGGTTTTTCCAGGAGCCTTACTCGAGTTGTGCTAGAGGCATTGAAGTGTTGCTATACGCTAACCGATGTGATTACACTATTAAAATATGTTCAAGTGGGAGCTGTTAGTTTATAGACATTATTTTAGTAGTTGTATGTTAGGATCGAACTCAAGATCACGGGATTGCACACTTTACGTATGATTATTAAAGATTAATACTTGAATATAAATGTTGTATTCATTTATTAATTATCACAAAACATATAAACGTTTATTAGTATTTAAGATACATGACTAATGGACGTTAAATTAAAAGAACGAGGACTAGAATGAAATTAGATGTCAAGAAGCTTCCGGATCTCCTAATTCCTTTGAGGGTCGATCGGTTTGTATTGGGTTTACCCAACCCAAACAAAACTTGAGCTCTAAGTTTCTTCTAGTGTATATACACATCAAAGGTTTAGGTTTTTGGTACTCTTGTGCACACACACAAAAACCTAAAATCTTTTCTTCCTTGTTCTTTTTCTTTGGCCGATCGTTAAACACCCTCTAGGGATTTTTTATTGGTATTTTATTAAACAAAAGGTTTTGGTTTAAGTTTTATGATTTAATTACTAGCATAATTTTAATACGTTATAGTACGTGTGTACAAGTATGCGATACAATCACACTATTGATTGTATCTTGGATTGAATTACAAAAAGGTAAGGGGTAATTCCTATAATCCGCAAAAACCCTAATTAGGGTTCTTGATTTGAAGAATTGTATAATTTGATTCTTGTTCGGGGTAGAATCACAACGGTACGTTTACTATTTTTTATTGATTAATTAATTACATGTTATATGATCTTGTTATAACGCTTCCGCATGTGTCTTTGATGTTTATTGTTTATATTTATGATATGTCATGTTATATAATTCCAACAACTTCCATAACACATCACCAAATTTATTTTAATCAAGCCATTTTTGAGGACCAATTTTTTTTTATGTCACCCATATAACCTTTAGTCACCGTTTGCATGTCACCCGTATCACCTTTAGTCACCGTTTGCATGTCACCCGTATCACCCTTAGTCACCGTTTGCATGTCACCCGTATCACCTTTATCACCGTATACATATCACCTGTATCACTTTTTGTCACTTTTGAATATCACCCAATGCATGGATTTTATCACCCGGTATCACCCATAGTCACTCTTGGGTGTCACCCAACGAGGTTAATACAAATAACTCCGACTTGCGACTCAACACCTAAACAGATTGGAATGAATGAATGCAAGGAGCTAATTGAAAAAGTCAAATCTAAAGTCATGAGCTGGAAAAATAGAATGTTATCCGATGCTGGGAGATTGCAGCTTATTGCCTCTGTGTTGGGTTCAATGCAAGTTTATTAGGCTTCTGTTTTTCTCATTCCTAAAATGGTTCTCAAGGATATTGAAAAGCTTCTCAAAGGTTTTCTATGGTGTCAAGGAGAGTTGTCTAGAGGGAAAGCAAAAGTGGCTTGGAAGCAAGTTTGTAAGCCAAGAGATCAGGGGGGTTTGGGGATTAAAAATCTTGGTAAATGGAATGAAGTGTTAATGGCTAAACATGTGTGGAATATTGCAGGCAATAAAGAATCTCTTTGGGTTAAGTGGATAAATATTTTTAGGTTAAAACGGTGCAGTTTATGGAATGTTCAATTAGATGTGAATGCTAGTGCATGCTGGAAACAGATACTGAGTTTAAAAGATCAATTAAGGGAGCATATGTATACTATAAAATTGGAAATGGAGAGCAGTGTTTTTTTTGGTTTGATAAATGGTGCAGTCAAGGTCCCTTAAGCAATCATGTTCCTAAAGAGATTATTAAAGAGGCTGGTCTTAATTGTAATGCTAAAGTTTGTGATATGGTGCAAGATGGTCAATGGAATATTCCTAATGAATTGCTTGAGAGTTATCTTATTTTGAAAGATATTCCTTTCCATGACATTGATCTTAATGTAAATGATGTTGCTATGTGGATAAGTAAAGAAGGAAGGTTAAGTAAGTTTACTGTTGGATATGCTTGGCATGATCTTAGACAAGAAGAGGAGAAACTGCAGTGGAAAAATCTATTATGGTATTCACATTGCATGCCCAAACACTCTTTCATCTTGTGGCTCACTCTACAAGGTAGATTAACTACTCAAGATAGATTGGGTAAGTGGTATCTAGGTAGAGAAGATCCCTGTGCTCTATGTAAAGAATGTTGTGATTCACATGGACACCTCTTTTTTGAATGCAAGAATTCTATGGAATTGTGGAACATTATGAAGAAACTAATGGAACAGTACAATATGAGTGATAAATGGAATGAAGCATTACAAAGAATATGCTGTCTACCAAACAACAAATCCATTATGACTAGTATTGGGTGCCAGTGTATACTTTCTATGGTGGGAAAGAAATAAGAGATTGTTTGGGAATGACATGAGAAGCTGGCAAGAACTTGTAAATGTGATCATAAAAAATGTGAGAGTCAAACTTCTAAGTCATAAAGTCAAAATGTCTCCCCAAGTGAAAAAAGTTATGGATAACTGGAAAGTAGATATAAAATGTGTCAATAAGGAGCAAGTTCTACTGAAGTGGGATGGAAGTGAGGTATGATATCTTTATTAATGGTGACTGAAGCTCTGATTTACACAGGAAAGATTTTGAATATGGAAGAGAATATACTGATATAAAATTTGAATAGTTTACTGGTAATGGTTCTAGTATCTTTGTTACTACACTACCTGTTAAAGGAGTGTTTGGGACAAGCCATGTCTCAGTAACAGAACATATGCATGCCACTACAATGGATCAATTCCTTGTAACTTGGAGTTTCTCTGATATGACTGTACCTTTCTAGTAGTTATATACTTCCTATTTGGCCTTGGGAGGAAATAGTGAGTATATGATGAAAGAAGGAGGTCTAAATTGGAGAAATGTACCATAAAGTAGGGTTGATCATTGTGAAGGGTAAGTGGCTTGGGTGGGTGGTGTATGATAAGTGGAATAGAGAGGTGTGTAAGATGAACATTCTTGGTCCACTCAATACATCACCATAGGAGGTAATGGTTGGTCATCATTGTGGGTGTGTGTTTCCATACAACTGAAGCCTTTCTTGGGAAGGAAATGTAGGTTGTTATGGAAGAGCCCCCCAATGGATGGGTTATGGGTACCTAGTGAAGCCACACACCTTATTTGTCTTAGCCATTGTGGGTACTGGTTGAATGGTTTTGATGGATAGGTGATGTGGAAATGTAGCTAGATGGTAGGTGCTATGAAAGGTGAATCTTAAGTATAAGCTGGAATGGTTCAAGATAAAAGTGCAGCTTGACTCTGTGATGCATAAGAATTGGTTTTGTTGAAAAGTGGTTCTGCTGTTGAAGAAGACTGTCTGCAATTGCTTATTGCAGTCTGTTTTTGAAAAGTATAGCTAGTATAGCTTGTTCTTAGTATGTCCTTGAATGAGTATGTTCATTCCAGGTGTGAATAATTGAATGTGTAAATTGTTATTGATTGATATTAATATAATGATTTACCTTTTGCAACAAAAAAAAGTTGGTTGTTTTCAAGCGGGTCAAATATGAATGTTGAACCCAATGGCATTTGATATTGTGTTGTTTGTAAAGCTTATGTAGGAAAGTTTAACTTATCAATACATGATGGTGTCAAGGGGCGGATCTAGCTTGAATAGTCTAAATTCTTAGTAATTTTTTTTCTTTTTTTTTTTTTTTTTTTTTTTTTTTTTTTTTTTTTTGATTTTTCCAAAGGTTAGTAAAAAAAATGCACTACAAATTTATGAGTGCACACCCTTTGAAATGCTTTTAAAATTTCAATGCATACCCACGAATTTAAAAAGAAGAAAGAAAGATGAATACGAAAAAGAAAACGTAGTTGTGGACGTATGGTCCGGACTGGATCCTACATGGGCCAGGCCCGGCAGATAGCGTCCCATTCTACTCCTAAACCCTAATTCCATGCCTATAAATACATGGATGGGATCTCCTTATTCAGAACACAACAGGTTATCCTAAACCTAATTCTCACATATGCTCCGCGCATCTATACTAACTTGACCGTCGGAGGTGGATCCCGGGGCTACGGCCTCGGGTCCACTCCTAACGGGTTCTCTTTGTTGAACAAGTCTATTTAGGGCTTGAGAAGACGACTAACGGCCCAAGGAGAGTCGTTGAATCAGTCCGCGCCAGATTATGCTTCAACAAGTTGGCGCCATCCGTGGGACATGGCCACGACAAGTTTCGTGTTCTCACATCACCGGAAAGCAACCATCGAGTTCAAAGGCCGGTACTCTTTCTTTATTTTTCTGCTAGTACACGATACAAGCAAAACCATTATACAAACCTGTGCATAGAATTTTTATTCTTGTTCGCATTCGATTGCAACATTTAAATGTACAGTTTAAAAAGAAAGTCAACATATTGTTCGCATTCGATTGCAACATTCAACATTCAAACATTCTTGTTTGTTTAAAAAGAATGTTTATCCACGATATTTTCTAAAAATAAAAGATATCAATAATATTTTGTGCATATCTTTTAAATATTGAAAAGATTTTACATAAATCTTTTAACTTGGTAAACACGATTTTACCTATAACCGCATTAAATCCGCACGATCAGACCTACTTTATATTTTTAAATATTCATAAGATTTTATGTGAATCTTTTTATTTTGGTAAACACGATTTTACTTATAGCCATGCGCTATGTCCGCACGATCGGACCTATTTTATCTTTTAGCCGCGAACAACGCAGTCACGATAAATCTACCCGCGTTATGCCATGCGTACGAAAATCTTCGCAGATTGGCGCCATGAGCGCACTGTCATGTACAGGCACCACGATGCTAGTCAATCGCCATGAGCGCACTGTCACTGTCACGTACAGGCACTGGACGGAAGCCGTGGTCAACTGCGATCATCCACAAACGTTAGTCTATGCGGACACGATAAATCTATCTGCGTCTGTGCGTGCAACAAAAATTATTAGTCGCGGTCATGGTACATCCATCCACGCCATTCTTTAAAAAAAAAAATAAATCAATCGCCATGCGCGCACTGTTTTTATTATTAGCTACGTGCTACTTTTTTTATGTAGTTTATAAAACCTCACGATAGGTGTAATTCGCACTACTAATTATTATATATGCTATGTGCTATACTTTGCTACGCGCTAATCTTTTACCTCATTAGGTTTTATATGTTGCGATTCGCGGCATATACTTCTAATATTTGCATTGAGTATTTTTCAGGATTTGACTAACTAAGTTAAATGCTCCGACAAGAGTAGCACCATCCAACTTGGGGGGCTACCAGGGGTATATCCTACCATTGTTTCCGTACAAGTCACGCAGGCATATTTGGAAGCAGATCGTACGTAAGAGGTATTGCAAGCCCGGTATAAAGACGGATTTAAATATTCGCACCATATTGCCGCATGGGAGACGTCCTTTGTCGGTTGTAAAGATGGATGTAATGTTCGCGTACAGCGCACATCTCTGTCGCGCACAGCGCACACCTTTGTTGCGCACTGCGCACACTTTTGTCGCGGACAACGTGCACTTCTGCCACAGAAGCACGTCTTCTGTCGCACTATGTTGCATCGCTACTGGTACAAAAGGTACGCCCTTATCTAGGATGCAGCATAGGGATCCACCTATCCACCTTCACCATTGTGAGACAATCACAATCGCAATCCCAGTGCGCACTGTCGCATGTGGGCTGCGCAATATGGTCTGTCCCATGCGCACGCATGGGTCATGCCATCATGGTTAATTGGGCCTACGCGGCCATGAACAGAACTTAAGTCTAGCATAACATAGCCACGCGCTATGTCATACTAAACTTGGGGGGCTTGTGGACGTATGGTCCGGACTGGATCCTACATGGGCCAGGCCCGGCAGATAGCGGCCCATTCTACTCCTAAACCCCAATTCCATGCCTATAAATACATGGATGGGATCTCCTTATTCAGAACACAACAGGTTATCCTAAACCTAATTCTCACATATGCTCCGCGCATCTATACTAACTTGACCGTCGGAGGTGGATCCCGGGGCTACGGCCTCGGGTCCACTCCTAACGGGTTCTCTTTGTTGAACAGGTCTATTTAGGGCTTGAGAAGACGACTAACGGCCCAAGGAGAGTCGTTGAATCAGTCCGCGCCAGATTATGCTTCAACAGTAGTGGTACTTGTACAGCTGAATATTGTCGGCCTATGAATTGAAGAAGATGAAGGTCAAAAGGTCAATAGGGTTAATGCATTGTATTTACTTGGCCCATTGTAATGTAAATTGGTTTTGGAGCCTACCAATCCTCCTCAAGCCCAACTAGGGCTGCAATCAAGTCAAGCTTTTATCAAGCAACTCGAGCTCGAGCTTGGCTCGATCGAGTCAAGCTTTTATCAAGCTCAAGCCTAAAAATTAGCTCGAAACATTTAACAAGCCAAGCTCAAGCTTTGGATAGCTTGGCTCGAGCTCGTATCAAGCTTTTATCAAGCTTTAATATAGATATTTTCATATAAGTAATTAGGAGCAAATTTGGTTATTAAGCTAATTATAAGGGCTTAGTTCGTAAATATTGGATAATGTATTCTAGAAACCTTCAATCTCCTCCACTCATTCAAGCTTTTCAAGCCAAGCTCAAGCTTTGCTCGAACCTATTCAAGCCAAGCTTAAGCCTGGATAATGAAAGCTTGACAAGCTATCAAGCCAAGCTCAAGCCTAGTGTTTTTCTTTCAAGCCAAGCTCAAGCCTTGTTGAGCTTGAGCTCGGCTTGACTCGATTGCAGCCCTAAGCCCAACACACTTAAAACTATACAACTTTACTTTACAGTTTACACTAGGGGTGTTTATGGTTCGGGTAATAAACCGAATAAACCGAAAACTGATCCGAAAAAAAACGAACCGAACATATAACCAAACCGAATTTATTAAAATCGAACCGAACCGAATTAAAAATTCGGTTTTCGGTTTGGATATGGGTTTGACTATCTGAACCGAAAATCGAATTTATATAAATATATATATTTTTTTATATATTTATATTATTTTTTATGTAAAAAATGTCCATTAAAATTTTATAATAATATAAAAAATACTTTTTTATGCTTTAAATATTTTTTTTTTGCTAAAAATATATATAATTGAATTTAAATATATATATATATATATATATATATATATATATATATATATATATATATATATATATATATATATATATATAATTGAAGTACAAAATTCGGTTTTCGGTTTTGACCCATAACTGAGCCGAACTTCGGTTCGGTTCTCGGTTCAGTTCGGTCATAGATATTTTCGGTTCGGTTCGGTTCGGTTTTCGATTATGACTCAAAAAGAAATTTAACCGAACAACCGAACCGAATAAACCGATAACCGAACCGATGAACACCCCTGGTTTACACATTAGTTTTATCATTTTACTAGTTATGTAAAGGGATTAATACTACATTTGTAGTAGACCTTATATTTTTACATCGTGTTGTTGGTATTTATTCTGTCTTTCATGTCGTACATGTGGAAATTAATCTATTATTTGCCCTTCTATAATCTAAGGTTTGTATCTATATAAGATTACTGAATGTGCAATTGGGGATTTGTTGTTATTTTGTACCAACTTTATGAAGTAGTAGTACTTATTGTTGATGATTATTATTTTTGTATGAGTTGGTCACACTAATTAGACCCCAAGAACGAAACATCATGATTATTACAAACTATTATATATTTTTTATCTTCGCAAAACCCGACCTGAAAACTCGACTCAAAAATTTGATTTTATAAAAATCAAGATACATGCTTTACTAAGGAAGTGCATACCCTAATATGACAAACGGACAAAAGTAACTAAAAACGGGTCATTTTATGAAACTGTTTACCAAATACAGTATAAATTTATTTAAAAAGAAAATAGGAATATTTCAACAAACCATGTCTCAAATGGTTCAAAAAAGACACCGACGGGATAAGCCCATACCGAGCTTGAGCATAGAACAGGTCTTGGCTATGTAGCAATTAATGTGCTATATAAGTTGTTACACATTTTAAATCTTTCTTTTTACATTAGATTAGATGCTAGAATAATGCAGCCCGAAATGCTGAAAACTGAAGGTTTTCAATGGCTACAAACTTTTGTTTACGTACATAAAAGCAGAAAGCACTTGTGTTATTGAGCTTATTTATAGCTAATTACATCGCAAATCCCTTACAAAAAACAAGAACAAAAACAAAAACTATAGATTTTTAATTAGTCATCGCACGCTAGGCTGGTATTACCCTGAAAATGATTCCAAGATTGTGAATGTTGAATGATCACATCCACTTATTACCGGTACCACAAGTCTTGCTCAACGGGGGACCGCATAGTCCTTTGTTTCCCTCAAACGACGAGTTTGTAAATGTCGGAAACAGAAGTACTCCCCCTTGTGGTATCTTTCCAGAAAGACGATTATACGAAACATTTAGGAACTCAAGTGTCATAATACTGGTAAGCTGATCAGGGATTTTCCCGCTTAACTTGTTTATCGAAAGGTCCAACGATTCTAAATATTGCATGCTTCCAACCAGAGGAATCAGACCTGTTAATGCGTTACTTGATAAGTCAAGAACACGAAGGAATTTAGCATTATTTATCGACTTAGGAATGACTCCAGCCACTTTACTGTTGGAGATTGAAAAAGAGAATGCAGAAGTTAGTGCATTCCCGAAATCAACCGGGATAGATGATCCAAACTTGTTATTCGAGTAGTTGGCAACATAAATTTCAGTTGGTGGAACCGGGATATCTCCTTTGAGCTTATTAGAGCTCAGATCCAGAACATTAAGTGTAAATGGAAAAGTGTAAGGCTTTTGTAGACTCGAAAACTTATTTTGTGACAATTTCAAAGACCCAAGAGACCCGTTACCAAGATTCCAGATCCAGATTGGTATTTCACCTTTTAAAAGATTATCCGAAAGATCTAGCGTCCTCAGAGATGGTAGATTATCAAATCTGGAATTTTATTCATCTTGCAAGAAGCTAGCATCAGTTTTTTTAGTTTAGCAAGTGACGAAAACGATGATCTGTATGTGTTTGGAATGACCGTAAAATTATTATCCGAAAGATCAAGATCTTGAAGATACTTAAACTTTCCAAACACATCTAAACACACCTTGCCACTTATGTCATCGTTGTTAAGATAAAGACTCGTCACATGACCTGCTTCGTCACAATACACACCCGACCACTCACAACAATCTATACTTAGGTTCCAACTCAGTAGCTTGGTGGAAAGTTTAGAGTCGAATCTGAGACCATTTCTTAGCGAAAGCAGCAATGATTTCTGGTCATCTAGACATCGGCCACTTGATGCCGTTATTAGATGTAATCTCCAAAACAATGATACGAACATAATCCATGTCGATCTTTTAACACTCATTATTACTCCGTATTATTTTTTGGATCATAACTGAAGTTTATGTACCTCTTACATGTATCTATAATAATAGATTATAAGATTATAATATGCATGATGGGCTTGACTTTGCATGCTGTCAATTTGTTCTATTGCAAAACCCCACGCCTGATAATGCCATATATATAAGCCCATACTTTTTCTCTTCTTCATATGTAGGGCAAAATCTAAAAAAATGCATCGTACTTGCAACAAATGTTACTTTTGTATACTGTACAAATATATTTCCTTATATAGGTATTGAACTTTCATTTTTTGGTCTTTTTGATGTAGTTTGTGACATTTTTGCCCCTCAAATTATTAAAAATCAAAGGGCAAAAATGTCACAAAGCACATCAAAAAGACCAAAAAATAGAAGTTCAGTACCCATATAAGGATATATATTTGTTCAGTACACGAAAGTAGTAACATTTGTGGCAAGTATATATAGTACATTAACAGGTATTTTGCCCCGAAATATATAATAAAGATGTCCAAAGAACTTGTATTGTAGATACAAAATGCTTTTATTTAAGGTACACCCGGGGTCAGGGTGTTCCCGCCAATCTACACCTTTTGTGAAATTTAAAGTACATCATATCTCGTAAATACTGTCTTACGACATTCTTTTGCCGCAGCTCTTCTTCAACGGGGGGCCACACAACCCGTCGTTTCCCTTATACGACAACTCCGTAAATGCTTGAAACCTTGACCCTTGTCGGATCCTACCCGAAAGATGATTATAAGAAACATTTAGGAACGTAAGTGATGTTAGATTCGTAAGCTGCTCAGGTATCCTCCCAGTCAACTTATTAACCGAAAGATCCAATGATTGTAAGTCTTTCAAGTTTCCAATCAAAGGTATCGAACCTGTTAATCCATTACGTGATAAATCTAGTACACGAAGAGAAGTAGCATTACGTAGCGACTCAGGAATCACTCCTACAACTTTACTGTTGGAAATTGAAAAGGTTAAAGTGGACCTTAGTACATTCCCAAAATCAGCCGGGATAGATGATCCAAACTTGTTATTCGAGTAATCGAGAATATAAACACGTCTAGGTGGGACTGGGATGTCACCTTTGAGCTCATTAGAATGCAAGTCAAGAACATCAAGTAAAAATGGAAAAGTGTAAGGCTTTTGGAGACCCGAAAAATGATTATGTGAAAGATTCATAAACCGAAGATACCCGTTACCAACTTGCCATATCCAGCTCGGTATTTCACCCGTTAATTCATTAACTGAAAGATCTAGCATCATAAGCCTTGTATGGTTCTTTATATCCGGAACCTTTTGCAACTTGCAAGAAGCTAGCATCAGTGAGTTGAGTTTAGTCAGTGACGAAAACGAGCCCCCCTCGTTTACAATGACAGTAAGATCGTTATACGAAAGATCAAGTGCGTAAAGATCCTTAAACTTTCCAAACACGTCCAAATCCACACTTCCTGAGAACTTATTTTTAGAAAGTGTAAGAGTCGAAATGGTGGGAATTTTGAACACGAATTCAGGTATCGACCCTTGGAACGAGTTGCTACTTAGATCTAGATTATACAGCTTATTAGACGACACACGAATAAGCTTACTAATACGACCAGATAGCTTATTGTTTGAAAGATCTAGACCTAGCAGCGATGGTATTTGTCACAAAGACTCAGGTAAATTCCCACTCAAAAAGTTGTCACCAAAACTAAGAAACTCGAGCCGATTTAGACCTTTCCAATGGGAAGATTTAATCCCGCCACTTATGCTTTCGTTACGAAGATTGAGCACTATGACATGACCAGTTTCGTCACACGTGACACCGCCCCAAGTACAACATTCGACACTTGGGTTCCACCCCACGAGTTTAGTCGAGTGTGAAGAGTCGAATGTGAGAGCTTTTTTAAGAGAAAGAAGTGACGATTTTTGGTCACTGAGACACTGGGCTGATACCGTAGTATGCAGCCCGAATAAACATAAGCAAAATGATACAAACAAAAGACATGTCGTTGGAATTTGAACACTCATTTCTTTTGGGCAAGTGAGAAATAAGAATATGATGATAAGTATGGAATTCTTTCTAGCTTAAATATACACAAAACACATTATTCTAAACGTGTGAATTGTTGTTTTTAATGGCAATATATTTGTAATCTATTGGTTTGAATATATGAATAAAGATGTGAACAATGAACAAGCATGATGTAGTAGTGTTGCTGTCAATCTTTGACTCTATTGTAAACTACGCTAGACACGTGCATTTATATTTATGTTTTATGGGGTTTTCATATATTTTAGACGCGTCCTATACATTGACCGAATTTTCAGAAGAATTATTCAAAGATGTAGGAAGTTCTTTTAACTTACTAAATTGGTAGTAGAACTTTAGTACTATTAATAAAATGTAAAAAAACCATGTAAACGGATCACAACCACACATCGAAAAACAAGATGCATGATCAGGGACGAAACCAGAATTAAATAACTAGATGTATTTACGAAAAACTAAATAAGACTATAAATAAGTTTTTTATGGACCATGTGCATTTCCGAAAAGAAACTAGTGTTAAAAACAATGAGACTATCAAATAAGGGTGTAACCATGATTAAATAACCATTTGGTGCATTTATTTGGTGTCTCTAAATAAATATTGGTGCCTTAGTGGGGAAAACATATCTATGAGTGTCCGGGACCTCCCACAACTCATCATGGTTCCGTCACTGTGCCGACTATCATATATTTGGTTTGTCTAGATACATATTAGTGCCTTTGTGGGGTAAACATGTCGATAGTGATCAAAGAGTCAAGTAACCACTAAAAATGGAAGGTGTGCATCTATATTGTGGTTTTGCACCACATGTGAGTAATATTATCCACTACTCTAATGTGGAAAAAGTTTATGATGAAAAAAATTAGAGTGCATAAATGTTCATATATAATCACTAGTTACTTAAGGATAATTGATCCATTTTTTGTCATAAATCACCAATTATCCAAAGGTTATCATAAAATTAGTTGTTAACCATTGACTAGCATCTCCCAAACTTTACTCAAGATTTATAACCAGATAGCCTCAAAAGCATTAAAACAATACAAACTCTCATGCCAATGGGTCGAAAAAGCAGTAAATGAATGATAGTAAAATAGCCTGAATAATTAAAGTGCGTTGAGTTGTCGAGCCCAGCTCAAACATACCAAATATGTTTCGAGCCGAGCTCGATTAGGTTGCAGCCCTAGATGGCTAGATCTGCCAGTGAGATGATGCCTTTCAGGTATAAAACGAGGTGGAAGCGACTCGCACTTAGCTGCAAGGAAACAATTTTGTATAGTCATGTACTTTTTCTTTGGATGTGATTCTTTTTTTTTCGACTTTTATGTTTAGTGTTGATTTTCTTATGTCTGAAAAAATAATAAAGTAAAAGGGTCAGGATGATAACATGATTTCAGTATGTTTGTAGTGTCATTGGTTTAGTAAGGTTCTTTATTTACGTTTAGATTTTAGTTATTGTATGTGTCCTTTTAGTGTTGGTGTTGTGTTTTTCTAGTAATTGTGACATTAAAAAGTTAATAATTGTTGTTTCCTATCGAGTGATTATGAAAAAGTAAGGAAAATGTGTTTGCATATGACACTTCAAAAGAAATTCCAACAAAATTTTGCTCCCTCGTTAAAAGTATATCAACATCGAGCTCGTTTTATTCGTAATCCGAAAGCTTTTTCGGTAGTATAGTTTTTATTAAAGAAATCGCTAGATATTTGATAAATAAAGTTTGTTATATAAGAAGGATTCAAACTTAAGGGTTGATATTGAAAAAGTTGTTTTTAAAAAGTAAAAATATATACTCCAACATCCATATTTTTATAAAATCGTTCGTATGCCAAAAATATATCAATATTGGTCTCGTTTTGTTCGTTATCCATAGGCCTTTCCAGCGATATATTTTTTATTAAAAAAATTGCTAGATAATTGATGAATAAAATTTGTTATATAAAAGTCGTAAATAGCAAAAAGTGCAATATAGTTTTTATAAGTTGCTACATAGTTTAGGGTGTATTTTGTAAAATTCTTTTTTTACTTCTCTTAACCCAAGAAGTGAATAAGCTGGACAAAGAAATGGCCCACCAATAAACCCAAGTCCGACACAAAAGTGAGTCGTTTTAAATGGCATTTAGGATATAGATAAATACTACTTCTTTGGAACTCATGCCACATATGGACAAAGTGTGTTAATCAGTCCAAACAGTCATAGAAAGGCCCATTATATAGACTTTGGGTTAATAAGCTAACGTAAACTGACAGCCTGTTGGCCCAACTTTGTCCACAAGTGTCGTCAATTGTTCCGTTATGATTTTTTTATTACAACTTCATCCCATATTAAATGTTTAGTTTTAATGTTTTGAATTTTTTTTTTCTCAACTGTTACCTTAAAATATTATTATATAATGCAAACAAAAATATTTAAAACAAAAGTTGAAATTAAAGACTTCAAAAATCAAAACTTGACATTTAATAAAAAGAGGTGATTTGCATACTCTCATAATTGATTGACACTGTCAAATTTTAAGTGTCTTGATATTTATAGCTTTACATGTTGAAAATGAGTATAAGTGATGTGAAGATATAAATGTCAAAACACTCAGAATTTGAATGTACCAATCAAGTCGAGCTTTGAGCTCGAACTTACAAAATGAGCTTAAAATGTTTAACGAGCCGAACTCGAGCTTATATAAGCTCGACTCGAGTTATTATCAAGCTTCTCGGTATTATAAGTAATATATATGTTTTTTTATTTCTTATGCATATTTGAGGATTTATATGTAAATTTAAGAATTTTTTGAGTTGAGTTCGAGGCTAATTCAAACTTTTTCGAGCCGAATTCGAGCCTAATTCAAACTTTCTTGATCTGAGTTCCAGCCTAATTCAAACTTTCTCGAGCCGAGCTTGAGATTCCCTTATAAAGGCTCGTTGAGTTACCGAGTCGAGCTCGAGCTGAACAAAATTATTGAGTTGAGTCGAGCTCAACCAAATTTCGACTCGTTTACGCCCTTAGGAGTGAATATGTTTTTTCAGTTGTGTGTAATAAGAATATTATTAAGAAAAATACTTCTTTTTTGTTTTGTAAATGTTATAAGGTAAAAGCTGACTGACGAGTGACGACGTTGTTATAAGGCGAAAAATATCAATGTATCAACATACTATATGACTCGTTATATAAAACTCGAGCTCGATTATTTTCATATTTAAGGCTTGAACTTGATGAATACTTGACATGTCAAGCTCGGCTCGACTCGAATACTAAAACTCGATCCCGAGTAGCTTGCGAGTTGTCTCGTCTCGTTTACACACCTAATAAAGACTCCACACCTTTTACAAACTTTAGTAGTACGAAACAAATTTTCATTAGGGTTTTGTGACATTCGAAACTTTAATTCTACAACTGAATATGACAAATATGATGCGATTGATATGAAACATATAAAAACTGTCACCGTTTAGCATTATGTCAATGCTTACATCCACAACTAACATCCACTGCTACTGCTACTGCTACAACTAACCACTGCTTACATTCTCTTTAAAAATCACTAAAGAGTAAAAGGGTTAACATCCCTGCTAACAACATCATATAGCTTACGTGCTGCAAGGATTAAATATTTATTTACATTTACATTTAGTATCCTTAGAGTATTATCACTTTGCACTAATGATCCTTCATTTACACCTTGCATCATATATCGTTCCCTACAGCAAAAAGAAGGAGCGTTTGGTTGAAGATATGTAAATGGTGCTATTTAAAATTCTAAGCAAATTTAATTAGCCCACTTTTAGTCTCATTAATGCAATTAAAATTACTGGGTCCACGTTTTTATTATGAACCAAACAAGAATATTTGAGCAATTTTAATTTCAAATTACATCAATTGCCTTCAATAAACCCCATCCAAACGCCCCCTAAAAATAAATACCATGATGAAAGATACTAGTAGTAAATCACATAACACTACATTGCAAAAGCATAGGGGTATAACTATAAAATACAATTGTCATCAGCATAAATCCTTCCACCATCTCTTGCTTTTATAAATGCGTAGATGGGTCTAGTAAGTCAATTTTGTTTCCACCTTTTTTATCATTAACTAAAAGGAAAAAATTATTGTCAAATGTCTAAAACCCATCTAGGGGTGATCATTGGGTCAAACCCGACCCGAACTGACAAAAACCAGCCCGACCCAAAAATCGAAAAAGGAAAAAATTCAAATCAAGAACCGAGCCGAGAATATATATCTAAACCGAAATGAACCGAATAACTCGGTTCGGGTCAGTTTCGGGTTTCAAACCGAAAAACAAACAAAAACCAAACCGAACCGAAACCGACAAAAACAAAAATAAATACACAAAACCGATACTGAACCGAAAAAAGTCGGTTCGGTTAAGTTCATTCCGGTTTCGATCGGTTTATCGATTCGTGTCTGTTTTCGGGTGGATTTACTCGGCCCTAAACCCATCTATATCCAAAACCAACATAATCTACACACAAATCCATTTAAACCCATGTTTCTAAAAAAACACAATTAAACCCAAACTCCCTTTGAACCAAATTCATATAAACCCGTGACCCGACCCGACATAACCATTTTTGCACCTCTAGGTAAAATGTCACTCTTCCACAAACAGTAAGACTAATGCTAATGGGCGTCGTTTGGCAACCGCAACCGCACAAAGCAACGCGTTTCTTCCCCTAGCTCAGCCCAAAGTGACGCGTCGCCCCCCAACTTTTTCAAAAATTCGGTTGCCTCACCAACCGAAACAATTGAACTATCTTGCCTTAATTTTTCGACCGTTGGGGAGTAAATGGTGGTCAAATGTGACCGTTAGCAGTGGGAAAAAATAACTCTTTCTTCTCTATAAATGTCAACTGCATCAGATCTTCATTTCCAAACTAATACTCCATTCGAGTATATGTTTTTGGTGGCTGCTCGTGTGACTCGAAGGAGTTATAAGGATGGAAATATCAAGATGATTTTTTTGTTTTTTGTTGTTGTTGTTGTTGTTGGTTTTTTTTTTTTTTTTTTTTTTTTTTTTTTTTTTTTTTATGACTGTAACAAAATGAAATGGTAACTGCTTCTTTGGTGACTGCGTTTGAGAGAAGGTGTGTGAGAGTATATTAGGGTTAACCAAATGAGTAAAATGGACGTGATTATAAATGAGGATTGGTTTTTATTGGGCTTATTAGTGGACTCTTATTGCATACTAGTATACTACCACCTTGAGCCACATAATACTGTAACAAAATTTGGATGTTGTTTGGTTTAGTCCCATTATTAAAAAATAAATAAAATAAATAAAAACAAAGAAGAAAAATTATGGGGTTGTTTTTTGGTCACCACTAGCTAATTGTGATTGGGGTGGAGTTGTGGAAAGAGAAAGCTTAGGTGGCGCTAACGTGACGGGGTTGCTTGGGTGAAAAAGTGGTCACCACTAGCATTAGTCTAAAAATAACATTTGACTGCGTCGGCAAACCTTATTTTCTTTCTTTCTTTCTTTATATCCTTGCTGTCCTTCTTCTTCCTCAACCCTTCCTTCCTTAACAAATCTCCTCCTGTTGACTTCCATAAAAATCAGATCCCATATGCCAAAACCCTAAACCCAAAAACCCATCAAATGAAAGGAGTAACAACAAACGGAAGCCAACAATGGACAACAATAGGCCTAGTCTCCTCCTGGTACGCCTCAAACATAGGCGTCCTTCTCCTAAACAAGTACCTCCTATCCAACTACGGCTTCAAGTACCCGATCTTCCTCACCATGTGCCACATGACAGCCTGTTCCCTCCTCTCCTACATCGCCATTGTCTGGTTCAAGGTTGTCCCTTTGCAAATGATCAGGTCTAGATCTCAGTTTCTCAAGATTTCTGTCTTGAGCTTTGTGTTTTGTGGGAGTGTGGTTAGTGGGAATGTTTCCTTGAGGTTTCTGCCTGTGAGTTTTACTCAGGCGGTTGGGGCGACTACTCCGTTTTTTACGGCGGTTTTTGCGTATGTTATGACGGTGAAACGCGAGGCGTGGTTGACGTATTTTACGCTCTTGCCTGTTGTTACTGGTGTGGTGATTGCTAGTGGGGTAAGTAGTTCGTAATTGTGTTAGTTAATGAGGCGTTTTATATAATACTGTCTTCCACGGTGTATGGGGGAGGTTGAGACGTAGACAGCCTTACCCCTACCTAAGGTAGAAAAGGATCGAACCCTTGACCTCCGGAGACAGAGGCAAGGGTGTTAACCACTTGATCCAACCTTGCTCTTTTTAATGAGGTGTTTTATATGACTAGTGTAATTTGAGGTAATAGGAGATGTGCATTTCGTCAAATGATTATATGTTCCGTAAAATAGGAATTAGAGTACTAGTTTCGTATAGGGATCGGAAATTTATAGGAAACTGTTTATAGTTAGGTTATGTTTGGCAAAATTAGCTGTGAGCGGTAGTTGCAGCTCACTGCTCACCGCTCACAGCTTCTTAAAGAAGCATTTGAAAAATGAGCTTTCTTAAAAAATAGCAAAGCTCACCGCTCTTTCGCCAAATGAACACTAAAATCAAAAAGCTCATTGCTCACCGCTCATCACCCAAAAAGCTCTGCGCCAAACATAGCCTTAGCCAACGGAATTGCCAGCCTCACTTTTTGGAAATTTAAAACTTGTGGAATAGGCTCCTACCTTTGAACAATTGTTTACCAAAGACTTCTTGAGTTGGGATGATATGTCCGTTTATTCAATTCGGAAAAAGCTAATTGTGATTTGTATGCTTTTATGTGTGAGAGAATATATGAATTGCTTAGGGTAAGACCGTAAGACAAACTAGGCTTTTGGCGCAAGGATTGTAAATTCTATGTTAACATAACACAGAAACATTTCATGTGACCTTGTTCCAACAGTTATAATATCATGAGGTGCTAGTGCCTAGTAGTAGCTTCTTGTTAGCACAGAACATTTCATTTGACCCGTGTTCCAACGATTATAATACCATGTTGATATCCTAATGAGAGTACGAGACTGAGCTTCTTTGCTTAATTTTTAATTACCTCAATCTTTTTGTACTGAATGCAAGTTGGTTATCGTGTTACTTGTTTCTGTTTTTGTGTACTCATTGGCTAACTTTGCCAAGGACAAAGTTTGACAAGAGTTGACCTTCAGTTACATAGGCTTCTATCCTGCTTGTACCAAACTCCAAAAGCAAAATGGTACCCATAAAGTTGGTCTAGAAGTGTTTAGGCATTATTGTATTCCGCATTTCTTCTGCTAATTTTTGTCGTGAGTATTAAGGCTGATCTATTTCTATTCCATAGGAGGGATATAGCTTCTGATTTCTTATATAGCTGAAGTTTTCCTCGTGGCCTATCCTTCTACACCCCTATCTGTTCTCTAATTCTGATATTGTCAAGTGCTGTATCTTTTTAATTATGTCTTTACGTAGTATCTTGTTATAATTTTCCACAGCCTCCATTTTTGGTCAATATTATAAGGTAGCTTTTCAAATCGCACTCGTCTTAATAATATGAGTTTGGATACATGGTTTAGAGTGTAGGAATCAAGGATCACTGACAAATACTCAAGTCGTGGTAATGCAACATTTAGCATCTCTACGGCCCAAAATCGCACCAACGTTTAGTATCACTATGGCCCAAAATCGCGCCAAGTCCAACATTATAACCCCAACTGTGGTTCCATCGTTAAACCAATTGGCAACAGGAGTAGCCAACCAAGCTTATATGTTAACTTTGACATAATCTATCTACTGATGTGAGACGTGTGGTTTTGTTACTTTTGTATACATATACAATAAAATACTGTTGTTTAAGTCTGAATTCCTTTGAGTGTTATCTTTATCTAAACTAGTTGCTGAAGAAGCTATCCTTTGTAGTATGAATTCCTCTATGAGCTTTTTACCATGTGCAGTTTATGTATCTCCATGTAATTGTTGATTCTTTTCTGGGATAAATGGAATTTTACAAAATGTTAGCACAGCATGATCTATATGTTGTACTGCTATATGCTGTTGTTGGCACTGCGTTCCATGATTTCTATGTGAGAATCAAAAGCTACTGACGTGTTCCTAGTGGTGGAAAAAGTCATTTGATGTTATTGTTAACCCTTTTGCTAATTTTCGGAATAAAGCAGAAGGTGCATTTTCGTTTATAGTGTTGTTGTCCACCTCACTTAAATGCTGAATAGGACTGGAACAAGATCAATAGTGATGATGATACTCTCCTCGAAGAGTATTATCACTGGTGATGGTGTTTCCTATATGAGAACAAAGATATATTTTAAAGGGAGATAGTATGATTATGAGCTCAATATCGTGTCTATGCTTTCTAAGGGGAAACTTTACATATGCAGTACGGAAAGGATTAGGTTGTCTTTCCAAAGCCACGTGCTATGCTTGTAAGTGATATCTGGGGGTGGGGCGCACTAGTCAGAGTGTAATTAGGTTCCCATTCAAAGGGATGGTGTGGCTCCCATGTTGGGGAACCTGGTGGGTAGCAAGCATAGGTTACGTCATCAAAATAGTACCATATCCTCCTAAAATCTATCCTAACTGACACGTGATAAGAATTCATTGACTTGCAGAACTCTTCATGACTTACTCTTTTGCTCAGTGTGCTTAAGGAGGATTATAATCAGGGCGTTTAGGGGGATTTGTCATTAGTAAAAAATGAATCTAACTATTAGTATATAACTTCTGAATGTAGTCTAGTTTATAGAGATCACAATTTTCATTCAGTAGAATCTCATAGTTAATAATAGTGTATGCGTTTCAATACGTTTTATGTGATACACTTATTTCTTGAATGATTATTGTTCTAGTATTCTTTTATTTGGAATTATCATTTCTTTTTTATGCATATGAACCTACATATTTTATGTGGCAGGGTGAACCAAGTTTCCATTTATTTGGATTTCTCATGTGTATTGGTGCTACTGCTGCAAGAGCACTAAAGTCGGTGCTTCAAGGAATTTTGTTATCGTCAGAAGGGTATTCCCTTTCCCTCCTCTCCCACCGTATAACCAGTTTCTTTACTTTCATTGGTGGCTTCATGTTAACTTATATTTTCTTGCTGAGAATATTATTAACCGTAACTGTTTTCGATTATAATTACAGGGAAAAACTGAATTCCATGAATCTTTTGCTGTACATGGCTCCGGTAGCTGTTGTGATATTACTTCCAGCAACATTGATTATGGAAGACAATGTGGTTGGCATCACCATAGCTCTTGCTCGAAAAGATGTCAACATCGTTTGGTATCTGCTCTTCAATTCTTTTATGGCATATTGTGTAAACTTGACGAATTTCTTGGTTACCAAGCACACAAGCGCATTGACACTCCAGGTATGTCTGATTGATTATAGGCGTATTTTTGGTTCATTCATTTTCAATTTCTGTGCTGAATTTCTGTGTATGTGCTTTCTGTGCTTGCTGGTTTTTCGGATGAGATGCTTCTGTGAAAGTTCCTGTATGCTCTTAATTTCGTATACTGGTTGGTTGTTTAATGTACCACAAGGATCATGTGCATCTGTATAAAATTTTATATGCGTTTTATGCTACTATCCTCCTTGACTGTCTTTGGACTGCTTATAGATTAGTATTATAAAACTTTTGAAGAAACATACCGTACATTATTTCCATGAGAGTATGCGACTCTTGAAAATTTTAACTGATAGGTTGCTGTGAATCAAATGAACCTTTGATATTAATAAAATTAGGGACTTATGGTACCTTATTTTTGATAAAGTGGTTTATGGTACACTTCATTTTGATGATGCAATGTTTAGTGTATGAAGTTTCAACTGCATAGGTAGTCATGTTTTTGTGTATGGCAACACGGAATTATTAAATTGCTGACCTTTTGAAAAAGTATTCTCCTCTCTGGCGAAAATGTCATGTACTTAAAGTAACACCGATGCTAGTGGATAACTTGTCAGTTAGGATATGTCATTTTAGGAAGTTAAGTGTTGCAGTGATTATCGTAGGATTGAGCAATGATAATCATGAAGTTTCTGTTTTGTGGATCAAACCTTACGTTTTTCCTATTCACATACCAGGTCCTTGGAAATGCTAAAGGAGCGGTTGCTGTCGTGGTGTCAATTATGATTTTTAAGAATCCGGTGTCGGTAACAGGGATGCTAGGGTACTTGCTTACAGTCCTTGGAGTGATTCTTTACAGCGAAGCTAAGAAGAGGACCAAATAAAACCTCTTAACCGGAGCAAAAATTTAGCAAATTCTTTTTTGGGAGGAAAAACTTCAAGTATGATTCGTTGTTCATTAAAGTCCCATGTATTTCGATATTTTTTTTTGGTTTTGACTGATGAACACGCTTTCCATTTGTATCTTGTGACATGATTATGGGTTTACAATTATACGGTTGTATAAATACTGTAGAATATCATCAAATGAACATGAATACCTGATTGTTCAACTTCATTCTAGTTCTTGTTCTTTTCTTGCTCGCTTTGCCGTTTGATTTTTTTTTATGCAAGTCACTTATGTTTTCATCTTTAGTTTTTCTCGCTCATTCTCTCTCTGCATCCAAATCGTTAGTTCTGACAAGTGTCAGCATGTGAGTATGCACATTTACAGGAGACTTTTTTAGGAATGTTTAGCATTTCTCTATTCTAAAGGGTGACTAGAATGCAATTTGAGTGTGATGTAACCCAATAGGAATGTCATTGTGACAAGGATTCAAATTACATAAGAATAATGGATGTTGTTGCTGTGAATGTGAGTAGATACTATGCTTTACAAAGATGTTTCATTTTAAATAATTTCAATGAGGACAATTTATTTTATTTTTTTATTATTTTATTTTTATGTTATATTCTTTTGAAATAAAAGCAAACATAAATAATTGTCTTTCATTTAAAAATATTTATCTTTCGGCCAAATTCATACGGTCTAAGAAAGTCGCATTTTTTTTAATGCAAAATACCAATTCTATCTTTAATTAATTAATGTTTGTTTAGAATTTTTAGCTTCAAATAAGAATATTGTTAGTGCAAACGTTACGACGTTTAATCTATACAACGTCTTCATGTTTTAATGATGACAAACATGTAACTTGTAATAAATAACGTAAAGTGCACAAGTTACTCGTTCACACATTAACATCTCTCAACATCACTTTAGGTATGAACAAACACTTTACCAACTTTGTTAAGTGATCAAAGAAAAACCCTTTGTCCTTAATCCTTACATTTTATAAATGTCACAAAATATTTTTACAAAAATAAACTAGACAAATTATTTTTGTATTTATAAAGAAATGTTTTAATAAGAAAATAAATTTGAATTTTGAATTTCAAACTATCCAAACGGCCTCATTTTCCGCCCAAATCAGATAAAATTTCACCAGATAATATTTCACCACAAAATGACAAAAACTGTCTGAAAGGTCCCTTAAATAGGTGGCGGTCCCTTATTGATAAGGGACCGTCCAATGTTTGAGGGACTGTCCCACGCTCCTCGAGTAGTCTATAAATACTGACCCATTTTCATCAGAAAAACTAATCCTCTTTGCACAAAACTTTCTGTTTCTTTCTTCCTTCTACTTTGATCACTATAATTATTTGGTATGTGTTTATAAGTGATCCCGTCATCCACTACATCATGTGCAAGAGAAGAACACTCGAAGTCGTCAAGAATCGAAGTGTTATTGAGTCCACACACAAATGTAACTAGCGTTACGATTTTCTTATTCCTATACCTCATGGGCAAGAGAAGAACTCTCGACGTAGATGAAGATTCGAGATGTTATAAGAGTCCACACACAAACGTAACAAGTGTTACGATTCTATTCATCCTTGTATTTTCTTATTGTAAATATTTCCGACTTGTGTGTGAGTCGAGGATGGAGTTGTTAGATTAGACTTGGACGAAGATGAAGATCCAATAGGTGTTGTAACTAGATTAGTTCTTGTATTTGTTGTGAGGAGAGTGGTGTCCTAGTGTGTAGGTTATGACTTAGTGAAGTCGGTGTGTGAATGCTTGGATCGGGAAAGGATCAAAGTGTGTCTTTGTGTGAAGGCTTGGATTAGGTGAAGATCCAAGTGTGTCTTATGTGAAGGTTTGGATGGGGTGAAGATCCAAGTGTGTTATTTGTCTGAAGGCTTGGATTGGGCGATGATCCAAGTAGGACAAGAATGCTTGTTCGTGTGGCCACGTGAGCCTTGGAGTAGATTGGTTCTAGCTACGATTAGAACTCGACATTCCGCTTAGTGTCGTTAAACTTGGTGTAAGCTTGTGTACGGTTTGTTCCGCCATAATAGAGCGTGTTGATTAGTGAAGTAACTCTCGAGTGTGGTACTCGGGGAGTGGAGTAGGACGAAGAGGTGCTTCGTGCCGAACCATTATAAATCATCGTGTTCGGTTTGTGTTTTCTCTTCCTATCTCTTTACTTTTCATACTTGCATTGCATTTAGGTTTGTGTGGCTTGTTGTGTGTATGCTTGTGATATAAACTAGTTAACTTAGAAACGAAAAACACAAGAAAACTTAATCACACGAAATAAACTGCCCACTGGCGGCGGTCCTTTATATAGGGACGGTCCCCAAACATTTAAGGGACCGTCGGTGTATATTAGGACCGTCCACAGTATGATCAGGATTAGCTAAAACGTTTAAACCTCGTGTTATGTTTATGTGATTGTTTGCATACATGTTATTCAGTGACATATATGTTTGTTATGAGTGACATAACCACTATTCATATCTAGTCACACTTGATTGAGAATTTGATACGAAACATTTTTAAGTTTTAAAGAGGAACGTATTCACACAACCCCCTCTATGTTTTTACAAATATCTTAAAGTCAATTAGATTTAAATATTTTTAATAGTAAACATCTATTTAGAGATATTTTTTTAAAAAATATTTAAGACAAATAATTATTTGAAAATATACCTAATTTATCATTTTTTCAAGTGTTGCATAGCTAATTTTCTTTTTCCTATTGTATTCACATGTGAAGGGATAATGATTATTGCACATGAACAATATATATATATATATATATATATATATATATATATATATATATATATATATATATATATATATATATATATATATATATGACAAAAATACACCGTTGGTCCCTAAACTTTCCACAAAACATCACCATGGACCCTAACTTTTCAAAATCGTCATGGTGCGTTCAAAAGTTGGGATTTTGAGGCCACTTGCGTCTCTCGCCCTGTAATAGTTACTGCAACATCCCGTTATAGTTCCCAAAACCCTTTTACATGTTTAGTTTGGAGGGTATACATGTCTTTTTACCTAGTCTCATTTTTCTCTCTCGCTATACTACCCAGCAGACGTCTAATCATTTTTCTCGCTATTATGACTAATATAAGTAGCACAAGTACTCATTGCTCATCCTCAAACTTGTTTTGGAAGCCTAAAAAAAAACCCTAATGCAATGTCACTCACCAAATCTAATAATTTAAGTAAAAAATCAAGAATCTCAAACCTTAGATTTACATTATGGCAAATCAGGAATGCACCTTACTTGATAACCATGAAGTCGAGAGAAATTGGGCAATAAGGCAATATGGTTAGTGTTTTTGTTGATAATCGTTTACACGCATATGTATCTTAGATTGTTTTATGGTATTTCCCTTTTTTTGTTAGACAATCGTAACAGTGTTTTGTTTTGTGTTTCAACAGTTGGTCGACCTGGTGATTTTAGCATGAGATTTCACCATAATGGTCTATTCAAAAACTGGTCAGGGAGGATCTATGGAGGAGGTAACGAACTGGATGCTCTGATGACCCAAATCGGTTAAGCAAAAGTCGAAACTAATTACTACTATTTTGTTAAACATGGTAGTACATTGAACGATGGCTTATATAGTTTTTGTGAAGCTGCCAATCTTGACCTGTTGAAAGTCATTGTGAAAGAACATAAGCTGATAGATGTGTATGTTGAAATAGGTAAGACTAGGTTAGAGTTGTCTGAGATTTCCCCACAGTCTATTAAGACTGTAAATTTGGAGATGGATGAACCTAGTAGAAAAATAGCTAGTGCTGCTATTCAATCATACTGCAGACATTTGGTTCTAGATGACATCGATAATTACCTAGTCCTTAACCCATTTATGCAACTTACGCAACTACCTATGGTTGTCTCATATGTTGGGGAATCTAGTGACTTGCCACACATTGAGCCCGGTTTTTCAAGTCTTGACATGTCTTCCTTTGCTAGCCAACCTGTTGATAACAGTGATGGTGCATTAGTCATTATTGATAAGGAAAATAGTTTTCAGGACCTTGATAGTTTTATGTTAGTCTGTTCAGAGTGACTAAGGATAAGCCGTGGAGAAAGTAGGGAGACCACTAGTTGATGGCAATAACACCTTTGAGGAACCTGATGTGGAAGTCACTATATTCCAAGTCAATCAGGATAACCAGTTAGAGAATGTAGGAGGAGAACCTGTTGGTGGCAATAACATGGAAGAGGAGGGTGATGTTGATATCACTATGTTCCAACAGAGTGATACTAGTCACTTAGGCAATGTAGGTGATGACACAATTCAGGCAAATGAAAATAATGTTACTGAGGAGAATCATGTACAGGTTGGTTTGGTCCAACAGAGTCAGAGTCATGAGTTAGGCAACGCAAGAACATCTACTAATAAAAGTGATGACTTGAATTTGGAAACTCAATTACCTATGTTGGATGATGATGCATTTTACACTGCTTATGCTTCTGACTCAGACATAGGTAACTCTAGGGTGCCAAGGGTTAGGACAGATTCTGTTGATGATGGTGTTGTTGAAACTTTCTTTTATTGTGATCAATCCTTTGATAATACAAAAGATGTGAAAGAGAGGGTAACAAAGCATTCTATAGAAACAAGAAGGGAGCTACTATTTCTAAAGAAAAACAAAAAAGAATAAGAGTTAGATGCGTGGGTTGTGTTTCCCTATCTGGCCCAATTGTTGGGAATTCTGTGTAGAAAGAATTCTGCTGCTGTTTCTGCTGAAATGATCCTGCTGAAGAGTTGGTTTCTGCTGAAGCAGTGTATCTGCTGAAGACTAGTTTCAGCTTTATTAGTTTCTGCGGATATAGTATTTCCGTGTTTTATGTAATGTAGTTTGGATATGCATGAGTTTATTTAGGAAGTGATAATGCATATCTTTTAGAAGTTTTAGAGTATACGTTTCTTGAGAAACGGTTTAGGGTTCCTTGAGTATAAAAGGAACACACGGTTTATGTATTGAATAACTTTTAGAAAACTCTTAATATTATTAAAAAGATCCATAGAGGATCAAGAGTTCTTAGTATCAAGCTTGTGTTTTATTTCCGCTTTATAAATACAAGTTGCAGAGATTGTCTATTAGTGTGTTATTGATTACAGTGACATTACTAACGATTCTAGAGTGCTCAAGAAGATCTATCAAGGTCTATAGCTCAACACTGGCAGATGATTGGAAAACAGGTGCTTGCTAATCCTACTGTAACTGCTGAACTTATTGGAAAGAGAGTAGGGGAACAAGATTATGAATCTGAGATTGTGAAAATGTTAAAGATGAGGAAGAAGGCAGCTGATGAATTAAAAGCTAAAGCAAAAAGGGAAAAACCCATGACTCAAGCACAGCAAACAGAGTATATGAGAACATATGTGAAAAATCAGAGCAGCTCATTATTTAATTCTGCTTGGTCTAAGAAACAAGTATGGGGACTTCCATTTGACAAACTAGTTGAGATTTATAATAGAATCAAAACTAGTAATGCTAAAGCTGGAATGGATGCTTCAAAGAATATTCCACTTCTAAATGTTGAGGCTGATTCATTTGAGAATATTCATATTGCTGCTGCACAAGTATCTTTACCTGCTACTTCTGCTGGTGTTGATGTTTCTATGGATAAAGGTAAAGCCAAAGTGACAACATCAGATGCTCCAACTAGGAAGAGAACTAGGAGACAATTGGAGCTGGAAAGATTAGGTGAAGAAACTGCTAGAAAGTTGACTGAAGATCAAGAAGCTGAACAAAGGGCTGAGCTTGCTAGATTTCATGAACTGAAGACAAGAGAAGTTGAAATTCAAGCTGCTAGAAACAAACAAATCAGGAAGGCTATGGATGAACAATATGCCTCTGCTGCACTTGAATCTTCTGAAGATTCTGCTGATGACCAATTGGATACTCCATCAGTGGATACTGAAGCTGCAGAAGGTGATTCTGCTGAAGTAGCAGTTCATGATGCTATTTATGTTCCTGGAAGAAGAGGAAAGAGAATGGCTAAAGTAGGATCCTCACATTCAAAACAAAGTCTAATTAATGTGAATGATTCTGATGCTTCATTTATAAAGGAAGGATCATCTGATGATTGGCCAGAAGGAACTAGAGTTGTTCTGGTGAGTTGGGATTTAAGTAAAGATGGTCAAATCAATACTATTTATAGATTGGATAAGACATCCATCTCCTTTGCTTTTCTTCAGCAGATTCTTCATCTTGTAAATTATCAAGATTTGGTCACTCTATATGAGTTGGTTACTCAGTATTATGCCACTCATACTCCTGAAGGTTCTGGATTGTATTTGTTGGGTGATCTTCAAGTGTTGTTTAATTCTTCTACTCCTACTGGTGCAAGTTATGATATCTGGAAGAACAATCAGAAATGGAAAGTTCAGAGTTGGAAGTTCTATCCTATGTCTTATGTGCATGTGCTGGAAACTACTACTGGTCTGAGGATTATCATGGATATTACCAACAAATATCCTCTGAAGGTATCTTTGATGGAGAAAATGTTACAACAGAAGTTGGAAATTCCTCCTGATCCAGCTGGTAATACAAGATTGTTTGCTGAATCTTTGGTGAAGGTTTTCAAACAAAGGATTAAGACTTCTAGAGCAGCATCTGAGTAGAGATATTATGTTGTATATTTAGTTTCTTAGTAAAAAAAAAAAAAAAAAAAAAAAAAAAAAAAAAAAAAAAACCCTAACATTTTGTTGTATAGTATTTTTCTGCAGGTTTGGTTATCAACTTACCTGATGTTGACTATTCCATCATAAAGTTGGCTAGTCCAAAGGGTACAACTTTGGTAAAGACATGTCAAATCTGTTGATAGCTGTAATGGTTTGCTCAAAACCATAGGGTTTTCAACTCACCCATGCTTTGTTGCTGAGTAGTTGAAATGGTTGTCAATTGACCATGGATTTTTCCTTTATGGATTCCAAATAATTGGCTAGCTCACATGTATATGGCTTGTGGTAAAGGCAGTGGAAAACCATATTTGGTAATCAGTTAACCAAGATGATTTTCATCAAGATAATTGGCTAGTCCTGAGCAAACGGCTACAGGTAAAGACATCTCAAATCCGTTTATAGCTGATGATTTGCTAAAAATCATGTGGTTATCAGTGTACCTTTGAACACTTGGCTACTCCAGTAGTGATGGCTATTGGTAAAGAGACATCAAATCCATTATTTTCAATGGTTCACCTCTCACAGGAGTTAACACACCTGGAAGTGATGAGAATAGTATGAAACTAATTTGTTTTGATGTACATTAAGTCATTTGTTGCTGCAAAGAATGGAGCTTTCAAGTATATGCTGATCATAGAGATTCTGCTGCTGATAATTCTTTGCTGGTGCTATGTTACAATCCTCTTGGTATGTTATTTTAAAGATCTATCAAGAATCTTGAACTTAACCAGGTCAAATTCAAGATTAGGGGAGGATTGTTGGGAATTCTGTGTAGAAAGAATTCTGCTGCTGTTTCTGCTGAAAGGATCCTGCTGAAGAGTTGGTTTCTGCTGAAGCAGTGTATCTGCTGAAGACTAGTTTCAGCTTTATTAGTTTCTGCGGATATAGTATTTCCGTGTTTTATGTAATGTAGTTTGGATATGCATGAGTTTATTTAGGAAGTGATAATGCATATCTTTTAGAAGTTTTAGAGTATACGTTTCTTGAGAAACGGTTTAGGGTTCCTTGAGTATAAAAGGAACACATGGTTTATGTATTGAATAACTTTTAGAAAACTCTTAATATTATTAAAAAGATCCATAGAGGATCAAGAGTTCTTAGTATCAAGCTTGTGTTTTATTTCCGCTTTATAAATACAAGTTGCAGAGATTGTCTATTAGTGTGTTATTGATTACAGTGACATTACTAACGATTCTAGAGTGCTCAAGAAGATCTATCAAGGTCTATAGCTCAACACCAATTGCTACTGCTGGACTGGGTATAGGCCCAGTTAGAAGTCCATTTGTGGAAAACTAGAAGGGGGGTTGAATACTTTACCGCTTTTTAACTTAGTTATCTTTTAAAAAACTTTACGTTTAATTAAAGATATAAACCCAAATTACTTGTTAATCTTTGAAAAGCTTTACGTGTAATTAACGATTCTAACTAAAGACAATATGTAATATGCAAAGACAAAGAAAGAAACGATTAAACCATAACACGATTGTTTATCGTGGTTCGGCTACAAGGACTCTTTTTCCTTGCCCTACATCCACGCCCCGAGTTTCCAACTCGAGAGTTTCAAGCACTAGTCAACAAGCTCCTTTCACGGGTGGAGAAACCTTTACAATCGTCGCTTACACTTTATCCAGTACAAAGCTAGATACCGGGTCCTAGTTCAAGGTAGAACCAACCTAACGTCGCCTATCCACTATTTCCAACACTAAGCTAGATGTCGAGTTCTTTTACAAGGGTACAACCACTCCCGATAGTTCTTTTACAGGGGTACAACAACTCCCGTCACACTATGTATTTTAAGGCCTAAAATACTAACCGATCACTCTTGAATATACACAATCAAATGATGTATAAACTACACTAAGTTTACACAAGGCTAAGCTAACAAGTCTTGCAACCTTGAGTTGAAACTTGTTACTTCTTGGATGAACTTGTGAACTTCTATGCTACATAAGACAATCACACAAGTGAGTTGCTACTTAGTTAGATGAGAGAATATGTGTAATATATGTCTCTAAGTGATCAGGAAAAACTAGCAAGTGGCTTGGTATTTATAGCAAAACAAACCAGCAGTCTGGCGGATCCGGTGGAACCCTAGAATGGGTTCCGCCCATGTACCCTGAGGGTTCCGCCAGGTCTGACAGTCAAACTTGCCATAAATCTTTCCAAACCAACCAAAGTCACATCAAGTTATTACTTGGTCAACCACACATTGAATCAACATGGAATGCTTCCAAAATGTGTAAGAGCTTATGGATAGTCAAACACATAAACTTACCATAAATGCTTATTGATATGATGTGACACTTTCTTATTTAAGAAATAAAAACAATGTTATGTTTAAAAAGAAATGTAAAATATAGTTATACAAGACTTAAAAACTAAAGTGATGTTTTTACTATAAACTAAAGTTTATACTTTGTCATTAACAAAACTTAGCAAAGATCGTAAAATATAAATAACGTTTTTAGGCGATATTTGTATTAACAATCTCCCCCTTTTTGTTGATGACAAAACATAAACTTTATTTATAAGTAAGCCACTAGTTTTAGTGTTAATTCTTATAAAGTTTGTATTAAAACTTGTTTTACTCAAATGATGTGATATGCAAGAGTTAGAGAAGAGATGAGAACAAGTTTAATATAAATTCTCCCCTTTTTGTCGAAACAAAAAGAAGAGAAACGGAGCGAAATGATGCAAGTGCTCCCCCTTGGACAATACTCCCCCTAAAAGGAGTGCCAAGTTAGGAAGCATGGATTTTGAACCTACAAAAAAAATGTTAGTTGCCGCACAAGACAAGTGTAGAACAACTCATGAAAGCTCTTTTTGTCTAAAACACAAATAAGAGTTGCGAGGCGGAATAATGCAATTCTCATGCTCCCCTTTGAATATTACTCCCCTAAATGGAGTATCAAGGAAAGAATATGTAACACCCCCAATTCAAGGATGCAGCGGAATTCAAACTGGGTGTTACTCGACGGCACAACAGTCATAATAATAGAAAACGATATCTAATTGAGTCGTTTTAAAAGATTTATCATTCAAATTATATAAATATCAGAGCTTACAAAATGAGGTCCAAATGGTTCCATGTTTACAAATTACATTAAATGAGTTTTCGAATGATAATAAATTTTGTAGCCCTCTTGAATATCCGTGCTCTTCCGTGTCAGCCTCGATCATTATGGACCTGAAATACATGCTTAAACTGTCAACACAAAGGTTGAGTGAAATTCATAGAGTTTATTAAATGGTTGAACACAATATGTTGGTAGTGTGAGCTATAGACTCACACCAATGGTTTTGAACAAAACAAATATTATTATACTAAGCTCATGACACCAAAACGTTAACGGGTACCAATATCAATTGGCGGAGTTATCCCAGTAGGTACTTTGCCGTCATACCTAAATCTCAAATATTAGTGCATTTGTTTGAACTTAGTCAATACAATTGGGATTCGTCAATCTCAATAGGCCTATTCACAATACTCGCGCTCACTATTACTAGTGATTAAATGGTTCATGATAAGGGATATTGGATTAGCAAGGATGATACTTAGTGGTAATAAAACATAGTCGGGTAAGCATACAGTAGAAAGCATTGTGTTCGGTTGAAAAATAATAGCATGTATCCCCCCAAGGTTTGTAAAACAATTAAGTAATGGAAAGTGGGGCTATGAACTCACCGTGAGTTGGATGATGTATAATGAGAATGATGGATATGCCGTGAGAACTTCTACGAGCAACCTAGAATAATTGTTGCAACTTAGGTTTGGAATAATGTCTAAGAAAACATAAACGAGCCTATAAATATCTTGCATATTTTTCATGATGTAGTACTTAGTATATAATGTAAGTCTTTGAATAAAAGTGGTTTATGAAACATGTATAGTTTGTATATCGCTTACTACCGTTCGGGCCAACATAATTCAGAGGCCACGCAGTAAACGTTCGAGGAGCTAGGACACTTTAATTCGTAAATCCAGCAACTCGTCGATCCGTTTACCCAAATGAAACCTCTCACATGAAGCTCCCTAGTGTTGTAGTATTTGATAAAAATATATAAGTTTTTGATCCGAAAAGTTACATGTCCAAATAATTGAATAAACTTAGGAAAGTTTATTTTAAATGAAGATTGTTATTTCAATGAGTTTCTTAAGTCTAGTATGAATATTACTTGCAAAGTCACATGGTCATTTTGATGGAGTAGATCCAAATTGGATGTTTATGTTACCATTAACTCTTTAGTTCATGTTTTTGTCTTGGTAAGTTTATATGGTCTTTAGCCGTGGCTTTGCCGTGACTTTGGTCATTGTTACCATTGTCTTGAGACTCATCCTTGGCCTTAGCCATGGTTGTGGTCTTGGCTTTAAGGTCATTATACCTCTTGGTTTTACTTAGCCATAACCAATACATGGTCATTTGGTATTAAAAAGGGGCTGTTAAGAATTTGAAGAAAAATATCACTCGTTATGCGTTTTCAGGGTTCGAGCTTCTTTATTCCTGAACGTAAACGTCATTCCAGAAAACTTTCTTGTTTTAACTTTTTGATGAAACGAACCAGAAGGGCCTTAAAAAAATACGGATTTCAAACAGAATGCTATTAGGCAGTTTTGGTCTTTCCGGTTTAATAACTTCATTTTGCCGTATCTTTTGACTCGTATACTCGTTTTAGGTGATTCCAATTGCTATGTTTTCCTTTTTAAGTCCTCTTTAACATTAGCTAAGTGTCCAATATCATGGTTATATTATTTTGGTCGAATTTCACAATATATGTCACTAGTTTTCTTGTTTATGTCTATTTAGCTAACATATGGTTCCTTTAACTTGTTTTAATGGTTTTTATACATCAGGAACATAACACAAAGACCATATATAGAATGAATGAAACATAATAAGCATGAAAATGATATTGAGCAAGAAAGTGTATTAGGGTTTCTTACAACTTTAGGCTTTCTAAAGAAAGGAAGTTGAGAACAAGGATTAGGGCTTTGATTGAGCAAACTTCTCTTCACTTTGGCAATCCTTCTACACTCTTGTATTCTTGAAGGATTGGTGATGAGGTTTTAGGTGACTTGAGTGGATTTAAACTCAAGAGAATCACCTAAACTTTCTAAGGATTTGATGTAATTACTTTGTAGCTTGAAACTAGTATTTTGATCAATCAAAACTTAACAAGAGCTTTGAAATTGATAAGGATCTTGTGTTTCTTGAATAATTCTTGAAGTAGACTAGCAAAAGGAAGTTTGTGTGTGTTCTTGGACGTTGGAAATGAAGAGGGGAGGGTGGGGTATTTATATGGTCTTGAGGAGGTTAGTTTGGATGACTTTTCAAAGCTTATCAAAGAAGGTTAAACACAGGGACTCATCCTAGATGATCAAGGCCTCATCACAAGCCACCAAGGCTTGTGAATCATCCCTATAGTCGGCCATATGAAGATATGGTGTGACTAGATGATTAACTTGGTATTATCTAGCTTACAGAGTGAGTTTTGGTTCCGGTAATCGATAACAGTAAGTATTTAAGTCACGAAACTTAAAACCGGGGTATCTTAAAAATATGAAACTTATAAATATGTTAGAACTTATTAATATAACCTATCTTAGCATATTTAATAAGTGATATGTTCTATCGGGTTGCTTAAACACTGTTAAAACTGGAAAAGCGGGTCTAAAAAGCGTAATTCGCGTAAAATGTTGAACTGGAAAACGTAAAATTCCAAAAGTTTTGGAATTGTCGTAAAATGAGAGAAATTCATATTTCTATTGTTTATAGTGTTTTATGGACAGATCGGGATGCTGGAATGACGTTTAAACCTAAAAGTAAATCTCGGACACGGTTTCGTGATTTTTGAAGAAATGATCCGACGAGTGTCAAACTCTCGGATTATCATTAAAATAGTTTAACTTACGAGAATATGAAATAAAAATTTCGGGAGTAAATAGTGAAAGTGAATAGTAATAGTGAATAGCAAAAATTCGGGATTGAATAGTAACCTGAAAATGCGAATTATTACAGAATACATGGATAATGATCCTACAAAAAGGAAGGTTAGTTTCTAAAACACAAGATGTATGTATGCTACCATAGTAAGGCATAGTTTACTCACAATACCTAAATGGTCAACAAACAATGCATACCTTATAGTAGAATGAAATTCATTTCATGTAAAGTTTGAGTTTTTGAAAGTCAAAGACAAGAAATTAGGAAGATAACATCCTACCTCTAAAAATAAAAAGAAAAATAAAAAGAAACTAAGAACATAAAATCCTACATCTATAAAAGAAAACCATTATTTTCCTTAATGAGAAACATTTTCCAGAAACAAGGCTAAGGTTGTTTAAGGATGAAAATGTGTGTTGGAGGATGTAGTGGGTTTCATTTTGAATGTTGTGGAAGTGAAACGCTTTTGGTTTGGTTGTTTGTGTTTTTGGTGCTATTATGGATGGGTCCCTATTGTTGGAGACTCTAGAGTTGAGGTGGGTGAGACAAGGACTCTAGATGTTCCAAGATGTGATTGAGGATAAACCTCATTGCTTCGGTTAGCTCACGAATTTCCGTTCGACACCTTTCACTAATGTGAGCGGTTCTTTCACAATGTCCGCAATCATGGCGGGGAAAGTTTGGAGGAAGAGAGGTTTGATTTGTTGGTGGTGGATCATTTGAACTTGAAGGAGCAAATATGGATGGTTGGGAGGTGTTTTTGGTTCCTTCACTAGATGAGTGTAATGCCGTATGGAAAACCATAATATGGTTGATTTGAGAGTCAACCATATTCTTGAAGGCATGAAGGTGTTTTAATTGAGTGTTGAGTTCTTCACTAATGTTTGGAGATTTTTCCCATAAGGATGCTTCTATTTTCTTATAAGAAGGAAATGGAGATTCAAAGTGTTGGGAATGTTCTTGTGGTGATGGTTGTTGTTATTGTGGTTGTTGTTGTTGTTGTTGTGGTTGTTGTTGTTGTGGTTCTTGTTGTTGAACATAATGGCGGAAGCTTGGTTCTCCGGAAGGATTACCATGAAGGTCTTTGTAAATGGGGTGAAACACAAATGATTGTAGGTGTGTATGACCTTGATCTTGTGGAAAAATTGAGGGTCTAGCATAACGGTAAGCCAAACGCTCTACCAATGATGGTTGATGGGGTTCATCATCTAATTGCTCACTTGGTTGTTGTTGGGCTTCCATTTGAGCAATGGTGTCAAAGAGTGACAATGATGGAGCATTAGATGATCTAGATGATAGATCTTCTAGAGTTTCCAAGTATGGTAGTGGTGATGTTGTTGGTTTATGGAGAAGTTCCATTGTTGTCAGTTTTGGTGATTGAGGTGATCTAGGTGGAAGGTCTTCTAAAGTTTCCAATAGTGGATGTGGTGATGTTGGTGGTGTAGGGAAAAGTTCCATTGGTGTAAGTGTTGGTGATTGAGGTGATGGAGTTTTTGATGGTTGAGTTTGTTGCGATGTTGAAGCACTTGATGTTTTGATTGATGGTTGAAAAGTGTGTATGTTTGTATTGCCATGTTTGGGAGAGGATGTTGGAATAGCAAGATTGAGGAAATCTTGAATAGTGGTCATGTTGGTGTTGCAAGTGATACGTGGGAATCGCACCAGGCTTTACTTCTCGAGGGATCTTGAGAAGCTTACAACCCCCACCAGGCAGTGTACCTGATCGTTGTAGTATAGTATAGTGACAAGTTCCGGGGGATTGATCGTTCAACTTAGGAATAGTGTCATTAGGATTGAAATTAATCTAACTAGGTCTAAAGGTGAAGGATGATTCTTTTTGTGTTTTAATATTTTATGAAAAGCAAGTAAAATTCTCAGGTATTGGGAGAGTGGGCGGAATTAGTTGCTAATCAACTAACCCAAAAGCTACTAATTAAACTAACGTGCAAGAAAAATAAACTAAGGTTCTACAAGATAAGTGAAGCATGTCTACCCATGATATGTTACTCCTTGCTAGCTATCCAATTCTACCTATTGAATTGTCACACCTTGTTTTAATTGACGGGTTATATTCCTTAATACTAGTCGTAGGGCTGTGTATAATATTCCCTAACTCTATAGGATCCTACTTCACTCCTATGTCGAGCCGTTAGAAGCTCCTAACATGGGATCATTAGAATTCTCCTACGCATTAAATACAACCAAAAATCATAGTACACCTCCGATCATGTTTCTTAAGACGTTCAAGCATGTTACCAATGGAAGTCTGCCAGTTTTCTTAAGCCTAACATCGAATACAATCAACCAAACAAGAGACAATAGGAATAAAGAATTATAAGCTAAATCAACTAGAACTATCGAAGTGTCACACCCTAATTGATGAAGATAGACACAACATCAACAAGGAATCAATAAGATCTAACAATTATATACAAGTTTCACACAATCATAAGAAGACACAAGGTGAATTAGCAAAACATCATCAAAAAAGAGCAAGCAACAATGATAATGGAAAACATTATTAAGATAGAATCAACAAACCAATACATGATGTTTATGGAGTGATTGAAACCCTCTAAGTTGCTGGAAAAACACCTACCTAAACCCAGGAATCGGCCTTAGGGTTTAGGGCTTACAAAAAATGAAGTTATGATGTTATATTTATAGGCAAGTTTTCTGTCGGCAAGGTTTGACGGCGTCAGCTCTAACACATGACGGCGTCAGACCACCGTTTTCACCAAATCGAAGATTTCTTCGTCCTCTTCGCGTGGGCTTTTGAATCACCTAAATCCAAGTTCGTATGCAAAAGTTATGACCAAAACAATATCAGATACTCCGCGCGCTAGTTTTGACAAGTTAACACGTGACGACCTACGTGACGCCTTCAGGAAGTCTTCTAGGCCATCACTCTTTAATTTTACACGTGACGGCCTTGGGTGATGCCGTCACGTTTTTACTGGACCGTCACGGACTTTATCCACTTCCACCTCTTGTGTTTCTCTTGACGCCGTCATGTAGAATCTTGTGACACCGTCAGGTACTGTTCCCAGCAAGGAAAATTAAGACTTTGCCGTTTTCTTCACTTTTATGCTCCAAAAACGTCCAAAATGCTTCCTTTTCTGAATTTCACTCCAAAAGTACCTAAAATGACAAAATGAACGATTTAGGGCAATATTTGATCAAATAAATTCGAATTCGGGCTTAAATGACCCCTTAAAAATGGTTCATTTTTCGCCTCATCATATAATCTTGCACTTGAGATTTGCTTGTCCTCAAGCAAATGTGCTTTTATTCTAATCAAAATACAAGTTAGGGGTCATTTAACACTAATATAAAAGTAATTACAACAAATAATCGTTCCACTAAAGACCAAAGACAAGCACGGAGGTCATACACTAGCACCTCACAAATAGTGTTTAGATACTCACATCCCTCGGGTGTAATAAAGTATATATCACAATATGGAAATAGAAAACATCTCTCACTACCTGTCATAGCAAAATAGATTACCATAGGCTTGGGAAAGGATCAAACCTCCACCACATGGCGTAAGCACCTAGGATAAACTATCAAAGAGGTCTTTTAAAGGGTTATAACATTAGGTGTGGGGATATGGAATACACGGTTTTGTTGGATATTGGCAATCTTTACTGGTGGCGAGTTATTCATCTTGGTTAATTACATGTACAATATGGCGTTGCTAAGGCAAGACTAGACTCGACTTAAGCTAATAACTCAAAAATAACAAAAACATGAAACAAACATAAAATGAAACGGGATGGTAGTCCGTATGATTTTTTTTCTTTTTTTTCTATTTTTTTCCTTTTCTTAATTTTTTTTTTTTTTTTTTTTTTTTTTTTTTTTTTTTTTTTTTTTTGCATACACTCTTACCCTACCATCCAAAATAATACATCATAGGGAATGAACATTCCCCTTACACTTGAATTTTTACATACTTTACAATAAACTAATCTAATGACTTGAATCATGATAATCAAAACACTTGGAGTACTTTTAAGATTAACGCACATATGGGAGTAATATATGATGTTCTTCCCCATTACTCCATAACATAAGTACTTTACCCATGAGTCCCAATCGTCCCAAAACAATATGTACAAGATATGACTCGACTTAGTAACCATGTAATCAATTAGATAATTAACTAAGGGTTTAACAAATAACAAAAATGCACTAAAGATGAGTGCATACACGGAAGGTAAGGCGATTTGGGTGTACATTTAAGTGGGTTGTAACAAATTCTTCCTTTAAGTAAGATGCTTAAAGTTAGAAACGAAAAGATAGGCTCGGAGGGGTGTACTAGGGGTTTCGTGTACTAAAAATGAGTACAACGCTAAGCTGTGGGAAAAATTAATTGACTTTACTAGCCAAGTAATATGAATTAATTGGTCAAGTAATTATGATACGGGGTTTAACACAAGGGTGATCCTAATGCCTCTTATCATGTAGTAAATCCTACTACACGAATGTAGTCTCACTAGCGGTCTCGGGATGCATCACTAACACAAGTTCTAGAATCTAAATGCTACCGGTACACTCATAAGCACTAATAGTAAATGCTTTTCCTATCAAATCTAAAGGCGAACCTCACATATTTGGGTGGAAAATTTTTCTGAATAGTAAATGCTTTTCCTATCAAATCTAAGGCTAAAGTTTCACTCCTAAATGCTGTAAAAATTTTTAGATTTGGCGCCAAAATTACACTAACAAGTATTTCTCTTAGTTTTATTACACACCTACCATCAAATAAACAAACTCAAGTGCAATAGTATCCTATAAGGTATCATCATTTACCCTCCTCTTACACTTAGGATGAACATTGTCCCCAATGTTCAATTAAAGAATGTAAAAGTGAAATAGGTAAAAGAATGAAATCAAATACTCCCCTGATTCGTTTGGTGTGGATAGTGTGTCAACAAGGTTAGATCTTCCTCCAAGAAAATGAACAATCAAAGCTTCCCTTCCAGAAAAATAAATCATCTTCTTATCCAATATAACCTGTTAAACATGAGAAAACAATCACAAAAACCCAAAGCATCAATCCGAACAAAGAAAACTCACAACTAGATGTAATTCCAGACTTAGGAATAAAAACAAAACAATTAATGATATAATGCTTGTGGAATGAATGTTTGCAGATTTCCTGGAGTTTATAAAACTAAAGAATCAAAAAAAACTTTAAGACTATGGTATAAACAAAACTCGCAAAATTTTTCAGAATTTTTGAACCTGACGCCGTCAGAATGTTCCTGCAAAAATCTCATGTTAAGTTTCCGGCAAATTTCTGGAAAAACTTATGTCCTACTTCCTAGAAAATCCTGCAAAACATCATTATTACTTAATACAAGCATTTGACTCAAACTATTACTAATATACATGTTCATTTAATATTGTTGTGGATCATGCTCAATTTCGTTCTTATAAACAAATTTGGGTCTCCCCTTACACTTAGTTTTTGCAAAATACCTTTATATGTAATTAAGACGAAGTTAAAAACAAAATAAAGCATTTTCACAATTTACTTTGAAACATGAACCACAAACAATAAAAATAAAGCATGCATACGGAAACAAATAAAATCAAATAAACAAACAAACTAACAAATAAAGCTTGGGTTGCCTCCCAAGAAGCGCTTATTTTTGTTCAAGTCACGAGCCCTTATTTAATAGAAATAGGGGAGGTTTTCCCTACACTCAGGATTAAGTGCGGGTGGAAGTAGCGATACACACCCTTAGGGTGGAAATATGCCACGTGAGGTGAAGGGGGTGAGTGAATGGCTTCCTTCATCCTAAAACTACCCGGATAATATTGGTTGATGGGTGGGTCGGTTCCTCTTTTGTCTCCTAGAATTATATCTAAGGATGGAAAATTGTGTAATGGTTGAGGTTCCGATTCATCAACACTAGGAAATTCCCTAGAACTAGGAGTAAGGTTATAACTACAAGTATTCAAACCTATATCCTCAAGTGGTGCCTGGTCCAAGGGTTCTACCTTCATCGGAATTCCTAAAGTTTCTTCTACTTCTTCTGGGTAAGTCACGGGCGGTGTGTGTGCCTCAAATGATGGTAGGACTTGTGGGGTACTTAGTGGGCTTGGGTTTTCTACTATCTCTTCCATCACATCAATATCACCTATGTGTTCATCTTGTATTATGGTAGTGCCTAACCATGACATGCAACTAGGTGGCTCGACTCTAACCTCATGTGTGTCGTATGTTTTTGTGAAATCTATCCCGCTCATGCAACTAGGTAGTTCAACACTAACCATCTCATAATCTTGGTTTGATTCTAAGTCCATGTTCTTAGGAACTAGGTATTCTTGCTCATACGAATCTATCAGTTCGTTATACTTATGGGTCATGGTTAGGAAGCTTTCCTCAAAATTCGTCCAAAGGGTTAGACTAAAAGGAATTGATCCAGTTAATGATCGTCTAATAGAAACATCACATGCATAGAATTCATTAAACCCATCTAATTTTACCCCCAACTTCATTTAGATATCACAAAGATCACGCAAAAATTCATAAGAATGATAAGAAACAAATCTATTTTTGATATATAATTGTTCCTCTATTGTCAATGATCTAAATAGAATTTCATCCGCCATAGTGACAAATGAAAATGGTTTTACAAACAAAGGGCACAAAGAACAAGATAGACTATAAGAAAGCTAATAAAAAGAAAATAAAAATCTCATTAAAAATGAATCTAATGAGTAGACCTAATCAAAATAAATTCCAACCTAAGCAATAACTATTCCCCGGCAACGGCGCCAAAAACTTGATACGTGGGAATCGCACCAGGCTTTACTTCTCGAGGGATCTCGAGAAGCTTACAACCCCCACCAGGCACTGTACCTGATCGTTGTAGTATAGTATAGTGACAAGTACCGGGGGATTGATCGTTCAACTCAGGAATAGTGTCGTTAGGATTGAAATTAATCTAACTAGGTCTAAAGATGAAGGATGATTCTTTTTGTGTTTTTATATTTTATGAAAAGCAAGTAAAAATCTCGGGTATTGGGAGAGTGGGCGGAATTAGTTACTAATCAACTAACCCAAAAGCTACTAATTAAACTAACGTGCAAGAAAAATAAACTAAGGTTCTACAAGATAAGTGAAGCATGTCTACCCATGATATGTTACTCCTTGCTAGCTATCCAATTCTACCTATTGAATTGTCACACCTTGTTTTAATTGATGGGTTGTATTCCTTAATACTAGTCGTAGGGCCGTGTACAATATTCCTTAACTCTATAGGATCCTACTTCACTCCTATGTCGAGCCGTTAGAAGCTCCTAACATGGGATCATTAGAATTCTCCTACGCATTAAATACAACCAAAAATCGTAGTACACCTCCGATCATGTTTCTTAAGACGTTCAAGCATGTTACCAATGGAAGTCTGCCAGTTTTCTTAAGCCTAACATCGAATACAATCAACCAAAAAAGAGACAGTAGGAATCAAGAATTATAAGCTAAATCAACTAGACCTATCGAAGTGTCACACCCTAATTGATGAAGATAGACACAATATCAACAAGGAATCAATAAGATCTAATCAATTATATACAAGTTTCACACAATCATAAGTAGACACAAGGTGAATTAGCAAAACATCATCAAAGAAGAGCAAGCAACAATGATAATGGAAAACATAATTAAGATAGAATCAACAAACCACTACATGATGTTTATGGAGTGATTGAAACCCTCTAAGTTGCTGGAAAAACACCTACCTAAACATAGGAATCGACCTTAGGGTTTAGGGCTTACAAAAATTGAAGTTATGATGTTATATTTATAGGCAAGTTTTCTGTCGGCAAGGCTTGACAGCGTCAGCTCTAACACATGACGGTGTCATCCCGCCGTTTTCACCAAATCGAATATTTCTTCGTCCTCTTCGCGTGGGCTTTTGAATCACCTAAATCCGAGTTCGTATGCAAAAGTTATGACCAAAACAATATCAGCTACTCCGCGCGCTAGTTTTGACAAGTTTCTTCAAAAAAGTATCCCAGTTGACCAATTTGAACAGTATCCAATCCAGAATATAGGCTTGCTTTTGCCCTCACGCTTCAAGCAGCTTTGCTCTGCATCTTCTGCCGATTGTCAGCCTGTTCAGCTGACGGCCTACGTGAAGCCTTCAGGAAGTCTTCTAGGCCATCACTTATTAGACCGTCATGGACTTTATCCACTTCCACCTCTTGTGTTACTCTTGACGCCATCATGTAGAATCTTGTGACGCCGTCATGTACTTTTCTGAATTTCACTCCAAAAGTACATAAAATGACAAAAGGAACGATTTAGCACAATATTTGATCAAATAAATTCGAATTCGGGCTTAAATGACCCCTTAAAAATGGTTCATTTTTCGCCTCATCAGCAAGGTATTGAAGATGGTGTTGGTTTAGTAAGGTTGAGGAAATCTTGGATGGGTAATGAAATATCTAGTGATGAATCACTTGATGATGATGAGCTTAGTTTGACGGTTTTGTTGAGGCAACAAGGTTTTACACTAATCCTAGCGGTTTTTCTTGATGATTCGGATGAGGTGTTTGATTTAGTCATCTCAATTCTTTGGTTTTCTATAATTTTGAGATTGAGAGAAGTAATGGTGTTGGTGTGAGTTTTGGGGTATTCTGAGGTGATCAAATTTAAAAAAAAAGAAAAAACATGTTGTGGGAAGGAGTGTTTGGATTTTGTTAGTGCAAATATTACGATATTTAATCTATACAGTCTCGTTTGTTTTGATTGATGACAAACGTATAACTTGATACATAACGTAAAATGTACAAGTTACTTGTAATCATAGTTTGTCTCAACATACATTCAACACCTCTCAATGTCTCAAGTCGTCGTATGCTACAACACAGGTTCGTACATGTTTGTTATGTAGCATTATGATCAAACCCCTTGACCAACCATTTAGAATGACTAAAATACTTTTAGGGTCTTTAAATATTTTAGGTGTCAAAGTGCACTTTAAGTGTCAAATAGAATAAGTGCCACTTTAGGTGTTAAAGTAATATTAGTAAGTTTTACAAATGATAAAAATATGATGACATTAGGAATCAAATATTTTTAGTAACTCATTAACTTACTATAACAACATTACTTAGGTAATATATACATTTTACAAGTTTACTTTCATATATATTTCTTAATCTTAAAATAGAAATATATATATACATCACATCATGTGCATTTATGGAAAGGTTGAGTGTTTGACTTTCCATAAGACCTCTTACACATTTTGGAAGGATTCAAAATTTATTTATTGTGTGTTTGACTAGAAGTAACTTGATGTGACATTGTTAGATATGGAAAGTGTGACAACCGGCAGTTTAGGGAGCTATTTTAAAAACCCGCATTACGATTAAAGTTCGTTTATAATTTTTATTTGAAATTTTATTTCACAACGAACTTGTAAGACCTATTTTATGGATATTTCTAATTAATGACGTTATGGAATTCGTGAATTATGTTCATAATTCATTATTGATTTAATGCTCGGTGATGCATACTTGAATTCTCACTTGGTACTACGTTGACTCTGGCACTAGGATTACCTAACGAAAGTTTTATGATTCGTCTTACGAGTCTGACTATATTTTAATTATTTACGAGATGTTTTTCGAGAGATATGGAAGTTTTGAAATGAGTTCGGGTTCGGGCCACATGTTTTTACATTTACCCACGTTACCCGCTCCACACCGTAATAATATCATTATTACTATTATTATTATTATTATTATTATTATTATTATTATTATTATTATTATTATTATTATTATTATTATTATTATTATTATTATTATTATTAACAAAAAAAAAATTAAAAGAGTTAATACAAAAGGTTGTGTTTGGTTCGGTTCACCCACACACACAAACACTCACTCACTCATCTCTCTCACCTCCATCTCTTCCCCCACTTCTTAACCCTAGCCGACAAAACAATCCGACCACCACCACTGCTCCACCGCCGACCACCACACTACACGACCACCACAAATAGACTCCCCATCTCATCCTCTATTCGATCTACCCCTACAAGCGCCCTAACTCCTACATTAACACCAAATTCGAATCAAATTATCACGAGTTCATCATCATTTTCTTATTATTTCTTGAGTATCTCTTCGATTTGGCTTTGTTTTGGAAGGTAGGTCGAGTTTTGACTCGAGTTGTGGGTTCGAATTGTGACTAAGAGTCACGGATTTCATTATTTTTCGGATTGTTATGATTCTTGTTACAAGAATCATGTGGGTTTTCAATAAAAATGGTTTAAAAAGAGGTTTGGTATCCGGGTTTGTGTTGCTCGTTGGGTTGAGGCTAACCGAGAGCTCTTGGCTCTCGGCTTGGGTGTGGAGTGATGTTATTATTGACCCATTTGTTGTTCATTTGGACTCTTGGTGCTATCATGTTGCTAGTCGACCTTGTGGTCGTATGGATTACCAGCCGACACCCCCCCTAGGGGCTGTTTTGGGTTCGGTTTGAGATCAAGGAGCTAGCCGAGACCTATGGGTCTCGGGTGTGGCTTCCGTTTCACGTTTGAGCATATGTTGACCCGGGTTGACTTGGTAACTCAACCCGTGGCTTACTTGGTTTATTATTTAATTGGTTGTTTACTTTGTTACTTGGCCGAATACATGTGGGTCGAGACCAAAGTGTTTGGTCTCGACATTGGATATTGATTTTGTTATTGTGAAGTTGTTGACGAAAAGAGATATTGGGGACCGATTGTGAGACGGTCACTTAGATTGACGGAGATAGGTTAGTCGGGTGCCGTAGTCGGACCCTATTGTTGTAGCACGTGGATTGAGATTGTGTTGGACGGAGATACTTTTGGTTATTATGACTTTTGTTATTTACTTTGGACTTGGACAATGAGCCGAGAGTCATGACTCGGACATATGACCATTTCGTATGACTCGATAACTATTACAATTAAAACGAAAATAATAAAACTCGTAATAATAGTTATTGATAATATAAACGCTTATGTGAATATATAGACGTGAATAACGTATATATAATTATATAGGCGCGTATATTAATAATAATAATAATCACGAGTCGTATTATAAATAATACAATTAGATATATATATTAGGCTACGAAAGTGGCGTAATATTATTGAACGTATTATTATTATAAAATTTTGTTATAAAACGGGAAACTCCCGACAGTTATTAAACGGTTAATAAAGCGTCATTTTGTATATATAACGGGTAAACTTATCGAGTTATGCGGAGTCGTTGTCACTCGAGTCCAGGTAAGTTATTATTTGTGACTTTCGTGTTGTCACGGATATATGACGATTAATATAAACGTTTTATATAACTAAATAACCACTTAACCGTAGGGTCGAACCGGGTTATTTGGTTATATGAAATGAATATATTAATGGGCATCGTATCCTACGACGCCCATAGGTTGTAGTATATGTAAAGCGTAATAAATTGCGAGCGTATATATCGGGAAATCTGGCCAATTTGACGATATATATGAGGAATTTGTTAAACTATGCTATATACTATATAGTAATTATGTGCTATGTGCTTTAGGTTGGGTGTAATCTTGGAACGGTATGTTACGTAAATAAATATGGGGATTATCAAATCGACAGACTTGATAAACTTCGGCGATTTATTTAAATGATATATTGGGCTAATATTAGACCCCTAGTTTATTTTATTATTCTTTATGTGATCTTTTTGGTTTGTTTTGGGTCGACCCACCACCCGTATGGATACCAAATGCAAATACACCAAACTAATACGAAATGGATTTTCGGAAATAAAACGGATTCTCGTCCGGGTTTGGGAATATTATAAATTTGAGGCAATGATTTCTGAACGAGTTAATATTGTTAGGTCGTGCCAAGTCCGTAGTTGCTATTTTGTGAGTTATCATACATCTTATTTCTACCGACTTCTTCTTGCTATTTTCTGGACTTGAGGTGAGTCATAGCCCCACTTTTTCTTGAACTATGTTTTCAATACTTGGGGTGAGAAACGTGCAAATTATTTTACGTGGACTATTATCGCTTTTATATTCTTCTAAACTTGCTATGCGTATGGATTAGGATCTATTGTCAGCTTTAGTCACACATGTTGTGTGTACTATTCAAGGTTGGCTTATTTGGTTATTGGTGGATTGTCAGCTTTAGTCACATATAGGTTGTGTGTACTATTCAAGGTTGGCTTATTTGGTTATTTGGAATTGTCAGCTTTAGTCACATATATGTTGTGTGTACTGTTCAAGGTTGACTTATTTAGATACTATAGTGTGCACCTATAGGTTATTAACACTTCGGAGGTTATCCGAGTATTTTTGGTATTGCGGGGGTTACCCGAATATCTATGTTAGTACGGAGGGTATCCGTGTGTTATGTTGGAGCGGAGGGTATCCGCAGGCTTTTAGCGAATCCTTAGTCTAGCTAGCAAGCGTTTTGCGTATATGTCCACTATATTGTTAGATGAATTTAAACCTATGATCTCACCAGCGAAAGCTGACTTTTAGCACGTTTTCTCAGGTAATTAAAGTGTTGAGATGCATGCTTGGAATGGAAGGCTCGGCCAAGGCACGCGGTTTATGGATCTATTTTTCTAAACTCTGATAATTAATTTTGGACCTACTGTTATTTTATTTTTGGGCCTGACTCTGAATGCAGTTGGGATAAATGTAAACCTTAAAACCCTGTTTGGTTGTGTTTTTTTTATTATGTATACTTTATCTCGTTCTATATTGTTTTGTGTTGGATACCAATCCCCGTAGCACCCCGAAAGCTTGTTGAGTCTTCCGCTGTATCAAATTTTGGGGGTGTTACAGATTGGTATCAGAGCCAAGGTTATAGAGAACTAGGTAAATAAACGCCTAAACTATAACCGTATTTTTATAGAAAATGATCCTTGACCACCGCCCGCCAGCCCGCCAAGCCGAAGCATCTTCTATTATTTGAGGTATTATGAGATATTTGAGATGATTGTTAGATTTGGGATTTATTGAGATGATTTGAGGTTTATGGATTTTAGTAATAAGATGGCGTTTTCGAGGAATTATATGGCCTATATGTTTTATAAACATTTTAGTAATGCGGTGTTTGAAATTCTTTTTATTGAGATTATATGATGGAACTATTTGGTGAGTATTTTTAGTATGGTATTATGAGTTGTGGTTTAGTTGTTTTGAAACACTTACACCTACCCTACGCCGTTGTCACAAACTATGGCTTCCCATATGCCCGATGTCGTCGAGGATATTCTTACTGCACCGGTTTTACCTGCACAGTTCACTATGGCATCTGATGACCCTTACCAGATGGCCATGTCTTCAGCTACTGTATCACAGGCAGCTTCTACTTCAGCACTACCTGCTGCATCTACGCAGGGACCCTCATCTTCTCTAGAGCTCCCTGGTACATCGAGGCAGCTTACTCTTCATCAGGCTTTGGCTCGTGTGGCACCACGCTTTGCCCACCGAGCTACGGCACGCATGTCGGTACGCCCTACTCCATCACCTTTACAGATTGATGCTCATTCTCTTCTGTCTGAGGCGCCACCCACATCATTGCGTCGTCGTCCTAGATCACCTACTACATCTACACATGGTTCACCTAGTAGGAGACGACGATTGATGAGGTACTCTTCCGATGAGGAGGAGGAGGAGTACGAGGGTGAGGATGAGGCTGATGACCCTGAGCAGGAGGATGACCCTCAGGAGGTTGAGCAGGGTGATGATGATGACCCTGAGGAGGAGGATGACCCTTAGGAGGATGAGATGCCTGATGATGATGATGATGTGTTAGCACCACCAGCTCAGGCTGAGAAGCCCGATTCCCCGATACATCCGTTAGAACCGGTTTCACCTGATCATCCGTTTTCGTTTGATACACCACCTGGTAGTCCTGTGGCGTCGGATGCACCTTCTGAGGTTTCTGCTGAGCATGCAGAGTTAGGTGAGACTGGTAGGATGTGGGCTCAGATTACTGCACAGGGCGAGAGGATCTCGCGGATGTCTGACCGACTTGAGATGATTATTGTTGAGTTTATTGCTGAGTTTGTTGTTGAGTTAAGAGTTGATTTGACTACTGTCATGGGCAGGACGATAGTGATTAGGACATGTATGATAGAGATACATGAGCAGATGGAGAGTCTGCAGAGAGGTTTCCTCACGGCTCGCGAGGGAGATCGCAAGCTGTGGCAGAGGAACACAATGTTAGAAAAGGAGGTTGCGGGCCTCTAGAGGGATAGAGATACACATCGTGTTGAGCAGGGATCGTTATTAAGGAATTTGGACGGTTTGGGATCGGAGTTGAGGAGTCTACGCCAGCATCGTGGCTAGATCGATTTGGAATCAGGTTGTTGTGTTGCTACATAAGCCAAGGAGTATTTGGTTAGGAGAGCTAGTTATTATAGCTCTTATGTCATGATATTCGGATTGTACGTTCGTCTCGTATGGAACGATTAGTATTTATCATGTCTTTGGTATTTTGGAACGAAGTGTCGATCGCTACTTGTATGGACGATGGTGATCTCGTACGATATTCTACGGTTTTTGGCGTACATGGAGAATTGTGTTCCTATCTGTGTGGTTGATATTGTCTTGGAATTATATTAATGGCTGTACGACGAAACCCTGTCAGAGCTACCCGAACTGGTACGGCAGCGACTACCCCTGGTCGCCGAGGACGCCGTCCTACTCGAAATGTTGAAACCCCTATTCCTGATAACCTGGACACTATTAACTGCAACAACAGGAATCAAAATGTTGATGTTCAGGGAGACAATGATCACGTTCCACTTAACGCACCTACTGTGGATCAAGCTATGATCAATCAACTTGTGGAGCAAAGAGTTGTTGAACTACTAGCTGAGTCAAATCATTCCAACAATTCTGCTGGAACTTTTCCACCTGTTCGTGCTAATGGATGTCAATACAAGGAGTTTAAGATTTGTGGACCTATTGAGTTTGGTGGAACTGAAGGAGTGGTTTACTTGGTTAGGTGGATTGAGAAGACTGAATCAGTGTTTAATGTCAGTGGTTGTGCGGAGAATGCGAAGGTAAAGTTTGCTTCTTTTACTTTCAAGGATGAAGCTTTGACTTGGTGGAACAACTATCGAAATGCAGTTGGGAGTGATGTAGCTTATGCCATGACTTGGGAGCAATTCAAGTCTTTGCTGATTCAGACTTATTGCCCAAGAAATGAGGTCAAGAAGCTAGAGATTGAGTTTTGGAACCACAAGGTGAAAGGTAATGATATGGCGACTTACAATCGTCGTTACCAGGAATTAGCCTTGTTGTGCCCAGATATGGTGAAAACTGAGACTCAAAAGATCGAGAGGTATACTGATGGGTTGCCTGTAGCTACGAGAAATGATGTGATTTCTGCTAGGCCTGCAAACATCCATGAGGCAATCACAATTGCTCAACAACTTATGGATTCGTTGGAATTAGAAGAAGCTGATAAGGAGAAGAATGGAAAGAGAAAGAGAGACCGTCACTCTAAGAGTAATGATCACCGAAGCAAGAGACAAGCTAAGGTGTATGCTATTGGGAATGGAGGTAAGAAGAATCAGAACGGTGATGCACCCAAGTGTGATCGTTGCCATCAGCATCATACTGGATGGTGTAGTGTGAAATGCCAGAATTGCTCAAAGAAAGGACACACAGCTAGGGACTGTAGAGCTCGACCTCTTGCTATGGTTCAAGCTGCTCCTGAGATGAGAAATAAGGCAGATGTTACTTGTTATGGGTGTGGAAAGAAGGGACACTATAGGAATGAGTGTAGAGAATTGCGGAACCGTGGAAATCAAGGCTCGGGTGGTAATGGGTACAATTATGGAAACCGTGGAGCTGGAGGAAACCGTGGACGACAAGATAATGGGGACCAACGTGTGGAAGCTGGAGCTGCTCAGGGAAGAGTGTATGCACTCGGGAACGAGAGAGGAGAAGATCCGAACGTCGTTACTGGTACGTTCCTTCTCAATAATCGTTATGCTTCCATACTATTTGATACTGGTGCCGATAGGAGTTTTGTGTCCACTACGTTTGCACCCTTACTAGAGAAACCCCCGATGGCCTTAGGAATTGGATATGATATTGAGTTAGCAAATGGGAATATAGAAAGGATTAATACCATCATTCGCGGTTGTACGCTGAATTTCTTGAACCACCATTTCAACATAGACCTTCTACCCGTCACGTTAGGAAGTTTTGATGTTATCATTGGTATGGATTGGTTGTCGAAGTATCGTGCTCACATACTTTGCGACGAGAAGATCGTGCGCGTACCATACGGAAAGGAAGTCCTAAATATATTAGGAGATCGAAAGGATTCTAGGAACCCATCCCGATTAGCAGTTATATCTTGCACGAAGTTACCGAAGCTAATGGAGAAGGGATGCTACCTTTTCTTAGCCCAAATTTCAGAGAAGGGAGAGACGAAGAAAAAGGAAAGGTGCATTGGAGATGTGCCTATAGCTCGTGATTTTCCTGATGTGTTTCCCGATGATTTGCCGGGGATCCCGCCGACTAGACAAGTGGAGTTTCAGATTGAGTTGATACCTGGTGCTGCACCTGTAGCACGAGCGCCTTATCGTCTTGCACCTACCGAACTAGAAGAGTTGTCGAAACAATTGGCGGAGTTAGCCGAAAAAGGATTCATAAGACCAAGTTCTTCACCTTGGGGAGACCCAGTCTTATTTGTGAAGAAGAAGGATGGATCGTTTCATATGTGTATTGATTATAGAGAGTTGAATAAGCTAACGGTGAAGAATAGATACCCGTTACCTAGGATCGACGACTTGTTCGATCAACTGCAAGGATCGAGTGTGTATTCGAAGATCGATTTGAGATCGGGATATCATCAACTTCGAGTTCGCGAGGAAGATATTCCGAAAACGGCTTTCAGAACCCGTTACGGGCATTACGAGTTTCAGGTGATGCCGTTTGGGTTGACTAACGCACCGGCAATATTCATGGATCTCATGAATCGGGTGTGTAAGCCTTACTTGGATAAGTTTGTAATTGTATTCATCGATGACATTCTGATTTATTCAAAGAGTGAGAAAGAGCATGAGGAGCATCTAAGACTCATTTTGGAATTGCTCAGGAAGGAGAAACTTTATGCCAAGTTTTCGAAATGCGAGTTTTGGATTCCGACGGTACAATTTTTGGGTCATGTGATTGATAGACAAGGAGTCCATGTGGATCCTGCTAAGATTGAGGCGATAAAAGATTGGGCTGCACCTACAACCCCAACCGAAGTTCGTCAATTTTTGGGTTTAGCTGGTTATTACCGAAGATTCATTGAGGGATTTTCGAAGATAGCTAAACCATTGACCAAATTGACTCAAAAGAGTGTTACGTATGAATGGGGAGATAAAGAAGAGGAAGCGTTTCAATTACTTAAGAAGATGTTGTGTAGTGCTCCTATCTTAGCGTTACCGGAAGGTAACGAGGATTTCTTCGTCTATTGTGACGCCTCACATAAAGGTTTGGGAGCCGTGTTAATGCAACGAGAGAAGGTGATAGCTTATGCTTCACGACAGCTCAAAAAGCATGAGAAAAACTACACTACCCATGATTTGGAGCTAGGTGCTGTGGTTTTCGCTTTAAGAATATGGAGACATTACTTGTACGGAACAAAGTGTGTTGTATTTACTGACCATAAAAGTCTACAACACATCTTGAATCAAAAAGAGCTCAATATGAGACAGCGACGTTGGATCGAGTTGCTAAGCGATTATGATTGTGAAATTCGCTACCACCCTGGTAAAGCAAACGTTGTTGCTGATGCTCTTAGTCGAAAGGAAAGAGTACCACCGTTACGAGTTAGGTCATTGGGAATGACTATTGTATCGCCATTACCGTCTCAAATACTTGAAGCTCAAACGGAAGCGTTGAAAGCAGAAAATAGGTCTGCCGAGAATATATTTGGGATGGCTGATAATGGGAAAGGATTTGTTAAGCGTTCTGATGGATTATTATATTTTGGAGATCGGATTTGGGTACCTTTATATGGAGAAATTCAGGAATTGATTATGCGTGAGTCGCATAAGTCAAGGTACTCTATTCATCCTGGGTCCGATAAAATGTACCAGGATCTTAGGAAGTTCTATTGGTGGCCAAATATGAAGGCAGATATAGCATCGTACGTTAGTAAGTGCTTGACATGTGCTAAAGTTAAAGCTGAACACCAGAGACCGTCAGGATTACTAACGCAACCAGAACTTCCAGTCTGGAAATGGGAGCGGATTACTATGGACTTCATTACCAAATTACCGAGGACAGCTAGCGGTTGTGACGCTATCTGGGTAATTGTGGATCGTCTGATAAAGTCTGCTCATTTCTTAGCTATTAGTGAAGATGATAGTGTGGATAAGCTTGCGAGGTTATATGTGAAGGAAATTATTTCGCGTCATGGAGTCCCGATATCTATTATTTCGGATCGTGATAGTCGTTTTACGTCAGCTTTGTGGCGATCACTTCAAACGGCTTTGGGGACGAGGCTTGATATGAGTACTGCATATCATCCCCAAACCGATGGTCAAAGTGAGAGGACCATTCAGACGTTAGAGGATATGCTTCGTGCATGCATCATAGACTTTGGTAAAGGCTGGGAGAAGTATTTACCCCTTGCGGAATTCTCCTATAATAATAGCTACCACACAAGTCTTAAGGCTGCACCATTCGAAGCTTTGTATGGCAGAAAGGGTCGTTCGCCTATTGGGTGGGCAGAAGTTGGAGATAGCCAACTTACAGGCCCTGAGCTTATTTTAGAAACTACAGAGAAAGTAGCTCAGATTCGTGATCGATTGCAAGCCGCCAGAGATAGGCAGAAGAGCTACGCCGATCAGAGACATAAACCTTTAGAGTTCCAGGTTGGAGACAAAGTAATGCTGAAAGTCTCACCTTGGAAGGGTGTAATACGTTTCGGGAAACGTGGTAAACTCAACCCACGCTACATTGGACCATTCTTGATCTTAGAAAGAATTGGGCCCGTGGCTTATAGGTTGGAATTACCACATGAACTGAGTAAAGTTCACGACGTGTTCCATGTTAGTAACTTGAAGAAATGTCTTTCCGATGAAATGCCCGTCATTCCAATGAGGGATATTCGTGTAGATGAGAAATTGAATTTCGTGGAAGAGCCAATTGAGATTTTAGATCGTGAAATTAAACGACTCAAGCGAAGTCGCATCCCGCTCGTCAAGGTTCGTTGGAATTCCCGACATGGACCAGAATTTACGTGGGAACGTGAGGACGAGTTCAGGAAGAGATATCCGAAGCTTTTCACTTCGTAGATGAATTTTTCCGAGTGAAACCCGGGACGGGTTTCCTTCTGAGACTGGGAGGATGTGACAACCGGCAGTTTAGGGAGCTATTTTAAAAACCCGCATTACGATTAAAGTTCGTTTATAATTTTTATTTGAAATTTTATTTCACAACGAACTTGTAAGACCTATTTTATGGATATTTCTAATTAATGACGTTATGGAATTCGTGAATTATGTTCATAATTCATTATTGATTTAATGCTCGGTGATGTATTCTTGAATTCTCACTTGGTACTACGTTGACTCTGGCACTAGGATTACCTAACGAAAGTTTTATGATTCGTCTTACGAGTCCGACTATATTTTAATTATTTACGAGATGTTTTTCGAGAGATATGGAAGTTTTGAAATGAGTTCGGGTTCGGGCCACATGTTTTTACATTTACCCACGTTACCCGCTCCACACCGTAATAATATCATTATTACTATTATTATTATTATTATTATTATTATTATTATTATTATTATTATTATTATTATTATTATTATTATTATTATTATTATTATTATTATTATTATTATTATTATTATTATTATTATTATTATTATTATTATTATTATTATTATTATTATTAACAAAAAAAAAAAATTAAAAGAGTTAATACAAAAGGTTGTGTTTGGTTCGGTTCACCCACACACACAAACACTCACTCACTCATCTCTCTCACCTCCATCTCTTCCCCCACTTCTTAACCCTAGCCGACACAACAATCTGGCCACCACCACTGCTCCACCGCCGACCACCACACTACACGACCACCACAAATAGACTCCCCATCTCATCCTCTATTCGATCTACCCCTACACGCGCCCTAACTCCTACATTAACACCAAATTCGAATCAAATTATCACGAGTTCATCATCATTTTCTTATTATTTCTTGAGTATCTCTTCGATTTGGCTTTGTTTTGGAAGGTAGGTCGAGTTTTGACTCGAGTTGTGGGTTCGAATCATGACTAAGAGTCACAGATTTCATTATTTTTTGGATTGTTATGATTCTTGTTACAAGAATCATGTGGGTTTTCAATAAAAATAGTTTAAAAAGAGGTTTGGTATCCGGGTTTGTGTTGCTCGTTGGGTTGAGGCTAACCGAGAGCTCTTGGCTCTCGGCTTGGGTGTGGAGTGATGTTATTATTGACCCATTTGTTGTTCATTCGGACTCTTGGTGCTATCATGTTGCTAGTCGACCTTGTGGTCGTACGGATTACCAGCCGACACCCCCCCTAGGGGCTGTTTTGGGTTCGGTTTGAGCTCAAGGAGCTAGCCGAGACCTATGGGTCTCAGGTGTGGCTTCCGTTTCACGTTTGAGCATATGTTGACCCGGGTTGACTTGGTAACTCAACCCGTGGCTTACTTGGTTTATTATTTAATTGGTTGTTTACTTTGTTACTTGGCCGAATACATGTGGGTCGAGACCGTGTTTGGTCTCGACATTGGATATTGATTTTGTTATTGTGAAGTTGTTGACGAAAAGAGATATTGGGGACCGATTGTGAGACGGTCACTTAGATTGACGGAGATAGGTTAGTCGGGTGCCGTAGTCGGACCCTATTGTTGTAGCACGTGGATTGAGATTGTGTTGGACGGAGATACTTTTGGTTATTATGACTTTTGTTATTTACTTTGGACTTGGACAATGAGCCGAGAGTCATGACTCGGACATATGACCATTTCGTATGACTCGATAACTATTACAATTAAAACGAAAATAATAAAACTCGTAATAATAGTTATTGATAATATAAACGCTTATGTGAATATATAGACGTGAATAACGTATATATAATTATATAGGCGCGTATATTAATAATAATAATAATCACGAGTCGTATTATAAATAATACAATTAGATATATATATTAGGCTACGAAAGTGGCGTAATATTATTGAATGTATTATTATTATAAAATTTTGTTATAAAACGGGAAACTCCCGACAGTTATTAAACGGTTAATAAAACGTCATTTTGTATATATAACGGGTAAACTTATCGAGTTATGCGGAGTCGTTGTCACTCGAGTCCAGGTAAGTTATTATTTGTGACTTTCGTGTTGTCACGGATATATGACGATTAATATAAACGTTTTATATAACTAAATAACCACTTAACCGTAGGGTCGAACCGGGTTATTTGGTTATATGAAATGAATATATTAATGGGCATCGTATCCTACGACGCCCATAGGTTGTAGTATATGTAAAGCGTAATAAATTGCGAGCGTATATATCGGGAAATCTGGCCAATTTGACGATATATATGAGGAATTTATTAAACTATGCTATATACTATATAGTAATTATGTGCTATGTGCTTTAGGTTGGGTGTAATCTTGGAACGGTATGTTACGTAAATAAATATGGGGATTATCAAATTGACGGACTTGATAAACTTCGGCGATTTATTTAAATGATATATTGGGCTAATATTAGACCCCTAGTTTATTTTATTATTCTTTATGTGATCTTTTTGGTTTGTTTTGGGTCGACCCACCACCCGTATGGATACCAAACGCAAATACACCAAACTAATACGAAATGGATTTTCGGAAATAAAATGGATTCTCGTCCGGGTTTGGGAATATTATAAATTTGAGGCAATGATTTCTGAACGAGTTAATATTGTTAGGTCGTGCCAAGTCCGTAGTTGCTGTTTTGTGAGTTATCATACATCTTATTTCTACCGACTTCTTCTTGCTATTTTCTGGACTTGAGGTGAGTCATAGCCTCACTTTTTCTTGAACTATGTTTTCAATACTTGGGGTGAGAAACGTGCAAATTATTTTACGTGGACTATTATCGCTTTTATATTCTTCTAAACTTGCTATGCGTATGGACTAGGATCTATTGTCAGCTTTAGTCACACATGTTGTGTGTACTATTCAAGGTTGGCTTATTTGGTTATTGGTGGATTGTCAGCTTTAGTCACATATAGGTTTTGTGTACTATTCAAGGTTGGCTTATTTGGTTATTTGGAATTGTCAGCTTTAGTCACATATATGTTGTGTGTACTATTCAAGGTTGACTTATTTAGATACTATAGTGTGCACCTATAGGTTATTAACACTTCGGAGGTTATCCGAGTATTTTTGGTATTGCGGGGGTTACCCGAATATCTATGTTAGTACGGAGGGTATCCGTGTGTTATGTTGGAGCGGAGGGTATCCGTAGGCTTTTAGCGAATCCTTAGTCTAGCTAGCAAGCGTTTTGCGTATATGTCCACTATATTGTTAGATGAATTTAAACCTATGATCTCACCAGCGAAAGCTGACTTTTAGCACGTTTTCTCAGGTAATTAAAGTGTTGAGATGCATGCTTGGAATGGAAGGCTCGGCCAAGGCACGCGGTTTATGGATCTATTTTTCTAAACTCTGATAATTAATTTTGGACCTACTGTTATTTTATTTTTGGGCCTGACTCTGAATGCAGTTGGGATAAATGTAAACCTTAAAACCCTGTTTGGTTGTGTTTTTTTTTATTATGTTTACTTTATCTCGTTCTATATTGTCTTGTGTTGGATACCAATCCCCGTAGCATCCCGAAAGCTTGTTGAGTCTTCCGCTGTATCAAATTTTGGGGGTGTTACCGAAAGTTATTATAAATAGTAGTCTGTCTGTTCTGGTGAAGCCTTCCGGCATAACGGACGGAACCCTCAAAAGGGTTCCGCCTGATCCGTGGGTCTGCTAAAGCCTTTGGCTATAAATAGCAGCCCATGGTCTTCTCATTAGGTTGATGACTTTGAACATACATTCTCTCTATCATAAAACACATATCTAGATCAGTAGCAAACAATGTAGAAACACACATGAGTTACCCTTTCAATAATGATCATAATGCTTCTAACATTCATCTTTGTTGTAAGCATATCATACTTCATGATCCACCAAGAAGGTTACAAGATCTTGAATTCATCATTCATTAAAGCATTCCAACATATGAAGATTCAAGGGCACTTGACATCCTCAATGATTGAAGACTTCTTATTCAAGAAGTTCATGTAGATTAGTCATTCATATCCATTAGACTTTTATGTCTTGGATCATCATCGTATCATCACAATATAGTTTAGATGGTTTATGTGTTTGTGCCATAAAACACAAGGTTTTTATGTTGGGCCAAAAAACATAGCGGGAGTGGTTGTACCCTTGGTAAAGAACTCGACATCTAGCTTAGTGTCGGAAATATTGTATAAGCGACGATAGGAGTGGTTGTACCTTGTAAAAGAACTCGGTATCTAGCTTTGTACCGGATAAAGTGTAAGCGACGATTGTAAGGTTTTCTCCACCGAGAAGGGAGGTTGTTGATCTAGTGAAGTAACTCTCGAGTTGGGTACTTGAGGAGTGGAGTAGGGCGGAGAGGAGATCCGTGACCGAACCACTATAAATCCTCGTGTTCGGTTTGCACTTTCCTTTTACTTATTGCTTTACTTTAATGTTTGCATTATGTGATTGTTTATGTTGTGACTTGTTGATTGTGCTTGTGTGATAACATGTTTTAAGTTATGTTAGTCATGAACTACAAGTAACATCTTTCATATTAGAACAAGCTAAAAATGGGCATTTGATACAACAAGTGTAAAGTTTTTAAATGGTAAACTATTCAACCCCCCTTCTAGTTTTCCACAGATTTGATGTGTTCCATATAAATTTGGAGGTTCCTAACCATTTGGCAGATTTCCAAGAACTTGTCAAGTCATTGGAAGTCAATCCAATGGAGTTGGGTGGAGTGAAAGACTAACTTATGCACTCAATATTATGTGATCATGGAAAGTGTTTTGGTTAGGAATGTTCCAAGGGTTTCAAGGATCCTTTTTGAGGGTTCCCTGGGTTAGTTATTTGTGAATTTGAATTTTGGCGGGAAGAGGCTTCCTATTGGTTCTAGTGAAAAAAAATTCCTAATGTGTTTATTAGAAGTTAGGAAAGATGTTTCTCACTAAAGAAAAGGATTTGGTGTTTTACAAATTTTGAAATTTAGAAAAATTACAAAAATTTATGCAGGAGACTGGCGGAACCTTGACACATCAAGGGTGGAACCCTTCTGAGGGTTTCGTTTGATCCGTTAGGCCAAAACTGGGTTACCCAAAATTTTGCACTGGCGGAACCCTGTTACAGGGTTCCACCGGTTCTGCCAGACCCAAAAAAGCATACAGTCCACGTTTTTGACCGTCGAGACAATTTTCAAAATTTCCGAAAACTCCTAAAAATGAATATTTATTACATGTCTGATTCGCAAATGCAAAAAATGGACATGTAAATAGTCATATCATAGGACTTTGACCGGGGGCTAGCGAATTTCACTATACTTAGTGAAATTTTCCATAAGCATGAAAATTTGACAAACACCTCAAATATTGTCAATATGCATAAAGGCTCATACAAAACATAGTCTGACGAAAATAATAAAGCATGGAAGTAAAAAGCAATACAAATAACATAGTTTAACACATACAAATTTCTAAAAGCTACATAAGCCAAACACTCCTTAAACACACATCTCACAACAGGTGTATCTTCTTCTTGAGCTTTCCTAGGTACCTTCCAAAGCACTTGAATATTCCTTGGTTTACTTGACTCTTCGGATGCATTGCTAATGACGGGAAGTTCCTGAAGGTAATCTAAAGGGGGTAGCTTAGAGTTAGGAAGATTATCGTTATCGCTCATATCAGATGTTTAAGATGATGGTGAAGAAGAGCGAGTACGCTTGCCCTTAACTTTGAAGACTCTTTTATCACTTAGAGGGACAAATATGTGAGGAACGAGAGTTTAATCAAGGAAAATTCCCTTATTGTTAGGAGGAATGGGCGAGATTGCTCTAAAGAGGCGGGTGAGAAGCATTCCATAAGGAAGAGCGGTTGTTCCTACCAAGGATATGTCGGCCATTCTTTTGGCTAGGTAATAGGCTAAGTTATAAGGTTGACCGGTGGAAATGCTATAGAGCATGTAGCTAAGACATGTGTTGACATGATCTCTATTTCCTAACGAACTTATAATGTTGGCTCTAAGAATTTCTTCCCATTTCTTAAATTGTGGTTTAAGCTCATTAGTTCCATACCAAAAGGGTCCTTATCTACCTCATTTCCCGAACGATTCTTCCTAGTTATTGAGGTCCTAACATAGAGATGCTCATGAATTTCTTCCTTATTAGCAAGAAGAGTGTCGTATGGATGATAACACTCAATGGAATTAAGAATTGAAAGAGGCCACTTATCAGTGTAGAGACATGTACCAACATTAGGGACACCGAGAATAGTATCAAAATATTTTAAGGATATGAAATTTGAATGTTGATTGTTTGAGAATGTTAATGAGATCTTACCATTGTCATTGAAGAAAAGGCTTGTAGTTGCATAGAACTCCAAAATAAACCTAGGACAAATTGGCTCATCTATGCCTAGGAGGCAATCAAAGTTGATAGCGGCAAAGTTTTGACGAATGGAAGTTCCTTTTAGGAAGGATGGATCAATGGTTCTTCCTTCATGAACATAGCGTTTTTCTAGACCCTTAAAAGTTTCAACTTGATCTTTAGTAAGGCCTTTGGTCCTATGGTGTTTGGGTAAGTAATTAAGAGTTTCCTTGTGATCGAAGAATGTTGCGGGAGGCATGTTGATTCCTAGAAAACAAAAAAATTAAGTTTAAGTTAATGACTTTTACAATGTGGATGTTCTAGTGTGTGCCTATATTTAAACAATGTGGAGGTGCGGTTATCTTGACTCATTTTGATGCTTAAAAATTTTTGTAATGCAAGTTTTGTTACAAAACAAAAGATAACCCAAACGCTCCTAATTCAATATAGCTTCGTTTGAATGTACCCGAAATACATATTAGTTATGAATTCCCTTTAGCATTCAAGAGACATTATGCAAGTGATGTTTCAATGACGGTGTTCATTTGTTTAAACAATGTGGTGAAAGGTGGTGTTCTAGTGATTTTTGAAAGACAATGAACTTGGTGTGTTTGGTAAATCATGATAATAAGAAAAAGGATACAATTCCTAACTAATGGAAATTATGATTAGTTTACAACCAAGGTTTTTCATGAATCAACAAGTTTATGCATAAAGCCTAAGATTCTAGTTAATGTATGTAAATGAAAATATTAGACTTTGATTGAAAATGCAATTATGATAAGAATACTTACAAAGTTGATTAGATTGTAAGAGGTGTGAGTGAGAGCCCTAATTTTCGTGTGGTAAGGTGTTTGTGAGTGAGTGATAGCTGTTTGTAAGTTGAAGTAGTAAGTTAAGAGGTGTTTGGTTTTGAATTAAGATAAAAACAAACTACAGATACGGCAGATTAGGTGGAACCAAAGGAAGGGTTCTGCCCATTATGTCGCATGGTTCCGCTGGTTCAGCAGGTGAAAATTTTGAATGATTTGTTTTGACTTTTGTGGTTTTATCCTAATGTTCAAAACTAAGGTGTTTAGGTTTCACGAGTCCTAAACTAAATCTAAGAGGGGTGAATGATTCTCATTCAAGAGGTTTAGTGAAAACGTTGATGATATGAAACTTTCTTGGTTAAGATTTTCCTCAATGAACATTTTTACCAAGGCGATGATGATCGATCACAATATGTTAATTGAAAACACATAGGATCGGATTGTCGCTGAAGTCGATGTTGCTATTGAAAAGAGGAATTCCATTGTTGACTTGAGTTTGCTTGTTCTAACGGAGTTTGTTGATGTGCTTCTCCTTCCAATACTAGTTTGAGAGCCTTAAGCTGCTTAGAGAATCATTGGGTAAGTAAGTATAAAAGTGCAAGTACCACTTGTGCTTTTTCTATCAACTTAATTACCGACATAATTCTAGTTGGCATACACTATGGTTTCTATTCCCGTTCCTATGGGATACCATACTCTTAGGTGTGTAGTACCTTTTGATGTATCCAAACAATCTCTTCCGAAAGAATTGTTTTAGGATCTTCTCTAATAAGAGCACATAGACAAGCACTAAACCTAATATTGGATCTATTTGTTGTGAGAACAAGTAAACTTCCAAACATTTCTCTATGTTTAGTTTTACCTACGGATTCCCTAATCTCATTCTTGATAAGTCATATAAGACTTAATCATTGTGAACTTGTGAGTAATTAGGAATGTCTTTGAGTGATTATTCCTTGTTTTCGGAGCTTGCTTAAGTTTTCAAAAAGTCTTTCATAGATCGACACTACAATCATTTTATCTATTTTGAACGACTTATTTTCGATCGTTGTTTTACTCTAATGTCCAAAAACTATTTTTATCGAATTTGTTTAATTACAACTATGATCCATAATTCAAGTCTTATGACCTTGTCAATTTTACTTGATTCAATGCTTGACACAAGATGAGAGATGTTATTTTCATTTTGAACTTTTGTCCTTAATGTTTTGACACTATGACTTATGAATTCTTGGACATCTATGTTATCTCTTTTTAATAGTTCATCTTTCTTGCAATTTTTCTTAACTTATTTGTCTGACCATCGTTGAACTTTTTGTGGAAAACTAGAAGGGGGTTGAATAGTTTACCGCTTTTTAACTTAATTATCTTTTAAAAACTTTACTTTTCATCAAAGATATAAACTCAAATTACTTGTTAATCTTTGAAAAGCTTTACTTGTAATTAACGATTCTAACTAAAGATAATATGTAATATGCAAAGACAAAGAAAGAAACGATCAAACCACAACACGATTGTTTATCGTGGTTCGGCTACAAGGACTCTTTTTCCTTGCCCTACATCCATGACCCAAGTTTCCAACTCGAGAGTTTCAAGCACTAGTCAACAAGCTCCTTTCACGGGTGGAGAAACCTTTACAATCGTCGCTTACACTTTATCCGGTACAAAGCTAGATACCAGGTCCTAGTTCAAGGTAGAACCAACTTAACGTTGCCTATCCACTATTTCCGACACTATGCTAGATGTCGAGTTCTTTTACAAGGGTACAACCACTCCTGATAGTTCTTTTACAAGGGTACAACAACTCCTGTCACACTATGTATTTTGAGGCCTAAAATACTAACCGATCACTTCTACACAAGATACAAATGAAGTATAAACTACCAAAGTTCATACATAACAAAGCTAACAAGTCTTGCAACTTTTGAGTTGAAACTTGTAACTTTTTGGATGAACTTGTGAACTCCTTTGCTACATAAGAGAATCACACAAGTCAAATGTTACAGAGTTAGATGAGATAATATGTGTAATATATGTCTCTAAGTGATGGGTAAAAACTAGCAAGTGGCTTGGTATTTATAGCAAAACAAACCAGCAGTCTGGCGGATCTGGCGGAACCCTAGAATGGGTTCCGCCCATGTACCCGGAGGGTTCCGCCAAGTCTGACAGTCAAACTTGCCATAAATCTTTCCAAACCAACCAAAGTCACATCAAGTTATTACTTGGTTTACCACACACTGAATCAACATGGAATGCTTCCAAAATGTGTAAGAGCTTATGGATAGTCAAACACATAAACTTACCATAAATGCTTATTGAAGTGATGTAACACTTTCTTATTTAAGAAATAAAAACAATGTTATGTTTAAAAAGAAATGTAAAATCTAGTTATACAAGACTTAAAACTAAAGTGATGTTTTTACTATAAACTAAAGTTCATACTTTGTCATTAACAAAACTTAGCAAAGATCGTAAAATATAAATAACGTTTTTAGGCGATATTTGTATTAACAATCTCCCCCTTTTTGTTGATGACAAAACATAAACTTTATTTATAAGTAAGCCACTAGTTTTAGTGTTAAGTCTTATAAAGTTTGTATTAAAACTTGTTTTTGCTAAGATGATGTGATATGAAAGAGTTAGAGAAGAGATGAGAACAAGTTTAATATAAATTCTCCCCCTTTTTGTCGAAACAAAAAGAATAGAAACAGAGCGAAATGATGAAAGTGCTCCCCATTGGACAATACTCCCCCTAAAAGGAGTACCAAGTTAGGAAACATGGATTTTGAACCTACAAAAAAAATGTAGTTGCTGCACAAGACAAGTGTAGAACAAGTCATGAAAGCTCTTTTTGTCTAAAACACAAATAAGAGTTGCGAGGCGGAATAATGCAATTCTCATGCTCCCCCTTGAATATTACTCCCCTAAATGGAGTATCAAGGAAAGAATACATGGATAATGATCCTACAAAAAAGGAAGGTTAGTTTCTAAAACACAACATATATGTATGCTACCATAGCACGACAAAGTTTACTCACAATGTCTAAATGGTCAACAAACAATGCATACCTTATAGTAGAATGAAATTCATTTCATGTAAAATTTGACTTTTAGAAAGTCAAAGACAAGAAATTAGGAAGATAACATCCTACTTTAAAAGGAAAAAAATAAAAGGAAAATAAAAATAAAAAGAAAAACATCATAGTCCTTAATGAGAAACATCCTCCTAAAGAATGTTTTAAGGTAGATGATGATGAGTGTTTTAGCTTGTTAGGTTGTGTTTTTGGTGCTACTACGGATGAGACTCTATCATTATTGGAGACTCTAAACTTGAGGTGGGTGAGACAAGGATTCTTTAGACGGTCCAAAATGTGGTTTAGGATAAACCTCATTTCATAGGTTAGCTCGCGGATTTCCGTTCGACTTCTTTCGGTAATGTGAGCGGTCCTTTCACAATGTCCGCAACCATGGCGGGGAAAGTTTGGTGGAAAAGGGATCTCATTTGTTGGTGGTGGATTACTTGTGCTTGATGGAGCAAGGGTGGATGGTTGAGAGGTGTTTTTGTTTCCTATACTTGTTGAGATTGGAGATGTGTCCCTTACGGATGCATTTATTTCCTCATGAGAAGAAAACATTGAATCAAAGTGTTGGGAAGACTCTTGTGGTGGTTGTTGTTGTTGAGTATAATGGCGGAAGCTTGGTTCTCCTTCAAGAAGATCATGAATGAATTTGTAAACGGGGTGAAACACAAATGATTGTGGGTATGTATGACCTTGATCTTGTGGAAAGATTGAAGGTCTAGCATAGCGATAAGCCAAACCCTCTATCAATGATGGTTGTTGAGGTTCATCATCCAATGACTCATTTGGTTGAAACTTTGGTTTTTGTTGGGTTTCCATTTCGGCAATGGTGTCAAAGAGTGGGGCTTGATGATTTAGGTGATAGGTCTTCTAAAGTTTCCAAATAGGGGTAGTGGTGATGTTGGTGGTGTATGGAAAAGTTCCATTGGTGTAAGTGTTGGTGATTGAGGTGATGGAGTTTTTGATGGTTGAGTTTGTTGAGAAGGTGATGTTGAATCACTTGAATGTCTAGTTGGTGGCAGAATAGTGGCTATGTTGATGTTGAAATGCTTTGGAGAGGGTGTTGGAGTCACAAGATTAAGCAAATCTTGTATAGTGATCACATTGGTATTGCAAGGTGTTGAGGTAGTAAGGTTAAGGATATCTTGGATAGGTGAAGAAATGTCAAGTGATGTATCACTTGATGATGATGAGCTTGATTTGATGGTTTTGTTGAAGCAACAAGGTTTTACACTAATCCTAGCGGTTTTTCTAATGGATCTTGACGATTCGGATGAGGTATTGGATTTAGTCATTTCAAAGGTGTGGTTTAGACGCTTAAGAGAATGGATTTTGATGGTGATGGTGTGATTTGAAGTGTTGCAAGATTGTCAAATTTATAGAGTAGAAGAGATGTTGGAAGGGGTGTTTGGATTTGATGTTCTACCATACAAATGTTGAGGTTTCTAATGATTTAGAATACTTCCAAGAACATGTCAAATCATTGGAGGCCAATCCAATGAAATTGGGTGGAATGAAAAACTAACTTATGCACTCAATGCTATATGATCATCGGAAGTGATTTGGTTGAAAATGTTCTAAGGGTTCGAAGGATCCTTTTTAAGGGTTCTTTGGGTTAGTTATGTTTGAATTTGAATTTTTGGCGGGAAATGACTTCCTAATTGTTCTAGTGAGTAAGAATGGTCCTAATATGTTTATTGCAAGTAAGGGAAGATGTTTCTCACTTAAGAAAAGGATTTGTTGTTTTACAAATTTTGAAATTTAGAAAAATGACAAAAATTTTCTGCAGGTGACTAGCGGAACCCTGACACATCAAGGACGGAACCCTTTTGAGGGTTCCGTCTGATCCGTTGGGCCAAAATGGGTTGCCCAAATTTTTGCACTGGCGGAACCCAATTTTTGGTTCCGCCAGACCTGAAAAACAAGGAAGTCCACCATTTTGAGGGTCGAGACGATTTTCAAATTTTTTGAAAACTCTTAAAAATGAAAATTTATTATATCTCTGATTAGGAAATGCAAAAAATGGACATGTAGACATTCATATCATAGGACTTTGACCGAGGGCTAGCGAATTTCACTATACTTAGTGAAATTTTCCATAAGCATGAAAATTTGACGAACACCTCAAATATCGTCAATATGCATAAAGGCTCATACAAAACATAGTACGACGGATATAATAAAGCATGGAAGTAAAAAGCAATACAATCACATAGTTTAACACATACAAAGTTCTAAAAGCTACATAAGCCAAACACTCTTTAAACACACATCTCACAACCGGTCTATCTTCTTCTTGAGCTTTCCTAGGTACCTTCCAAAGCACTTGAACATTCCTTTGGTTTACTTGAACTCTTCGGATGCATTGCTAATGACGGGAAGTTCTTGAAGGTAATCTAAAGGGGGTAGCTTAGAGTTAGGAAGATTATCATTATCGCTCATATCGGATGATGACGATGATGGTGAAGGAGAGCGAGTACACTTGCCCTTAACTTTGAAGACTCTTTTATCACTTAGAGGGACGAATATGTGAGGAATGAGAGTGTAATCAAGGCACATTCCCTTATTGTTAGGAGGAATGGGTGAGATTGCTCTAAAGAAGCGGGTGAGAAGCATTCCATAAGGAAGAGCGGTTGTTCCTACTAAGGATATGTCGGCCATTATTTTGGCTAGTTAATAGGCTAAGTTAAAAGGTTGACTGGTGGAAATGCTATAGAGCATGTAGCTAAGACATGTGTTGACATGATCTCTATTTCCTATGGAACTTATAACATTGGCTCTAAGAATTTCTTCCCATTTATTAAATTGTGGTTTAAGCTCATTGAGTTCCATGTAATACTCCGTAAAATCCCAGGTCATTTATTAATGCTAATTACCGACACTATTCTAAACTAAGCCATTTTTGCGGGCTAATTTGAAATTTTTATATGAGACACCGTTTTTTTGACACCCGATTATTTTGAGACACCGTTTGTTCTAACACCCGATTGTTTTGATCACCGTTTGTTTGACACCCGATTATGTTTTGTCACCTGATATCACCCGATTGTCACTCTTGGATGTCGCCCAATGAGGTTAACACCTGTAACTCCCACGTGCGACCTGGCACCCAAATTGGACACCGATATAATTATTAATATATATAACGATATATATATATATATATATATATATATATATATATATATATATATATATATATATATATATATTAATTATTACAAGTTATTATCACTAAGTATATATAAGTATATATATACGTATGACGACACCGTTTATATTTTCATGGTTTTCACGAACCGACATCGATACCGAAACTAAAGTCACGATTATACTAATCACCGATACCCCGTTACATTTTTGGGCCGGACGTCACCCTTAGCCTAAAGCTATTTTTTCTTTTGCCCTACTGTTGGGCCGAACACAACCACAAGCCCACATGGCTTATTATGTTTTCTTTCTTATGTGTAGCATACCACACGAAGCAAGGACCAACTCCTTTATGCATTTTGAGATTTACACATGCTTGTTGCTTGGTTTCCTAATCACTCGACACAAACATACAACATCTCCTTTGACTTTGATCCATGCGACAAAGAGCCACCACATTAGCCGTCAAACCAATGGACAAAACCAATAACCACCTTCGACTAGTTACCCCATGGATTGTATGCTTCTTTACCTCCAACATGCTTATACCACATGAGCCTAATCACAATTGTTTAATCCCCTATTAGCCTAACCTACACATAAACTACTCCAAGAAAACCATTGTTGCTCCTTAAACATCCTACTCGAAATGACAAGTGCTAGCCAAGGGACAAACTTGTCCACCCTTCGAAAGACAATATAGAAATGTGTCTCACCATATCAAACATACAACCACCTTAGCCCTCCTATATAAACCTACATTAAATGAACACAAAACTCACACACTCGAAAATTTCTCAAATCACAAACACTCTCCATTCTCTCTTGGTCACAGTCGAAGAACGCAAGGAATACAAGCAAGGTTTTGGGTTTGAAACGAGTTGGGTAACTCTTGAGGGTAAGGGATCGTTTGAACGAAGGGACACCACGTTTGCTAGTTCTTGTTGCTCACATCACACGACATCCTCACCACCCTAGTTGGTGTTGTAAGTTAATCACCACCATTTTCATTTTCTACATTTACTCGTATCATGCATACACACGACACACACCATTTTTTTTACATTCGTTGCACTTATAGTATATATGTACACACCTCGACACCCTTAGGAAGGGGCTCACCATTTCATTTTTATACGTACAACATACATATATTATTCGACCCACTGATTCTTTGGCTCACACTAAATCAAACCCACGAAACATGCAAACCTTACACGATTTATTACTACGAAAACAAGACCAAAACTGAATCCTAGTCGAACACTATTTTTAAACAAGCTACACCCATTTTGGGCCTTAACTGGCCGTTTGGTTTTTCAAAAGTGATTTTCGGTTGGAAATATAAGAAATGGCGAGGCATGTAAAAACTGATTTCCAATGATTTTTACAAGTTGTAATTACTACTTTTGTTGTAACAAAAAGTTGTTTTTCAAAAACTTAACCAAGGACCATTTTTGCAAAAGTTATCGTTAAGGGACTAAAACCGTCAAAACCACAAACTTTCGAACTAGTTTTGACAATATCAATTTCTAATAAGAAGTTGAGGGTAGAAAATGTATTTTTCAAAGGTTTGGGGAATAAAGTGTAAAAAGTACAAAAAGGACTAAAATGTAATTATTTTGAACAAAGGGTAAAAAGTGTAACTTTAATAAAGTTAAGGGTTAAATATGACAAAGGTATTTTATAATTAATTATTTTGTATAAATTGATTTATATATATAAATATGTATATATTTTGGTAACTTTAAAATATATATATAACTTTACTAAAAATATTTAATTATAAATATTTTTAAACAATATTATTTTCACAAATAAGTTAATATTTATCGAACACCGGTTCGTAACAACGTTACAAATAACTATGTGAAGTTATTTTGGAATATATTAAGACACCCGAATGGATATCACCGTACACGAGACATATCACAGGTCATTTACAACACGAATCTAAAACACCGATCACTATGTATTATTTAGGTCGCAAGTCGGAGGAATTTCATTGCTAGTCATAGCAGTACACCGTCACTTTTGAGCACCGTTGTGATTCACACACACCTGTCAGGTGAGTTCATGGTCCCACATTTTTAATTGTTTTTAAACCCCGTGGGGAGATACATGCTATAAATCGAACACAAGTATTTTTCTGTATGCTGTTATCACCTGATATTGCCTAAGTTGACACCTGTGCTACAAGTCCCTCATATCACGAACCTTAATCACTTGCGAGTGAGCGCGAATATAGTTGATAGATCTATTGGAATGGTAGCCCACCTCTGTCAAGGTGATCACTTGGCAGGAGGTGTGCTATATTCGAGGTATTATGGAAATTTGGCACATTTCCTGTCACCGAGGGCCCCTTGTCATTTACATCCGCTGTGGTGTAGGTGATTGTTATTATCTTTATGATATATCAAATCAATGTTAAGGCTTGCATTTCGTGAGGCTTAGGAGCAATATTACACCAGTTTAGTCAAGACCTGTCTATCTTGGCTTGTTTATTTCAAATGCTTGGCTTGTGTTCACACTATTATTATTTAAACTACTATGGATTCACTCAACCTTTGTGTTAACTTTTTAAGCATGTTTATCTCAGGAAATTAGCAAGCATGGCGGCACGGAGCTGGCAAAGGGCACAGGACCTCCCTTTTGATTTTAATAATTATATCATTCTTTACAAACTCATCACTGCTTTTGCGAAACAATTAACATTTTGGAAAAATGTTTGTAACTTTGAATATTTGAGTTTTCATGGAATGATATTGACTATCTTTTGAATTGTTTTCTATGAGTATGACTGTGTACTAAACTGTAATGACCCCGATTAGACTTCCGCTGCTTATCAAATTTTTGAGGTGTTACATTCCATACCAAAAAGGTCCTTATTTACCTCATTTCCCGAACGATCCTTCCTAGTTGTTGAGGTTCTAACAAAGAGATGCTCATGAATTTCTTCCTTATTAGCAAGAAGAGTGTCGTATGGATGATAGCGCTCAATGGAATTAAGACTTGAAAGAGGCCACTTATCAGTGTAGAGACATGTACCAACATTAGAGACACCGAGAACAGTGGCAAAATCTTTTGATATGAAATGTGAATGTTGATTGGTTGAGAATGTTAATGAGATCTTACCATTGTCATTGAAGAAAAGGCTTATAGTTGCATAGAACTCCAAAATAAACCTAGGACAAATTGGCTCATCTATGTCTAGGAGGCAATCAAAGTTGATAGCGGCAAAGTTTTGACGAATGGAAGTTCCTTTTAAGAAGGATGGATCAATGGTTCTTCCTTCATGAACATAGCGTTTTTCTAGACCCTAAAAAGTTTCAACTTGATCTTTAGTGAGGCCTTTGGTCCTATGGTGTTTGGGTAAGTAATTAAGAGTTTCCTTGTGATCGGAGAATGTTGCGGGAGGCATGTTGATTCCTAGAAGACACAAAATTTACGTTTAAATTAATGACTTTTACAATGTGGATGTTCTAGTGTGTGCCTATATGAAAGCAATGTGGAGGTGCGGTTATCTTGACTCATTATGATGCTTAAAACATTTTGTAATGCAAGTTTTGTTACAAAACAAAAGATAACCCAAACGCTCCTAATTCAATATAGCTTCGTTTGAATGTACCCGAAAATACAAATTAGTTATGTATTCCCTTTAGCATTCAAGAGACATCATGCAAGTGATGTTTCAATGACGTTTTTCATTTGTTTTAACAATGTGGTGAAAGGTGGTGTTCTAGTGATTTTTGAAAGACTATGAACTTGGTGTGTTTGGTAAATGATGATAATAACATAAAGGATACAATTCCTAACTAATGGAAATTATGATTAGTTTACAACCAAGGTTTTTCATGAATCAACAAGTTTATGCATAAACCCTAAGATTCTAGTTAATGTATGTAAATGAAAATGTTAGACATTGATTGAAAATGCAATTATGATAAGAATACTTACAAAGTTGATTGGATTGGAAAAGATGTGAGTGAGAGCCATAATTTTCATGTGGTAAGGTGTTTGTGAGTGAGTGGTAGTTGTTTGTAAGTTGAAGTAGTGAGTTAAGAGGTGTTTGGTTTTGAATTTAAGATAAAATGCTGCAGACTCGGCAGACCAGGCGGAACCAAAGGGAGGGTTCCGCCCGTTTGGTCTCAAGGTTCCGCAAGTACAACAGAGGAAAAAATAAAAAGGATTTGTCTTGATTTTTGTGGTTTTATCCTAATGTTCAAAACTAAGGTTTTAGGTCTCATGAGTCTTTAACTAAGTCTAGGGAGGATGAATGATTCTCATTCAAGAGGTTTCGCGAAAACGTCGACAATATGGTTATCGTATAAGACTTTCTTGGTTGAGATGTTCCTCAATGAACATTTTTACCAAGGCGATGATGGGATCACAATATGTCAATTAAGAACATAATGGATTGGATTGTCGCTGAAGTCGATGCTTCCTTTGTTGAAGGGATAAAAATGTTGATAAGAGGAATTCCATTGTTGACGCGAGTTTGCTTGTTCTAGTGGAGCTTGTTGACGTGCTTCTCCGTCCGATACTAATTTGAGAACCTTAAGCTTTTTGGAGAATCATTGGGTAAGTAAGTATAAAAGTGCAAGTACCACTTGTGTTTTTCTTATCAACTTATTACCGACAAAATTCCATTTGGCATACACTATGGTTTCTATTCCCATTCTTTTGGGATATCATAACCCTAGTTGTGTAGTACCTTTTGATGTATCCAAACAAACTCTTCCGAAAGAGTTGTTTTAGGATCTTCTCTAAAATGAGCACATAGACAAGCACTAAACATAATGTTGGATCTATTTGTTGTGAGAACAGGTAAACTTCCAAACATTTCTCTATGTTTAGTTTTACCTACGGATTCACTAATCTCATTCTTGATAAGTCATATAAGAATTAATCATTGTGAACTTGTGAGTAATTAGGAATGTCTTTGAGTGATTATTCCTTGTTTTTGGAGCTTGCTTAAGTTTTCAAAAAGTCGTTCATAGATCGATACTACATTCATTTTATCTATTTTGGAAGATTTAATTTCGATTGTTGTTTTAATTTCGATTGATGTGCAAATCCTAGATGTTTATAAATCATCTTCTCCCAATCATCCCATTTTATCTTAATGTGGTTTATTTTCCTTTGTGTGTCTTATATGAGATTTTATTAAAAGAGTGGTTAAATTAAGACACGATTGAACATATAGTGTTAAAAGATGTTGTGTTACAAATTCTTGTGAAATGTTTTGATTTACTAGATTTACAAGCATCACAAAAGTGTTGGTTGTTTAATCACTTTGGAGATTCTTAGTTAGCTCACTTGTAGACAAGTATTAAGTGAGACTCACTCAAGAGTATCTCGGGTCGATTCCCAAAAGTTAAAAGAGCTGAAGCACCTTATATCTCCTATTCATTGTAACTTAGAAATCCTTTAAACAAGGAGAAGCTAATCTACGTCATAACTAACTAAAGAAAGAACAACAAAGAGTATGCACAACAAATCCTACACACGATAAACCTTAAAGATAACAAGAAGAGACAATAAAAGGTAAGTTGAAGAAATGTGTACCTTTTGAGTTCCATGAATAGATTATAAAGAAGATAATCATTAAGCTTTTAATCTTGTCATGAAGGAAGGCTTGAAAACTCAATTACTCATGAATCCAAAGAGGTTAGATAAACATAAAATATGATATTGTTAGATCATAAGCTTCTATTAGAGATTGAGATATTTTTAAATATCTCTTCTAGGCTCAACAAACTTACTTGCTCTTTACTTATTGATGGTGCATTTGAGTTAAATCCTAAACCGGTTTTATCTCTGAATGACTTTTGACTTTCAACAATTTTTCAAGGGATTTTGAACTTTCTTCAAACTTAGCCAACATTTTTTCTTTTTCATTTTGCCTTTTAATTGTATGTTTGTATTCTAGACATATTTTGCATCCTAGATCAATTTCAATATTGCTTTCAAGTCTAGACATTTTATCTTCTAACATTATCTCTTTTTCAAGATTGTTCATAAGAGATTTTGAATGTTCATCGTTAAAGATAGTTTTTAGGTCCATGTTGCATAAAAGTTTAGACTCATTTTCTAGTTTAGAAAATTCTAGGATAAATGTGTCAAAGCAAAAGTGTTTGGTTTCAAATTGAACCTTGCTTGATGTTTTATCTAGTTGAGAATCACAAACCGGATAGTTGGCTTCATCTTCATCCGTGTCATTCCATGATTTGTAAGCAAGGCCACTTTGAGCTTGACATAAGTAATCATCTTCACTTACACCTTCATTTAAAACATTTACACTAGTAGCACATGTATTTACTTCAACTAAATGTCTATCTATTAGGTTTTCCAAGACTTCTAACTCATGTGTGAGATCGGATTGATCATCTTTGACTTGACATATTTCTTGATGAAAGTTGATTATATTTTTCCAAATATCATTAGCCGTTTGAAAAAAATACACTCTTTCATATTCAATTCTCGGTAAAGCTTTATAAATCATTATCTTAGCTTTTGTGTTTTTATCAATCTTGAGATAATTATTTTGATTTTCAAAACTTGTTTTGTTGGTTTGAAATCACCAATAGAAATAATGTGCCAAAGATCTTAATCAATTGACTTCACATAGTTTTCAAATTTACTTTTCCATTCAAGGAAATTTTCTTTTTCAAATAGCGGTGGCTTTTGAATAGGTTGCCCTTTGATGAGTATGTAAATACTCATCATTTTTTCCTAATCTGAGCTGCCAAAACATCCAAAAACACTCAAATATGCATCATAATACTGAAAATATCCCAGGATTGTGTTTTATATGTTTCAGATGCAAAATGTTTAAAAACAAATGAAAAATGAACAAAGTTTGCATAATTGGTAGTTTTAGTCCCTCAACTTTTAAAACTTGTCAAATCTAGTCCCTGGTTATTCTATAACATGAAAAAGTCACCAAAGGTCCTTTTTGAATCACAAATTCCATATTTAGTCCTTTGGTGTGAAGTTTCACAAAATTATAAGTTTAGTCCCTCAACTTTGCAAAATTGACAAAAATGGCCCCTGTGATGTAAAAAACTTTGAAATAAATCAATTTTGGTCCTTGTACTATTCTTCTATGGCAAAAGTGGTTCTTGGTTGGAAAGTTTGGAAAAATTACATGATTGGTCCCTGAAATTTCTAAGTTGGCAGAAATGGTCCCTGGAAGTTCAAAAAGCGGAAAAGTCAACATAAGACCTTGTACTATTCACATTTGGCAGGATTCACCCCTTTGAGAACTATGGGAAAGTCACAAGTTCAGCCCCTCAACAATCGGCAAATTACAAAATTGGTCCTTGTGCTAATTTCTAAAACCAAACGGACCTAAGTATTATTTATCCAAAATCCAATCCAAATAACAAACACAACCCTTACCAGCCCACACCCTCACCTGAGCCCAACTCCCACAAGCCCATCTCCCACACCCTTAATATTACCAGGGTCAAATGTTTGACCCTCGGTCAAACATGGTCAAAACCACCTCCCTCACCTACAAAACCACCTCTCCTATCCAATACTACCCTCCAAAACCACCCCACTTGCCCATCACCTCACACTGCCCACTCCACCACCAATACCTAACAAGACAACCACAATAAATGCACCCCCACCCCCTTTCAAGTTATCAGAGCAAATTGCACTTTCATCATTTGGCGCCAAAAATAATTTAAACAGCTAGGATTGATTGTAATGATCCAATGATCAAGATTGAAGCTGGGAAAGGCTTAATGGGACCCAAGGAGCTCAGAACTCAAGTATAAAAGGAAGAAGAGGCAAAGGAGAAGCTGTGCAGTTTTTAGCTTATCTAAATCATTGTAAAATTAGTTGTAACTTTCAAATTCTAGTCAAAATCTAGATTGTAATCTGTTTTCTTAAATTAATATAAGTTTTCAAGTTTTTATTTCAAGCTCTGTTCTTATTTCAGTTCATTATAAAAATCCAAGTATAAGGTAAAATATGGTTTAAGCTGTCTAGTTATTAAACATATTCCATAAGCTCACTTAAGCTCTTAAATATATAAGAAAAACATAAAAAAAGGAAAGAAAATACAAAAAAACAAAGCAAGGAACCTTTGCATTTGACTATGGAAGCTCTAGGAAGTGCCAAGTAATGGAATTGGCAGATGGATTGTACCTAGCTTATCTATGATAAGCTAGGAGCTTGTAGAGTAGCTCCTCGAGCATATTTGATCTTATTTTGAGCAAAGATCCTTTGTAAGTTTCAGATTTTCTTATTTTTAGTTAAATTAATATTTACTGTAGCATAGCTTATTTTACTGCTTATTTGGTTTGTTTGTGCTTATTAGGTGTTATTTAGTCACATTGTAGCTTAAAAGAGTGTACTAGTTCATATTAAACATTTAGTGATCAAATCTTAGGTTGACTGTGATTATTGTTCTATTTAGTGATCTTTGGTAATTGTGGAGTATACCTGTGATTTTATGCTTATTGCAGCTTAATACAACATATTAAGTCAGTTGGTAGTGACCTCTTGGTCTTAAAGCTCATTTTGAGAGATAAATCAACAAAACAGTACCTTAAAGGGGTGTTTGGATCTTATTGTTTCACTGTGTTAAAAAGGTTTTGGTTGATCACTTATGCTTGAAACATGCTCACCTAGTTCATATTGAGTCAGAAATACCATAGAAACCAGTGACCATTTGTAAAAAAGTCAAAATACCTTTTGATTTAGTCTCATTTGTTATCTGTCAAGGGTTTTTAGTTCAAATCTCATCAAATCATTCCACAAGTAGTTGTTTTAGCTTAATTTAGTCTTATTATAGCCTAATATATCATGATCAGTAAGTAAATCAAGATTAAAGTTCATAAAATTCAAACCTTAGTGTTTTGTCAAAAGTCAAAAAATTCACTTGTATCAGAAAAACCAAAAATTGGAGGATTTGTTTTGATTTTTGTACTTAGATTGAGACCCTGAGCTTTTCACAAGTTGTTGTCTGTCACCTAATCTACAAGATCCCATCACCAGCTTAATTTTGTGATTTTTATTTGAGCTTGTGCATTAGCTTAATTGAGGCTGCAGGGCAAGTGCATGCCCTGTGCACAGGATATTAGCCAAAATTCCAAGTTCCTTTGTGACTGACCCAGTGGGCCCTAAACCTTGTCCTTGGCTTTTTGAAGAGCTTATTAGCTCTAGTTTCCATAACCAGGCTTAATTTGGACTTCAGCTTATTGTAGGATAGCTTATTTGACCATCATTTTGACCTGTTCTCAGAACCAACACTGACTCACTTAGTGTTTGACCCCAAGTTCCAAGGCTCACCAAGACCTCAATAATAAGCCATAAGCCCAGCTTATTGGCTTATTTTGAAGTTAACCAGTTCACCTTTGAAGGTCAAAGCTTAGTTTGGACTCCCCTTGACTATTGTGGACCCCACAGAGGTCCAAAAGTCCCTGTGTTAGGCATGTTTTGGCCTTGTATTTGTTAAGTGCTTATTTGGCTTTCAATAGCTTATTCAGTGTGCTTATTTGTGTCTTCTTGCTTATTTCAAGTTTGTTTACATCTGTTTTATCTTATTTGTGCATTAGATAGCTTTTTCAAAAGTCCATAAGTCCTAATAAGTTAATAATCCAACTGTTAAGCACAAAGGGGGTGCACATAGCTTATTAATAAGCTATAACAAAAGTGGTTTCATAAAATTTGTTTATTTTTAGCTTTTAATCATCTTTCAAAAAGAAAAACCAACAAAAACCAAATTTAAAAATAGTGATATGATACGTGGGAATCGCACCAGGCTTTACCTCTCAAGGGATTTTGAGAAGCTTACAACCCCCACCAGGCAGTGTACCTGATCATTGTAGTATAGTATAGTGACAAGTACCGGGGGATTGATCGTTCAGCTAGGAATAGTGTCGCTAGGATTAGAAAACCTAAATACTAGTTCTAAAGGTGAGGGAAGATTCTTTTTGTATTTTTATATTTTATGAAAAGCAAGTTAAAATCTCGGGTTTGAAGGATTTGGGCGGAATTAGTTGCTATTCAACTAACCCAATGCTAAGATGCAATCAAAATAAAATACTAAAAATGAAAATAAACTAAATTATACTAAAGTTGTGAGCAGTAATTGGAGAAAATGTGTTTACTTAGATTTCACTACTCCCTAGACATCTTTTACACGTTAATTACTTGTTATAATTGCATGGATGACGGATCGTATTCCTTAATACCATTCATGGGGTGGCACACTTAACTCCCCAATTCTATGAGCTCTTATCTCCTCCTACACCATGCCCAGCACAACTATAGGGATTGTAAACAGTGGCTCATGCATTAAATACAACCAATAAAGACCTAGTGCGCGTCGGTTCATGTTTCTTAAGACGTTCAAGCATGTTACCAATTGGAGATCTGCCAGTTTTCTTAAGCCTAACATATAAATCATTCATCCAAGAAAAGAATAAACAAGTAATCAACACATAATCAACATCTAGGTTTCATTAGATCTAAGCAAACACAAGATAGATCTAGCCTAGCATGATGAATTAAGACAAGAACAAGATATAGACAACCAACACATAGACATATTGATTGAATTAAAAGAACACTTATCTTGATTACACATGCAAGGTATCAAGGGTGTTGATATAAATAATTGACTAAAAACATTATTCATATCTTTCGATATCTCTAAGTTTTGATAATCACAAAACGAAAACTCATCAAACCAAAGGTTATGACGTAAACAAGTATTTAGTAGTAAATACTCACTTTCACCATTTAATCACTTAAGGTATGAATAAACAAAGTGATTAATGTATTATAAGATCAAAGGAAATCTTGTCTTAAGACATAACATTTTATAAAATGATTTTAACATTTTATATATATTTGTAAATCATTTTTGGAATAGCTTTATTAAACCACAAAAATATGATTTCAAATTTCCAACCAAAAAGGGCAAATTTTATCCAGAAAAACTTTTCAAACGTTCAGGAGGGCGGCCCCCTTAATTTTACTAGGCGGCCCCCTTAATCATTAAGGGGACCGGCCTATAATTAAGGGGACCGGCACGCTCCCGAGCAGTATTTTCTGGCCCTATAAATATTGGATCATTCCACATATTTTTCTCACCTTTTTGCACTAGAAACTTTCTGATCTAAACATCCATTTCCTTTCTCTAAAAATCCTTTGATCTTATACACTTTGATCTTTGTTTCAAAGTGATTCAAGCCTCAATATTCAAAGTGCAAAGAGAAGAATACTTCTATTAGAAGTATTACAACTTAGTATCATCTTGCTATCTAAGTTGCTTGTTTATATTTTCTTGTAAATCTTTCATTCTTTGGTGAATAAGATGTATGTATTAGTTAGCTAGATTTAGTTGAAGAATCTAGAATTGTTGTAAGTGTAAAGTGGAACTTGAAGTGAAGAAGAAGGGTTAGATAGTATTGGTGATAGGAGATTGTAGCAATAGGAACTTGTTGTGAAGATATTGAGGGTTCCAAGTGAAGAAGACTAGAAGACATTAGTAGATTGAAGTTGTGAAGACTTTAGTGGCTTGAAGGTGTGAAGACATTAGTGGCTTGAAGGTGTCAAGACATTAGTGGCTTAAAGGTGTGTAGACATTAGTGACTTGAAAGTGTCAAGACATTAGTGGCTTAAAGGTGTGAAGACATTAGTGACTTGAAGGTGTCAAGACATTAGTGCCTTAAAGTTGTGAAGAATTTTGTGAAGGCGTGAAGATACTAGTGGTGTGAAGACTTATTGAAGAAGTCAAAGGTGTGAAGAAATTGTGGTGTGTTATTTGGTGTGAGATTGGTTCTAGCTACGATTAGAACTCGACATCTTGCTTTGTGTCGTTAATTGGTGTAAGCTATTGGTGTGTACGGTTTTCTCCGCCATAAGGGAGGTTATTGACTTAGTGAAGAAAACTCTCGAGTTCGGTGCTCGGGGAGTGGAGTAGGGCAAGGAAGGTGTCCTTGTAGCCGAACCACTATAAATCCTTTGTCTCTCGGTTTGATCTTTCCATCTCTCACTCTTTGCTTGCTTACTTACTAGCTTTTCATATATTGTTAATATTGTGTGTTGTGCATATATTGATTTCACATATAGATCAAACTAGGTTCCATTTAAAACATTAATTATACTTTAGTAAAATATAAGTATAAACAATTACTAAGACACATATATCTATATTAGTACAAACTTGTAATTAAGTGAGATATATGAAATTATAATTTCTATTCAACACTTTAAATAAGTAGTGTATATATGATATATGTGAATTAGTTTGTATCTATACTTTAGCTTCAAAGGTTTTTACAATTACCATCAATTCTTTGAAAAGCAAATTCTTATTAAACGAAAAAGACGCAAAACTATTCAACCCCCCTTCTAGTTTTCCACAATTGGTACCAGAGCCACGTCTAGCAAGATTTTTAAAATAGACTGTATTTTAAAACTTGTAACGATCTATGGAATTTGAAAAATATTTAGAAGGGGAATTTATGCAACAACCACCATTATTTGAAAATGATCATTTTCTTGAATGGAAAAACAAATTTGAAAATTATGTGAAATCAATAGATCTTGATCTTTGGCATATCATTTCAATTGGTGATCTTAAACCAACCAAAATAGATTTTGAAAATCAAAATAATAATCTTCAAACTAAAATTGATAAAAACACTAAAGCCAAATTACTTATTTTCAAAACTCTACCAAAAGTTAAATATGAAAGATTATTTCGTTGTAAAACGGCAAATGATATTTGGAAATGTCTTTTAAAGATTCACCAAAAAGAATGTAAAACCAAAGATGATAAACTTGATATTGCACAAGAAATAGTTAATCTAGAAAATTTAGTAAATAAATATTTAGTTGAAATAAACACATGTACTACTAATTCCAATGTGATCATTGAAGGTATCTACAACAAAGAATACATGAGCCAAATCCGAAGAAAGAGCGTGAATAAATCATGGTGCAACAAGTGCAAAGAAGACGATGATAATACGGCTTATGAGAATATTCAAACAAATGAGAACACAAGTATTGATGGCAAGAACTACATGTTTCTAGATCCAAGTGAAACTACAAACAAAACATGGAGCGACATGGAAGATGGAATTGATCACCGTATAGCATGTGAGGAATGTACAACTACAAAGAAGGTACAATCCAAAACTAAACATTTTTGCTATGATCAATTTATATTAGAATTTTTAAAAATGGAAAACAACTTCAAACATTTTTGCAACATTGACTCAAAAATTATTTTCAAGAACGAATTTTCAACATCCGCTGAAAACAACTTTGAAAAAGAAATCATTTTAGAAGATAAAATGTCTAGACTTAAAAGTAATATTGAAATCGATCTTGAATGTAAAAAATGTCGAGACTACAAACATGAAATTAAAATTGAAAATGAAAAAGCAAAAACATTGGCAAAATTCGAAAATAGCTCTAAATATTTAAAATATCTTCTCGACATTCAAAAGCCATTTTATGATAAAACCGGGTTAGGATTTATCGTAAATGATCCTTCAACAAATGCATTAAAACAAATAAAATTTGTTAAATCTAGTGAATAAATTTAAAACTAATACTATTAACATTCATTACTTATTATTCTAGTCAAGAAAGTCATTGTTTGTTAATTAAAACAAACTATTGATGAATTCTTGTACTTATCGACGACATCCCCATCATGTGTATTCAAATGCAATGGATGTTCTCATCTAACCAACTAGGACCCATGAGAATCTGGGTACCAAGCTGTTTATCATGTTTAGGTAATTAACGAATGAAGAGTCTATTACGTGTTGATTTACTCATCTCGCTCTATTACCTTTGACGAATATTAGTGTCTATCACGTTGTTTCACATTCTGCAAATGTTTCGCCTATGACGTTCTTGTGGGAATATTCTTGTCTCGGCATTGTGCTATTCACTCTTGGAGCATTGGTATCATGGTGTGTCCGTTACTATTTCAAGTTGAAGCCTCCTACGTGCTACTTCTATTAACCTTAACGACTTGTGATGATTGGTGTGATCGATTGAGCATCTCGGATCTAGTTCCCTTGATTTCTATTCATGGGAATATTACTTGGCTACTTCGACATGTTTTGGACTAATTCTTAAGATTTCTTCTATCACCGTCATGCCCACTCTTTTTGAAAAGCTGGACCTGAGATAAGTTTTCTTTTCAAAAACTTGTCAATGTTACATTATATTTTAGAATGTTTTAATTAGTGTGTCAATACGAATTAACTTATAAGTTGCCATGCTTTTAGATTATTAACACTAATATATGCATACATGATATTAGCATTATTAACCTTCTTGTTATTTAGTCTATTATCATTTTTCTTAATCTTCTATGATCTTTAGTAGAACCCTTCCACTTATGCTATATGATCTTACTAGTTGCATTAATAGATGTATTATAATTGATATTTGCTTGCAACTTGATATTATGATGTTCTTTGAATACATATATATATATATATATATATATATATATATACACATGTCTATCTTGTATTCATGAACTATTTACCTTGCTCCTTCCTGTCCCATTGCATTTAGATCATAAATATCTATCATTTCACTTTAATATCTTTAGGTATCATTAAAGATGATTATGTGTGACGATGGGCTTAATTGATTCTCCTGAGCATGATAAGTTTCCATATCAAATCCCTCACTTGAAACTTCTTGATTATCATGATCAAAACATCATGTTCAAAACTTCTCTCTTTTTGAATGAAATACTTTCTTTAACAATTTATTTTACTAAAATTTCTTTCATAACCATTGTTTTAATCAAATAAAAGATTGAATTTTTTTTTTCTTTCTTTGTTACACGTTAAGAAACAAAATTCAATTTATGTTAGTGTAATGCATACTTGAATTTACTTCAAAACATTGTTGAATAAAACTAAAAACGTTTTGCTTAAAACACATTTAACTTTCTCACAAGTGTCATACACTTCTATTGGAAATTACATTCACAATTTAATCAAATCATTTCATGAGAATCATGACTTGCCCATATGGATCTTGTTTGTAACAAGTCTTGAAGTCCATATAATCATATCCACCTATTTGTTACTTGTTAACAATCATCAACATGTTTGCTCTAGGCTAAATGTTATCATCTTCATATAGTTGTTCATTTAGCTTATTTGGCTTATTATCTCCTTTGTTGCATATCTTAATTGATAAATTAATAGATAGCATGATTATTAGAAATTAATTGCCTATTTTAATTAATTCTATATCACTCTCTACATTCATGAATACTATGCCCTATATTGCCTCAAAGAGTAGAACTTACTTGAATCCAAAAACAAAAACACAACCTTTTTGAAGATTTTCTGCCAAAAACCCATTTCTGGCATTCTGGGAATCACCAGATGGGCGGCTCCCTTAATTATATAAGGTGGCCCCCTTAATGATTAAGGGGACCGGCCATCTGATGGTCGAGGATACTGTTTTCTTTATCACTTTTTGACCCATTTCAGCCTATACTTCCCAAAATTCACAAACATATTTTGTCCCATGCTATCCCTCAAAATTTACCTTCCTAAACCACATTTCTCATACACTATAAATACCCTCTTCCCATCATTAATGCCATCACACCCTAACATGTCATCTCCCAACAACCAAAAACCTAAAATTTCAAGAACCGCAAGGATCTCCGTCAAACCCGTTTGGAGGAGGAAACTTGATTCTTGTCATAACTCAAGTGATGTTGTTCCAAGTCAACCAACTACTAAACCTCAAACCCACAATAATGATTCATCACACAACCTATCACCCACTCATTCCCTCATTCATGCTTCTTCTTATGATGAGCATGCTCAATCCCAAAACAAGAATCCCAATCTCTCAATCAATACTTCACATGTTGCTCATTCAACAAAAACACCACTCACTCTTGGAGAACCTCTTCCACCCATTTCATGTTTTCATGACTACCCAAGCTCAACCATGTCTCCACCACCAAGAGTACCACCACCACATCCTACAACCTCACATGCCATTCCTATGTTGCATGTTCAAACCTTCTCCCAAGACAACCATCATGCTCCACCATCATCACCTTCCTCCGAACACTTGAAGTTCGTTGAGGAGCTAAAAGAGGCTCATGAGCTTAGTGCTCTTTTAGCATTACATCTTGCGCAACACAATTTGGATCCACCACAATCAAGCTCACCATCATCACCACACAACATCAACCAAGTTGAGAAGCATGTCAATAATTGCCCTTGTTGCATCTTCCTTCAACAACAAACCATTGCCTTGAATGAGCACTTCACTTGGATTGAGTATCTTCTTACAAGATGTCAACAAACATCATCACTTGAACAACATCAAAACCCTCAATCAACAAACCCTATCTCTAACCCACCACCTACAAGTTCCACATCTCCAAACTCACCAACATCCATGCAATCAAAAGTTTATCTCCACTAAACCACTAAGCATTTTACATGCTTATTTCTCTCATTTTCAAATAAAACACCTCAACCATTTTGGGATTCAAGAAAGTTTGATGACACTCTTTGTTGGCACAATAGGATATTCTACTTAGTATTAGAATTCCATCATTATGGCTTTTGAAACAATGATTATGTGGTTGACATAATCATCTTGAATTAATGAATGCTTTTATATGTGTTTAAAATTCTTCTTTGCCATGCTTACTATTAGTTGTTATTATGCTATATGTATTTGCTTGTGCCTCTAATATTTTTCTTGCAAGAATTCCATATCTCGAACCCTTGGTGCCCTCAAACGAGGGGGAGCATACATCAAGGGGGAGCCTTTACCTTATAGGCTTAAACCTTTTTGATTCTACAAAAAGGGGGAGAAGTGAATATAAACTCACTAAATACTTGTCTAAAAAAATTAATTTTTGGATTTAATGAGTTTAGGTTTTGTAATCATCAAAAAGGGGGAGATTGTTGATATAAATAATTGACTAAAAACATTATTCATATCTTTTGATATCTCTAAGTTTTGATAATCACAAAACGAAAACTCATCAAACCAAAGGTTATGACGTAAACAAGTATTTAGTAGTAAATACTCACTTTCACCATTTAATCACTTAAGGTATGAATAAACAAAGTGAGTAATGTATTATAAGATCAAAGGAAATCTTGTCTTAAGACATAACATTTTATAAAATGATTTTAACATTTTATATATATTTGTAAATCATTTTTGGAATAGCTTTATTAAACCACAAAAATATGATTTCAAATTTCCAACCAAAAAGGGCAAATTTTATCCAGAAAAACTTTTCAAACGTTCAGGAGGGCGGCCCCCTTAATTTTACTAGGCGGCCCCCTTAATCATTAAGGGGACCGGCCTATAATTAAGGGGACCGGCACGCTCCCGAACAGTATTTTCTGGCCCTATAAATATTGGATCATTCCACATATTTTTCTCACCTTTTTGCACTAGAAACTTTCTGATCTAAACATCCATTTCCTTTCTCTAAAAATCCTTTGATCTTATACACTTTGATCTTTGTTTCAAAGTGATTCAAGCCTCAATATTCAAAGTGCAAAGAGAAGAATACTTCTATTAGAAGTATTACAACTTAGTATCATCTTGCTATCTAAGTTGCTTGTTTATATTTTCTTGTAAATCTTTCATTCTTTGGTGAATAAGGTGTATGTATTAGTTAGCTAGATTTAGTTGAAGAATCTAGAATTGTTGTAAGTGTAAAGTGGAACTTGAAGTGAAGAAGAAGGGTTAGATAGTATTGGTGATAGGAGATTGTAGCAATAGGAACTTGTTGTGAAGATATTGAGGGTTCCAAGTGAAGAAGACTAGAAGACATTAATAGATTGAAGTTGTGAAGACTTTAGTGGCTTGAAGGTGTGAAGACATTAGTGGCTTGAAGGTGTCAAGACATTAGTGGCTTAAAGGTGTGAAGACATTAGTGACTTGAAAGTGTCAAGACATTAGTGGCTTAAAGGTGTGAAGACATTAGTGACTTGAAGGTGTCAAGACATTAGTGCCTTAAAGTTGTGAAGAATTTTGTGAAGGCGTGAAGATACTAGTGGTGTGAAGACTTATTGAAGAAGTCAAAGGTGTGAAGAAATTGTGGTGTGTTATTTGGTGTGAGATTGGTTCTAGCTACGATTAGAACTCGACATCTTGCTTTGTGTCGTTAATTGGTGTAAGCTATTGGTGTGTACGGTTTTCTCCGCCATAAGGGAGGTTATTGACTTAGTGAAGAAAACTCTCGAGTTCGGTGCTCGGGGAGTGGAGTAGGGCAAGGAAGGTGTCCTTGTAGCCGAACCACTATAAATCCTTTGTCTCTCGGTTTGATCTTTCCATCTCTCACTCTTTGCTTGCTTACTTATTAGCTTTTCATATATTGTTAATATTGTGTGTTGTGCATATATTGATTTCACATAAAGATCAAACTAGGTTCCATTTAAAACATTAATTATACTTTAGTAAAATATAAGTATAAACAATTACTAAGATACATATATCTATACTTATTAGCTTTTCATATATTGTTAATATTGTGTGTTGTGCATATATTGATTTCACATAAAGATCAAACTAGGTTCCATTTAAAACATTAATTATACTTTAGTAAAATATAAGTATAAACAATTACTAAGATACATATCTTAACTACTTATAATGTAGATTTGGTCAAAGGGGAAAAGTGGAAAACTTAATTTTCAGTCAATCCCCATTTTGCCCTTCTATACTACAAGAGTGAGAGAAAATGAATTGTGTAATTAATGCTCTTATTAAAACACCCCATAACTTAAAATTACAATAATTTATTCATATGGTACAACCAATTAAAAGCATCTATATCAAATTAAAAAAAATCAATTAAAACACCCTTTACTATAAAAAGTACAATAAAATTTTCACAATATACAATTTAAACAAGCTACAACATAATATAAAATATAAAATAATTAAACACACTAATTAATGTTATTTTTAAAACACTCTAAAATGAAAAGTACATGTTATTATACACATTATACAAATTAATAAAACACACAAAACTTTATACAAGCTAACAAGTTGATGTTGCATATAGTTTTGAAAACTGGACCGGACCAACGGGTTTAACTGGGAAAAACATATAGTTTTGAAAACTGGACACGACGGGTTCAGTTATTAAAAGCATGACTCGGTTTAAATCGACCCATTTTTCTACCGGAACGGTTCAACCGGGTTTCAAAACATTATGTTGACATGAGCTTAAGTATCAAAGTCAATAAGTCAACAAAGTCAATAACTCAATAAGTCAACACATTTAATCCCTAAATCTTCAAACTTTTATTAGATGTGGCAAAACGGGCGGGCACGGGCTAAAATGGCACGGGTTAAAACGGGCACGGGCTAAACGGACAAATTATAAGTCGGGCCAAACGGGCACGGGCTAAAACGAGCAAATTATAATTCAACTATTAAAAACATTCGGAACAGTCCTAAAAACCCCTTTAATTCATCTTGTAAAAAAAGATCAAGCATCTAAGTCTTAACTATATTTAATTATTTTTTCTTAAAAAAAATAGAGTATTAAATGAATAAAAATGAAACTAATTAAATATATCTATCAATTAATTAGAGTATTAAATAATTATGCATAAAATAGTTAATAAATGAGATAAATTAAAATTAAAATAGTTGGAATGTTTTATAGTTACCAGTGACAAGTGAATTGGTCGGAAAAAAAATGAGAGTAATTGCTTGAAAGTTGAATTGTGTGATTCTAAAGCCCATAAACCAAATTGTTTTTATCTTTTGCCTGTAAGAGCCCATCAAATAAATGCAGGGGGGCAAAAAACGCCCCAAACTTTTAAAAAAATGTCAAAAATCGCCCAAAAAATTACAAATTGGGCAAGATTTGCCACCCCTAACTTTTATTATTTTTCATTTATAACCCATAAACTTTCTTTTATCACTAAACGATCTGTCGTAATAAAATCCCGTTGCTACGCACGGGTATTCGTCTAGTATCTATATTAGTACAAACTTGTAATTAAGTGAGATATATGAAATTATAATTTCTATTCAACACTTTAAATAAGTAGTGTATATATGATATATGTGAATTAGTTTATATCTATACTTTAGCTTCAAAGGTTTTTACAATTACCATCAATTCTTTGAAAAGCAAATTCTTATTAAACGAAAAAGACGCAAAACTATTCAACCCCCCCCCCCCTTCTAGTTTTCCACAAAGGGGTTGGAACCCTTGAAAAACCTGTAAAGTTACACCAAAATCGTACTTAGGGTTTCTCCCAAAACTTCTCTTCTTAAATGTGAAATTTAGAAAACTATATATAGGAAAAGGGGTCTGACGGCGTCAAGACCAATTAGGTGACGCCGTCACCTCGCCGCCAAAACTATTCTCGGACTGCCTTGATCTACATTTGACGCCGTCAAGACTTAATCATTTCCAGGCCGTCATGACTTTTACTCTTGACGCCCTACCTTCATGACGCCGTCAAATCTCTTCTGGACCGTCATGGAATTTTGCTCTTGACGCCGTCAGGAAATTACTCTTGACGCCGTCACCTACTGTTCCCAGCATGGAAAATTAAGACTTTGGCGTTTTCTTCACTTTTATGCTCCAAAAACGTCCGAATTGCTTCCTTTTCCAGATTTCACTCCCAAAGTACCTAAAATCACAAAAGGAACGATTTAGGGCAATATTTGATCAAATAAATTCGAATTCGGGCTTAAATGACCCCCTAAAAACGGATCATTTTTCACCTCATCATATACCCTTACACTTGAGATTTGCTTGTCCTCAAGCAAATGCGCTTTTATTCTACTCAAAATACAAGTTAGGGGTCATTTAACACTAATATAAAAGTAATTACAACAAATAATCGTTCCACTAAAGACCAATAGACAAGCACGGAGGTCATACACAAGCACCTCACAAATAGTGTTTAGATACTCACATCTCTCGGGTGTAATAAAGTGTAAATTACAATATGGAAACGGAAGATATCTCTCACTACCTGTCATAGCAAAATAGATTACCATAGGCTTAGGAAAGGATCAAACCTCCACCACATGGCGTAAGCACCTAGGATAAACTATCAAAGAGGTCTTTTTAAAGGGTTGTAACGTTAGGTGTAGGGATATGAAATACACGGTTTTGTTGGATAAAGGAAGTTTTACTGGTGGCGAGTTAACAATCTTGGTTAATTACATGTACAATGTGGCGTTGCTAAGCCAAGACTAGACTCGACTTAAGCTAATAAATGAAAAATAACAAAAACATAAAATGAACATAGAATGAAAAGGGATGGTAGTCCGTATGTTTTTTCTCTTTTTCCTTTTTCTATTTTTTTATTTTTATTTTATTTTTTTTTTCAATTTTTTTTTTTTTTTTTTTTTTTTTTTTTTTTTTTTTTTTTGCATACACTCTTACCCTACCATCCGAAATAATACATCATAGGGAATGAACATTCCCCTTACACTTTAATCTTTACATACTTTACATTAAACTAATCTAATGACTCGAATTAAGAAAATCAAAACACTTGGAGCACTTTTAAGATTAACGTACATATGGGGGTAATATATGATGTTCTTCCCCATTACTCCATAAAATAAGTACTTACCCATGAATCTCAATCGTCCCAAAACAATATGTACAAGGATATGACTCGACTTAGCAACCATGGAATCAATTAGAAAGTTAACTTAGGGTTTAATAAATAACAATAATGCACTAAAAATGAGCGCATACACGGAAGGCTAAGGCGATTTGGTTGTACATTTAAGTGGGGTGTAACAAATTCTTTCTTTAAGTAAAATGCTTAAAGTTAGAAACGAAAAGATAGGCTCGGAGGGGTGTACTAGGGGTATCGTGTACTAAAAATGAGTACAACGCTAAGGGTGTGGGAAAAATTAGTTGACTTAACTAGCCAAGTAATATGACTTAAATGGTCAAGTAATTATGATACGGGTTTAACACAAGGGTGATCCTAATGCCTCTTATCATGTAGTAAATCCTACTACACGAATGTAGTCTCACTAGCGGTCTCGGGATGCATCACTAACGCAAGTTCTAGAATCTAAATGCTACCGGTACACTCATAAGCACTAATAGTAAATGCTTTTCCTATCAAATCTAAAGGCGAACCTCACATATTTGGGTGGAAAATTTTTCTGAATATACGGTTATGTGCTAGTCATACAATCTCCTATCCATGAGACGCTGCTATGGCTAAAGTTTCACTCCTAAATGTTGTAAAAAATTTTAAATTTGGCGCTAAAATTACACTAACAAGTATTTCTCATAGTTTTATTACACATATACTATTAAACAAAACAAACTCAAGCGAAAATGCATATGTAAGGTATCATCTTTTTACCCTCCCCTTACACTTAAGATGAACATTGTCCCCAATGTTCAAGTAAAGAATGTAAAAGTGAAAAAGTAAAGAGAATGAAATCAAATACTCCCCTGATTCGCTCGGTATGGATAATAAGGTGGCCAGGTTAAATCTTCCTCCAAGAAAATGAACAATCAAAGCTTCCCTTCCAGAATATAAATCATCTTCTTGTCATACATAACCTGTAAAACCTGACAAAATAGACAAGACAACCTCGCGTAAAATCGGCGGCATCCTATATAAGTTAATAAATCCTAGAAAACAAAATAAGATATAATGCTTGTGGAATGAAGTTTGCAGATCTCCTGGAGATTATAAAACTTGATAATTCACAAAAACCATAAGACTCCGTTAGAAAAACAAAACCGGTAAAATTTCCAGATTTTTACACCTGACGCCGTCAAGAGTAACCTCCTGACGCCGTCAGAATTGACCTGCAGAAATTTTTATGTTAAGTTTCCAGAAAATTTCTGGAAAAACTTGGTCCAACTTCCTGGAAAATCCTGCAAAACTTCATTATGACTCAATACAAGCATTTGACTCTAACAAATACGAATATACATGTTCATTTAATATTGTGGAGAATCATGATCGGTTTGTTTCTTAAAAACATATTTGGGGTTTCCCCTTACACTTATCTTTTGCAAAAATACTTTTAGGTGGAGTTAAGACTAGGCTAAACAACAAAGTAAAGTATTTCCACATTTTTAATTGCGAAACATGATCTACCAACAATAAAAATAAAGCATGCATACGGAAACATATAACAAACAAACAAAATAAAATCACACAAAACATGGGTTGCCTCCCAAGAAGCGCTTTTCTTTATTTACGAGTCTTGTAGCTAGACTCAAGGTCATGGGTTACTACGTGATACGGGTGAGTTCCTCATTGAGGACATCTTTGGGGTCAAACTTAGGTTTCAACTTCCTATCGGTTTCCTTAGTATGGTATGACCTTTCAAACTTTTCTCCATCCGGATCATACAATGTCATTCTCATATGCCATGATCCGTCACCTTCTTTAGGTGGCTTGTCCCACCTCCATTCACACTTGTCTCCTTCTCTTTTCCACTTATTTATCTCTATATTAATAGGCATTACGCTCAAGAACTCAATCATCTTCCTAAAGACTAAGGGGTCCTCAAACGGATCTAGCTCTTCATCTCTAGCTATGAGTTGTTCTACCGAATGTGTCTTTTCAACGAAATCCTTTTCTAGATAAAATGGGCATTGAGGTCCTATGAAGTTCCTTTCTATCCAAGGTCCATATCTAGATGGTCTCCTATTCATCTCTACCCAATGCGGGGTCGGTTCATCATCACAATCATAACTATGCTTCTTTACATCGTACACCGACCAAGTATCGCCTTCACCTACCGCTATCTTAGACTCCTTACAATCTATCATAGCGCTAGCGGTTGCTAAAAATCCTCTCCCTACCAATAATGGGCATGTAGTGTCACTAACCATGTCAAGGACGTGAAAATCCGCTAATATAGTTAAGTTTCCTACGTGAACAACTACATCCTTAATCATTCCAACCGGGTGGGCAATACTCCCATCCGCTAGCCATATCAATACCTCCGTTTCCTCTAGCTTTCCTAACTTAAGAGCGGTGAATAAGGATAAGGGAATCAAGTTGAGGTTTGACCGTAAATCGGCTAGTGTGTCGAAAGCTTTGGATCTTCCTATCTTACAAGGCAAAACAAATATACCCGGATCATCAAGCTTTTTAGGCAACTTGTTTTGAACGAAGGCGGTCCCATTTTTACCTAGCTTACACTTCTCATATTTTTCTAGGAGGGCACTATAGTAAGGAGCACGCGCTAAGACATCAATGACGGGGCGTTCAAGGTGAAGTTCTTTGAATTCATCGTCAAGGTCTTGCATAAGAGGTGTTTCAACTATGCTTTTGACTGGCTCTATAGTGGGTGTTTTCTTTGATTGGTCCTTTTGGAGAACTTGGTTTTGTTTGAAACACGTGCTCGTGGATTTAACCGAGTAGTATTGTGGACACGAAGTGGGTGACGAAACTGAAGATATGGAATTAACGTTTAGTTTCGGATTCTTGACCGTGTCGCTTGGGAGTGCTCCCATTTCTCGGTCATTGAGAACTTTCAACAATGCGTCAATTCTAGTGGTCATCTCGCTTTGCTTTTGTTTGAAATCGGCTTCAAACTTAGATATGCGAGCTTCTTGAGATGCCATGAACTTAGACATCAACCCTTCAAGATTGATGGTACTACCATAGTTGTTAGAAGGATTGTTGTTGAAAGTACGGTTGGATGGTGGACCGTTTGGTTGGTAACGATTAGGCGGATTGGAAGAATTGGGTTGATTTTGTTTCCACCTAAGGTTTGGGTGATTTTTCCATGAGGGGTTGTATGAATCACCGTAAGTGTTTGGCTCGGGCTTGAAAGTGTACCACTTATCTCCCGCTTCGTCGGTACGCGTGGATGCGTAGTCCGCAAAAGCTGTTCCGGGGAGTTCCACACAATCACGAGTATCATGGGGACCACTACATAATTCGCATGAAGAAGTGATTTTGTTCACTTGGCTTGAAGGCTTAGGAGCTTCGTAAGATTTCATGAGAAACTTGACTTGGTCCTCAAGTTCCATGATCCTACGGTCGGGAGTGCTAGAATTGTTCGAAGGCAAAGATATTGCCTTGACCGTTTTGTTCAAATCACGGGGATCATTCCAACTTTCGTTGTCATAGAGAGCAAGATCTTCTATGAGTTCCCATGATTGTTCCGCACTAAGATCACGTAGCTTACCACCGGCCGATTGGTCAATCGCTCGCCTCGTGGAGATGTCGATATGGTCATAAAAATTTGGACTTGGAGCCAAAGATCTATGCCATGATGAGGGACTTTTTAGAGTAAGTCCTTGAAACGAGTCCATGCTTCATAAAGAGATTCATTTTGACGTTGTTGGAACATCAAGATGTCATTTCTAAGCTTAGTAGTTCTCCCCGGTGGGAAAAATTGAGCAAGGAAACGAGTGGTGAGATCATCCCATGTGGTGATGGATCCCGCGGGTAAACGCTCAAGCCATTGACTAGCTTGATCCCGTAGAGAGAATTGGAATAGGCGTAAACGGGTAGTCTCTCTAGTTTCAACACCTAGGTCTATGGAATCTACGATTTTGAGAAAGTCCTTTAGATGTTGGTTTGGATCTTCGGAACGAAGTCCATGGAATGCACATCCGCTTTGCACCAACTGGATGGTGTCGGATCGCAAGGGGGTCACATTGGCTCCGGTGAGCTCAATGGTGTTTCGGTAGCCTTCGTGGCTAGGTCGGGAATACTCTCCTAAGGTTCGGGGCCTAAGGGGTTCTAGTGGTGGGTTTTGTTGTGGTGGGATGACGGGTTCAAAGATGTTCCCGTTGTCCATGATGTTGGGTGGTTACGAACAAAGGCACAAAGAAATAAGATAGACTAAAGAAAACCTAAAAATAAAAATAAAATCTTACTAGAAAGGAATCTAGCAAGTAGATTTAATACAAAGAAATTCTAACCTAGACAATAACTATTCCCCGGGCTGCGGCGCCAAAAACTTGATACGCGGGAATCGCACCAGGCTTTACCTCTCAAGGGATCTTGAGAAGCTTACAACCCCCACCAGGCAGTGTACCTGATCGTTGTAGTATCGTATAATGACAAGTACCGGGGGATTGATCGTTCAGCTAGGAATAGTGTCGCTAGGATTAGAAAATCTAAATACTAGTTCTAAAGGTGAGGGAAGATTCTTTTTGTATTTTTATATTTTATGAAAAGCAAGTTAAAATATCGGGTTTGAAGGATTTGGGCGGAATTAGTTGCTATTCAACTAACCCAATGCTAAGATGCAATCAAAATAAAATACTAAAAATGAAAATAAACTAAATTATACTAAAGTTGTGAGCAGTAATTGGAGAAAATGTGTTTACTTAGATTTCACTACTCCCTAGACATCTTTTACACGTTAATTACTTGTTATAATTGCATGGATGACGGATCGTATTCCTTAATACCATTCATGGGGTGGCACACTTAACTCCCCAATTCTATGAGCTCTTATCTCCTCCTACACCATGCCCAGCACAACTATAGGGATTGTAAACAGTGGCTCATGCATTAAATACAACCAATAAAGACCTAGTGCACGTCGGTTCATGTTTCTTAAGACGTTCAAGCATGTTACCAATTGGAGATCTGCCAGTTTTCTTAAGCCTAACATATAAATCATTCATCCAAGACAAGAATAAACAAGTAATCAACACATAATCAACATCTAGGTTTCATTAGATCTAAGCAAACACAAGATAGATCTAGCCTAGCATGATGGAATTAAGACAAGAACAAGATATAGACAACCAACACATAGACATATTGATTGAATTAAAAGAACACTTATCTTGATTACACATGCAAGGTATCAAGGGGTTGGAACCCTTGAAAAGCCTATAAAGTTACACCAAAATTGTACTTAGGGTTTCTCCCAAAACTTCTCTCCTTAAATGTGAAAAATTAGAAAACTATATATAGGAAAAGGGGTCTGACGGCGTCAAGACCAATTAGGTGACGCCATCACCTCGCCGCCAAAACTATTCTCGGACTGCCTTGATCTACATTTGACACCGTCAAGACTTAATCATTTCCAGGCCGTCATGACTTTTACTCTTGACGCCCTACCTTCATGACGCCGTCAAATCTCTTCTGGACCGTCATGGAATTTTGCTCTTGACGCCGTCAGGAAATTACTCTTGACGCCGTCACCTACTGTTCCCAGCATGGAAAATTAAGACTTTGGCGTTTTCTTCACTTTTATGCTCCAAAAACGTCCGAATTGCTTCCTTTTCCAGATTTCACTCCCAAAGTACCTAAAATCACAAAAGGAACGATTTAGGGCAATATTTGATCAAATAAATTCAAATTCGGGCTTAAATGACCCCCTAAAAACGGATCATTTTTCGCCTCATCATGATAGCTTCTATTTAATAGGATTTATCTTTTTAATTTATCTTTTCAGCTTATTATTAAGCACTTCATCATTTTAATATTTTTCTTAATTTACTTTCATCTTAAAGTATTTTCAGTAATTTTTCTAGATTTTTCTCTTTTAATTTAGTAACTATTAGAATTAATATTAGTTTAATTAAATAATTAAGAAATATTAATAATTAAATAGTTTTATTAATTTTTAATTAACAACAGTACCTTTTTATATTTTCCCTAGGTTTTATAAATTATTAAGTATTTTTAGAAAATAATTTCTGAATTTCTACTGTTCATTTTCTAATTTTCTTAATTAATTTAGTTAAATTAGATTTTAATTAATATATAAGTAAATAATTAGTAAAATAGTCTAAATATAATTTTCATAAACTTTTTATAATTTTTTAGGATTCTTGAGATGGTTAATTTTGTTTTGTAAATTTTCTCAGGATTTTCTAAGTCATTTTTCTATTTTTAGTCATTTAAATTAGTTTAAATAGTTTAATTAATATAATTAGTATTTAATTAATAAAAAGATCCACAAAAAGACAAAAATATATATTTTCAGTTTTTAAATTAATTTTAAGTCATTTTAGAATTTTAGAAATTAATTTTGCAATTTTCTAGTTTAAATTTGTATTATAAAGTTTTTAAGTTAATTAGTTTTAATTAAATAGTTAAATAGTTTTTATTTAAATAATTAATATTAAATAATAAAATAATCAAAAAAATATTTTTCTTTTTAATTTAAATTTCTTTTAATATTAAGTTTGTAAAATTTTCATTTGCACCCCCTGTAGTTGTAAATTGTTTAAAACTCACATTTTCTTCTGTCTGTAATCAATTCTGATTTCTAATTTGTGTACGTGTAATCATATCTGTGTATCTATAATTGTTAATACTGTTTCAGTTGTTTAAATACCAAGTAATCAGTAGAATAATCAATTCCAAATCTTTATTGGTTACTGTCCTCAGTACCACTCATTCCCACAAACGTTTCTAAACACCATTTCAATCTCGTCGGGGCATAACGACCCGGGGAAACTCTATACTATCCACGGAGCAATGACCTTAGACTGTTTGACTTTGTTGACCAATTTCCTTGGTCAATATTATCTGACGGTTTAGGCTCAATCACCCTTCTTTGAGATTTTCAAAATCCATGGATCGATCCAAGTTTTAAAATACAATATATTTTAAAGATCTTGAGTGACGTAGCTCTTGATACCAATTGTGGAAAACTAGAAGGGGGTTGAATAGTTTACCGCTTTTTAACTTAATTTTCTTTTAAAAACTTTACTTTTCATCAAAGATATAAACTCAAATTACTTGTTAATCTTTGAAAAGCTTTACTTGTAATTAACGATTCTAACTAAAGACAATATGTAATATGCAAAGATAAAGAAAGAAACGATCAAACCACAACACGATTGTTTATCGTGGTTCGGCTAAAAGGACTTTTTTTCCTTGCCCTACATCCACGCCCCGAGTTTCCAACTCGAGAGTTTCAAGCACTAGTCAACAAGCTCCTTTCACAGGTGGAGAAACCGTTACAATCATCACTTACACTTTATCCGGTACAAAGCTAGATACCGGGTCCTAGTTCAAGGTAGAACCAACCTAACGTTGCCTATCCACTATTTCCGACACAAAGCTAGATGTCGAGTTCTTTTACAAGGGTACAACCACTCCCGATAGTTCTTTTACAAGGGTACAACAACTCCCGTCACACTATGTATTTTGAGGCCTAAAATACTAACCGATCACTTCTACACAAGATACAAATGAAGTATAAACTACCAAAGCTAACAAGTCTTGCAACTTTTGAGTTGAAAATTGTAACTTCTTGGATGAACTTGTGAACTCCTTTGCTACATAAGAGAATCACACAAGTCAAATGTTACTGAGTTAGATGAGAGAATATGTGTAATATATGTCTTTAAGTGATGGGTAAAAACTAGCAAGTGGCTTGGTATTTATAGCAAAACAAATCAGCAGTCTGGCGGATCCGGCGGAACCCTAGAATGGGTTCCGCCCATGTACCCTGAGGGTTCCGCCAAGTCTGACAGTCAAACTTGCCATAAATCTTTCCAAACCAACCAGAGTCACATCAAGTTATTACTTGGTTAGCCATACATTGAATCAACATGGAATGCTTCCAAAATGTGTAAGAGCTTATGGATAGTCAAACACATAAACTTACCATAAATGCTTATTGATGTGATGTGACACTTTCTTATTTAAGAAATAAAAACAATGTTATGTTTAAAAAGAAATGTAAAATCTAGTTATAAAAGACTTAAAACTAAAGTGATGTTTTTACTATAAACTAAAGTTCATACTTTGTCATTAACAAAACCTAGCAAAGATCGTAAAATATAAATAATTTTTTTAGGCGATATTTGTATTAACACTTTCGACTAAGTCATCATCTACCAAAAATGATATTTTGAAAGAGGTGGTCTTTAGTTGAATGTTGGACTCAACAACTCCTCGACTCTTTAGGTTTCTTTAAAATAATAATAATAATAATAAAATAAATAAAAAAAACTATATAAGTTTTCATGTTTTGTAAATGTCCAAGAGATACAACATCATAAGACTATGGGTCGAATTTGATGTGCAAATCCTAGATGTTTATAAATCATCTTCTCCCAATCATCCCATTGTATTTTAATGTGGTTTAGTTTTCTTTATGTGTCTTATATGAGATTTTATTAAAAGAGTGATTAAATAAAGACACGATTGAACATATAGTGTTAAAAGATGTTGTGTTACAAATGCTTTGATTTACTAGATTTGTAAGCATCACAAAAGTGTTGGTCGTTTAATCACTTTGGATATTCTTAGTTAGCTCACTTGTAGACAAGTATTAAGTGAGACTCACTCAAGAGTATCTCGTGTCGATTCCCAAAAGTTAAAAGAACTGAAGCACCTTATATCTCCAATTCATTGTAACTTAGAAATCCTTTAAACAAGGAGAAGCTAATCTACGTTATAACTAACTAAAGAAAGAACAACATGAGTATGCACAATAAATCCTACACACGATAAACCTTAAAGATAACAAGAAGAGACAATAAAAGGTAAGTTGAGGAAATGTGTACCTTTTGAGTTCCATGAATAGATTATAAAGAAGATAATCATTAAGCATTTAATCTTGTCATGAAGGAAGGCTTGGAAACTCAATTACTTATGAATCCAAAGAGGTTAGATAAACATAAAATATGATATTCTTAGATCTTAAGCTTCTATTAGAGATTGAGATATTTCTAAATATCTCTTCTAGGCTCAACAAACTTTACTTGCTCTTTACTTGTTGATGGTGCATTTGAGTTAAATCCTAAACCGGTTTTATCTCTGAATGACTTTTGACTTTTCAACAATCTTTCAAGGGGTTTTGAACTTTCTTCAAACTTAGCCAACATTTTTCCTTTTTCATTTTGCCTTTTAATTTCATGTTTGTATTCTAGGTATATTTTGCATCCTAGATCAATTTCAATATTGCATTCAAGTCTAGACATATTATCTTCTAACATTATCTTTTTTTCAAGATTGTTCACAAGAGATTTTGAATGTTCATTGTTAACGAAAGTTTTTAGGTCCATGTTGCATAAAAGTTTAGACTCATTTTCTAGTTTAGAAAACTCTAGGATAAATGTGTCAAAGCAAAAGTGTTTGGTTTCAAATTGTACCTTGCTTGATGTTTTATCTAGTTGAGAATCACAAACCGGATAGTTGGCTTCATCTTCATCCATGTCATTCCATGAATCGTAAGCAAGGCCACTTTGAGCTCGACATAAGTAATCATCTTCACTTACACCTTCATTTAAAATATTTACACTAGTAGCACACGTATTTACTTCAACTAAGTGTCTATCTATTAGGTTTTCTAAGACTCCTAACTCATGTGTGAGATAGAAATTGATCATCTTTGAGTTGACATATTTCTTGATGAATGTTGATTATATTTTTCCAAATATCATTAGCCGTTTGAAAAAAATACACTCTTTCATATTCAATTCTCGGTAAAGCTTTATAAATCATTATCTTAGCTTTAGTGTTTTTATAAAACTTGAGATAATCATTTTGATTTTCAAAACTTGTTTTTGTTGGTTTGAAATCACCAATAGAAATAATGTGCCAAAGATCTTGATCAATTGATTTCACACAGTTTTCAAATTTACTTTTCCATTCAAGGAAGTTTTATTTTTCAAATAGCGGTGGCTTTTGAATAGGTTGCCCTTCTTTGAGATTTTCAAAATCCATGGATCGATCCAAGTTTTAAAATACAATATATTTTAAAGATCTTAAGTAACGTAGCTCCTGATGCCAATTATGGAAAACTGGAAGGGGGGTTGAATAGTTTACCGCTTTTTAACTTAATTATCTTTTAAAAAACATTATGTTTAATTAAAGATATAAACTCAAATTACTTGTTAATCTTTTAAAAGCTTTACGTGTAATTAACGATTCTAACTAAAGACAATATGTAATATGCAAAGACAAAGAAAGAAACGATCAAACCACAACACGATTGTTTATCATGGTTCGGCAACAAGGACTCTTTTTCCTTGCCCTACATCCACGCCCCAAGTTTCCAACTCGAGAGTTTCAAGCACTAGTCAACAAGCTCCTTTTACGGGTGGAAAAACCTTTACAATCGTCGCTTACACTTTATCCTGTACAAAGCTAGATACCGGGTCCTAGTTCAAGGTAGAACCAACCTAACGTCGCCTATCCACTATTTCCAACACAAAGCTAGATGTAGAGTTCTTTTACAAGGGTACAACCACTCCTGATAGTTCTTTTACAGGAGTACAACAACTCCCATCACACTATGTATTTTGAGGCCTAAAATACTAACCGATCACTTCTACACAAGATACAAATGAAGTATAAACTACCAAAGTTCATACATAACAAAGCTAACAAGTCTTGCAAATTTTGAGTTGAAACTTGTAACTTCTTGGATGAACTTGTGAACTCCCTTGCTACATAAGAGAATCACACAAGTCAAATGTTACTGAGTTAGATTAGAGAATATGTGTAATATATGTCTCTAAGTGATGGGTAAAAACTAGCAAGTGGCTTGGTATTTATAGCAAAACAAACCAGCAGTCTGGCGGATCCGGCGGAACACCCTAGAATGGGTTCCGCCTATGTACCCTGAGGGTTCCGCCAAGTCTGACAGTCAAACTTGCCATAAATCTTTCCAAACCAACCAAAATCACATCAAGTTATTACTTGGTTAACCACACATTGAATCAACATGGAATGTTTCCAAAATGTGTAAGAGCTTATGGATAGTCAAACACATAAACTTACCATAAATGCTTATTGATGTGATGTGACACTTTCTTATTTAAGAAATAAAAACAATGTTATGTTTAAAAAGAAATGTAAAATCTAGTTATACAAGACTTAAAACTAAAGTGATGTTTTTACTATAAACTAAAGTTCATACTTTGTCATTAACAAAACTCAGCAAAGATCGTAAAATATAAATAACTTTTTAGGCGATATTTGTATTAACACTTTCGACTAAGTCATCATCTACCAAAAATGATATCTTAGAAAGAGGTGGTCTATAGTTGAATGTTGGACTCAACAACTCCTCGACTCTTTAGGTTTCTTAAAAAAAAAAAAAAAAAAAAAAAAAAAAAAAAAAAAAAAAAAGCCATAAGTTTTCATGTTTTGTAAATGTCCAAGAGATCCAACATCATAAGACTATGGGACGAATTTGATGTGCAAATTGTAGATGTTTATAAATCATCTTCTCCCAATCATCCCATTGTATCTTAATGTTGTTTATTTTCCTTTGTGTGTCTTATATGAGATTTTATTAAAAGAGTGATTAAATTAACACACGATTGAACATATAGTGTTAAAAGATGTTGTGCTACAAATGCTTGTGAAATGTTTTGATTTACTAGATTTGCAAGCATCACAAAAGTGTTGGTTGTTTAATCACTTTGGATATTCTTAATTAGCTCACTTTTAGACAAGTATTAAGTGAGACTCACTCAAGAGTATCTCGTGTTGATTCCCAAAAGTTAAAAGAACTGAAGCACCTTATATCTTCAATTCATTGTAACTTAGAAATCCTTTAAACAAGGAGTAGCTAATCTATGTTATAACTAACTAAGAAAAGAACAACATAGAGTATGCACAATAAATCCTACACACGATAAACCTTAAAGATAACAAGAAGAGACAATAAAAGGTAAGTTGAGGAAATGTGTACCTTTTGAGTTCCATGAATAGATTATAAAGAAGATAATCATTAAGCGTTTAATCTTGTCATGAAGGAAGGCTTGGAAACTCAATTACTCATGAATCCAATGAGGTTAGACAAACATAAAAATATGATATTCTTAGATCATAAGCTTCTATTAGAGAATGAGATATTTCTAAATATCTCTTCTAGGCTCAACAAACTTTACTCGCTCTTTACTTGTTGATGGTGCATTTGAGTTAAATCCTAAACCGGTTTTATCTCTCGATGACTTTTGACTTTTCAACAATCTTTCAAGGGATTTTGAACTTTCTTCAAACTTAGCCAACATTTTTCCTTTTTCATTTTGCCTTTAAATTTCATGTTTGTATTCTAGGCATATTTTGCATCCTAGATAAATTTCAATATTGCATTCAAGTCTAGACATATTATCTTCTAACATTATCTCTTTTTCAAGATTGTTCACAAGAGATTTTGAATGTTCATTGTTAAAGATAGTTTTTAGGTCCATGTTGCATAAAAGTTTAGACTCATTTTCTAGTTTAGAAAACTCTAGGATAAATGTGTCAAAGCAAAAGTGTTTGGTTTCAAATTGTACCGTGCTTGATGTTTTATCTAGTTGAGAATCACAAACCGGATAGTTGGCTTCATCTTCATCCGTGTCATTCCATGAATCGTAAGCAAGGCCACTTTGAGCTCAACATAAGTAATCATCTTCACTTGCACCTTCATTTAAAACATTTATACTAGTAGCACACGTATTTACTTCAACTAAGTGTTTATCTATTAGGTTTTCTAAGACTCCTAACTCATGTGTGAGATCGAATTGATCGTCTTTGACTTGACATATTTCTTGATGAAAGTTGATTATATTTTTCAAACATCATTAGCCGTTTGACAAAAATACACTCTTTCATATTCAATTCTCGGTAAAGCTTTATAATCATTATCTTAGCTTTAGTGTTTTTATCAAACTTGAGATAATCATCTTGATTTTCAAAACTTGTTTTTGTTGGTTTGAAATTGCCAATAGAAATAATGTGCCAAAGATCTTGATCAATTGATTTCACATAGTTTTTGATGAGGCGAAAAATGATCCATTTTTAGGGGGTCATTTAAGCCCGGAATTGAATTTATTTGATCAAATTTTGCCCTAAATCGTTCCTTTTGTGATTTTAGGTACTTTTGGAGTGAATTCTGGAAAAGGATGCATTTTGGACGTTTTTGGAGCATAAAAGTGAAAACGGCAAAGTCTTAATTTTCCTTGCTGGGAACAGTACCTGACGGCGTCACCAAGTTCTAGATGACAGCGTCAAGAGGAAAACAAGAGGTGAAGAGGATGGAGTCCATGACGGTCCAGAATGTTTTTACACTAGGGCATGACGGCGTCACGCTAGGCCGTCATGATCCCTTTATACGTGACAGCCCAAAGGAAATTTGCTCTTGACGGCGTCAGATCTGGATCTTAGCAATCCGAGAATATTATGGGCCGCGAGTTGACGGCGTCAGAATTTTCTTCTTGACGCTGTCACATTAGAAAATCTATATATAGTTTTGTAATTTTCATTCATAATGGGGGAGGACAATTTTAGGGATAACTTGGAGAAACCCTAGCACGATTTTATCAGTATTTTCAAGGGTTTCAACCCTTGGAAACCTTTCATGTTCAATTAAGATAAGTATCCTTTCAATTCATTCAATATGTCTATGTGTTGTTTGAATATATCTTACACTTGTCTTGATTTTAACATGCTAGGCTAGATCTCTTGTGTGTTTGCTTAGATGTAATGAAACTTAGATGTTGATTATGGGTTGATTGCTTGTTTATAGTTGTTACGGATGAATGATTTCGATGTTAGGCTTAAGAAAAGTGGCAGACTTCCGTAGGGTAACTTGCTTGAACGTCTTAAGAAACATGAACCAATGCGTACTAGGTTTTTATGGTTGTATTTAATGCATGATCGAATTCTAGTGATCCCATGTTAGGAGCTTCTTGCAGGCTCGACATAGGAGTGATGTAGGAGCTTATAGAGTTGGGGAAGTACGTACGCCACCCCACGATTGGTATTAAGGAATATAACCCGTCATCCACGCAACTGTAACAAACTATCAACCTGTAAAAGATATCTAGGGAGTAATGAAATCTAAGTAAACACAATTTTCCCATTTATTGTTCACACCACTAGTTTAATTAGCTTTATTTTCATTTTTGTTATTTTATTTTGATTGCATTTTAGTTATTGGGTTAGTTGACTAGCAACTAATCCCGCCCACTCTTCCAAAACCTGAGATTTTACTTGCTTTTCATAAAATATAAAAATACAAAAAGAATCATCCCTCACCTCTAGACCTAGTTTTTAGGCTTTCTAATCCTAGCGACACTATTCCTGAGTTGAACGATCAATCCCCCGGTACTTGTCACTATACTATACTACAACGATCAGGTACACTGCCTGGTGGGGGTTGTAAGCTTCTTGAGATCCCTCGAGAGGTAAAGCCTGGTGCAATTCCCACGCATCAAGTTTTTGGCGCCGCATCCCGGGGAATAGTTATTGTCTAGGTTAGGATTTCTTTTTATTAGGTCTACTTGCTAGATTCCTTTCTAGTAAGATTTTATTTTTAGTTTTAGTTTTTCTTTAGTCTATCTATTTCTTCGTGTCTTTGTTCGTAACTTTTACCATCCGACTTCATGGAAGGTGGTAACATCTTTGAACCCATCAACCCACCACAACAAGACCACCCACAAAACCCACCACCAGCAAACCAACCTCTTAGGCCCCGAACCCTAGGAGAGTATTCCCGACCTAGCCACCAAGGCAATTGAAACACTATTGAGCTCACCCAAGGAGCCAATGTGTCTCCCTTGCGATCCGACACCATCCGGTTGGTGCAAAGCGAATGTGCATTCCATGGACTTCGTTCCAAAGATCCTAATCAACATCTCAAGGATTTCCTTAAAATCGTAGATTCTATAGACCTTGATGTTACAACTAGAGATTCGACCCAATTACGCCTATTCCAATTCTCTTTACGTGATTAAGCTTGTCAATGGCTTGAACGTTTACCCGCGGGATCCATCACCTCATGGGATGATCTCACCACTCATTTCCTTGCTCAATTTTTCCCACCGGGGAGAACTATCAAGCTTAGAAATGATATCTTGATGTTCCAACAACGTCAAGGTGAAACTCTATACGAAGCATGGACTCGTTTCAAGGACTCACTCCGAAAAGTCCCTCATCATGGCATAGATCTTTGGCTCCAAGTCCAAATCTTCTATGACCATATCGATCTCTCCACAAGGCGAACCATTGACCAATTGGCCGGTGGTAAGCTACGTGATCTAAGTGCGGAAGAATCATGGGAACTCATAGAAGATCTTGCTCTCTATGACAACGAAAGTTGGAATGATCCCCGTGATTTGAACAAAACAGTCAAGGCAATATCTTTGCCTTCGAAGAATTCTAGCACTCCTGACCGTAGGATCATGAAACTTGAGGACCAAGTCAAGTTTCTCATGAAATCTTACGAAGCTCCTAAAGTGAACAAAATCACTTCTTCATGCGAATTATGTAGTGGTCCCCATGACACTCGTGATTACGTGGAACTCCCCGGAACAGCTTTTACGGACTACGCATCTTCGCGTACCGACGAAATGGGAGATAAGTTGTACACTTTTAAACCTGAGCCAAACCCTTACGGTGATTCCTACAACCCTTCTTGGAAAAATCACCCGAACCTTAGGTGGAAACAAAACCAAAACAATTCTTCCAATCCGCCTAATCGTTACCAACCAAACGGTCTACCCTCCAACTGTACTTTCAACAACAATCCTTCTAATAACTATGGTAGTACCAACAATCTTGAAGGATTGATGTCCAAGTTTATGGCATCTCAAGAAGCTCGCATATCTAAGTTTGAAGCCGATTTCAAACAAAAGCAAAGCGAGATGACCACCAAAATCGACACATTGTTGAAAGTTCTCAATGACCGAGAAATGGGAGCACTCCCAAGCGACACGGTCAAGAACCCGAAACTAAACGTTAATTCCATATCATCAGTTTCGTCACCCACTTCTTTTCCGCAATACTACTTGGTTAAATCAATGAGCACGTGTTTCAAGCAAAACAAAATTTTTGAAAAGGACCAAGTAAATGAAACACCCGATATCAAACCGGTCAAAAGCATAGTTGAAACACCTCCTACACAAGACCTAGACGATGAATTCAAGGAGCTCCACCTTGAACGTCCCGTCATTGATGTCTTAGCCCGTGCTCCCTACTATAGTGCCCTCCTAGAAAAATAAGCGAAATTTAAACTAGGTAAAAATGGGACCGCCTTCGTTCAAAACAAGTTGCCTAAAAAGCTTGATGATCCTGGTATATTTGTTTTGCCTTGTAAGATAGGAAAATCTGAGGCTTTCGACACGCTAGCCGATTTAGGATCAAGCCTCAACTTGATTCCTTTATCCCTTTTCACCACTCTCAAGCTAGGAAAGTTAGAAGAGACAGAGGTATTAATTGGTCTAGCGGATGGGAGTATTGCCCACCCGGTTGGGATGATCAAGGATGTAGTTGTTCACGTAGGGAAGTTAACTATTTTAGCGAATTTTCACGTCCTAGATATGGTGATGAGGAGAAAAATGATCAAATATTGCCCTAAATCGTTCCTTTTGTGATTTTAGGTACTTTGGGAGAGAAATCTGGAAAAGGAAGCAATTCGGACGTTTTTTGAGCATAAAAATGAAGAAAACGCCAAAGTCTTAATTTTCCATGCTGGGAACAGTAGGTGACGGCGTCAAGAGCAAAACCTTGACGGCGTCAAGAGCAAATTTCATGAAAATCCATGACGATCCAGAGAAGATTTGACGGCGTCACGTAGGAAGGGCGTCAAGAGTAAAAGAGTCATAAGGC